>JAKSZT010032012.1:12637862-12653815 GCA_026826555.1 Tolypeutes matacus
GGGCAGGGAGGGGATGTGCAGTTGAAATACAGGGGCTTTTTCGGGATTTGGAGGTTGTCCTGAGTGCCGCTGTGGCAACGGATGTAGGCCATTTTAAATCAGCACACACCATTCAGAACTGTGTGGGAGAGAGTGTGGTCTACGATGTGAACTGTGGTCTATGGTTGATGGCCAGGCCCCAGGATGTGTAAGTCCATTGAGGGTGATGGGCCACATTGTGGGAGATGTTTGTGTGGGATGTGGTGGGAGGTGTGGAAGGTGGGGAACATGGGAATCCCAGTAGGTTCTGTGTAATATTTTAGGTAATCTAAGCACCTCTTAAAATACATATATATATATAAAAAAATAACCATTTTTGTGAGCAAATGCACATATATGCATATATATTTATATATCATTTTACAAATATTGGTATGTATTGTGAAAATTTTTATTTTTACCCACAATAAAAAATAAATTAAAAAAAAAAAAAAAAAAAAGGGAGCAAAAGACTTGAAAAGGTATCTCTCTAAAGAAGATAGACAAACAGCCAATAAGCACATGAAAAGGTGATGAATATCATTAGCCCTAAGAAGGGTAAATGAAAACTACAAGATACAATTCCACATCCACTAGAATAGCTATATTAAAATAGAGATTTGTTGGCTTCATTTTTGAAGAAGTTTGGATCACAGAAGGGTTACAACTATAATTATTGGTGTGGGGTGTCAGTGATGGGGGATGCATGGGAGGAGGTTCACCTGGGGCATACATATAAGGCATATAAATGCGTTCAAGTATTCATGGGGCATTGTCACGGTGGGTGGAGATTCACACAATAACTGAAAGAATATCTAATTCTCATCCTGTGGAGCTCTGTCACATTCCCTAATGAAAGAGCAACAATCCCCCAAGTACAGGGGCATTAACTAGCGAAGGAGGACGGTCCATTGACGGGCCCATGATATTGATGACCGTGCTTATGAACCTTTACTTTTGAAATTGAAACTTAGCCTAGTATTATAGGGTACCTAGGAGTTACCTGAGAGCCTCCTTGCTCAAACGTGGCCTCTCGCTAAGCCAAACTCATATAAATGCATCACCTTCCCCCCAGCATGGGACGTGACTCCCAGGGATGAGCCTCCCTCGACCCATGGGATTACTACCAAGCACCAACTAGCCATGCAACTGGAAAAAGACCTTGACCAAAAGGGGGAAAAGGTAAAGACAAATGAGTTTATATGGCTAAGAGACTTCAAAGTGAGTCAGGAGGTCATTCTAGAGGTTACGGTTATGCACGTCTCAGCAGGATCTCATTGACAGCCAAAATAAATACTGCAGCCAATAGCAGGTCTCCTGAGGGCTCTGGAGACATCCGGACACTATAGGCAGGGCAGACAGCTCGGGAGTTTGGTGCCCTGTCAGTGGGTCCAACTCTGGAATTTATGCTCCCAATTGTGACAGAGTTGGACTGAGTTGTGGTTTCCCTACACATGGCTCTTCTGCCCCTTCTATTTGAGTCTATAGTTAGTACTACAATTGATAGGTGTATATCCAAGAGACTTAAATCTTTGGGCTGTCCATGTGCCAGTAGGGCCCTGAATCTCAACAGAGGTGTAACACCTACTCTCCAGTTCACTGGACTCACCCAGAGCAACTAATAAGGTGATGATGGTCAATAAACATCCCAAGGACCAGAGAGAGTCTGCAACTGCAAGCAAGATAGTCCCATCCATCTGCCCCATGGGATCTAAGGCCCCTCTCAGTTAGAGATGGATGGGCTTCAACATCCCAGAATCCTCAGTACTGAGGAATGAACAAAGGACTAGAGTAGACTTACTGGTATTCTACTATAGACTTATTGTGATTCTAGCAATGGAAAAACATATCATTGATGTGGAGGCAGTGACCACTGGAGGTTCTGAGGGGAAGGAAAGGGAAAAACAGGTGTAATATGGGGGCATTTTTGGGACTTGGGAATTGTCCTGAATGACACTGCAATGACAGATTCAGGCCATTATATACCTTGCCATAACTTACAAAATTGTGCGAGAGTGAGTGTAAACTACAATGTAACCTATAATCCATGCTTAGTGGCAATGCTCCAAAATGTGTTCATCAATTGTAACAAATGTACCACACTAATGAAGGATGTTATTAATGTGGGAAAATGTGGGAGGGGTAGGGAGCGGGGCATATGGGAATCCTCTATATTTTTTATGTAACATTTATGTAAGTATCTCTTTAAAAAAATTTAAAAAGCATATTTAAAAATATATATATAGACAGGAAGCAGATGTAGCTCAAGTGGCTACCTGGTACCTCCTAAAAACAAACCAACAAAAAAGAAAAACCCAACTCTCATTGGGGAGCAGATGTAGCTCAGTGGTTGAGCACCTGCTTCCCATGTATGAGGTCTTGGGTTCAATCTCCGGTATCTCCTGAAAAAAAAAAAAAAAAAAAAATATATATATATATATATATATAATAAATATAAATACATATAAAATATATTAAAATATTTATAAATATATATATGTAAAATAAATAGTGTTGGAGAGGATTCAGAGAAATAAGAACACTCATTCACTGTTGTTGGAAATACAAAATGATGCAGTCGCTGTGAAAAACAGTTTGGCTATTCCTCAGAAAGTTAAGTATAGAATTATCATATGACCCAGCAATCTCATTTCTAGGTATAAACCCAAAAGAATTGAAAGCAGGAACTTGAACAGCGATGCTCATAGCAGCATTATTACAATTGTCAAAAGATGGACTCAACCCAAGGGTCCATCAACCGATGAACAGATAAACAAAATGTGAAATATACATACAATAGACTATTATTCAGCGCTTTTTTTTATTTAATTGATTTTTTTTTTTTTTTGGTGTACAGTTCTATGAGTTCCCCACTCCTGCCACTTGCTGTCTGTGTCTATTCGCTGGGTGATCTTCTATGTCTATTTTTTGCCTTCTCTTCTCATTTTTCTCCTCCAGGCTTCACCAGGATTCGATCCTATGGACCTCCGATGTGTGAGAGAGGCACCCTGTCACTTGCACCACCTCAGTTCCTGGTTTCTGATGCATCTCGCCTTGACACTCCCCTGCATCTCTCTTTTGTTGCGTCATCATCTTGCTGCACAGCTCGCCACATGGGCCCAACTCATCTGCTCGCCTTTTCTTTTTTTTTTTACCAGGGGGTCCAGGGGATCGAACCCAGGTCCTCCCATATGATAAACAGATGCCCAACCACTTGAGCCACATCTGTTTCCCTTACTCAGCTTTAAAAAGGAATGACATTCTGAGTCATGTGACAACATGGATGAACCTTGAAGACATCATACTGAATGAAATAAGCAAGACACAAAAGGACAAATAATGTATTATCTCACTGATATGAAAACAATTAGAATAAGCAAATTTACAGAGTAAGAAACTAGAATTTTGTTTGAAACTAGAATTTAGTTTATCAGGGGCCAGGGGAAGGGGAGGGAATAGGAAGCAATGCTCCAGTCGTACAGAGTTTCTATTTAGGGTGATAGAAGAATTTTGGTAACGGGCGGTGGTGACAGTAGCACAACACTGTGAATGTAATTAACAGCACTGAATTATATATTTGAATGTGGTTAAAAGGGGAAATGTAAGGTTGTATATTGCTACTAGAATAAAAATTAAAACAAAAAAACTACACAACTGTACAACACAGTGAACTAAGTCATGGACTATAGTTAATAGTACAACTATATATGTGTTCTTTTATCAGTTGTAACAAATGTACTACACTAATGCAAGGTGTTAGTAACAGGGTGGTAAATGAGGACTCTATATTCTATATACGATTTACCTGTAAATCTACAACTTCTCTAATAAAAAAATTGTGGGAAGAGAAGGGTTGAGAAATAAAGAACAAGACACAATCTTTAAAATGCATATTTTTTAGGTCCATATGCTTGTTACAAGTGAGCCAGAAATCTGAAGGTAAGCTTTCTATCAGCCTCCTCAAGTAGCAAAATCTTTCCAATATTATAATATCCAAAATATCATATTAATTCTGCCAGAGAGAAAAGATTATTCAGTAATGCCAACTATGTGATACTCATTCTTTAACTTATGAAAATATTCTAAAAAGTTGCTCTTCCAATATTAACCTGAATAAGTACAAAAAAAGACAGATATGCCTACATCATGTAAACATGTTAATATTCACCTGTGAGAATTGTTCAATTCGCTCATTCACATCAGGCAGCATCCATGTATCTTCACCTCGAAGTCGCTTAAGTTCTTTATGTCTTTCTTCCTTTTCAAAATTGGCTTTAGCCTATAACATTGAAAAACAAAAATGAACAATGATCTAACTACTTTTCACAAAAAAGAAAACAAAAACCTTTCTCACTTTCATATCATTCTCATGAAGGAATTGTCTGTTCCTTGCCAGGAGAAATTTGTTTCTACCAAAGTATAAGAGAGATTTTAAAAACAAAACAACACATTTCTCTTTCCACATTACCAATCTCCAGTGAATTGAGCCACCAAACATGGAGAGATACTTGGAACCTATTCTATACCACCCTCTCTCTCTCTAAACTTCCCACCTCAACCATAACTTGAATCCTTTTACCTTTTACCATTCCTAGTGCTACTGCCTTAGACTTTTGTAACAGTTAGGAGACCGATCCCCGTGCCTTCAATCTACAACACCCATACCTCTCTACCACCCTCAAAAAAAATACTGCAAGAAGAATCATCTTTCTAAAAATCAAGCACTAATTTTTATTCATCCTTCAACAACAGTCAACTAAAGCAAATTTTTCCTAGTTGTTCCTGCCCTCTCACTATCTCCCCCAAACTCTAAAGCTAGAATTGATGCTTCTCAAACTCTATGCATACCTCTACTATAAAATTATTATAGCTAAATTCTAATTTATTATTTACTTGCCTGTATGTTTCATGAAATGTGTACATCTCTTATCTCTACATCCCCAGGAGGTTTTCACAGAGTGGTTCAATGAATAAAAATTAAATGAAATAAAATACCTAGCAGACTATTTATAATCACAGCATTATTTACAGTAGTGAGAAAATAGAAGCAATCTCCTGGTTAACTACAGAAAAAGGAAAAACAAAATACGGCATATCCATGAGATGAAATAGAAGCCATAGAAAACTGGCTTTCAGAAGCTATTTAATGACATGAAAAACTGTTTACAATAAAAATGACAAAAGCAGATGGACCTACATTTGGTTATGACCCCAACTTAGTTGAAGGATAATGATTTGTGTGTGGCCATATAAAAAAAAAAAAAGTAAGTAAACCAAAATGTTATTATTTCTAGATACCTTTGTACATTTGGCAATTTCCTAAAATAGAAAGAAAACAAATATTTCAAAAATGTTGTTTTCAATGGGCAAAGGACATGAATAGACATTTCTCCAAAGAAGATAGACAAATGGTCAACAAGCACATGAAAAGATGCTCAACATCATTCATCATTAGGGAGCTGCAAATCAAAACCACAATGAGATACCACTTCACACCCACTAGGATGGCTATTATTTTAAAAACAGAAAATAACAAGTGTTGACAAGGATGTAGAGAAATTGGAACCCTCATGCATTGCTGGGGGCGGGTGTAAAATGAAGCAATCCCTGTGAAAAACAGTTTGGCTGTTTCTCAAAAAGTTAAACAGAATTATCACATGACCCAACAATTTCACTCCTAGGTATGCATTCAGAAGAATTAAAAACCAGAACTCAAACAGATACATATACACCAATATTCATAGTAGTATTATTCACAATAGTCAAAAGGTAGAAACAAAGCAAGTGTTCACAAAGAGATGAATAGATACAAAATGTGGTATATACACACAATGGAATATTATTCAGCCATAAAAAAGGAATGAAGTTCTGATACATGCTACAATATGAATAAATTCTGAAAACATTAGGCTAAGTGAAATAAGCCAGACACAAAAGGACAAATATTGTAAATGTTTCCACTTACATGATTCCACTTATGTGAAATATCTAAAATAAGCAAATTCAAAGAAATAGAAAGTAGATTAGAGCTTACGAAGGGCGTAGGGGAATTGGGAATGGGGAGTTATTGCTTAATGGGCACAGAGTTCTGTTTAGGGAGATGAAAAAGTTGTGGAAAGGGATGGTGGTGATAGTAGCACAAATTGTAAATGTAATTAATGCCACTGAATTGTACGCTTAAAAATGGTTAAAATGGCCAGTTTTATATTATATATGTTATCGGAATAAAATATTTTAAAAATAGACGTGCAATTTCAAAGAAAATGTTATTTTCTAAGTATATGTGTACACATCCACATGCACATGCGCACGCACACCCCTAGCTGTTGCCTCTCTGGCTCTCAGCTGTCTCATCAATGAAATGGGAAGATTGGACTAAGTGATCTCTACTGGTGACCATATGACCAAGTTTGCCTACTCAGTCCTTGTTTATGACTTCTTTCCTGAATAATTATTAATAGCACCCCCCCTTTCACTCTCAAAAATTTAAATGATAAGTTATGTGGTTATCCCACTTTAAAAATATGATATGCTAAATTCTATGGGAAAAAAGAAAGAATTACAGTATTATTTCCTTACATACAGAACTGGATATAAGGAAGTAAGACTCAAAAGGGAGATTCTGAAGTATCAAAAGTCAGAGGAACAGATTATGAAGGCATATTCAACTACAAAAATCATGTCACCAAAAGTCTCTTAAGTATTTCTATTCTTTAGTCAATTGGTACAAGCACTTCACAAATGATTAAGTGAATGAGATAATGGTATACATTTTCACCAAGTGGAAGGTTTAAAAAGTGAAATCTAACACAAATGATTAATTTATCCTTTTTTTTTTTTTAAAGATTTATTTATTTATTCATTTATCCCCCCCTTGCTGCTTGTGCTCGCTGGGCCAGCCAACCACGCCGTGCGGGCGGGCCTGCCCTCACCAGGAGGCCCCGGGAACCGAACCATATGGTAAATGGGAGCCCCACTGATTGAGCCACAGCCGCCTCCCGATTAATTTATCCTTAAAGAAGTTTTTAACAGCCATAAAACGCATATATATGCACCTGAGATGTTCAGGAGAACAGCTCTGCCATGACATCTAAGCAACTTTACATTTATTCATATAGTACATGAAGGGAAGGCTTAACCTCAGCTGATCTAAGTCCTGGCTGACTGCTCTATGAGCCTCCTATGACAAGACATAATGGGAGACCTGAGAATAACTGATACTAGGCCATTTCCCACTTGCCTCCCTGTTTTCCTGGGGGTGTCATAAGACAGTTTCTCATGACTTCCTGGGTTCTGATGAAGTATGAGGCTTTCTGCCTCACCCTCTTCATAGAACACCTGCAGGCTATAAAACTACTTAGCTGCAGTATCTGCTCCTCAGCAACAGAGTGCCCCACCATCTATGTGCAGTCACCTGGCCCCTTGTTTCAGTGCCATCATATGGGACAAGGAACACAGAGAACTGGCACTTTAACTACTCTTTCTTTTACTGTCAATATAAGTAATAAACTCTCTGAATCTAACAATGGTTCATTGTTTCTTTCCCAGCCAAATCTGTCAGCCTTGCCTTAACAATATGTTAAAACATGTAATGGCCATGAGCATAAGCAGACTGAAGAAACACTATAATCTTTCACCTTCATCATAAAACCCTCCCAGATTTTCCTTCTAAAGCACTTAAAAGCTCATCAGAACTTATATATAGGTCATATGGCACTTATTACAAATGTTAAGGCTTCATTTGGAAGCCATAAAAAACGCATCTCTTTAACACCCATTTTTTAAAAGGAGCTTCAAAACTTCTCCATTGAGTGTTGCAAGACTGATTGGAAAAAAAAAAAAAAAAAGACATCCTTATTTCAGACACTGGCAACTGACTGAAGAGAAAAACAGAAAGGAAAAAATACATAAAATATTCAGAGTAGATGAAAATGTGAAATATTAAACCAAGGTGGAAATAATTTTTTTGTTTGTTTTCCTATGGAGGAATTATTGGAGAATAAACAAATAGTCAAAATACCCAGGGAAAGAGAGCAAAACAATCAGTAGCCTAATATCAGACCCCGAGAGTGATATTAGCATTATCTTAAAATAATATTGATGCGAATATTCTTGCTGACCTGATTTTGTGATAATCAGGGAAGGCTAAACATTCGCTATATTAGAAACCATGCATATGTCCCCAGACCTAGTTTTTCTCCCTAGGTCTGGTTTTTAGAAAGCTGGTGATAAACCAAGCCTGATTTATTATATGACCGTCCTGTATGGGAAAAGACTATTACTTTGGGTATCTTTGGTCAACCTTAAGAGATATAGCAGGGGGACAGATGTGGCTCGGGTGGTTGGGTGTCTGTCTCCCATATGAAGGGACCTGGGTTTGATCCCCAGGACCTGTGGGTAAAAATTAAAAAAAGAAAAATATAGAAGGTGCGTGGGCCACTAGGCCCCATGTGTAGGTGTGCCGCCAGGCTCCGCGAGTGGGTGAGCTGCCAGGCCCTGTGCGCGGGTGCATCTTCAGGCCCATGAGCCATGCAGCAAAATGATGACGTAACAGGAGAGTGATACAAGGGAAAGCCAAGACGAGATGCACCGGCAAACCAGGAACTAAGGTGGCACAGGTAGTAGGATGCCTCTCCCCTACATTGGAGATTCCAAGCATTGAATCCCAGGGAAGACAGGAGGACAAGGATGAGAAGAGAGGGCAGGAAACGGACACAGAGAGTTGCCTAGTGAATGGACACAGAGCAAAAACGGGGGTGAGGGGGTGGGAAGTAAAAATGGATGAAAGTAAATAAATAAATAAATCCTTAAAAAAATGAAATAATAATAATAATAATAATAATATTGAGGGAAGCAGATGTGGCTGAACCAGTTGGGCACCTGCATACCACATGGGAAGTCACAAGTTCAGGTCCCCATGCCTCCTAAAGATGACCAGATGCCTGCACCTGCCACAACGAGCTAGACGCCCGCACTCACCACAGCAAGCTACCCTGCCGCAACAAGCTAGACACCTGCACCCATAGCAAAGAGCTAGATGCCGCACCCACCACAACAAGCAGACACCTAAACGAGCAGATGCCACAGGCCAGAAGAGGCCGCAGCCTGAGGGAAGTGGATGTGGCTCAGGCCATTGGGCAGTGGCCTCCCACGTGGGAGGTCCCAGGTTTGGTTCCCAGTGCCTCCTGGAGAACGCAAGAAAATAATGAGCAGACAGATGAGCGAACCATGGGGGCGGGGGGAGTGTGGTAAATTAAAATATAAATCAATAAAATAAATCATTAAAAAATAAAATAATATTGAAAAGTTTGATAACATACCATGACATCAAAAGTATGAAAAAATACTTTATACACTGATGATGAGCTAGTAAATTGGTAAAATCTCTATGGTGGAAAACCTTGTCATACCTATCAAAATTATGAAAGCACATACCCACTTCTAGGAATGTATCCAACAGAAATGTGCACATATGTGCAAATGATAATATGTGTGAATGACCATATATGAAGTTATTCATTGCAGCAATGTAATAGTGAAAAATTATCCAACATACATACTCACAAAAGTACAAATGATATTATAGAATTTACTATGGATGAGGTTAGTCAAAGTCTTCTTTGTAATAGAGAAAGAGTGGAAATACATAAATGTAATTCAATAGAGACTGATTAAATAAATTATGATATATCAATACAATGGAATATTATGCAGCTGTTAAAAAAGAAAAGAAAGAAGCTCTGTTTCTTTATATAAACTGAGGGAGACTGACCACCAAAATACATTGTTAGGAGAAAATATCAAAATTCAAACAAGCATGTAAAGTATGCTATATTTTGTGTAAAAAACAGGGAAAGGAGTAGATAAATGGTATAAATACATTGGTATATATACATAAAATATTCCTGGAAGGATAGGTAAGCAAATGATAAAACCATTTACCATAAGAGAAGGGAAATGGATGGCTGAATTCAGAAAAAAGAGACTTTCTCATTGTTACCCCTTTTGTATCTTTTGAATTTTGAACTATATGAATCTATTAACAACTCAAAAATATATACATGTATTATAAACAATGGACTACAGTTAATAGTAAAATTATAAAAATGTTCTTTCATGAATTGTAACAAATGCACCACACTAATGCAAGGCATTAGAAAGAGGGTGGTATATGGAAACTCTGCATTTAATGCATGATTTTTCTGTAAACCTGCAACTTCTCTAAATAAAATATATGAGTAAAATGTAAATATTTAAAACACAGCACTTTTTATACATATATTCAAGAATGTATTAACCATACAAAATAGCACAGACAAGGAAATCTTTTATACTATCAATTATCAAAGTATAATTTTATAAAGTTAAAAATACAATTCTCATAATAGATGAGCATATTATCTCATTGAGAGAACCAGTAAGATGACAAAGCTAGTTAAAAAATAAAAATTAAAAAAAAATATATATATATATGAAACATATCTATAAATAATCAATGGAAAAAAGACTGTTGGAATATGATTGCTAAATTAGATTCAAAACTGGTTAATGTCCAATAGGGCAAAGGAACAATAATCTTTAGGGTTATATTTTCTACCTCTCTACCAATCAGAAATTAATACATCTTCCTTGTTTTCTAAAAGTTAAAATCTAAATTTAGAGTCTGAGCTATAATCAATAGTAAGTCAAACAAAGTTACATTCCCCTAATCAGATGACTAGTAAGCAAGCATCTTAGACAATTCTCCAGTTTGATATTATAGGGACATAGTCATATTTTTGCCTTATTTCCAAGTTTTGAATATTTTTTCTTAACACATCAGAGGATAAACTAGAAGCTTTCTTCTTCCAGCTTTTGTGAATGAGAGCCATTTTATTCCACACCAATAAAAGTAAGGTAGCTCAAACAGAATGTCCCCTCAAATGAAAATGCATTACAATAAGAAAACACTTAATGAACTTCTAACGAATGGTAATGTTGCAAACAGATATAAGTTCTCAAGGTAATCTTAGTCTGTACACAAATAAATGAATGATTTTCATAGTTCTACTCTGATTGGTGCTGTCCTTTACCAAGAGTCCTATTAGAACTGTTTTGTTACCTACCACTCATCCTCCCACAAATTAATCTTTCTTCCTTACTTGTTGTTATATTCAACAAGCTGCCCCCAAATCTCAAAAACATGAATTTAAATATCAATGTCTAAACTTTCAAAAAAACACTAAATGAAAGAAACTAAAGCTGAGTTTGCAGATAGGTCCTTTCTTTCTTTAAAAAAGGACTTAAAACAATGCTTAAAACACATACTCTCCTGTTCATTGGACTCACCCAGGACAACTAACAAGGAGAAGATGATGGACAATGCCCATACCAAGGAACAGAGAGTGTCTGCAACTGCAAGCAAGATATTTCCATCCATTTGCCCCATGGGATCTCTAAGCTCTTTCTTAATTAGAAGCAAAGTAGGCATGACCACCCCAAATCCTCAAGATTGGGAAATGAACAATGGGCAAAAGTAGACTTATTATTATTCTACTAGAGACTTATTACTATTCTAGCAATGGAAGAACTTTTATCACTGACATAAAGGCAGTGGCCACCAGAGGTTCTGAGGGATGGGAGAGGGAAGAATAGGTGTAACATGGGGGCATTTTCAGGACATTGGAATTGTCCTGCACGATATTGCAGTGATGGATACAGGCCATATTATATTTTGTCACAACTTACAAAATGTTCCAAAATGTGTTCATCAGTTGTAACAAATGTACCACACTAATGAGGGATATTGTTGATGTGGGAAAGTGTGGGAGGGGGAGGGAGTGGGGTATATGGGAATCCCTTATATTCTTTATGGAACATTTATGTAAACTAAAGCTTTAAAAAATTTTTTAATAAGATAAAAGAATAATTACAAACCCTACTCTCTCTACAACACTGCTTGAAATACCAAAGAAAAATGGTGACGAATATTTATTATACATATGTATTGTATTTGCTGAAATCAGGGAACAATACCAACCTCTCCTGTCCAAGACTAATAGCCTAAGCTAACCCTTTAAGATATGACTGTAATATCTGTATTTATATTTGTTTCACTTTCAAGTGTATTATGGCAAATGTACAGATTTTTTTTTTGTTAATAATGTGCTAGAATTTGCTAAAACTGAAAAAACAACGAAACTCTCGAGTTTGTCCTACAACATATGAAACTTAAAAAAAAAAAAAAGTAGTCATTATTATTCCTTCTCCTTCCCTCCACCTCTTCTTCTCTACTCACTCCTCATCTACATTTAAACGTTTAAAACTCTCCCGTCTTAAATCAAAACAAAACTCTCACTGGTACCCTACAACTTTTCCCCTTCGTTGCCAAACTTCTCACATCTTGACTAGCTTGCCAGATAATATGGCAGCTTACTTCCTCCATTCTTTTTACGTTACCTCTACACAACAAATCTTAATGAGAAATACAATGTTTCTCAACGTTTTTCGAGGGGCTAAATGTTCTAGGTCTCTTGTGTCAATCCTTGTTTAGATCAGCAAGGGCTTACAAAAAGCCTGGAATTTATTCTAATAGTAAGAGAGTAGGGTGAAGCAGTCAAACACAGTCTACTCCAATGCGCTTTGCCTATGTTCCTCAAAAAGAAAAGTTTCCATTTCGAATACAAGGGGAGCGAGGACTAAGGCTGGGAAGCCCGGTGGGAGAAGCGTTGCAAGTGGCGGAGTCCCTTCAAATTGCGTAGCCTAGGTGATAGAAAAGTCAAGAAGGGGTGGTTTTAAAAGGTAAGGAAACTCAGAGGAAGAAGAGCAGATCATCCTGAAAAGAGACTGAGCAACTGAACCTCCAGAGCATCCACTATTGCGAGCGATCCCCGAGAGTCTGGGGGTATCCCAAAGGGAACACGGCCCAAATACGGTGCAGTACTGAGGCAGAGGATGAGGGTGTCGAAGGCTTAGCTCTCGGAAACCCTCCACTCCCACAACTCAAAATGGCTCCAAAACACCCAAAACGGAGGTAGGTACCTGGCGCAACACTTCGGCCCTGGCAATCCGAGTCTGTTCTTTACGCTCTTCAATACTCTTCTCACTTTCAAATCTACCACTGGCAGCCGCCATAATTGTTATGGTCGTAAAGCTTGGGAGCCGTCAGAAAAACCGCAGTTTACGACTGTCGTAAATTAATAAACAAACCGGAGCTCCGGCGAAGGGGAGGGCACTGCTCCACTTACGGAGCATGCGCTTAAGGGTCCGGTGATTAATCCAGCTCCAGATTAGAGGAGACTTGATGACAGCGGAAAGCTCACTCTCTTTAGCATATTAGACTCGTGCTAAGGAGAATTGATGTCAATATACATTTGTTATATGCTTTGCACTACATTAACGGCTTTTTTACCTATTTCCTCTCGTATTATCCAGAGTAAGACAGAAACCCCTAGAGGTTAAGTCAGTGCTTGTCAAAGTTTTCCGCCAAAGGGGTTCCCTGTGCTGGAGAAAAGGTTTTAGGGGTTAACTCGTCTGTCCAGGAAAAGACTGCACCGACAGTGCGAAACGGGCAAGGAGGACTTTATTTATTGCTACCTTGGTAGGAGAAAGAGTAGAACTCGACTCTGAGGAAGGCTGGGGGTTGGTTCAGTTTTATAGTCCGGGCAAGGGCAGTGAGAAAGTACCAGGAAGCCCTCGAGAACTTGGAGTAGCTACTGTCTGAAGCTGTCTTCCCCGCCCACCCCCTTTTCTCCCTGCACTCTTGAGTTGTTTTTCTCTGCGGTCCCACATCTTCAAGACCAATGTCAAGGCAGTTAGAGCAGAGGAGGCAGCCGGTATGGGACGGGAGGGGCAAGGCCAGTAGCTTGGTCAAGAGAGAAAAATAGTCTTGGTCACGTCATAGCTGCACAGATTGTAACATTTTTTCCGTGTGGATATCCAAAAGTCCCCAAACCATTTGTCGATTTGTTTCATTATTATCACACTGACTTGAAACGGTACTTTTATCATATACTATTAATAAATTCACATGTGTATATGGGGCTTTCCTGGAATTTGTCCAGTTGATCACTATTCATGCAGCCATAGCACCCTATTTTAATTACTAAAGCTTATAGTATGTTTTGATATCTGGTAGAAGAAATACTTCTTTTTCAGAGTATTCTTGGCTGTTCTCATATATTTCCAATATGAACTTTAAAATCAGACCACCAACATCATTTAAAAATCCTTTGGATGTTTTAATTGGTTAATCGGTTGGGATTCTTTGATTACAAGCAATTGGAATGAAACGACCAATTTAAGCAAAAAGAGGAATTCATTAGAAGCCTATCAGCAAGTTCATGCAATAAGGGAAAAGCCATAACACAGATTAAAAGCAAAACGGATAGCAGGGCTGTAAATGCTCAATGACCAGAGTGCTGCCACTGCAATGACTGGAGGCAGGCTGCACCAATCGCTCCCCACCAAAAACCACTTCAGATCCAGGAGGACCCTACCCCGCTCTGTAACCATGAGGTATTGTCAGCCATACACCCTTCTACATCAGATATCATCTTGAAATGGAATGGAACACGATAAAACACTGTGTACTTCCATTAGGTGTAGCAGTTTGGCATTATTTATGAATTCCAAAAATAGATACTGGATTATGTTTGTAAATTGGTCTGTTCCTCTGGGTATATTAGATTGTATTGGATTCAGAGGCTTCACTCTTACTTGATTAAATTGTGATTAAGGCTTTGACCGGGCCATGTCAGTAGGACGTTGAGTCTCTGCCCCCTTGGTGGGTGGGGACTTACAGAGAAAATGATATGGCAGAGGAGACAGTTATGGAGTTTTGATCCCGGAACCCAGGAAGTAAGCACACAGAGAAGCACTTGAGGAAGGAGAGATGGTTCCATTAGACACATCAGAGGCCCTGGGAAGAGAGAGAGCCTGATAGTTTACAGCTGGCCTTGTGGAGAGTACAGAGCAGCTGAGCCTGGAGAGAAATGAGCCCCAGGAGAGAGAAGAGACTTATCCCAGCCTACAGCTGATATTGGAAGAAGCTGGGACCACGGAGCCTTAAGAGGAAGAGGGAGGCTGAACCCTTGCAGATGTCGGCAGCCATCTTGCTCCAACATGTAGCAACAGACTTTGGTGAGGGAAGTAACTTATGCTTTATGGCCTGGTAACTGTTAGCTTCTATTCCAAATAAATACCCTTTATAAAACCCAACAGATTTCTGGTATTTTGCATCAGTGCCCCTTTAATTGACTAATACATTAGGATAATCAACTTTTTAAAAAATACCCATTTGAATACAGATAATACATATTATGTCTGTCATGTACTACAGGAATCACAGTATAAAATGTACCACACAGTCATAATCATTTTACATGCCATGTTAATTTTAGACATCACTTTGAAATGCTCTTTCATTTTACCTTCTCTGTTCCCCCTGTCCCCACCCCCAAGACAAAAATATACCCACATTTTGGTTTGTCTGTTTGAAAAAATTATTTTTCTTAGAACAGATTTAGATTTACTGAAAAACTGAGAAGATAGTACATATATTTTCATATACCCTCATCCAGTTTCTTCCAATATTAACATCTTAACTTGGAATGGTTCATTTGGTACAATTAATGAGCCCATATTAATACATTATTATTAATTAAAATCCAAGACTTATTTGAATTTCCTTCGGTTTTTGTTTTTGTTTTTGTTTTGGAGATACCGGGGATTGAATCCAGGACCTCGTACATGGGAAGCAGGTGCTCAACCACTGAGCTACATCCACTCCCCAATGAGAGCTGGCTTTTTCATTTGTTTGTTTTTTAAGAGATACCAGGGATCAAACCTGGGGCATTGTACACGGGAAGCAGGTGCTCATCCACTTGAGCTATATCCACTCCTGGTAAATTTCCTTAGTTTTTGTCTAGTGTCCTTTTTTTTTTTTTTTTTTTTTT
>JAKSZT010032012.1:12654215-12720197 GCA_026826555.1 Tolypeutes matacus
TTTTTTTTTTTTTTTTTTTAAGATTTTATTTATTTATTTATTTATTTATCCCCCCTTGCTGCTTGTGCTCGCTGTGTCCATTTGCTGTGCATTTTTCTGTGTCTGCTTGTCTCCCTTTGTTGGGTCGTCCTGCTGCGTCAGCTCACCACGCCGCACAGGAGGGTTTGCCTTCACCAGGGGGCCCCGGGAATCGAACCCGGGGCCTCCCATATGGTAAACGAGAGCCCTATCGATTGAGCCACATCCGCTTCCCTGTCTAGTGTCCTTTTAATGTTCCAAGACCCCATCCAGGATACCACACACATTTAGTTATCATGCCTGCTTAGGTTCCTCTTGGTTGTGAGAGTTTCTCCGACTGTCCTTGTTTGTGATGACCTTGACAGTTTTGAGGAGTATTGGTCAGGTATTTGGTTGAATGTCCCTCAATGGTATTTTTCTGGTATTTTTCTAATGATTAGACCGAGGTAATGGATTTTTGGAAGAAGGACCATATAGGTAAAGTACCATTTCAGTCACATCATATCAAGAATACATACTATCAACATTATCACTGAAGACGTTGTCCTTTGATAACATGGATAACGTAATATTTGTCAGGTTTCTCCACTGTAAAGTTACTCTTTTTGTCCCCTCTATATACTGTACTCTTTGGAAGGAAGTCACTATGTGCAGCCCACACATAAGGAATAGGGATTTATACTCTACCTCCATGGGGAATGATTATCTACATAAATTATTTGGAATTCTGCATATGTGCATACACATGCTTCTGTACATACATGTCTTTCCCTCAGAGGGCTTAGAAAGCAGGACACTCCAGTAGCAATGAGCACACCTAGTGCCAAGATGTGGGGATTTATCTCTTTTCCCCCATATATTATATTTGCCAGTCTGGTGAAAACCACAGACCCCTTACTAAGTCCACACTATACTGTGTATTATTTAATAAATATATCACCCCTGCACTAACACGTCCCCATAAGAATGATGTTTCTTTGAATTTCGGTTCAAGCTCACGGACCCCTTGTTAAGAACCCCTGACTTAGATATTCTAGCCTCCTCCCTTGCTTATCTGTAACTTCCCACAGCAACAGTGAAGAACCTGACTCCCACTATCTGCCGTCTATTTACTTAGTTGTTCAATTCCAGTTATTCAATTCCAGTATAGTGGTGTCAGAATTGTTAACCCATGGCCCTGTGGGAAAGTTCATCAACTAGAAGACAGTGCTTATGTACAGTTTTTTACAGGCTTCACTCATTTCCATAGTTACCTAAGTTAGCACCCTTCCTCATACCCCTTTCAGTGAGGTTGTGTCATAGATTTTTAATACAGTTAGATTCCTTTGTCACATTTTGCAGTCCACTCTGGGATCCACCAATCTCCTCAATGTTTTTTGGTTGTTGTTTTTTTTTAATACATTGAGGTTCATTTTTTGTGCTGTATAGTTCTATGGTTTTTGACAAATGGATGGCCATTACGTATACACCATTAGGGTATCGTACAGAATGGTTTCATCACCCTAAAATATCCCCTGTGCTTCATCTATTCAATCCTTCTCTCTCCTCCAAACCTATGGCAATCACTGATCTTTTTCTGTTCCTATAGTGTTGCCTTTTCCAGAATGTCACAATTGGAATCATACAGTATGTAAATTTTAAAGACTGGCTTCTTTTACTTAGTAATTTTCATTTAAGATTTCTCTATATCCTTCCATGGCTTAGTAGCTCGTTTCTTTTTATACTATACAGAAACATCAATTGTTACTATCAATCTTCTCAAAATCATAGCTTCTGAAGTTAGTTTATTAGCTAAATACATGTAGGACTTAATATGTACCTAGCACTGTTCTAAATACTTTATAAAAATGATTCCGCTTAATCCTCACCAAAATCCTGTGTTATAGATGTTATTATTACAATCCCTTTTTTTTTTTTTTTTTTTTTTTTTTTTTCAGATAAGAAGCTGAGGCAGGGAGGTGTTAAATAATTTGCCAGAGTTCACACAGCTGGTAAATGACAGTGCCAAGATTTGAACTGAAATATGTAGTTTAGCTCCCTCGTGTATGTGCTTAACTTCTATTCTACATTGCCTGTCAATAACAGAAGGGAAACTACAACCTGTAATGAGTCATTTCTTGCTTGTGAGTGAAATTGTTTGGTAATAATTTTAACAAGTAAAGCATTCACTACTTACAAATATCTGAGTGGTCCATAATGTACAAGTTCTCCCTCAAGAGTTTTTCTACTACTTTTTAATAGGTGCAGAAAAGAGTTAGTCAGTCATAATCATGCCAAATGAGTTTCACATTACAAATCCCATGTGGCAGATTTGCATGATAAAACAAAATTATGAGCCACAGAAAATTCCTATAAAACTTGATAGCTTATGCTCAAAATTAAAGTGATTAAAAATTCTTTTATGTTTTTTTTCCATTTTTATATGGCCACCATCAACAGATGATTATATCTAATCAATGTTTCTCTAGGATAATTGCTAATGCATATCCTAGTACCTGGCACTAGAAGGCAGGTGAGGCAAAGTGAATCTTCTTTTCATGCTATTGCTTTATTACTTTTCTTTAATGCCAGGGGTTTGGTGATGATATTTATCACAACAAAGAATCACAGCAGGAAAATGACCACAGCAGTACTTTTCCCTCTTGAAGGCTATGTAGCCCATGAAATTCTGCTCTCTTGTCACCAGAGAGCTCATATTTTTTCTGAGTAAGATTTGACAGCTGCTGTCTATATTAAACATAAATCTTAGAGATTTTTACATTTCATTTTCATTTTTCAGAACTTTAGAAACAAGGTATTTTTTTAATATTTCTCATACATATCATGAACACAGGACTCAATCTATAACGTCACGGCTTAGCTAAAAAAAACTCTTCCTCAAATAAGTGGTGCCAGCCCTGCAGGGCTGGAAAAATTGCTCCCATAGCACTTTTCTTCTCCTCTGTCTTATCACTGTACTTTTTCTGGTTCAGGCTAGGCTTCTGTAACAAAGGGACCCAAAAATACAGTGGCTCAAAATGAGACAAACTAATGCTGTGCTGAATTAATTTAATTAACAGCCAGCCTTAGGAGGGTGGTTAGAGATAGGTAGTGGCACTCCACCATCATCCAGGGACCCAGGGTCCTTGTTGTTTGTCATTCTCTAGGGCAGAGCTTCTTAACTAAGGGTCTGTGAGCTTGAATTGAAATTCACAAAGACATTCTTCTTGTGGGGACGTGTTGGTGTGGGTGTGATGTATTTATTAAATAATACACAGTACAGTGTGGACTTAGTAAGGGGTCCGTGGAACAAAAAGGTTAAGAAGCCCTGCTTTAGGGTATTGACCTCAACCACAAGGTCAAAGCTGGCCCAGTACCACCATATCTGTATTGCAGCTTACAGGAATGGGGAATGAGCACACAGCAGCTGTGACCCAGAGTTTTGTAAGGATGTGACCCAGCAGTTGTAGCTATCACTTTGATCACATCCCGTTAGCTAGAACTTCAGTCTCATGGCCAAAATCAGGTGCAGGAGAGTCCGGAAAAGGTAGTTTCTGGCCGAGCAAACGTGCTCAGCTAAAACTCAAAAAGTTCTATAAATAAAAGGTAGCAGGTAGCACGGATATTGGGGGACGTATTAGATTCTTGTGGCTGCTGAAACAAATTACCACAAACTAGGTGGCTTCAAACAACAGAAATGTATTCTCTCAGTTCTGGAGGCTGGAAGTCCAAAATCAAGGTGTTGCTGGTCCTTGCTCCCTCTGAAGCCCCTAGGGAAGTGTCCTTCCTCCCCTCTTCCAGCTTCTGGTGCCATGAACATTTGACATATCATTATCTTCATGGAGAGCCCGCCCCTCTGGACACACAAGCCCCACGTGGCAGGGCTCAAGTGATACTTTCCTTTTATCCCCAGTGCCTAACCTACTGCCTAGCACATGGTAGCTGCTCAATAAATCTTTCCTTAATTGAATTCAGATTTCTTTTCTCTTTCAATATAGGAACACCCCTTTATCTCATTTTCAAAGAATTACCTTCACCAGTCAGCCTTCCCAGACTAACATTTCTACCAGGCATTCATTTCCATGCCATTCTAGGTTCTGAGATTTTTTTTTAAAGATGACTTACTAAAATAATTGATGCAGGAATTTACAAAACTAGTGCTTTGGTAGCCATTAGCCACATGTGGCTATTTAAATGAATATAAATTAAATAAAATTTAAAATTCATACTAGTCACATTTCAATTTCTCAGTAGCCACATGTGGCTAGTGGCTACTGTATTGAAGAGCACAGATAAAAGACATTTCCATCATCTCAGAAGCCCTGTTGGACAATGCAGTCACATTTTGTAGGCATTAAATTGTGTCATCGGTAAATAAGGCAGATGTCAAGCATAGTTAAGATTATCCTTGAAAATTCCTTAAATTGCCCATAGAGTGCAGGTACATGATCTGAAGAAAACAACCATACATAGTAATATACATGTACTAATAGGTCGTGTACAACAATATGCAACTTCAACAGGAGTCTGCATGTTTTTGAAGTTGAAACATGTCTTGTAAGTAGAATGAATGATCGTATGTCTCAGTTTGCCTGAGACAATCTAACTTATACCTATTTTCCTGGCAAAGATATCTATATCACTCCTTTTTTATTTTTGGAAGTGCCCTAGTTTGGATCACAACTCACATGGCCACTCTACTCTTTTAAGCCAGACTTAAATCTTTTTCAACGTAAGACTTATCTATCTTTAAATGATGGTAGAAAGGCCAAGAGCCTTTTCTGACAATGTGCTGAAATCAGTAGCACAGATTTAAAAGTCGCCGTCTTCCAGCCATTAGTGCAGGGGTTCTTAACGAGAGTTGAAATTGAATTGAAATTTTTAAAAAAACCATTCTTCTTGTGGGGACGTGTTGGTGCGGGTGTGATATAGTTATTAAATAATACACAGTCTTGTGTGGACTTAGTAAGGGGTCTGTGGTTTTCACTTGACTGGCAGAGGCGTCCGTGGAACAGAAAAGGTTAGGAACCCCCGCCTTAGTGTAATACTCTGAAAAATACTCGTGAGGTGTTAACTATTCAGGTTCTGAAGCCAGACTTCCTGGTTTAAATTCTTACTGTGTCACTTACTAGCTGCCAATTCACTTAAACTGCTTTGAGCTTTAGTGCCTCATCTATAAAATGGGAATAATGATAGCATATACCCCGTAGAACTGCTGTGAGAATTAAATGAGTTAAAATATGTAAAGCTTAGAACAGTGCCTCAAAACTGTAAGTGCTCAACCATTCTTTGCAGACTTCTCTAAAGCAATATGATCTCCTTGTTGATTGCCATACCTAATCATTTAGTATAGACTGAAGCCATACTAAATCATTTTTTCTCTAATAGTTACGGCAGAGATGCTAGCTAGATTCATTGCATCCATCTTCCTAGGTCATGTGGGAAACCAAGAAAGCCATTTCTCCGTAAGTCCAGCATGCCAGTGCTCCTCCAGAACTGGAGCACATCACCCTTCCTCTGGTTGAGCCCCAGATACAGTGGCTGGCTTACAGAGACCATGTTGTCCAAAAATTAGGTGCTTTTGAACACTGGGTTCATGGTCAACACAAGGGGTTTCTCAGTCTTTAGGAGGCACCTGGAAACTAATACTGAATGCAGGAGCACGAATACTTCTTTATCCAGCATCTGGAGTCTTTGGGGATGAGATTCACTTTCCCTGTCAAATCCCCATCCTCTCGTGCTCCATCTGCTTCAGCCAATTCCCTTTTCTGCCCACTCTGAGGCATCTGTTACTGAGCCAGATGTCTGTAATTTTCTTTCTCACTACCAACCCACAAATAATTTAATTTCTCTAAATTAAGTGCATGTATGATCTGAACTCACTGTATCCAGACAACTGATATGCTAATTTAAATATTGTATTTTTAAACAAATCAATTTTATTGATACATATTAATAAAGCATACAATTCATCCAAAGTGTATAACCAATGGTATTTGCTATAATCACATAGTTGTGCGTTCATCATTTCAATCATTATTAGAGCATTGTCATTATTTCAATAATAATAACAAACAAAAAGATTTATCAACCAATTCCAAGGGAGAGAGCAAAGGCAAAAGGAAAATAGTGGGTGTCATTGAGAGAAGCCCAGACATTTGAAGGAGACATTGGCTATTGTAAAAGATAAACCCAGTGTCAGCTACTCTTGAGTTTGAGGTGCCCCCGCCTTTCCCCCTCCTTCTCATGCCTTCCTTCTCCTCCTTCTTTGGCCTGGTAGGGAAGATAATCCCAAAGGTTACAGCTCTGTAGGGAACTAACCAATTTTGTATGGAATTTAGCAATCTTATTTCAGCATTTCTTGCCTAACAGACTATGAATTTCTATTGTTCATGTGATCCTGGAACTAGCTCTCTTGTCTTACTGCTTGTTCTTTAACTAATGAATTGAATAAAAATTTCATATGTACTAAAAGTAGTTTTGACTGAGTATTTTACTTGTATAATACTTAGCTGTTAGCAACTCCAATGTACAAATAATATCACATTTAGGAGTACCTGTTCTTTGTAAGCCCAGCTTTTGATTGTGAAGCTATCCCTGAGTCATAAACATACCCAGGCCTTTGTCAGCTTCTGGTCTCCTATAGTCCATTGAACAATAGAAAGAATTTGCAAAAAAAACATTGTCTTTCCCTGTCCTGGTCACCATGACAGGTGACTATTTAAATTTAAATTAATTAAAAGTAAATAAGGGAAGCAGATGTGGCTCAAGCGATTGGGCTCCCATCTACCATATAGGAGGTCCAGGGTTCAATTCCCGGGGCCTCCTGGTGAAAGGCAAGCTGGCCCACGCGGAAAGCTGGCCCACGTGGAAAGATGGCCCACGTGGAAAGCTGGCCCGAGTAGAGTGCTGGCCCGAGTTGAGTGCTGGCCCGAGTGGAGAGATGGCACAGCAAGATAACACACACACACACAAAATGAGACACAAAGGAGAGACAATAAGAGACGCAGCAGATCAGGGAGCTGAGGCGGCGCAGGAGATTGAGCACCTCGCTCCCTCTCCAGAAGGTCCCAGGATCGGTTCCCGGTGCTGCCTAAAGAGAAGACAAGCAGACACAGAAGAACACACAGAGAACAGTCAGTGAGTGCAAAAACAACGGGGGGTGGGGGGAGAAATAAATAAATAAAGCTTTTTTAAAAAGTAAATAAAATTTTAAAAATTAGAATTCCTCAGTCACATTTCAAGTACTTAATAGCCAAATGTGGCTAGTGGCTACTGCATTGGACAGCACGGATATAGAATATTTTTATGATTACAGAAAGTTCTATTGGATAGTACCAGTGTAGGAAACTTAGACCTTAGGGGAAAATGTACAATAAAAAGGCCAACACAATCCCAGGAAATCTTTCTGGAAATATGACTTATGAAAAAATGTAAAAAGACATCACTGGGGAGTGAGTATAGCTCAGTGGTTGAGCACCTGCTTCCCGTGTACAAGGTCCTGGATTCAATCTGCAGTACCGCCTACTAAAAGAAAAAGACATCACTATTCTACACCATACTGTGTTGTATGTCTCACCTTCTCCGCTCTTCGGTAAATGTTATCTCTTCCAGTGAGAATTGTTCATGAAAGCAGCTGGATGTCAGCAGATAAATCATTGCTGCAACATGAGCTCTTGGTCTCCATTGCATTCATTCCATATGAGCTGAAGCAATTGGAAGGGAAAATGTGCTTTATCCTAGTAAACAGGATAAGGCTTCAAGAGGCAGAATCAAACAATAATAAATATTAAATCTTGGGGACTGAATCACATTCAGCACAAAAGACATGTTCAAGTCCTCGGTGTGGTCCTGTGGATGTGAACTCATCTGTAAAGGGAATCTTTGAAGATCATATTTGAATAAGCCCAGATTGAATCAGCGTGGCTTTTACAGCTGAAGTCCCTAAAAGTAGAGAAATTTGGACACAGTAAATTAGGAGAAGCCAGAGAAGGGAAGAAAGGTTGCCATGTGATGGAGGCAGAGATATATCTACAAGCCAAGGACCATTACTATCCTGCCCTTGGAGAGCTGGTTGCCTCTTTGATTACCAAATTTTGGGGAAAGACCACGTTTACTTTGTGAGATACTTAGAACCTTTTCACTGACGGCACTCAAAGATGGATAAATATTAAGTAGGGCATTGTAAAAGTTGCTGCAATTATAAAGCAATGAGGCAGGGCCTCCTACTCAAGGTGCAGGTAGTTGGCTTCAGGATTGCAGGTGTGGAAACACGATTTCAACAGGACAGACAGGACGGCCAGAGTTGATCAGGAGCAGGGGACTGAACCTCAGCACCCAAATTCACAGTGACTATCGAGACATCCATTTGATCCTGTACAATGGAAGACTTTTTTCCAGAAACTAGACTTCAATGCGTAACATCTGTTATATGTTCTTACCTATAGTTCCCAGGTACTCTCTTGTAAGTGTTAGGGTTCTCAGGAGGTAGGTTATATCAAAAGTTGCTTCTGGAATCTATAGAATAAAATGGGAATGGTGCCCTGTAGATTTGTGCAGTGTGACAGCTTGGGAATCATAGCACAGAGAACTGAAAAGTTTGAAGGACATTTTTCTTATGCTGTGGGAAGAACTGATAAAGCATCAATAGTTCACACCTCTCTGGTGATTGGCATGTCAGTCTTCTCTGCCACCCTACCCACACCCTTGGAAAATGGGTAGCACTTGTTCTTCGCTTTTTCCTTCTCTAGGCTTCCAAAGATGGTTCCTTTTCAAATTATATGGCTTTTCATCAGATGTAGTTCACCTCAGCCCCTGTATTAGTCAAGGTTCTACAGAGAAACAGAACCAACAGGATATATACCTAAGCTTATTATAAGGAATTGCCTCATGCAACCATGGAGGCTGAGAAGTCCGAACTCCATAAGGCAGGCTGCAAGCTGGAAACTGAGAAAGGTGATGCTCAAGTCCTTAGTCTGAATTCCCAGGGGAAGATATTCCAGCAAGAGCCAGTGCTGAAGCTCAGTCTGAATTCTTCTTCTGACCCCTGCCATGCTCAGTTCTGACATGTAAGGCCACTAACTGATGGGATGATGAGTGTCAGTCAGGAGAGGCACCGAAAGAGATGGCAACCCACTCCAGGGCAGGTGTGGGGTTGTCAGCAGAAGCGCGACTCCCACAGCACAGAGTGGGACAACTCTTTACTCACTGGGCAGTTTGGCATTGTTTATGAATTCCAAAAATAGATATTGGATTATGTTTGTGAACTGGTCTGTACCTGGGTGTGATGAAATTATGATTAGAGATATGATTGGGCCACGTCAGGACGTTGAGTCCCCACCCCCTTAGTGGGCGGGAACTCAGAGAAAACTACACGGCAGAGAAGAGTGTTGGAGTTTTGAGCTGGAGCCCGGGAAGTGATACACAGGAGAAGAGCACAGAGGAATAGAGATGGCTCCTTAGACACTGCAGAAGCCCCGGGGAGAGACAGAGCTGTTCACCTGATAGTCTACAGCTTACCTTGTGGAGAGAGAACAGCAGCTGAGCCCAGAGAGAAACAAGCCCTGGGACGAGAGGAACCCAAGAAGCCTGAACTCTTGACAGATGTCGGCAGGCTCTTGCCCTAACACGTGACAATAGACTTTGGTGAGGGAAGTAACTTATGCTTTCTGGCCTGGTAACTGTAAGCTTCAACCCAAATAAATACCCTTTATAAAAGCCAACAGATTTCTGGTATTTTGCATCAGCACCCCTTTGGCTGACTAATACACTAACATAAAGAGGCAAGCAGGGTCATCTTCACCAGTGGGCATCGGTCCCCCATAGCCAGCAGGTCTCAGTCCATGGCAAAACAGGGAGATCTTCTACCCACAGCACCCTTCTCTTATGTTTGTGCACCATAGCAGAGAAATCATGCTCCCTTCCCACCAGAGACAGATACACCACTAGGGTGTGAACTGGACGTCATAAAACATGCCCCACCAGAAAGACTATTTCCAATGAATATTTATACATGTTCAGGACAATAGGAGAAGGAGTGTACCAGCAGTCCCTTTATTTACCATAGGACTGTGCTTTATCTTGCCAGGCAGGGTGTGTCAGCCTGGCAGAGTCCCAGGGAAAGGTGGCAGGCTGTGTTAGGATTGTCCCATACCACAAGGAGACTCCCAACATTGCTGAGGCCATCTTCTTTGTTGATTGTAGATGCAACCAACTGATTATAGATGCAAATCCCTCACATTAACAAACAAAGCCTAGACAATAAAAAAATAATTAAAAATAAAAAGAAGCAAGCCAGTACTTGACCAAACAACTGGACATCATACCCTAGCCAAGTTGACACATGAAATTAACCATCACAGCCCCCAAGTACGGGCACTACTTAAAAACATAATCTACTCTGGCATGTTGTTGTCCGTAATCAAGCCTGGACTAACCTGGAGAAAGAAGTCTAAATATGTTCTTCCTTATCTGCCCACTGCCTCCATCTCACACTCAAATTTTTTATCCAAAATTAAAGGGCTCTATCATTGAAAGACATGTTTTTCTTCTTTGACAATGTTGTTCTATTAAACTTATTCCTCCTAACACCAACTCCTTTTCTACTCTGAAAGACAGAAAATAAATAGTGGTTGATAATATGGATATTGACTTCAGAGTGTCTTGGATTCTTATATAACCACTTACCTGAGCTTCCATTGCCCCTCTGTAAAACGAGGATAATGATAGTACCTTTCTTATAGGATTGTTGCAAGGACTGAAAGAGATTATGCATACAAATTGCTCAGCACAGTTCATGGTACACAGGGCACACCCAGCAAACGTTAGCTTTTCCCCTCCTCTTTCTCCTCTTCCTTCTCCCTCTTTCTAACTTTTGATTAGCTATTTTAGTATAAAATTAGTTTTACTATGAAATAAACAACTGTGATTGCTAACCATGTGAACATTGCAACAAGTTGTCATTGAATAAATATTGTCTCTCACTTTTTCCATTCCTGACTAGGCTGTTTACCAATTTGTGTTTGGGTACAATAGCTATTGGCATGTTCAATTATACCCCACTTCCACCCCTCATACCATCAGATGATATTGCTGCATGCTTTCTAAAGTGGTCACAATGACACTTTTCTACAGAAGCATGGGATTTTTCTATAGTAGCATCTAAGCTAAATATCTAATCCAAGACTCACTAGCCCCTGCCACCCAACAGACTTCTGTAATGTCTCATAATTATAAGGCACAGTTCTCAGGAAAGCAGGCTCATTAGACTCATTGGAGCACACAAAAATCACATAGAGAGCCTGTGTCCCGCTCTCAGAGATTCTAGTTCACTCGAGCTGGCCAAGCTCAGGGACCTGGATTTTCATCAAACATCCCCCAGTAATTCTTATGCACATTTTGAGAAACACAGCTCCAGGTGATTGTACACCATATGGAGATTGTAGGAAAACTTCCAAAGAACCATTTTATCCATGTAAAATGATCATTCAACAATAATGAAGAATTAATAGAGAGAAAACATTTCTGACCGGTTATAGATCATAGCTCTTGTGCTCAAGAGCACTTCCCATATAACTGTGAAAGTTGCTTCTTAAAACCACATCTGTTGGCTGTCTGGACCAGCAGAGAGTGGGCTGACCAGATGTCTGCACAGTGGTCAGAGCAAGCCTCAGCCTCCTGAAGTGTGACGGCTGTGCTTGCTTTGTGTTTCTTCTCCAGGAAGCACAGAGGTCGTTTGTCACATTTCTCATTTCAGAAGGGCTTTGGAGGAAATTATTTGGCTCTGAGTTTTCCAGCCAAATTACCCTCATGAGAACTTCTCCACTGACACTGAGTTTGTTCAGTTGACTAGGGCAATGTTGGAAGGCTGGCTGGAAAAGATCTCTGCCCAGATTAGAAGCAGGGCCACCTGCTTCCAGGGGAAAAGGTTTCAAGTATTTCAAATAAGATACACTTTTCGTAACCTTGACATCTAAAGATGTGCTTTTAGTATTTACCTAGGATAGAAACTAATATTTGGTCATTTGGCATGAACTTTTTCTGTGGGCCAAATATGTTAATTTCATGGCTTGTGTGTGTGAACTTTGTGTAGTCCAAGAAGAAGGATCTATTCATTTGTAAAGCAAGATTTATAATGAAGGTTGTCTTTAGCTGGAGCCATCTCAATTTTATTTTGTTCCTTAAGGGAATCTTCCCTTATTTATGTAGCATTATGTAGCGAGAGGACCGAACACTATCGTACAAGCCCACGTATCTAGATTAAACTGAATTTTAAGACAGAGTAGAGGCTCTCTATTCTCTCTTTTTTTTTTTTTTTTAAGATTTTATTTATTTATTCATTTATCCCCCCCTTGCTGCTTGTGCTCGCTGGGCCAGCCAACCACGCTGTGCGGGTGGGCTTGCCTTGACCAGGAGGCCCCGGGAACCGAACCCGGGGCCCCCCATATGGTAAACGGGAGCCCTACTGATTGAGCCACAGCCGCTTCCCTCTCTATTCTCTTTATCCTCAGTTGACTTCAGAGTCCAAAGAACTTCTGTCTTTTCTCCCCCTACCTCGACAGCCACCTTGCTTCACCACGTGGCAATATGCTAGGATAAATACGGCCTTAGAACTGTAAGCTTTTACCCCAAATAAATCCCCTTTATAAAAGCCAACGCATTTCCTGGTAGCTTGCATCAGCAGCCCTTTGGCAGACTAAAACACCCGTGCAAATCCTGGCACAGGGACCCAAGTCCACAGAGCTCCAGGGAACACAGAAGGGCCTCCAAGATTGAAAAATACCTTAGCACAGAACTGTTGGCAAGAGGTGCACACACTCAAACCACTCTCTGATTGCTAAATTACCTAAATGAAGAAATGGACCTTTTTAAACATGGGAACACTCTAATGGGGAAGTAATCAGAAGAAGAAAAGCCTCACAGAAAAAAAAAGAGGGGAAACCTGAACTGCTGTAATGCAGGATGGGACCCAGAACCTAAAACTGTAATGAAAAGGGGGCACTGAGTGAGAGAGAGAAGTTAAATAAATCCTAGGCTTGGGAAGAAAACTGTACATACAAACAATCAGGATTCCCAGAGAAGGAACAGAGGAAAGGAGCTTTCTCCTGGAGTTGAAACAATTATACATAAAAGGGCAATCTTAAAAGTTGTACCACATATGCAGGGCAAGAATCAGATGCAGAAGACCTGAGAAAATCTGGAGTTAAAGACAGGCTGCTCTAAAGGCCCAGTATAAGTTGAACCAAGCACAAAAGAAAGCCTTAACACAAAGCCAATCCACAATAAATCCCTAGGCAAGAGGGAGACACTGACCTTCAGAATTAGCACGTCAAAATAATCAGATGCCCAGACATCAGCAAAAAATGACAAGCCACACTAAGAAACAGAAAGATATGACTCAGTCAAGGGAACAAATTAAAATGTCAGAGGAGCCACAGAATTTGGAACAACTAATCAAAGAAGTTCAAACAAATCTTCTAAATCAATTCAAGGAGATGAAGGAAAATATTGATAGAAATAAATTAATGGTGGATATAGACCTAAAGGCTATTAAGAAGACAATATATGAGGAAAAAGAAGAATTAGAAAGTTTAAAAAGAAACAGAAATTATGGGGATGAAAGGCACAATAAATGGAGAGTGAAAATACACTACAGGCATACAATAGCAGATTTGAGCAGGCAGAATTAAAAATCAACAAACTAGTAGACAGGACAATCAAAAGCATCCAGTCAAAAGAACATATAGAGAAAAGAATAGGAATAATTGAGCAGTATCTAAAGGACTTGAGAGAAAGCATGAAGCTTTCTCATCACAGGAATTCCAGAAGAGAGGGGAAAACGGGTAGAAAGAATATGTGAGGAAATAATCTCAGAAGATTTCCCAACTCTCATGAAAGATATCAATATACATGCCCAACATGGGCAGTGTACTCCAAACAGGATAAACTCTAGTCTGGGGTATATATTAATCAGAATGTCAAATGCCAAAGATAAAGAGAATTCTGAAAGTAGCAAGAGAAAAGCAATTCATCACATACAAGGGATCCTCAACAACACTAAGTGCCATTTCTCATCAGAAACCATGGAGGCAAGAAGGCAGTGAAAGGCACTGAAAGAGAAAAATTGCCAGATCAAAATTCTTTATCTTCAAAAAATAAAATCTCTTTAAAAAATGAGTGAGGGAGCCAGTGTAGCTAAGTGGTTGAGCACCTGCTTCCCAAATACAAGGTCCCGGGTTCAATCCCCAGCCCCAGTACTTAAAAAAAAAAAAGAAAAGAGGGAGAGCTTAAAATATTCACAAATAAACAGAAACAGAGAGTTCCTCACCAAAAGACCTGCCCTACAAGAATTACTACAGGGAGTTCTTCAGGTTGAAAAAAAAAAAAGACAGGAGAAAGTGGCCTGGAGCAGTGTAAAGAAGTGAAGATTTTCAGAAAAGGTAACTATGCAGGTAAAGGCAAAACCCAATAGTGTTCTCAATATATAACTTTACCCTTTAATTCATATAAGAGTTAGAATACAATTGAATAAGAAATTGTCATATTTCCTATTAATGGACATGCAAAATATATAGAGGTAATGTGGGGCAAAAACCACATAAGGAGGGAAAATGGAAGGATATAAGAGCATAGAATGTGTATGATATTGAAGTTAAGTGGTTGGTATCTTTTTAAATTAGTTATAAACTTAGGTTGTTTAATGGAAACCTCAGGGTAACAACAAATGAAGTATTTTCAAAGTATACAGAAACAGATATGAGAAAGGAATCAGTCAGATACATCCCAAAAAAATAAAATATACAGAAAAGGAGGCTGCAATAAAGGAAAAGAGATACAAAAAAGATATGAAATAAAAACCAAATGACAGGGAAGCGGCTGTGGCTCAATCAGTGGGGCTCCCGTTTACCATATGGGAGGCCCCGGGTTCGGTTCCTGGGGCCTCCTGGTCAAGGCAAGCCTGCCCGCACGGCGTGGTTAGCTGACCCAGCGAGCACAAGCAGCAAGGGGGGGGATAAATGAATAAATAAATAAAATCTTAAAAAAAAAAAAAAAACCAAATGACAAAATAGCTGAAGTAAGTACTGCCTTTACAATAACAACACTGAATGTTAGTGGATTAAATATCCCAATCAGAATATACAGATAGGAGGAATGGATAAAAAAGCATGATCCAACTAATGTGTGTTTACAGGAGACTTACTTTAGACCCAAAGAAACAAATAGATTGGAAGTGAAAGGATGGAACAAGAAAATGCATGCAAATAATAACCAAAAGAGTCCAATGCTAACACTGGACAAAACAGACATTAAGTCAAAAGCTGTTACAAGAGGCCAAGAAGGGCACTGTAAATTAATAAAAGGGTCAATCCACGAAGAAGAAATAACAATCATAAATATTTATGCACCTAAACATGGTGCCCCAAAATACATGAGGCAAACACTGGCAAACTGAAGGGAAACATAAGCACCTCTACATTAATAGTGGGAGGCCTCAATACACCACTTTCATCAATGGATAGAATATCTAGACCAAAGGTTCTTAACAAGGGGTCTGTGAGCTTGAACTGAAATAAAAAAAGAAACATTCTTCTTGTGGGGACTTGTTGGTGCGGCTGTGACATATTTATTAAATAATATACCATATAGTGTGGACTTAGTAAGGCGCTGTGGTTTTCACCTGACTGGCAAAGAGGTCCATGGAACAAAAAAGGTTAAGAACCCCTGATCTAGACAGAAGATCAATAAGGAAACAGAGTTCTTAAATAACATGATAAATAAACTAGACCTTACAAGTATATATGAACAATGCACTCCAAAACTGCAGGATATACATTCTTCTCAAATGTACATGGACCGTTCTCCAGGAAAGACCACATGCTGAGTCACAAAACAAGCCTCAATAAATTTTAAAAGATTGAAAGTTGAAATTATACAAGTATCTTCGCTGGCAATGATGGAATGAAGTTGGAAATCAGTAACAGGCAGAGAACAGGAAAATGTACAAATATATGGAAGATAAATAACACAATCTTAAACAATCAATGGGTCAAAGATGGAATCACAAGGGAAATCAATAAATAACTTGGGATGAATTAAAAACAAGAACACAACATATCAAAACTTAAGGAATGCAAAAAAAGGAGGGCAGAGGAGGTGTAGCTCAGTGGTTGAGTGCCTGCTTCCCAAGTATGAGGTCCCAGGTTGTTTGATTCCTGGTATCTCCTTTAAAAAAAAAAACAACTTACAGAACACAGTGAAGGCAGTGCTGACAGGTATATAGACCAGGGAATCAAACTGAGAGTTAAAGAAATAGACCCTCACATCTATGGCCAATTGATTTTTTTCTTTGTTTTTATTTTATTTTATTTATTTTTTGGCCAATTGATTTTTGACAAGGCTGCCAATTCCACCCAATTGGAAAAGAATATTCTCTTCAACAAATGGCATGGGAGAATTGGGTATTTATATGCAGAAGAATGAAGGGGGACTCTTACCTCACACCATATACAAAAATTAACTCCAAATGTATCAAAGACCTAAAGGTAAGAACCAGGACTATAAAACTCCTGAAAGAGAACATAGGGAAGCATCTTCAGGACCTGCGTTATGCAATGTTTCTTAAACTTTGTACCCAAAGCACAAGCAACAAAAGAAAAAAAATGGATAAATGGGGCCTCATCAAAATAAAAAAATTTGTGCATCAAAGGACTTTATCATGAAAATGAAAAGACAGTCTACTCAATGGAAGAAAATAATCGAAAACCACATAGCCAATAATGGTTTAATATCCAGAATACAGAAAGAAATCCTACAACTTAACAATAAAAAGACAAACAACCCAATTAAAAAATGGGCAAAAGACTTGAATAGACATTTCTCCAAAGCAGCACATGAAAAGATGCTCAACATCACTAGCTATTAGGGAAATGCAAATCAAAACCACATTGAGATACCATTTCACAACCACTAGAATGGATACTTTTTTTTTTTTTAATGAATATTACAAGTGTTGGAGAGGATGTGGAGAAATAGGAACACTCATTCATTGCTGGTGGGAATGAAAAATGGTGTAACTGCCATGGGAGTCAGTTTGGCAGTTGCATGGAAAGTTAAGTATAAAATTACCATATGACCCAGGAATCCCCCTACTAGGTATATAACCAAAATATCTGAAAGCAAGGACTTGAACAAATATTTGCATCCAATGTTCATGGCGCATGATTCATAATTGCCAAAGGGTGGGATCCACTCAGGTGTCCATAGACCGATGAAAGGATGACTAAAATGTGGCATGTACATACAATGGGATATTATTCAGCCATAAAAAGGAATGAAGTTCTGATACATGCAACAACATGGATGAACCTTGAAGATGTTATTTTGAGTGAAATAAGCCAGACAAAAAAGGACAAATAATGTATGAGCTCATTGCTATGAAATAATTGGAATTAACACACCTATAGAGTCAGATTCTAGAATAGAGGTTACCAGGGGCCAGGTTGGAGGTAGGGAACAGGAAGTTAATGCTTAAATTGTACAGAGTTTCTATCTGATAACGGATGGTGGTGATGGTAACACAACATTGTGAATACAATTAATAGCACTGAATTATATATGTGAATGTGGTTAAAAGGAGAAATAAAAGTTGCATGTAATTTACTAGAATAAAAAATTTTTAAAAAACATATAGAACTAAACAACAGTTAACCCTTTTGTAAATAATGGACTATAGTTAATCATATAATTATTTTAAAAGTTCTTTTATGAATTGTAAAAAATGTACCACACTAATGTAAGGTGTTAATAAAAGGGTGGTATATGAGAACTCTGTATTTTATGCATGATTTTTCTGTAAATCTACAATTTCTCTAATTAAAAACAGATATACAAATAGAAGTTGCCAGATTTCTTTAAAATAATCATTATGAAATAATATTATCAGAATCTAAAGGGAGCTTAGAGGAAAATTGAAAACATAATATGAAAGAAAAAAAATGGAATAAATGGATTAAGTATTTGGCTCAAAAGAAAAGCAAAAGGAAGGATATTAATATGTTATAAAAAATAGAAAAAGGGTCTAATAAATACATCCTATGGCTAAATCTTTGGTGGGAAAAAGTTAGACAAACTACTAACTAACTGAATCAAGTGAAAATAGGAGAAAGTACAGAATCACCGAATAAGAAATAAGAAAAAATAACCATAGTAAAAGAAAATGAAAAGAATCATAAAACTCTGCAATTATGAAAACCTGCAATAAAGGGATAATATTTTAAGATATATCATCTGACCCCAGAGGCAAAAATATAATCATATATCCATAAAAGAAACAGAGAATTTGTCAGAGAGCTAACTCCCAGTTGATAAAAAATAAATCAGGCCCAGATTTCTTCATGAAAGAATTCTATCAACCCTTTAAGGAACAGATGATACCAATGGTATTTAAAAATACTAGAGCTGGAGGATTGAGGGTGGGGAATTTCCAATTTATTTTTATGGCAAGAGTGTAACACTGATATTAAAACCTGGCAGACTGCAGGTAAGTAAATCTACAAATATTCTCATTTATGAACATTAATGCAAACATTCTGGTAAAATATTATCCCATTAAAAGAAAAATATATCATGACCAAGTGGGGTTCACCTGAAAAGTTAAAAGACGTTTCAACATTAAAACATCTATTAATACAATTTACCAGATTATAGATATAAAGAAAAATAATTACACTCAGATCATTTTACAAAATTTAACATTATTCTTTGGACAAAACTCAATAAAATAGGAAGAGACTAGACAATACAATAAAATTTCAATCATTTCTGCCTCAAAGCCTGGAGCATGGTTAATGGGAAACACTAGAATTATTTCCTCTCAAGTCAGGAATAAGACAAAGATATTCACTATTCCTATTATTATTGTGTTGGAAGTCATGGCTAACACAAATAGCGAAGAGAAAGAAAGTAGAGTTATAAAAATTATAAATGAGGAGATAAAAGTATCCCTGTTTGCATATGAAGTGACTAGATATATGGAAATATCAAAAGAACTCATTGGAAATCTATTTAAAAATACAAGAATTCCATAAGGTGGCAAAATACAAAATTAGTACATAGGAATAAATGACACACACACACATACACACACACACTTACATATACATAGATATACACAGTCACACAAAAAATAACTAGTTAAAATATATACCATGTTCTTGGATTAGAGGACTCAACCTCAAAAGCATGTCAACCCTTCCTAAGTTAAAATATTAATTTACTACAATCTCAATAAAAACACCAAGAGTTCTTTTAAAATTAGACAAGATAATCCAAAAGTTCATATTAAAAAACAAAACAGGAAACTCTGAAAAAGAAGAGTACTTTGCAAGGTGGGGGGTGGTCACTATTAAAGATGCCAGGTATTAAGAGATACTATATATATGTATTGTGAGAATTTTGATTTTTACCCATAATAAATAAATAAATAAATAAATAAGGAAAAAAAAAAAAAAAAGAGATACTATAAATCTTCAGCTATTAAAACAGAACCAGTGGAGAGTGGACAGAGAAATGATGAAGCAAAATAGAAATAAAAATATATATTCAAATAGATATATAGTAAATGTGGCATCTCATATCAATTGGACAAAGATAGACTAACAAATAGCATTGAGACAATTAAGTAGCCAACTAGAAGAAATCAATACATTTGATTCTTACCTTACACTATACACTAAGATAGGCTTCAAATGTATCAAATGTTTAAATGTAAAAAATGAAGCCAAAGGTATCACTTCATAACCACTAGGATGAGGATGACTCTTTTTTAAAAAAAAAAAGTAACAAGTGTTACATGTGGAGAAATTGGAATCCTTGTACATTGCTGATGGGAATATAAAATGGTGCAATCACTGTGAAAAACAGTTTGGTGGTTCCTCAAAAGTTTAAACAGAATTACCCTATGATTCAGCAATTCCATTCCTAGGTATATACCTCTAAAGAATTAAAAACAGGGACTCAAACAAATATTTGTATACTGGCGTTCATAACAGCATTATTTACAGTAGCCAAAAGGTGGAAACAACCCAAGTGTCCATCTATAGGTGAATGAATAAACAAAAGGTGGCATAGCCATATAATGTAATATTATTCAGCCATAAAAAGGAATGACATTCTGATAAATTCTACAACATGGATGAGACTTGAAAGCATTATGCTAAGAGACATGAGCCAGATACAAAAGGACAAATATTGTATGATACCACTTATATGAAATATCTAGAATAAACACATTCATAGAGACAGAAAATAGATTACAGGTTACCAGGCCGGGGAGGTAGGGAATGGGGAGTTATTGCTTAATGGGTAAAGAGTTGGTATTTGGGGTGATGAAAACATTTTGATCGTCGATGGTGCTGATGGTAGCACAGCATTGTAACTAATTAATGCCACTGAATTGTACACTAAAAAAAAAATGGCTAAAACGGCAACTTTAGTGTTATATATATGCTAACACAATAAGTGTTTTTTAGAAAATGAGGCCAAAACATCACTAGAATTTAAATATGGGGTGGGAGGGAGAAATAAGGCCTGGAAGAATTACCGAATATCTTGAAGTAGGAAAGATCTTCCAAAGTTTAATTCAAAATTCAGAACCATGAAAGAAAAGATTGACATCAAAGCCCCAGATATGGCTAAATTTACCATAAGAAAAAATTTAAAAGGCAAAGAAGAAACTGGAAAAATACTTCCCACTTATATCACAAAAGGATAATCCCTAGAAGTCAATAAAAACCTAACAAATCAATAGAAAAATAGTCAAAGGACCAAAGGGAAATAAAAAAGAAGAAAATAATAAAAACAAAGAACCAAAGAACGTGAACAGACAATTCACAGAAAAGGAATTATAGATGATTTAATGCATGAAAATATGTTCAACTTCATTCATAAGAGAAGTACATATTAAACTACCTGCACTATGATTTTCCACCTATCAGACTGGCAAAATTCCAAAATTTAATAACAAATTCATATGGAGGTATTTTTCATAGATATCTGGTGGAATTATAAATTGATATGAATTCCCTGATGGGCAATATGAAAATATCAAAAATATTTACAAACGCACATTCCCTCTTACCCGGCAATCACACTTTAGAGTTTTTCCCACAGCTATATAATTGATGTATATAAACCTTTATTCATATTAACCTTTTTTTTTTATATAACTAAAGATTAGTGTATTAGGGGTCTATTGCTGCATAACAAATTATCCTAAAATTTAGCAGCTTAATATACAGTGTTGCCTCATAGCTTCTGTGGGTCAGGAACGTGGGCATAACTTAGCTGGATCCTCTGCTTCATAGCCTCTCCTGAGGGTATAAGCAGAGTGTCTTTTCAGGATATGCAGTCTCATCTGAAGGCTCAACTGGTGGAGAATCTGCTCTCCAGTTCATTCAGTGGCTCTGGCCTCAGTGTTTGTTGACTGAGGACCTCAGTTTCTCACTGGATGTTGAGCAAATGTTGTGTTTGGTTCATTGCCGTTGGGCCTCTCCCACATGGCAGCTGGCATTATCAACGTGTGCAAGCCAAGAAGGCAATAGAGAGAGTCTTCTCGCAAGACAGAAATCACAGTCTTTTGTAGTCTAATCATGGAAATGCCATCCCGTCACTTTCTCTGTATTCTGTTCATAAGAAGCAAGTACATAGGTCAAGTCCACACTCAAAGGGAGAGGATTATACAGGGGCATGAATACCAGAAGGCAGGGATCACTGGGGACCATTGGTTTACCACAACTGGAAAGAATACACACCATCAAAATTGAACTAGTTACATAAAGTACTGTATTTCCATATAATATACTGCCATACAATTTTTAAAAAGAATGAGGGATCTAAGTTCAGTTATTGAAAGATTTCTAAGATGTACTGTTTATTTGCTACCTTTCGTGCAAATAGAAGATTAAAAAGGTTTACTTGTATCTGCTTGTATTTGCATAAAGGAACCCTGGTAGTATACCCAGGGACTTACAAAAGTGTCTATTTTTTGAGGGGGTGTGGAGCCAAATGTTGGCAACTGTATATACAAGTGATAGGAACAGATAACACACATCATTCAAAGATTAAAAAAATGAAAAGGTTTTCAGTGAAGAGCTACTCAGTGGTGAAGCCACAAAACATCTTTTTGTATTTTTAAAGTTTTGTACCATGTGAACATATTACTCGCTAACATTTTTAAATTTTAAAACTGCATTGAATTGTTTGGTAGCCTTGTCATTCTGCAGGCATGTTCCTGCTTTTATTATGTATCAGCACATCCAGTTTTTCTTTGGAGTACTTAGCAGAATTTGTAACTATATAACATTTGCATATTAATTTGTTTCTTGCTTGTTCTCCTCCTAGTACCTTAAGCTTCAGAAAGGCACGGTCCAGGTCTGTCTTAAATACCAATGTACTATCTAATAGCAGCAAAGCACCTGGCACATGAAGGCATTCAATAATGGTTTGTTGGATACTGAACAAACAAGTGAATTGTGCAAGCAATGAATGACAATATATCTTCTTTTCAAATTCAGCTGACATGATCTAGTTCTTATCCCTTTATTGTGCCTCTATCCTACTTGATTATGATTTTTTCACATACCTACAAGCTTCCTGGGAGAAAATTAATGTTGATACAAGAAGTATAAATAGATCCCAAATTTATTAATATTTCTTTCTCATACTTTGGCTCTAATAACTTTAATTTTGGCATTCAATAAATAATAATTGGTCCTCTATTATCTATCAACAAGGTTCCTATTCTTAGAGAGCTTACATTCTAATAAAAAAGACAATTCATATACACAATTGAATATAAGATATAAAGGAATAAATATAAAATGTTTTGAAAATCAAAAGATTAAGAAATTATTCCCATTTGGGATGAATAGGATAAAGATTTTGGAGGAGATAACATTGGTGGTAGTTTTTAAATAACAGGTAAGATTTGAGTATGTGAAAATGACAGGAAATGACATCTTAGGAGCAGGGAGAGAAAAAAATCAATAAATGATGCAAGGAAAGTTTGAGGCATGCATGGGAAGGAGCAGATAATTGGGTATGAATGGAGCTTTGGGTGTGAGGTGGGGAGAGGGAGAACAGAGATTGGAGAGAGAGCAGAGTTACCAGGGTCCCCTAAGCTATTTACAGGAGTTGGGATTTCCTTGCTGGGAATTAGAAGTCACTGACAGAGTTCAGTTAAGGAGAGACATCTTCAAATTTTATAAAAAACATTTTTGGTAACAGCGTAGAAAATCAGAGAGAGGTAAAGCCTTAAAAGGCAAGGAGTCGAATCAATACACGAAATATTTAGCAGAAGGAGTCAACAGGGCTTGGTGACCTAAGTGATTGTGAACAGCACAAGACAGAATCAATTTGCAGTCTTAAATTTTGAAGTAAGTGTGTGCTGTGGAGTTCAGGGCAGGGAGTGATCGACAAGGGCTGGAGAAGCCTAGGAAGGCTTTTGGATACCTAGTCATGAGGGCGTGCTTTCTGCAAGTCCTTAGAGGCTGCTGCACTGGCGCTGTGGTAGTCACAACTTTAGTGCTGTTAAAAAATATTCTTTGCATTCAAGTACAGATCAACAACACAAAACGTGGCTTGCTCCTCGTTATTATAAGAACTAAGTAAGTACTTGGAACTACTCAGATAATACAGTATTTAGTTGGAGTAATCTACGAAAGAGTAAAAATGAGTTGGAAATGTATTTTGTTAGTCATTCTAGTCTTTTTTAAATCAAGCACCTGCATTTTAAAAATTAGGTATTATTTACTTGAAACAGGAAGAAATGTACATTTTGAAAATCCAAACGCCAACTGAAGCGGGGTTATACTCAGCATTTCCTTACAGCTAGAATCATCAGAATTGCAGTCGGGTCGTTGTCCAGAGATTTTGAACTACTCAGTTTGTACCCTGAGATTTCCACTTCCAACTGATAGACCAGATTATAGCAGACCAATGGTAACATTGAGAACAGCTTGAAAAACTGGGTAAAATTAAAAAATAACACCTATTTGAAAGCACTGGGGAGCGTTTGAGGCATCCAGAGCTTGAGAGGCCAAGATCCTAGAGAGAAGGGAAGCTCACTGAGGTGAGTTGCTGATTTGTATTCTTTGCCTATTTTTCTTTACTTGCTTATTTTTTCATATCTGTTTGTAGCAGTTCTTTGTATATTAGGATACAACTTTTTTCCAATTTAAAATATTAACTGGATTTTTATCTTAAAAGAAACACATGCTTATAAAAATGCAAACATTCTTATTTTCCATATGTAACTGCTTAACCAGCATTCCAGCAGAAGGTAAGTAAACTCTGTGAGCGCAGAGACCTTATCTGTTTTGTTCAATGCCCTGTCTCCAGCACCTACTAACATAGAGCTTGGCATATAGTCAGTGCTCAAATATTAGGAAGCTCAGTGGCTCAACACACAAAGCTTTGTCACTTATGTAAAGTCTGATGTGGGTCCTCCTTCTAGTAGTAACTCAGGGATCCCAGGCTACCTCCATCTTGGGGGCCTCTATCTCACCCTTACCCATATCTTCCAGGGTTGCCATGACAAAAGAAGAAAAAGTATGGGGAACCCACATCTGCTCTTTATCCTCCCAACTCCTTTGGAGAATTTCAAACCTACAGAAAAGTTGAAACAATAGTACAAAAACTCTTGTCATTGTAATTTTGCAGTATTTGTGCATGCTCTCTTGTATGTTATATATATATATATACACACACATAATATGTGTATATATATATATATATGTATGTATATGTATCTTTTTGCTGAACCATTTGATAGTAAGTTTCAGGCACCACAACACTTCATCCAGCACGTATCTCCTAAGAAAGAGGACATTTTCCTACATAACTGCAATACTGTCATACCACATCAGAATTTTAACTATTTTATCTAATATACATTGTACATTTAAATTTCTCTTCATTTTGCCTTCATTTTTCTTTTATGATGCTCAAACTGTCCAAGCTTCACCAATGGGTTTCCCTTTGACCATCATTCTTTGAGCACTTTCTTGTAACTGTTCCAAGATGTTACAGACTCACCTTGTCTTTTCCTGCCCCAGACCTAGACTCACCCATTTCTTCAGGAAGTCCTGGTTTCTTTTAGTGGAAAATAGTGTTAGAAACCAAAATATAGTGCTTGGTGAGCTCATTGCTACTGAGGTGTCATTATTTTTAGTTTTTTTTCAGTGGAAATAGCTGGAAAATATTTTTAAAGTCATGAGTCATTCTGATAGTTCCAATTCATATACAACACTGCAGGGTTCTTCTCACCTTGTCCTATTACATGCTAGAATCTTCCTTTACTCACATTGAGAACCATGATGCCCCAGTACATCAATATATTTACTTACTTGCTTTATCCTATTAAAACACACTGAAGAAAAAAAAAAAAAAACAGTTCCAGAATTAATCTATAAACAGTCTTAGCAACAACAAACCAATTAAGTAACGTTTAAGCTTTCTTTGCAGGTTTTTTTTGTTGTTGTTTTTGTTAGGCAATTACACCCCGGTGAGAAAGCACAGAGTATTCTACTCAGAAGTTTCTTGAATTATTTCGGGTTTTTTATTTTCTATGTGGTGGGCTACCAGTTTGATAGATGTTATGTTAATCTTATTCATTTGTTACATTTAACTTTAGCATCTGCTTTTTACGTCTTTTGGTATATATGATTGGTTTTATGTTTCAACTTGGCTAGTCTGTAGTACTCAGTTATTCAAACACAATCTAGGTGTTGCTGTAAAGGTGTTCTGTACATGTGATTAACATCCACTTAATCCACTGACTTCAAGTAAAGGCGACTATCACTGACAATCTGGGTGGGCCTCATCCAGTCATTTGAAAGGGCTTAAGAGCAAAACTGATGTTTCCAGAGGAAGAGGAAATTCTGCCTGTGGGCTGCAATGTCAACTCCTGCCTGAGGATTTCCCGCCTGCTGCCTACCCTATAGATTTCAAAGTTGCCTAGCCAGCCCCAACCATCTTTTAGGCCAATTCCTTGCAATCTGTCTGTCTGTCTATCTATCTATCAATCAATCTATAAATCTTCTAGTTCTGTTTCTCTGGTAGAACCCTGATACAAAATATTTTTTTGAATATGTAAAACATTTACATAGTTCTAAAGTCAAAACTGCATAAAAAGGTATCCTCAGAGAAGTCTAATTCTCTTCCCTTCTACGCAATTCTACTCACCCCTTGTTGGTAATCATTTGAATTGGTTTCTGGTTTGTCCTTTATTTTCACAAATAACACACGCACATATATGTATATGCCGGTGTATGAATATCTCCTCCTTTCATAAAATGTAACATATAAAACACATTTTTTCATACCTTAGCATTACCTCCTGGAAATTAAGTCACATCAATTCATAGAGATCTTCTTCATTCTTTGAAGTGACTGCATAGTACTCAATTATGTGGCTATACTGTAGTTTACTCAACTCATACCGGCTTTCAACTACTCCAGCTAGAAATGACACACACAGCTTCTTCCACTGGGCAAAACTGGTCACATAGCCCCAAACTAACATCGAGGGTGACTGGGAAATGAAGAGAAGTAACAGGAATATTTGGAGACACAGTTATGAAACATTTCTGTACCCTAATAAATTCCTCTTTTGAATAAGATCATGAAAATTGATATCTGTAACTTGCAAAAGAATCTTAACATTACGCTTTTAATTTGCATCTTTAGTGACTAGTAAGGTTATATATTTCTTCTTTTATAAATTAACAGTTTATGTTAATAGGGGCACACAGGGGCTCACGGGATAAAATTAAGTGAAAAAGTAGGATACAAAACTGTGACAATATTTATTCATATTATATATTTACAAAGCCTGGAAAGAACCATTTCAAAACATAAATGTTGTTATCACTGAGGGAAGGATTATAAGTTGAATTTTTAAAAAATATTCTTTCACTGCATTTCCTTTGTTTTTACAAAGCACGTATACCAGTTTTATATTAAGAAGAAGAAAATGAGGGAGGGAAAGACATGTTTGGACATACCACCTTAGCCAGGTGTGGCCCATAGAAACAATCAGTCCTGGTCCATGTCTTCTGGAAAACAGCTTCTCTGTCATCAGCTCAGAGTACTCTCTTGGGTTTCAAGGCCACAAATAGCATTTTCTGAAAATTCTCAGGTCTGGGCTCAGGCTTTACATAGCATGTTATCAACTGAATTTCTTTCTTTCAAAATACTCTCTAAACTGTGCCCGGTTTTATCTGACAAACGGCTGTCCTGATGAGTGCTGACCTCTGGTGATACTCTCTTTTTTTTCCTCAGCAAAATGCCCACTCAACTGTTCAGTGCTAAACCGTTCCAATTTCCCCCCTTCGGTGACTGCTTGCGAGAAGTTTTATACCCTACACTGTCTTCTGTATCTAGACTGGTGGCTAGTTTTTATGTTTGCATCTAACCCAAGAAAATCTCACTCATCTGCAACGAAGCTTCCTGTGCCTGTACACCTTTTTTGTTTTCTTTTTTTTTTTTTGAGGTACTGGGGCTGGGGGGATGGAACCCATACCTCTTAAATGGGAAGCCAGCGCTCACCCCCTGTCTCCTGCCTGTGAATCTTTATCAAACACTCTTGCTGGCTGGAAGGGTTAACTATTTAATATTTCATGACTACATTTATGTAGACTCTCACACAAGCCACATAACTGTCAGAAGGGCACTGTTAAAATAAACAAAATTGGGAATAAATGGAATTATTTTGGTTCCTTAATCTCTACTTGACATAAGATCCCCAGATTCCAGAAAATTTCCAGGAGCTTTTGAGGTTTCCTTGGAGGTACCCTGCTGTCATCACTACTCTGATGGGCACTGAAGTCTCTCTGGCTGCTCCTTGGAACCAGGTAGCTCCGTTGTTCTGCCCGACATTGTAGATGTAGCTATTACACCCCTGGGGATCATGGTCCTGGCCAGGAGATGCTGCTACAGCATCTCTCCCCTTCCAGAAGGCCCCATGGAGCCAATGCTGCAAGTCTGTGTTTGTATCTTCATTTGTCCTCTCATTTTAGAGGAGTTTCAGGGCAATAATAAAATCCTTGTTTGCAGCCCAGCAACCATTGCCATTCTGGTTATTCTAGCCCACATTTTTTTGGAAACCTTCTCCCTATTCTCAATCCCACAGTTTGAATGGGAATGATGCTCCCTGAAGATACACAGGAGGGTCCTGGTTACCAGTTTAAGCCAGTCAAGGCATCCCATAACCTGGCCACAGTGTTAGGTAGACAAGTGCACAAAACCCAGGCCTGGGCCAATCCATGCTCCATTCCCCTGGTCACAGACATAAACAACAAATCAGAGATAATCCTGTATTGACCAGTTCTGTGACTTTATAGTCCAGTGACCAGCAACAAATCCTGTGAAATGGGGGTGGGGTGGGGTATTTTTTATTGGCTTACTGTTTCCTCTGATCTGCCTGAAGGTGTGGAGTTTCATGACTATTGGTTCAGTTGCTCTATCTAATAAGGAGACTTATAAACATGGCTTTTGTTTTGTTTTGTTTTCTGAAAGAAATAAAAGGAATAGTTTCCTGCAGGAAATTTTCCAGTATCCTGGTTAATACCTCTCTCTACTTTCCTATCCCTGCCCTAAGGTTAATCACAAATGAAACCTTAAGGAATACACACATACTCTTTCAGTTGTTACCTATAGCCTTTTTCCCCACATAGGATCCAAATATGAGGTCAAGTAATAATCATCCAGATGTACTACTCTCTACACACACACACACACACAAACACACACCTGCCACATACGGTTGGACAGTTTGTACACTGCAAAAATCCAGGGGCACCATCACATCCTCGTCTCTCTCTCAGGGCCTCTGATGCTTAGACTATAAAGACATGGCAGCTGCCCTTGGGCATAAGCAATAATGATCACTGCTTGGAGTCTTACTTTGGTCTGTGATTTTTAACTTCTTGTGGGAAGCAGACATAAATATGGATCCTCTCCGAAGGAAGATGTACACATGCACCTGCAACAAAGGGTTCTGTATACAACTGCGGGTCATTCACAAACCCTCTGATGTTTATTCATCGACCACAGGTGAAGAATTCCTTCCTTAACTCCACTGGGCTCTCTTTAGTTCTTCATGTTGATCCTTTAAAGGCCTTTATTTTCTTTTTTTTTTTTTCTTTTTTAAAGATTTTATTTATTTATTCATTTATCCCCCCCTTGCTGCTTGTGCTCGCTGGGTCAGCCAACCACGCCGTGCGGGCGGGCCCGCCCCCACCAGGAGGCCCCGGGAACCGAACCCGGGGCCTCCCATATGGTAAACGGGAGCCCTACTGATTGAGCCACAGCCGCTTCCCCTTTATTTTCTTAAATAACGTAGTTTGCTTGTTGGGAACTCCAAAAGCCAGAGTGGACTATCTGAAATATTGCTTCAGATGCTTTTTTGCTGTTTCCTATTAATCAATAACAAATTCCAATTGCTTTTCCAAGAGGAGAGACAATGAGACTTTGCACTCCGACAGAACACCTTGTGCTTTTTTCGTTCACACTGGCTTTTTAGTTTTTGTTTTGAACCTGAAAAATAGAGTCACAACAGAAGGGAAGGCAGCAACAAAGCTCTTAATGCCCTCTTTTCATCACCATTTATTCACCCTTGCAAAGGACACTGGAGGGTTATGGTCATGCATACCTGGCTCTTCCTAGGGAAGCATTTTCTTTTTAGTAATTTACTAAGAATAGAGTGTCATCAATCACCTGCTTTTCCATTGCTCATAAAGTTTTGGAATCCGTGGCTATGTTTATCTTGGCGTAATGGTCCCTAAAGGAATTTATGATGACATTTCTAGCACTGTATTGTTTATTTCTACTTCCACACACTGACTGAACATCTAGCTGCTCAGCAGTGCATGGAATATCTAAGCTCAAAGTAACTGCTGGGTTTATTTGCAGAAACATTACCAGGAAGATTTGCTCAGGGCAGCCGCACGGTGGACCCATGCCTGAAAACAAGGAGGGGAAGCACTGGACAAACCAAAATTGCATTTGAAATAAAGGGTGGCAGTCCCAAGGATAGACTGAGAACTGCAGAGGAGTTCCACAGTCATGAGTGTGGGGTCATCGTTGACTCCTACTCTTTCACACCCGACATCCAAGCCATCAGAAATCCTGATGGCTCCACCTTCAAAATGCATATCCAAAGTCCTACTCGTTCTCACCACCTCCAATATCACCATACTGTTGTGAGCCACCCCAACTCCTCTGGATTGTGGCAACAGCACCCTAACTGGTCTCCCCGCTTCCAACCTAGTCCCCTTACCACTGGGCTCCACACAGCAGCCAGAGTATCCCTTTAACCTGGGAACTCATTATGTCACTTCTTCACTCAAAACCCTTCAAATAGCTCCCCATCTCAGATTAAAAAGTTAACAACTTGTTGGCATATCCTACACAGTCTACTCTTCCTCCCAACCCCAATAACTCTCCGACCTTCTCCCCAAGTACTCGCTCCAGCCATACTAGCCTCCTTGCAGTTCTTTTTAGGCCTTTCACCTTAGGTCTTTGCACTGGCTGTTTCCCTCTATCTGAAATGTTCTTTTTCCGGATATTTACCACTTTAAAATATAATATGTAGTTTACTATTTACTATGATTATTGCTTATTGTCTATTCCATTACGTTCCATCATACTTCTCCCTTGTACTAGAACATAAGCTCCAGGAAGGTAAGATCTTTTTGTGTTCACTGACGTACCCCACTACCTAGAACAGTGTGCCTGGCACATAGTTGGCAATCAATAAATAAGTTGAATGACTTGTATGAATGAATGAATGTCAACGTCAAATTTAATCCTGCACACACATACACACACATATTACAAAGTTCAAGACCAGATTGTTCTCAAGGATGTGACTAGAGGATGAGCTGGGGACTGGGGGAAGCAAGATGACATTTATTGACTATCTATTGGACAATGGGTGCTATGCTTAATATTTTATACGTTATCTCATGTAATTCACCCAAAACCTTGCCAGGTAGGTATTATTATACTCTCTTCACAGATACAGACCCTTCCAAGGTCCCATAGCTAGTAAGTGGTGGAGTTCAGTTTCAAATCCATTTCTGACTTGAAAATCTTTTACTCTTTCTACAACCACTAGGTCAACCTGCCTCGGTTAATAGGTACACCAGGTGAAAGTGTTTAGCAAGGCAGCTGCTAATAAATAAAGCAGGCACACAGCTGCCACCATACTCTGACATACATGATTAAATTCTCAGAGATTTGGCTAAAATTGTTAATATAGGTAAGACATCATTCAAGTCATCATAGCTCTATTATTATTTCTTAGACTTTTGTCTTATTTGATCCAGTACTGATTTGAACAGATTATTTTCCATATAATAAGTAAAGATTTTAAAGTCATATGCAGGGACATAATAATATTTCTAGTCAAATAATTCCTACTCTCAACCCCTAGATAGTTTCTTTCAAAAGTTGATAAAAGAAACGAAAGAATTATAATTTAAAAAGAACAACAACAACAACAAAAAAAAAAAAAAAAAAGAAAAGAAAAGAAAAAAAATCAAAGAGAAAAGCTGATAAAACCGTAGAGGGAGGAGTGAAGAACTATGAGGCCAACTACATCATGGTCCCTCAAACTCCTCTATTAAAACTTAAGATTCTTTCTCTCACTAACTGAAGAATGATTCTTCAGAATTGTAGAGCAATAACTGACAAAAGTCAATTACAAGTCCTATCTTACAATTCTATTTCTCTCTTCTTTTTTGGCACTTCTTTTGTGGCAAGACCAAAAGATTTCTCAAGAAGACCCCTCAGAAGAAGGCCAGCAAGATTTTACCTTGAAGACCCTCCTTCAGCTTCCAGGGAGGATGAACCACACAGAGGCCGCTAGGCACTGAGAAGCAGCTGGAAACAGGGAGTGTGGTGAGAATACGTTCTCTAAGGTCCTCTTCTGTGGGCGGAAAACATTCAACAAGTTGACTTATGCCCTGACAAGAACAATGGACTTATTGTTTAGTAAACTCTTGGCTGATAGCTATGCTCCTATTTCAAAGCAGAAAAGAAACAAGGGGCATGATGCAAAGAAACATTTCTTTTAATTTTCTTTTAAAAATGTCAGGTAATAGGGAAATAGACAAAGGAGCAAAAATAAATAAAATGTAAAAAAAAATGTGTTTAGTATATAATCAGTGTCTTACTTTCCTCAATAGATATATTACAGAAAAACTGCACCATTAAATTGGGCTGTCATTTGAAGTAATCCTACTGCAAATTAAAAAAAAAAAAAAGTTATTAATCCTTTTGCAACTGTTAGTCTTGTTGAAATGGGGATACATGTGAATCTATCTCAATATTCTTTTATTGATTGAATTCTGTAATTATAAAAATCATACAATTCACCCCCTGGTCAACTTACTTGGCTAGAAGATTATTATATTCTTCTCCAAGAACATGGTTTTGGTTTCATTGATTTTTTTTTCTGTTGTTTTTCCGTTTTCTAATTCATTGTTTTCTGCTCTGATCTTTATCGATTTCTTTCTTCTGCTTACTTTACATTCCATTTGTTCTTTTCTTTCTAGTTTCTTAAGAGGGAATCTGGATTTGAGACTTTTTTTCTTTTCTAATATAACTGCTTAGTGCTATAAATTTCCCCCTAAGTACTACATTAGTAGAGTGTTGGGAGTCCCCGGGACCACCCCCAGGTTTGATGATTCACTAGGAGGACTCACAGGATCAGCATATAGTTGTACTCATGGCTGTGGCATGGCCATGACAGCAAAAGGATATCAAACACAATCAGCAAAGGAAAAAAGCACATGGAATGAAGTCCAGAAGAAACCAAGCACAAGCTTCTTAAAGTCCTCGCCCAGTGGAGTCACACAAGACATGCTTGATTCCCCTAGCAAGTTGGGACAACACCTATGAAATGTTGCCTACCAACAAAGCTCATTAGAGATTCAGTGCCCAGAGTTTTTACTGGCATCCTCTGCTTGGCATGTACCCAAATTCTGGACTCCCAGAAGGGAAGCAGGTGTTCCAACATAAACCGTATTGTTTGCACAAAAAGTTTAGGCAAGTGAGCCATTCTTGTCCATTAAGGTGGTGGGAACCTTCCTGAAATCCAAGTTTCCAGACACCAGCTAAGGGCCAACCTTGGCAGCCTTTCTAAGGGTAACAGTTTCAGGCTTGCTATGTTATCAGTTTTCTGCACAAGCAGTATCCCATAAATTTTGATATGTTGTGTTTGCATTTTCATTCAGTTCAAAATACCTCCTAATTTCCCTTTTGAGTTCTGCCTTAATACAGGGTGAGTTAGATTTAAAACACTTGGGGGATTTTTCCAGAAATATTTGTTATTAATTTGTAATTTAATTCCAAAAACATATTTTGTATGACTTGAATCCTTTAAAATTTATTGAGTCTTATATTATGAAGCAGAATATGATCTTTCTTAATAAATGTGTATTCTTCTATTGTTGGCTGGAATATTCTATAAAGGTCAATAAAGTTGGTTGTGTTGTTCAAGTCGGCTATATCCTTATTGATTTTTCTATATACTATTTCTATCAATTATTGAAATCTCCAGCTATAAATGTGGATTTTTCTATTTTTCCTGTAGTTGTATCAGATTTTTTTTTTTTTTTTAAGGTACAAGGGGCCAGGGATTGAACCTGGTACCTCATATGTGGGAAGCCAGTGCTCAACCACTGAGCCACATCGGCTTGCCTGAGTTGATTTTTTTGTTTGTTTTGCTTGTTGTTTGCCTTTGTTTTTTTTTTAGGAGGAAGCAGAAACCAAATCCAGGACCTCCCATATGGGAAGCAGGCACTCAACCGCTTGAGCTACATCCACTCCCTTATTCATGTATTTTAAAGCTCTGTTATTAAGTACATGAAAGAACAAAGCTGGTGACCTTACACTACCTTACTTCAAACTTATTATAAAGCTACAGCAACCAAAGCAGTGTGGTATTGCATAAAAATGGATATAGAGATCAAAAGAACAAAACAGAGTCCAGAAATAGACCCATCCATACATAGTAAATTGATTTTCCACAAGGTGTCAAGGCAATTCATTTGGGAAAGAATAATCTTCTCAAAAATGATTCTGAAATAACTGGATAGCCAACTCATACCATATACAAAAATTAATTCAAAATAGATCTAAATGCAAGGGCTAAAACTATATAACTTCTAGATAGAAATATAGGAGAAAATCTTAGTGATTTGGGATAGGCAAAAATTTCTTAAATAGGACATTAAAAAGTATTATCTATGAAATTTAAAAATTGACAAATTGGACTTCAAAATTTTAAATGTGGCTCTTCAAAAGACATTCTGAAAAAAAGAAAAAGGCAAGCCACAAACTGGGAGAAAATTCTGGCAAAACATATATATGACCATGGACTGGTATCCAAAATATATAAACAACATGAACAACTCAGTAAGAAGACAAGCAAATCAATTTTTAAAAATGGACAAAAGATTTGAACAGACACTTCACCAAAGAAGACATACAAGTGGCAAATAAGCATATGTAAACATGCCCAACGTCACTGGTCTTCAAGGAAATACAAACTGAAAATACAGAAAGATATTACAAATCCACTAGAATGGCTAATATTAAAAAGACTGATGATATCAAATGTTGGAAAGGATGTGAAGTAATTGGAACTCTCAAACATTGCTGACAGGAGTGCAAAACAGCACAGCCACTTTGGAAAACATTTTGGCAGCATCTTACAGAGTTAAAAACACACTTTATCATAAGGCCTAGCAATTCAACTCCGAGGTATTTAACCAAGAGTACTGACAACATATGTTCATACAAAGACAGGTTCTCAAAAGTTCATAGCAGCTTTTATTTTATTTTTTAACTGTAGCCCCAAACTGGAAACAACCTAAATGTCTACCAACTGGTGAACGAGTAAACTGATATGGTATCTCTCTACAATGGAGTACTACTCAATAGTAAAATGGAACAGACTACTGATACATGCAACAAGATGGATGAATCTCAAAAAGCATTATCCTGAGTGAAAAAAGCCAGAACTAAAAGTCTACAAACTGATTCCATTTATAGGAAATTCCTGAAAGGCAAAAGTATAGCTAAAGAAAGCAGATCAGTGTTGCCACAAGAGGAGGAGACGGACTGCAAAAAGGCAAGAGGGAACTTTTTGGAGTGACAAATATATTTTCTATCTTGATTGTGGTGGTTACAAGACTATATGTATCTATCAAAATGCATCAAACTGTATACTTAAACTTGATAAATGTTATTATATGCAAATGATACCTCAAAACAACTGATACAAATGTATTTAAAACATTCATGTGTGTGATATTTAAGGCTAGATTTTACAAATTGTTTTAAATTGTGAAGCTTATAATACACATACATAAAGGTGTACAGCTCATAAGTGTATACCTCGTGAATTATCACAAGGAAAGTACGCATGGAAATATCACCCAGGGAAAGAGAACACTGTGAATACCCTGGAAGTCCCACTCACTTCCTCCATTCAAAAGTTTACTCCTATCTCGTCTTGTAAAACTAAACTTGGATACTGCCTGTTTTTGAACTTTACATAAAGGAAACTGTATACTATAGAATTACCCTTACCCAAAAAGAGGTCTGATCTTTGACCTTGACTTCTCAGAAGTGATCTCTAAGCCTTTGAATATCTTCCCAGATATAAGTGTCGTTGGGCTACAATGGACAGTCTAACTGCTTCTGGCCATGCAGTGTCAGCTTAACCTTCAGAGGGGCTGGAGGCTAAGGTCGGTCAACCATGTCTAAGTGATGGCACCCCAATAAAATCTCTAGATCCCAAGGCTCAGACAAGCTACCTTAGTAAGTATATACTCTGTGTCTACTGTCACACATAGTTGCTGAAAAAAGATAGTGCTGTCCATGACTCCACTGGGAGAGGACAACTAGAAGCTCCAAGTAGGGAACTCTCCTAGACTCTGCCTCATGCTCCACTTGCCTCAGCTAATTTTAATCTGTATCCTTTGGCTGTAATAAACTGTAACTGTGAATAAAACTGTTTTCAGTGAGTTATGTGAGTCCTTCTAGTGAATTATCAAACCTGAGGATGGTCTTAGGGACTCCTGAACTTGCAGTTGTAAGGGTGGTCTTGGGGATTCCCAAACTCTGCAGAAATCATATAGTTTTATTATGTGCATGGCTTCTTTTGCTCAGCATTGTTTCTGAGATTTATCTAGTTTTAGATATAGTTTATTCATTTCTATTGCTTGTGTAGTAATATAATGTATGAATCAATCATAATATATCCATTCTACTGTTGATGGACATTTGGGGTTTTTCCAGTTTTGTACTACTACTATTGTCAGACCCACAAGAAAAAAACAGAGACATCTACAATCATAGTAGGACATTTTAACACATCTCTCTCAGCTGATCAGAACAAGGAGACAAAAACAAAATCAGTAAGAACACAGATTTTTACTACACAATTAACAAATTGGACTGGACATTACTCAATACTTAAAACTCTTCTGGATCTTCTTTGGTAGTAACAATGACAAATATTTTCTAAATGCTTAATATATTCTTAAAAAGCTTAACAAGTATTATTTCAGTTAATTTTCATAACAATTCTTCCAATTTTATAGCTAAGAAAAGTAAACTACAGAAAAGTAAAGGAACTTGTCCAAAATCCCACAATTAAATAATGGCAGATCTTTATTAAACCTCAGGAAATCTGATTCTAGAGCCAAGTTTCAATTTCCTATGTTATTTTCAACATCTTCCATTTTCTACCTCTTCCTGAGCCAATTCTGGTATTTGCATGTTCCTAGAAAATCACTATTTCATCTAAATTTTAAAATTTGCTTGAGTTAAATTTCAAATGTTGATGGAAAGACCCAGAATTTATATCAGAGAAAAAAACTACTTATATTCTTATATTCTTTCTTCCCATATCATGAGCCTTATAAATTCATCTAGATGGAACTATAATCTTATACTGAAATTCCATACCCAAAAAGATCCTCATGTCATCTAAGACCCTTTATTGATCACTAGAGGTTTCTCAAAGCTTGGTGCTTGAACATAAGCATCCCTAATATTTATAACAAGGTACATAACTATAGTTTCCTAGGCAGCCACGATTTACAGAAAGGAAATTTTCTATAAATTAAATTCGTTTTAATCATTACTAGTACAAAAGTAATGCATGCTGGAAGTAAAATATTAAAATAAAATTAAAAATCCTTTCCATTTCTGCATGAGAATTTGGCTTAGGATTAATTTTCTAGCTCTATTCCTCCTGGAAATTTAAGAGAAGTAGTAAGCTAATTGGGTTACTAGATGAAATTGCATAGGTGAAAAATAATGCCTGACGGCACCTGGACTAAGACATATTAGGAATGAAACAGAAATATTCAATAATGATACCATAGCTTTGGCTATAATGGCATAATTAGGTCTGACTGGTGGTATTCTAACTTTTTTATTAATTAATTAATTTATTTATTTATTTAATTTTTTGAGGTACTAGGGCTGGGGATTAAACCCGGAACTTCATATGTGGGAAGCTGGCACTCAACCACTGAGCTACACCAGCTCCCTAATTTTCCTATTTAAATAAAGGAGTTAAAAGTGTATTTGGGGTTTTCTCTAGCATCTAGCTCAATGCATTAGTCTAAATTAATTCTTGGTAAGTTACAGTCAGGATTAATAGTTTTTTCAGTCATTTAAAAATAATTCTTTGCTCCCAAATGAAATCCCCTTCCTTTGCCCTGTTTATTTTTTTTGTGGCATTTAGCACTATCTGACATTGTAGTATATGTTTATTTATTTATTTATTGTCTCTCTCTTCTAGAATATAAGCTACCCAAGGGCAAGGGATTTCTTTGTCTGCCTGGTTCACTGCTCCATTCCCAATACATAAAATAATAACACTGGTGCTTAGGAAGAGCTCAATAAATATTTGTTGAACGAAGCCCCAGCTAACTAATGGATATATGTGATTGACTAAAATTTTACAGAGTAGCTACTATGTGTGAAGCCCTGTGCTAGTAAGGTATGGGGATAGAGTGGTTATAGTCTACGCTTTTATGGAGCTAAAAATCATAGATAAAACAAGACAATTTTATATCAACCAGGAACCTTTTCTTTATTAACATGTTATATGATTCCTTCACTGAGATTCTACGTGTTTTAGTTCACTTAGTAAAATTTTATAACAAAAGGTTATCTTCAAAGTGCTATACTTTTATCCATAGATCCCAAAGACTTCGCAAACTACTTCACTGTCTTTTAAAAACCATCCCTGTTCCCCTGAGGAACACAGAGATCAAGCCCTAGAGATGGAACCTACATTTATGGATAGAATGAGGTCAGCAACAGCAGACTGATGTCTCCTAAGTAATCTCTACTTCCAAACTCCAAATTCCTCTCAGGAGCTCTCTTTTGGTACTTCTCACAAGTTTTTCTTTCATTAAAAAGACAGTCAATTTGTCTCCTTTTTAAGAACCTGAGCATTTCTTCCCTATACATGGTATATTCAAATACACAATCAGACCTTTTGAAGAATCACGCACCAGTTTCCCTGGTCATAGTAGCTTTGCAGAATGCTTACATTACTCAAAGTCTGGCAGGCAGCTTCCAATTCTCCCTCACAGAATACATGGTAATAACGATGATACACAGGACTTGGGTCATGGGATCCCACAGAACCAAATGGTTCAACAGGTTTTTCTTTACCAGGGTTTCTCTTAAGGTGCCAAGGGACAAGCAGGTCTTGAGAATGAAAAGAAGTCCTGTTGGTGTGAATAGACAGCTTGGAATTCCTAACTTTCCTTGAATTACATCCTTCCTTCTGAAAGTCATCACTGGAAGGGACAGAACATACCAAATCTTGACTGTCCACATCAGGCATTTGCTCCACAAACAACCCTTGCACTGCTGCATCACTGCTGACCTCCTCTTTCTTTCCGTGGCTAAGTTTGTTTCCTCTCAGATACTTGGACTTCTGCTTATTATATTCTTGCTCCATTGCCCAGACATAAATGAGTGCCTTCCCACTAGGTCTCAGGAGTCGAACAAGTTCTTGGAGAGCTGCCATTCTACGTTCCTAATGAAAAATAAAACAAACAAACAAACATTGTCATTTATCAGCCAGGAGGAAATAGAGAGAGGAAACAGGAAAATATAACTGGCTATAGGACTTTTTTCAATTAGGATGAACAGCCCTGAAAATCTAATGAAAGGTGTTATATAAAACAAGAAAGGAAAAAAGGGAAGGAACATTTTCTTCTGTGATTGAGAAAAAAGTACAGAAGAAGTAGGGAAAAGACAATTTTTCTTTCTGCAAATCTTCTCCGTGACTTTTCCCCTGATTGGCTAGCTGGCTGGGAACATGGAACAACTGGTGACCTCTTGTGAGGATATAAGCATTAACACGAAGCACTTTCAGCTTATTACATCTATATAATGTTTGTGGTACAAAGAAATTATGTGAACTTTATTACAGAGACTTCTACCTTTGGCCTTAATAAAGTAGCTTGTATTGGACTAACCCTCCTGCTGAAAACAACCATAAAAATTGGATGAAATTTTAAACAGCTGCTTAAAGGCACAAGTGAGCAGGACTTGAAAGCCTATAGTCCTGAGAGAAGGGAATTAAACTAAAGTGAGCTCCACATTCACCCCAGCTTACCCTGAGATTATTTGGCAATTTGTAATGTGGGGGAACAGAGTACTAGCAGAAAGCAGCAATCTCAATGAGCTGAGGAAACGGACTGGAGTTCAAGGGAGGCCAGTCCCTGAGACAGAATCCTAGAGAAAGGGAAACTGCAGGCCAGTGGTCCCAAAAATCTACGTGCAAACCCTCCTCAAGGCACTTGCCTATTTCTAAAATGCATGTGCCATAGGCACTTTTTAAAAAACTTTTTATTGTAAATAATATTTTTAGAACTCAAAATTTCCCATTTTAACCATTTTTGAGAGTACAATTCAATGGTCTGATACCCAGTGTTCAGTAGCCAATCAAAAATCATGGAGTGTGCTAAAACCAAGCAGGACCAAATGACTGGAAACCAGCCCACGGAAAGGACCCTCCAGACACAGCCTTGAAAATAACAATGGCTGGGAACTGCCCGAAAGGAGGGTGGGGTAAGAGCTCCAGGACGCAGCCCCTCCACCAGCCCCTCCACCGTGACAACCATTAGGCAGGCAGGCACTCGGAATTTTGAAACTCCAGAGGCTAGAAGAACGCTGTAGGGCACCCAGGGAGAAATGGGAGAAAGCGGCTGATAAATTCCAGTAAAGAACTGCGCCTCCCGGCGCGCATCCCCCGCACTCGCGGCAGGTTGCCACAGGGTCCTGTCTCTGGCTAGCAGCTGCTGACAGAAAGGGACGTAAAACTTCTCTTCCCCAAGAACAGGGGTGTGCACGGCCGATCTCGGATCACAGCTTTTGATTAGTGAATTCGTAGCTGGGTCCTGCCCCAGACAAAGATAGACTGTAATGTCAAGGATACAGGTTGCAATCATTAAAGAATAATAAGACTCTTGAAGCAGCAAACTAACAGAGGAGGAAAAGGTGTACTAAAAAATTACACTAAGGACATCAGCGTAGCACTCAAAGAGAATGAAGCTCAGAAGTGCTTATACACACACATATGCACACACAACCAGCTGCACAGCGCTCCTGGCCAGGGATGACGCCGTCTTTAATTGCCTAAGTAACATACACTGCACTGGACACCTAACAATCCATTCCCAACAGCCAAAAAGCCAAGGAAACGATCTCAGATTGTATGAATGGGAGGAAGCAGCAAACTCAGATCCATGAAGATCTTGCCACTTTAGTTAGCCATTCTTGGAGAGACAAAGGCAATACTTACCACCGTTGCGAAATGGTGAACGACAGCAATGGAGATACAGGCGTCGCAAGCCCCGCTACGGACGGGCACTGCCAATGCATCACAGACAAAGGCCTGCAACTGCCTCTCCCTACAAATGTCCACAAGGTTTTGGCTACGATCACAACCAATCTATAGTAGAAAAAGACAGAATTTCAAAACATTTTGTTTAATTGCCATGAGAAATTAAGAGTTAAGGGTTTATTCCATAGCTTGACATCATCACACATTTCTTATTCATTGTAAAACGGTATGAGACCATGATACTTCCCGTTCTTTCAGGAAGTACAAAGCCAGAATATATATTTGCACAGGACAGCATTTATTACCTTAAACACGTATCAAAGAGAACTCAAATTACTGAAAGAAATCAAAATGAGTAGAATAAAAATGACAGTGGGAGCTCGGCTGACTCAGTTGTGGGCCGGAGGCGGCTTCTGCATGTTCCCCTGCCGGTGTCGCGCCGGGCTGGGCAGACGCATCCCCTAGTTGATTTTATCAACCTAAATATTAAACAAGACACTTGTCTTAAATCCCTGAGGATTTCGGAATGACTGACACTTCTGAAGCTGTTTCAACTTTTGAAGAGATGTTTGCCAGTAGATTTCCAAAGGATGATAAGGAGTACCAGGAATACCTGAAACGTCCTCCTGAGTTCCCTCCAATTGTTGAAGAATGGAATAGCAGAGCTGGTGGGAACCAAAGAAATAGAGGAAATTGGTTGCAAGATAACAGGCAGTTGAGAGGTAGGGATAGCGGACAGGGGTGGCCTAGTGACAATCAATCCAATCAGTGGGACAGATGCCCCTGGGGTAACAATCACCAGCAGCCCAGACGAGCCTCACTATCCCCACCAGCACGGATCCTCTGGTTACAACCAGCGGCCTTCCCCTGGCTACTACTGATGGAAACGCTGGCAGCTTTGAGTAAAACCATTCACTTTGTTAACGTGACAAAAGTTTTTGTGTCTTCTGGTTGGTCATAGTTTTACATCTGATTTTAGAGAGTGGATTATTAAATTTTTGCAGCTTAAGATGTTTTCCCCACCTTTAACTAAAGGTTTATTCAAGGCAAGGAAGTATAAAACCTTACAAATCTGAGAACTAAACTCTACATGAAATAGGATGACAGGGTAGTCAAGACCTTTTTTTTTTAAATAGATTTTACTAGCAACATGTCATAGTAGCACGGAATAAATAGTCCCCTAAGAAGATTGTGGATTATATTGCTTGACTTCTACCTCAGATTCATGTTTGTTTCATGACTTAATATGTTTTGAGTTTTGTTTGTTTTTTTTTCAATATTTGACCTTCAGGAGTTCTGTCTTTGTTTTACAAAGAAATAAACATTTTTAATTAGAAATGCTTGCTTTTACTTTGGAAGATAAAAGGAGTATCTATACACACTCAGACATGCTCATTTCTAAAATTTACGCAGGTTAGTACAGTCACCTCATGGAGCTATGCTTACTTGTAAAAAATTGTACATAACATTAGCAGTTGAAAGGTAAAAATATTGCTATGGGATTAACAGTACTTTGTGTGTGTTTACTTACTCTATAGCAGGGGTTCTTAACCTTTTTTGTTCCATGGACCCCTTTGCTAGTCAGGTGAAAACCACGGACCCCTTACTAAGTCCACACTATACAGTGTAGTATTTAATAACTATATCACACCCGCACCACCATGCCCCCGCAGAATAATGTTTTTTTGAATTTCAATTCAAGCTCATGGACCCCTGGTTAAGAACCCCTGCCTTATAGGTGTTAGTCAGCTCCACAATCATTTCAGTCTCTTTTTATAGGGAAATCAAGAGTAAAGCTGTAAAAGGAGGAAGGAATGATTTTCCATTTCAGTGTCTGTTGATCTGGTGGTAGGTGGGTAGGATTAGGACATAGATCATTTTATATAAACTGTAAGGTTTTTGCTCATATAAACATAGGAGGTCAAAATACATTATGTATTTAATACATATATAAATTTTTTAAACTCTGTAACGTTTAAACTTTTTAATTATATGTAAATAATGCTGCATTTTGACTGATTAATTACTTTTATGGTATTTAATGTGGGTTCATTTTGTAATGTTATAATTACTTCCAAATGTGCAAATTTGCTGCTTCCTTTTCAATAGTGATGCTGAAAAATAAAAATGAAAAATAAAAAATAACAAAAAATGATAGTGATGGAAATATGAGATCCTCATTTTGCATCTACTTGATTACCACTCAGAGTCTGGATCTCTCTGTAATATTACACATATACAAATGGAAATTACCCCATAAACACAGACATTTAGCCTTTTGGGGGCAGGGGGAGGGAGCAGCAAACACAATCAGGAATCTCTCCTCACTATATAGACTATAATGTGATGGCCTAGGGTGGCAGAAGTATAAAGTTTCTTTATGCTTTTCAACATTTATTGCTTTTACAATCAGTAAAAAATCTCACAACAAAGGAGTAAAATAATTTATTTCACTTTTTAAAGTTATTAGTCTTTATCTGCTAGACGTTTAATCTAAAGAATAAAGTACTGAATTAAAAATTTGTAGAATGCTAGTTTAAACTTTTTTTATATCACCAAACCATCCTATGGGAATGAGGGCTTGCAGGTAGCTAGCAGCATGCTTTCACCTCCTCCAGCAGGTAAGGCCTACCATGCTTAGGGATGTGTCTGTGCTGTGGAAGGTGTTTGGGGTGTAATTTCTCATCTTTTTTCTACTTTGATTACTCTTGTTTATATATATATATATGGAGTTCTAAGAATACAGTATAGATCAATTACCAATGTACACATGTAAAGTGGGGAAGGAATGGAAGGGGCTTAAGAAATACTCAATCACTAATTAATAATTATCCCCAGATATTTCTTCTTAACCTAATCCCTAGCATAGGGAAAAGAAATGCATAACCAGATTTAGTCAAACAGTAGTGGCCACATAGAGCTTTTATTTACTCATTTAAAATTTTAATAGAATGAGTATTGATCTTTAGGGTTCCCTCAGCCCTTCTGAGAATAAAAGATATGAAATCCTCATGTCAGCACAATTCTGAGTGAAATCACATTGTCATGTTAATTGAACATAATATGGGTGTGCTCAGTTTCCAACTGGTATTAAATAGTGTCTATACTCCATCCCAGAGTTGCATTAATTCCTGAAGTAGAATAAAAGGTACCAAGACAGAAGTAAAGTATAGCAATCTCCTTCTGATATACCTTAACATGGAAAAGTACTAAGGACTATAAATAACAACAGTGGCACGATTCCCAACTAAACACTTCTTTTCCCATGTAAGATACATGCTTGGCTTATTACTTTCATTCATTTTTATCCATAGTCTATGCCACTCAGACAACAGTCACAGTACCAAAATGACAACAACACTCAAATAATATGCATATTATACTTTGGTGCTTGCCAACTTTCGTTATAATTAAATTTACTTTGTGGAATTAGAAGTTTCAGGTGTGCCCAATTTTGACAGATACCTATACCTTCCTAAAAGTCAACAGGAAAAAATCCAAATTGACTATAAAACAAATCTAGAGACAGAGCTCAACAGTTATTCAGAGGACGAAAGTTATTATTTGAGAATTACAGATAAAGCAGAACAAGAAGAAGCGCAGCCAAACCAAACAAGAGAACATTTCCCTCCGCTTCTTGAGGTTGTCACAGCCCTCTGGCTCACCACCGAGAGAGAGCAGGGCAGTTTTAGTAATAACACACCAGGACTAATGTAGATTCCCCACTGACCAACGACCTGAATCATGCTGGCTCAGTATTTTGATCATTTCCTTATTTTGCCTGAGCCTTCCATATCCTACAGTCAAATCATCACTGTCACCTCTCCTCTCTTTCCTTTCTATTTTTAAATTCCTTTAAGTAATTATCTTGCAGGTAGTACCAAGATTTTTAAATTCTCCCCAATAATGTTGTATAATATCAACAACAGGACAGAAAATGGCTTATTTATAAAGTCACATATATTCAAAGACTCATGTAAAGCTACATGTTTCTGCATGCTAGTTGCAGCTCAATGACATAAAAAACACACATGGGCTTAAACTGCGTATTTTACTCCTATATACATATTTTTAAAATTTCAAAACATTAAATACGCAATTCTAAAACTACAGGTAAACATGAAAATATTTTCAATCTAGTAATCAAAGGTGCAAACTAAAACAAAATTTCATTTTTCTATTAAACTGCCCAAAATATTTTAAAACCAAAATATACCATGGTGATAGCAGTGGTATTTACTCTCATATAGTGCTGCTTATAGTACAAATTGGCCCGATCATTTAAAAAGCAATTTGGCACACCATTTCTTAAGGAAGATATAAATGTTCGTAATTTTTGACTCAATAATTATGCTTCTAAAAATTTATCCTAAGAAAATAATCCAAAATATGGAAAAAAGCAAAACAGGCTGATAATAATTAAGTGCCTCTCACTAATTGCCCACAATGTATTAAGGTAGATTCTTTTTATTAGCACATTAAATCCTCATAACACACTGAGTTAGGTATTGTTATCCCTATATGAGGAAATTTCATCTCAAAAAAGATAAGTAATTTGCTCAAAGTTCAACTGTAGCTAAGTGATAGAGCAGAGATTTATTTATTTTTTTTTTTTTTAAAGTTTTTATTTTACCGGGAGGTCCCGGGGATCGAACCCATGTCCCTCCATATGGCAGACGGACGCCCAACCATTTGAGCCACATCCGCCCCCCTAGAGCAGAGATTTAAATTTGGATCTTTCTCTCTCCAAAAATGCATGTTCTTCTTCTTGTCACACTGCCTCTCAATATACATGGCTATCAGTGTTATTTTTAATTGTTCGAAACCAAAAACAATCAAAATGTTTAACAACATCCACTTAATGAAATATTATAAAATCATGGAACTTTCTAAGACTATATATCAAAATGAAAATGTTAAGTTATATAAATAAGTTATCAGTTATATACATACTGATCACTATATAAAACATTCATAGGAAAAACACTGGAAGGATAATCATCACAATAAATTGGTTTATTAATGTGATTGGATTATAGGTGAAGACCTTTCTTTTCATTATGGTTTTATTATTTTTATTTCTTATAAAAATAAAACTATTTTTATTTATTCTTAAAAACTATTAAGAATATATACAATTGTAGGAAAAATCAGACTGTAGTATGTAGTTTAAAGTGTAGAAAAACAAAGTCAATGAAAACAGTATACTAAACTCTAGATTTGAATCCTGGCTCCACTGATAATTAGTTGAGCAACCTAGGAAAGCTACTTTATAGCTGAGAACCTCTGATTCCTCATCTAAAATATAAGAATAAGAAGACCTACTTCTCAGTGTTAACGTGAGAATTAATGAAATGGTATATTTTATTAACCAGAAAGGTACTATGCAAATGTTAATTATTGTTACTGTATAGAATAAAGGGTAGACAAAAACTCTTGTCCTGGATTCTAGATATAAAGATAACTTCATGTATCCCAAAAACTGTTGTCCTGGATTCTAGATAAGAGTTCATGTATCCTAAAGGTATTTTACACTGAATTAAGGCCCATCCATTTTGAAAATGCCACATTTCCTTCAAAGTTGCAGAACACAACACTATATATACTCTAGTTTTCATGTAAAGAATTGAAGGTAAATTCACAGGTTTGCTCTCCAGTGTGGCCCGCATTCCAGAATTGCCCTCCAGGCAAAAGCAGCTTAAGACAGCAGTGGAGTAAGAAACAATTGAGTTGGGCAGCCTAGGGCAAAGGCTTACCAGCTTGAAGTCCTACAGTAGGACAGCTGGAGAAGAAAGTCTGTTTCCTGGAAAGTAGAGGGGGCATTCAAATTCCAGTAAACAGGGGAACTCCTAAAGTCACTAGCAAACTGGAGCCCAGGACAAGACACAGGCCCAGAAAAGACAGGGAGGACCTGCATTTTGTATTGCCTTGGGCTGTCTTGAGAGGGCTGAACTCAGGAGAACACAAGCTGATGCAAAGCCCATTTGCAAAGACTGTGAAAGGTGTTTTTTGTAAGCTCCTGACACTCAAGAAAATCTCTGCCATATCCTCAGATGGATACAAATTCAAAAAACAGACATGTCAGGAAACAAATCCCAGAGTTAACATTTTAAAATATTAAAATGTACAATGTACCACAAAAGATTACAAGATAAACAAAGAAAAAGGAAACGATGACCCTCCAAAGGAAGGAGATGAAAATACAGAAAACATCAATGAAGACCAGACTGTGGACATACTAGACAAAGACTTCAAAAAAATGATCTTCAGTATGCTCAAGGAGATGAAGGAAAATACAGTGAAGGAAATAAAGGATATCAGGAAAACAATGAATGAACAATATGAGGATATTAATAAGAGACAGAAATTTTAAAAAGGAACCAAAACAGAACTACAGGATATAAAGAGGGAAATTTATAGCTCTAAATGCTTACATTAAAAAAGAAGATCTCAAATCAGAGCCCTAACCTCAAAACTGGGGATCTAGAAAAAAACAAACGAACTAAACCCAAAGAGGGCAGAAGGAAGGAAATAACAAAGATAAAAGCAGAGAGAAATGAAATAGAGAATAAAATAATAGAATCAACAGCACAAAAAGTTGGCTCATTGAAAAGATCAATAAAAGTGACAAACCTTTAGTGAGACTGACAAAGAAAAAAAGAGCAAAGACACAAATAACTAAAATCAGAAATGAAAGTGGGGTGGATATTATTACTCACCCCACTGAAATAAAAAGGACTATCAAAGGAGACTATGAACAACTGGACATCGGCAAATTAGATAACCTAGATGAAATGGGCAAATTCCTAGAAAAACAGAGACTACCTACCTACACTGACTCAAGAAGAAATAGAGAATCTCAACAAACCAATAACTAAATAACTAGTAAAGAGACTGAATCAGTAATCAAAAAACCTCCCAACAAGGAAAAGCCCAGGACCAGATGGCTTCAGAAGGAACTTTTGCCAGACATTACAAGAAGACAACACCAATCCTGTTCAAAGAATTCCCAAAAATTGAAGAGGAGGGAACAATCCCTAATTCATTTTACAAATCCAGTATCATTCCCATACCAAAGCCAGATGATACCACAGACCAATATCTCCAATGAATATAGATACAAAAATCCTCAGCAAAATACTAGCAAGAGGGATTTATCCCAGGTATGCATGGGTGGTTCAACGTAAGAAATTCAATTAATATAATATACCACTTTAACAGTATGAAGGAAAAAAAACCACATGATCATCTTAATTGATGCAGAAAAGGCATTTGACAAAATACAGTACCACTTCTTCATAAAAACATTTAGAAACCTACGAAAGAAGGAAATCCTTCAACACAATAAAGGACATGTATGAAAAACCCACAAGTAACATGAAACTCAATGGTGAAAAACTGAAAGCTTTCCTCCTAAGATGAGAAATAAGACAAGGATGCTCACGGTCACCAATGTTATTCAACATTCTACTGGAAGTTCTAGCCAGAACATTTAGGCAAGAAAAAAAAAAGCATCTAAATTGGAAAGGAAGAAGTAAAACGTTCCCTATTAGCAGATGCCATGATCCTATATACACAAAATCTAGAAAAAAATGCACAACAAAGTTCTTAGAGCTAAAAATGAATTCGGCAAAGTGGCAGGGTATAAGATCAACACGCAAAAAAACAGTAGTAGTGTTTGTATGCACTAATAATGAACAATCAGGACGAAATCAAGAAAAAAATTCCATTTTCAAAACTGTAGCAGTTTGATATTATTGATGAATTCCAAAAACAATACTGGATTATGTTTGTAAACTGGTCTTTTCCTCTGGGCATATTAGAGTGTATTGGATTCAGAGGTTTTACTTTCACTTGATTAAATAATGATTAAGGCTTTGACTGGGCCGTGTCAGTAGGACATGCGTGGGGACGCACAGACAAAGCGCACCATAGAGATGGGAAGTTGGAGTTTTGATATTGGAGCTCGGGAAGTAAACACACAGGAGAAGTACACAGGGGAACAGACACAGCTCCTTAGACACAGCAGAAGCCCCGGACAGAGAGAGACAGAGTTTGCCTGATAGTCTACAGCTGGCCTTGTGGAGATAACACAGCAGCTAAGCCCAGGGAGAAACAAGCCCAGGGAAGACAGGAACCCAGGAAGCCTGAACTCTTGGCAGATGTCAGCAGCCATCTTGCTCCAACACATGGCAACAGACTTTGGTGAGGGAAGTACCTTATGCTTTAAAGCCTGGTAACCATAAGCTTCTACCTCAAATAAATACCCTTTATAGAAACCACCCAAGGGAAGTGGATGTGGCTCAAGCAATTGGGCTCCTATCTACCATAGAGAAGGTCCAGGGTTCAATTCCCAGAGCCTCCTGGTGAAGGCAAGCTGGCCCAAGCAGAGTACTGGCCCACGCAGACAGCTTATGCAGCAAGATGACGCAACAAAAAGAGACACAGAGGAGAGACAATAAGAGACACAGCAGACCAGGGAGCTGAGGTGGCGCACGAGATTGAGCGCCTCTCTCCCACTCTGGAAGGTCCCAAGATCAGTTCCTGGTGCTGCCTAAAGAGAAGACAAGAAGACACAGAAGAACACACAGCAAATAGACACAGAGAGCAGACAACGATGGGGGGGGTGTGTGATAAATAAATCTTAAAAAACAAACAAACAAAAAACTACCCGATTTCTGGTATTTTGCATCAGCACCCATTTTGCTGACTAATACAAATACCAACTAAAAGAATCAAATATCGAGGTATAAAGTTAACCAAGGATGTAAAGGCCTTATACAGAGAAAACTACAAAACATTGTTAAAAAGAAATCAAAGACATAAATAAATATAAAGATATTCTGTGTTCATGGATTGGAAGACTAAATATTAAGATGTCAATTTATCCTTAAAGAATAATCAGGAGGGCAGAATGGAGTGATTACAAGCTTTTTGGGATCCTGGATCATTGGCTAAACATAAGTTAAATGTGATCCTCGCCTATGTGACAACTTACAGTCTATTTGGGGAAATAAAGCGTACACTAAAACAAAACAAAACAAAAAAAAGATGTCAATTTACAGATTTAGTGCAATTCCAATCAAAATTCCAAAAGCCTTCTTTGTAGAAATAGAAAAGTCAATTGTCAAACTAATATGGAAGTATGGGGAGCCCCAAATAGCCAAAGCCATCTTGCAAAAGAGGAATGAAGTTGGAGGACTCATACTTCATGATCTTAAAACTTACTACAAAGCCAGAGTAATCCAAACAACATGGTACTGGCACAAAGACAGACATAAGCCATTGAAATCACATTGAGAGCTCAGAAATCAACCCTCATATTTATGGCCAACTGATTTTTGACAAGGGGGCGAAGACCACTCAATTGGGAAAGAATCGTCTCTTCAACAAATGGTGCTGGGAAAACGGGATCTCTACATGCCAAAGCATGAAGATGGACTCCTACCTCCCTTCATATACAAAAATCAACTGAAAATGGACCAAACACCTAAATATAAGAACCAGAAAGGACAGTAAATCTCCTAGAAGAAAACATAGGGAAGCATCTTTAGGACTTGGTGTTAGGCAATGGTTTCTTACACTTTATACCCCAAGCACAAGCAACAAAACAAAAAAAAATAGATAAATGGGAGTTCATCAAAATTCAAACTTTTTTTTTTTTCTTTTGAGGTACCAGAACCAGGGATTGAACCCGGGACCTCACATGTGGTAAACTGGCGCTTAACCACTGAGCCACATCAGCTCCCCCAAAACTTTTTGCAAAGAACTTTATCATGAAAATAAAATGAAATTGTACACAATGGGAGAAAAATATTTGGAAACCACATATCCAATAAAGTATTAATATCCAGAATATATCAAGAAACCCTTCAACTTCACAACAAAAAGACAAACAACCCAATTAAAAAATGGGCAAAACACTTGAACAGACATCTCTCTGAAGAAGACATACAAATAGCCAGAAAGCACATGAAAAGATGCTCAATGAAAAGATCGTTAGCTATCAGGGAAATGCAAACCAAAAATACAATGAGATACCATTTCACACCCATTAGAATGACTCCTATCAAAAAAAAACACAAAAAACAAAAAACAAAAAAACCAGAAAATTACAAATGTTGGAGAGAATGCAGAGAAATAGGAACACTCGCTCATTGCTGGTAGCGATGTCAAATGGTACAGCCGCTCTGGAAGACAGTTTGGCAGTTCCTCAGAAAGCTAAGTATAGAACTACCATATGACCCAGCAATCCCACTACTAGGTATATACCCAAAAGACTTGAAAGCCGGAGCCAAACAGATATTTGCACACCGATGTTCATAGCAGCAATATTCACAATTGCCAAAAGGCAGACAAAATCTTTTGTATCCATCAATTGATGAAGGGATAAATAAACTGTGGTAAATACACATAATGGAATATTATTCGGCCAGAAAAGGAATGAAGTGATGATACATGTGGCAACATAGGTGAACCTTGAAGACATTACATTGAGTGATATAAGCCAGACACAAAAGGACATATATTGTGGGATCTCACTGATATGAAATAATTAGAATAAGCAAACTCAGAGTCAGAACCTAAAATATAGGTTACCAGGGGGTGCAGTGGGGATAGAGCCTCGGGAATTAATGCTTAAATTGTACAGTTTCTGTTTGGTATGATAGAAAAGTTTTGGTAATGGATGGTGGTGATGGTACCACAACACTGTGAATGTAATTAACACAACTGAATTACATATTTGAATGTGGTTCAAAAGGGAACTCTTAGGTTTTAAATACACACACACACACACATAATGAGAATAAATTGTTTAAAAAATCCATGGGACAGTACAACACAAACAGTGAACCCTAAGGTAAACCATAGACTATAGCTAATAGCACAATTATAAACATGTTCTTTCATCAATTGTAACAAATGTACCACACTTAATGCAAGGAATTAGCAATAGAGTGGTTTATGGGAAATCTGTACTTTATGCATGATTTTTCTGTAAACCACAACTTCTCTAATTAAAAAAGAAAGAAAGAAAAAGAAAAGAAAGTCAACAGCTAGTCTGATGTTAGAAATGAAGAGTAATTGAAGAAATCTAAAAAAAAAAGTCAATGTGGTTGACTTTAACCTAGTGTCACTGTCACAAATGATACCTTACTAGATAAAATCATGGGTTATCATCAAGAAAGTACAACAGCAGAGTCTACTGAAAAACATTTTTGGATAATACCTAAAGATTGAAACAACAGAAGATATCACTTTGCTCACTGTGGTTATATTTGTGATTTTAAGTGGCACATCAAAAACCTACTTCCTCAGGGAAGGATGTGGCTCAAGCAGTTGAGCTTCTGCCTTCCACATGGGAGGTCCTGGGTATGGTTCCCAGTGCCTCCTAAAAAAAAAAAAAAAAAGCAAACAATAAGCAAAACAAACAAAAAAACAACTCAGGGGAGCAGATGTGGCAGTGGTTGAATGCCAGCTTCCCAAATATGAGGTCCCAGGTTCAATCCCAAGCCCCCAGTACCTCAAACAACAACAAACAAACAAACAAACAAAAAAAGCACAATAACAACAACAAAAAAACCTACTTCTTCATCATGAATAAACTTAACTCACTAGATCTTTAACTGTATAAACTAAAATTTAAGAGGCAATGTGACAAGAAGGACTTGTAAACATGACAGTATATGAATACCAATGTCTTATCTTGAAGAAAAGCTATTCTTTTATCTGTCTCTTAATGCATGAACGCTACCTTTCCTCAATTGCAGTAGTAACCTTCTTTGTTCATGTAAGTGTATAGCATCTAAGATGATGTAAATATAAAGATTATAAGTAATCTAATATACTACAATAACCTATGAATGTAGGCTGCTCTTACTCTCCTTACCCACTCCCTTAACTCTAGTCCTTCCTCCCCTCATCTTGAGAAAGGGAGGCTCCATTCTTCACATAGCAATGTTGATGAGAGAATTTACAACAATGCCCTATAACAGGGAGAACTTCCTATTTCCTAGCACAACAGGGAAAAAAGTGGTCCATGGGAAGAAATTATAGCAACTGAACACAGAAACTTTGGAGTCACACAGAAATGGGGTTGAATCCTGAGTCTAGTACTGTAACTTTGGTCAAGTTATTTAATCTATTTGAGCCTTGATTTCCTCAACAGTAAGATGCCAAGAAACAGTAAACTTTTTTTTTTCTATGAGTAAAAGAATATTGAATTTGAAATCAGAAGGCATGGGTTCAAGTTCCACTTATGTCCCCTAATTATATGGCATTAGGGAAATAATATAACCTCTATAAGCCTCGGTTTCTTCATTTATAAAGGACAAATGAAAATATCTGCTTTATCTTTCTCACACTTAGGAGAAGCAAAGAAAATGGTTTCTATAAAAATCCTTTCTCATCTGTAAAGAGCTTTATAAATATTTGATAGTTTTATTTATAAAACAAACTTCTTAAAAAGCAAAACATATGCCGCCTAAAGAGAAGACAAGCAGACACAGAAAAACACACAAAGAGCAGACAGCAAGCACAAAACAACAGGGAGAGAGGGAAATAAAAAATATATATATCCATGATATATAAAGAGATGTTACAACTCAACAAAAAAGACAAACGGCCCAATTAAAAAATGGGCAAAAGACTTGAATAGACATTTATCCAAAGAAGAAATACAAATGGCAAAAAAACACATGAAAAAATACTCAACAAAATCACTAATGATTAGGGAACTGCAAATCAAAACTACAATGAGATATCATTTTACACCTATCAGAATGCCCACTATTAAAAAGACAAAGAACTACAAATGTTGGAGAGGATGTGGAGAGATAGGAACACTTCTTCACTAATGGTGGGAATGTAGAATGGTACAGCCACTGTGGAGGACTGTTTGGCAGTTCCTAAAGAAGCTGAATATAGATTTGCCACATTACCCTGCAATACCACTACTGGGTATATACCCAGAAGAACTGAGAGCAGTGACACGAACAGACATCTGCACACCAATGTTCATAGCCACATTATTCACCATTGCCAAAAGTTGGAAACAACCCAGGTGTCCATCAACAGACGAATGGATAAACAAACTGTGGTCTATTCACACGATGGAATATTATGCAGCTGTAAGAAGAAATGAAGTCATAAAGCATATGGCAACATGGATGAACCTGGAGGACATTATGTTGAGTGAAGCAAGCCAGACACAAAAGGACAAAATACTCAATGACTGTGCTATCATGAACTAAATATACTGTTTAACATATTGTATGGTTCTATTTATATAAAATGTAAATATATATCTGTTTATAAAGATGAGGAAAAAAGCAAAACATAGAAAGGGAAAAACACTAAAGATGGCATACTCATAAATTTCTAAGGGAATAAAAACAAGAGTGGGGTGTTTATTAATTTTCAATCTGTTTGCTGCAGCGTCATTTCATAAACAGAAAGTTGGTCATTGAGTAAAAGGAAATTAAAGGGGTTTCATGCCTTCAAATGTATACACTTCATGTTTTGGAACAGTACTTTACCAAGAACCAAACAATTCTAATTATCATAAATCTTAAAAATGTGGGAGATAATTTTTCTTTAACTAAATATTTATAAAATATGCCAATTAAATTATTTGGTAAAAATCAACCTATCAAGGAAATTTTTAACAGTACTCTGATCTAATTTAAGATGAAAATGAAGAAGTCACAACAAACTTCATGATAATTTTCAATTATGAAAAAACACATGAATTGGAAGGTTTATTTTTTAAGTGACCAAAAAAACAGCTTTATATCATGAGGAAGAGAGATGATAACCATTGCAAACAAATCAAAAAGGAAATCAAAAGCAACGCTTACCATATATAACTCCTTATTGATGCCAAGATATTTTCCATTTCCACATCCAACATCAGCCACTACTGAGCCACTTGGCAAAGCTTTCAAAAACTCCACAATATGTGGCCAAGGGGTATGTCTTGTGCTGCTGAAGTGCCCAGCAATCTCTTCATAAACACGATGGACATACTCTTGCTCCAGCTGTGAGGCTTCTTTATCACTCTCTGGAAATGAGGGTGGAGTCTCTTTCCTTTGGCTGTCACAGACCCAAGGGTAATCTAAATGGTAAAAAAAAAAAAAAAAAAAGGCAATAGTAACCTTTCATTCTTATGCAAATGATCCATAAGGAATCAAGTTTCCTTAAAAGAAAAAGCAAATCAATCTAAATTTGGTGATTTAAGGGTAGGAAAGCTCTGATTTATCACTAAAATAAACAGCTCTTATCTAACAAGCCCAATAATATGTGTGAGGGATCTAATATAAAAAGAAGGGGGAAAAAATCCATCTATAACAAAATGTAACTGCAATTCTCCATCTGCCTTATAATAAAGATGCCTATCTCACCTTGGTTTTAAGAGTCCTTTTATCCAGGAAAGCATCATGATGGGCCTGGCTTAAACAGGAGAAATTTAACTAAATTAACGAAAGTTGGGGTTTTTCCCTTGGCATGTGAAAACAGGCATTCTAGGGGCCCTCGGACTCTCAGAAGAACAATCAGATTTGGAAGCAAAAGGTCATTTGGGTATAATCACAAACCTTTCCGATACACTATTTGAAGCAGTTTATATGTATTGTCTCAAGTCTCACAGCAACACTAGAGATAGGTACTATTATATCCATTTTACCAATGAGGAAACAGAAGCACAGTGAAGTTAACTTTCCAAAGTGACAGAGTAGTAAGACACAGAGCTGGGATTTGAACCCAAGCAATGCAACTTCTGAAGCTCATGTTCTCAATGACTATCCCGTGCTGTCTCCTTCAGTAGGAAGGAGCAAATGCCAAGGAGAATACCACTAAGGAGGGGACTGAGATTTAGGGCACAATATCTCATACGAATTTTGAAGTTTTTCCCTGCTCTCTGCAATAATGTCTAACACTAATTTAAAATTTTTGCTTAGTCTCTGCTATGCTATAATCTCCATCTATCTCCAGCCAAAGTCTATCACATGCAACGTCTTTTGGTGGGTAGCGTTCTAGGGAATAAAGGAAGAAGGAGTAATGTGCCCAGAAGGACAGACAACACGGAGGCAGTAATTAGAAATCATGTGACAGCAGAAAATTAGGCTACAGCATTGATGGTTTTAGAAATGGACACAAAACAAACATCTTTTCCCTAAATATAAAGGATGCCAACAACTTGGGAAGGACTAGAATGGGGGTGAGAGTGTATAGTCCTTACTAATGTGGGAGGTAAAGCTCTAAACATTTTAATTGGGTATTTAAGAAAAGGGTAGCCCCAGAAAACTTGAGGGCTCTAAAAACATACATGTGGAAACAGACGGGTTACATAATTTTGATCAAATTAGAAGTATGATTCTGGGAAGCGGCTGTGGCTCAATCAGTAGGGTTCCCGTTTACCGTATGGGAGGCCCCGGGTTCGGTTCCCGGGGCCTCCTGGTGAAGGCAAGCCCGCCCGCACGGCGTGGTTAGCTGACCCAGCGAGCACAAGCAGCAAGGGGGGGATAAATGAATAAATAAATAAAATCTTTAAAAAAAAAAAAAAAAGAAGTATGATTCTAATATTACCTTATACATTACAATATACATTAAAATTACTCTAAATTGGTCTTAGCAAAATTTTATTCTCTTGAAAATTATGAACATCTAAGTTGTCCAAAGGAAGGAGTAACCCTTGTCACTTAAAAATCCAAAGTTTTGACCAAAAGTATCCAAAGAATGGAATTGATCTTTAAAAAAAAAAAAAATATGTTAACTGAATACCTAACCAGCGCTTCTTCTGGGATCTCTTACATTTAATAAATGCCCATAACAAGGAAACATAACAAGGAAACATTTGCTCAAGAAACAAGCTTGTTTCTAAAACTAGACTTTGAATTCTTTGAGAATAGGAATTTTTCTGTATCTTATAAAGCTACTGATAGTGTTAGACACTCACCAATTACCAAATAAACATTTTTAATTGATAACAAAATTTATGTTTAGGCCTCAGTGACACTTTTAGAAAAAGAAACAAAATCCTGTTTTAAACTTTACTGACATCAAAATACAAAATATGGACATTTCAAGTTTCTAACAGGATAAGATCTCGTAGGTAACAAAGGTTTTTGATTTAAAATGTATTTTTAAGATTATGATTAAATCCAAAAGGCCTATTGTTAGATACTGTCCACAACTGACACCCAAAATATAAAAAGGATCTTATTATTACTATCATTATAAAATATTATTTATAAAATGAAAGGGCTTTTTTTGTTAATTCAGTCCAGGAAATCCAGGGCATGATGTACTTGAATAGATAATTCAGAATAATATCCTCTTGACAAGTTTCTGAGCACTTCTTTTATTCCCATCTAGGTTTTCAAACTGACTAGAACATAAACCACTGTTTATCTCCCTAGAGTTATTTACTATAGAATAATTTGTCATCTCCAATTTCCCTATTGAGCTAATGAGAGGTAATTTAGAATCTTGATGCAAGAAAGGACACACAAAGAGGAAAGACAATGAGAGACACAACAAAAGCAGGGAGCTGAGGTGATTGAGTGCCTCCCTCCCACATGGGAGGTCCCAGGATTGGTTCCCGGTACCTTCTAAAGAGAAGACAAGCAGACACAGGGAGCACACAGCAAATGGACAGAGAGCAGACAGTGAGTGCAAACAATGGCGGGCGGTGGGGGCGATAAATAAATCTTAAAAAAAAAAAACTCTAATGGAGGTGGTTAAGAAAAGTATATGTATGTACAATACACAGCAGAACAAGTCAAATTAGGGAAGTTGAAACAAACTCTCCTTAGTTACAAAGGGACTTCAAACGAATTTTCATTCCAGATTTACTCCATTTCACAGTAGAAATGAAGTTTCATACTTACTACAGTTACAAGGTGCTTGCCTCACTTTCCTAAATGTAAATGATGTTCGTATTCCCCTCTTGCTTAAAGTTAAGTCTCCAGCATCACTGGTGATAATTCCACTTTTGTGACTCTCAGATGCTTGAACAGTATCAAATTTTCTGGGTATGATTCTAAAAACAATAGTCAAAATAATTTATTTAACACTGCATTCATTAAAATATTTCAGATCTTTTACAAATGCTAAGGGAATAGAGCAAAATCTAGAAGTATTTATTGCAAATATCTAATGGATTCCCTGAATTGTTAGGCATCATGAGGAAAGCAAAGAAACAGAACTCTCAGGGGGACGGATGTGGCTCGAATGGTTGGGTGTCCATCTCCCATATGGAGGGAGCCGGGTTCGATCCCTGTACCTCCTGGTAAGAAAAAAAAAAGAATACAAAAAAGAAACAGAATTCTCTGCCTTTAATAAAGGAAGTTGATCTCCAGGATAGTAATATTAAAATAATGAACAATGAATTATTCAAGAGAAAAAAATGGAATAACAAATATTTAATATAAATTCCAAGAAGAAGAAGGAAAAAACAAGGAACAAATGAGACAAAAAGGAAACAATTAGATGGTAAATTTAAATCTGATACCAGTAATTACATTAAACATAAAAGGACTAAATACTCCAATTAAAGAACAAATATTGTCATACAGGATTTAAAAAATAATAATCCAAATATATGAATATAAGAGACATATCGTAAATATGACAGAGAGAGTTGAAAATAGAAAGACAGAAATAAAGATATACCATACCAAAAAGAAATCTTTAGTATATAATAAGCAAAACCAAAAGAAAAGTGGTATAGCTATACTAATCAAAGTAGTTTAATGCAAAAGTATCATATTTTATAATGATAATAGGGTCAATCCAACAGAAAGATATAAAAACTCTATATTTTTATGCACCTAGCTAATAACATAGCCTTAAAATATATAAAGCAAAAAGTGAAAAATATAACAGAGAAACAGACAAATACACAATTATCACTGGAGTTTCTAATACATGCTTCTCAGTAAATGAAATCTAGTTGAGGAACAAGTATATCAACATCAGGAAATAATTGAAAATGGAATAAAAAATATATGATTTAACTAATAACTTTTGTAATATAGATACAGTAAGTAAACCAAAGATTGTAAAACAAAAAGGGAGAGGAACAAGTCATTGTAGAGTGTAAGAGGGTCTAACAGGGGTCCTTGGAGGAAGATCAAATTTTTGAATGGGAAAAAGAATCTATTCAGTTAGAAAATAATGCTCTTTTAAAATTTAAATTTACATGGAGTGAAACGTACAGATCTTAAGTGTCAGGTCAGAGTTCTGACAAATATATATTGCCATGTGCAAAATCACTACTCCAAGAAAGATGTAGACTATTTCCATCATCCAAGGAAATTTCCTTGTGTCCCCTTCCAGTCAATCCTCCCCACCTCAAAGCAACAAGTGTTCTGGTTTCTACCAGTATAGTTTACCTGTTCTTGAACTTCATTTTTACTAAGCACTATTTTGTGTCTGGCTTTGACCATTCAACACAATGATTTTAAGATTCATCCATGTTGTGTGTTTCGGTATTCCATTCGCTTTTAATTGATGAGTAAGATTCCTTTGTATTGGGGGCGGATGTGGCTCAAATGTTCAAATGGTTGGGCGTCCGTCTGCCATATGGAGGGACCTGGGTTCGATCCCTGGGACCTCCCGGTAAAAAAAAAAAAAAAAAAATATATATATATATATATATAGAAGGCGCATGCCAGGCTCTGTGTGCCAGTGAGCCGCCAGGCCCCGGGAGCCATGCAGCGAGATGATGACGTAACAGGAGAGAGACGCAGGGGAGAGACAAGACGAGATGCTCCGAAAGCTCTGAAAACCAGGAACCGAGGTGGTGCAGATGGCAGAACACCTCTCTCCTACATCAGAGGTCTCCAGGATCGAATCTTGGTGAAGACTGGAGGAGGAGGATGAGAAAGAGATGGCAGGAAACAGACACAGAGAATTGCCCAGCGAATGGACACAAAATAGCAAATGGGGAAGAGGGGTTTTAAAATGGATAAAGCAAATAAATAAACCTTAAAAAAAAAAAAAATTCTATTGTATTAACATGCATAGTTTATTTATTCAAAATCTCCTGCTGATGGACATTTGGTCTTCCCAGTTTGGGGCTACTGTAAAGCTTCTATGAACATTCTTGTACACGTCTTTTTTAGATATAAGTTTGTATTACTCTTGGGTAAATATCTAGAAGTAGATTTGGTGAGGCATAAGGTAAGAAATAGCCAGTTTTCAATGTGGTTGAACAATTTTACACTTCCACCAGCAATATATGAGAGTTCCAGCTTTTCAATCTTCTTGCCAACACTTGGTACTATCTGAGTTTTTAATTTCAGCCATTTTAGTGGGTGGCAAGTAGTATTATCAAATTTGGTTAATCTGACATTTCTCTGATCATTAATGATATGCATCTTTTCATATGCTTATTAACCCTTCATAGATCTTTTATTTGTATTTTTTTTATTTTTTATTTTTTTAATATATACATATATTTTATAAGATACTTAGATTACATAAATGCCACACAAAAATTACAGGGATTCCCATGTTCCCCACTTCCCACACCTCCCTTAACATCCACATAAACATTTTTCATTAATGTGGCCCATCACCTGCAATGGAAATACACATCCTGGGGCCTTGCCACAAAGCACGGACCATAGTTCACATTGTAGACCCCACCCTCTCCCACACAGTTCTGCATGTTATATGCTAATGTAAAATGCCCTATATCTGTCGTCATAATGTTACTCAGGATAATTCCCAAGTACTAAAAAAGCACCTGTATTACAACTGCTTTTCTCTTCCCTACCCCAAAACGTCCAGTGGCCACTGGCTCCACCTCACTGTTGTAATTTCTTCCATTGCTTGAATCACGTTATGTCTACAACAGAATACCATTAAGTCCACTCTAGTCTATAGCTCTTCCCCCAATCCTCAGGAGTTTGGGACGGTGATGTCCACTCCATCTCCAAGTGAGAGTGGGCTTATATCCCATGGATACAGTGGATGGGATTATCCTGCCTGCAGCTGCAGGCTCTCTCCATTCCCTGGGATGGCCATTGTCCATCACCGTCTCCTCACCAGGTGACTTGGGTGAGTCCATTGAGCTGTAGAATAGGAGTTGCAGCTCCACCGAGATTCCACGCACACCTGGCACATAGGCAGGCCAGAGGCTCCAGTCTCTGGAAGTACACCTACAAATGCCAGCACCACATATAGGTTTGAAAAGAAGGGACTGCTGGACCATGTGCAGGGAGGACTTATTTGAGTCCAACTCTGTCACTCTCAGGAGCACAGATTCCAAAGTAGAGCCCACTGATAAGGCGTCAATCTCTGGGGCTATCCCCACTTATATAGGACCTAGGTGTCTCCAGAGCCCTCAGGAGCCCCTCTGTGCGGGGTGATATCCACTTTGGTGTTCTATGAGATCCTACTGAGGTGTGTGTAAGCGTTAGCTCTGGGATGACCTCCCGACTCTCTTTGAAGTCTCTTAGCCACATAAACTCATTTGTCTTTACCTTTTCCCCCTTTTATTCAAGGTCTTTTTCCAGTCGTGTTGCCAGTTGGCACTTGGTATTAATTCCTCGTTGCCAGGGAGGCTCATCCCCGGGAGTCATGTCCCACGTTGGGGGGAAGGTAATGCATTCATATGCTGAGTTTGGCTTAGAGAGAGGCCACATTTGAGCAACAAGGAGGCTCTCAGGTGGAAACCCTTAGGCACCCCATAACAGTAGGCTAAGTTTCAATTACAAGAACAAAGACTCATAAGGCTAGTCATCAATAACAAGAACCCATCAGTGGGCCATCCTCTTTTGCCAGACACTGCCCCTGCACTTGGGGGAATGTTGCTGCTCCCTTGGAGAATGTGGCAGAGCTCTCCAGGCTGGGAATTGAGTATTCCCTCATTTATTGAGTGATTGTCTATCCACAGTGACCATGCCCCATCCCTTGATCATTTGAACAATTTTATATATCTTTCATGTATATTCAGATGAACTTCCTCCCATGAATCCCCCATCCCAGACACCCCCCACCAACGATCCTCTGCAGCACCCATTGTAACCCTTCTGTGATCTAAACCTTCCTTGAAGATGAAGCCCATATAATAACCAAATACAATTAATAGGAAAATGAAATCATAATGATAAGCTTAAATGCAAGAGATAAAATACAAAGAAACTCAGGAAAAAATAAAACTAAAAATAAAATATAATTAACGGATTAGGACATTCAAAAAAATGGGAAAAAACAAAAAAAATTTTTTTAATATTTTTTGTCCTTTTATCACTGCATTATCAGATGTCCAATGTGTACCGTGACACCTTCCCCCTCTCATTCCCCAGTGTCTCCCAAATTTTCATTTAATTTTCAAAGAAGTTTTAGGTCACAGGAAGGTCACACACGGAATACTAGAGACTCTTGTATACCCAACCTCCTTCCCCCTTCCCCACCCCATATTAAAACCTTTTTTTGTGTGTGTGGATGGTAACATTTCCCATGATCACTAAATATGCCATTTGATCTTTTCTGTTCCTTCCTCCCCATCCCCCTGGGGCATATGACACTCCCCTGTCTTGACTCATGGGATGACAAGATTCATAGTTACATGCCCTGGGTATTCTAACCTGCCCTTCCTAATCTACCCACCTGTCAACCCTGTACCACCAAACCCAGTAATATCACTACCCATCTGTCCTATCCTTCAATATGCAACTATACTCTGTCACTTTACCATAGATTATGTCCATATGCGTGATGGCTCACAACCTTCTCTTCTCTTTCTCTCCCTTGTTAACATATCACCGTGTGGGTATCACAACAACTTATGACAGGATGAACACTCAACATTCCCCAGAAGCCTACTCCAGATGCACCCCTTCCTGAATGCCCCCCCCAACCTACACTCTAAACCAGTGACACTACCTTATCATACTGCCATAAGAGCATTCCCACTCCTGCACTTTCAGCATCATACCCACAAATCCCATGTTCATCTAGTCCCCCTCCCAACTCTCCCCCCAGTATCCTGGGTATTCTAACCGGCCCTTCCTAATCTACCTACCTGTCAACCCTGCACCACCAAACCCAGTAGTGTCTTTACCCACCTGTCCTATCCTTCAATATGCAACTATACTCTATCACTTTACCACAGATTATGCCCATATGCGTGATGGCTCACAACCTTCTCTTCTCTTTCTCTTCCTTGTTAACCTATATTTCAGACAATGGTTCTCAGAGACTGCTCACTTTCCGCAATTCAAATCAGTGAGGTCATATACTGTACATTCTTCAATGCCTGGCTTGCTTCACTCAACATAAGGTCTTCAAGATTCATCCATGTTATTCCGTGTGTTAGCACTTTATTCCTTCTTACAGCTGAGTAATATTCCATTGTATGTATGTACCACATTTTGTTTATCCATTCATCTGTTGATGGGCACCAGGGCTGATTCCAACTTTTGGCAATGGTGAACAATGCTGCTATGAACATTGGTGTGCATATATCTGTTCATGTCTTTGCTTTCAATTCTTCTGGGTATATACTCAGCAGTGGAATCGCCGGATCATACGGAAGATCTATTGTTAGTTTTCTGAGGATCCGCCAAACTGTCCTCCACAGTGGCTGGACCATTCCACAATCCCACCAGAAGTGGATGAGGGTTCCTATTCCTCCACATCCTCTTCAACACTTAGAGTCTGCTGTTTTTTTCATAGCTGCCATTCTGATGGGTGTAAGATGGTATCTCATTGTAGTTTTGATTTACATTTCCCTGATAGCTAGCGATGTAGAGCATTTTTCCATGTGTTTTTTAGCCATTTGTATTTCTTCGTTGGAGAAGTGTCTTTTCAGGTCAGTTGCTCATTTTTTAAATGGGTTGTTTGTCTTTTTATTTTCAAGATGTAGGATTTCTTTATATATGCAGGATATTAGGCTCCTATCAGATATATGGCTGCCAAATATTTTCTCCCATTGGGTAGGCTGCCTTTTTATTTTCTTAATAACCTCCTTTGGGGTGCAGAAGTTTTTAATTTTGAGGAGATTCCATTTATCTATTTTTTCTCTTGCTGCTCATGCTTTGGGTGTGAAGTTCATGAAATCATTTCCTATTACAAGGTCCAGTAGATGCTTCCCTACATTATCTTCCAAGGTCTTTATGGTTTTGGCTCTTATATTTAGATCTTTGATCCATCTTGAGTTGATTTTTGTATAAGGTGTGAGATGGTATTCCTCTCTCATTCTTTTGGATATGGATATCCAGTTCTCCAAGCACCACTTGTTAAAGAGGCCCGTCTCTCCCAACTGAGTGGGCTTGGTGGCCTTGTCGAATATCAGATGACTGTGTATGTGAGGATCTATAGCAGAACTCTCAATTCAGTTCCATTGGTCAGTATGTCTATCCTTATGCCAATACCATGCAGTTTTGAGCACGGTAGCTTTGTAGTATGTTTTAAAGTCCGGTAATGTGATACCTCCAACTTCATTTTTCTTTTTCAATATGTCTTTGGCAATTTGGGGCCTCTTAACCTTTCCAAATATATTTTGTAGTTAGTTTTTCCAGTTCCTTAAAAGATACAGGGTTGATTTTTATTGGGATTGCATTAAATCTGTAGATTAGTTTGGGTAGGATAGACATCTTGATGATGTTTAGTCTTCCTATCCATGAACAGGGGATATTCTTCCATTTATTTAAGTCTTCTTTGATTTCCTTTAACAGTGTTGTGTAGTTTTCTGTATATAAGTCCTTTACAACTTCAGTTGAATTTATTCCTAGGTATTTGATTCTTTTAGTTACTATTGTAAATGATATTTTTTTCTTGAATTCCTCCTCAGATTGCTCGTTATTGGTGTAGAGAAATGCTACTGATTTTTGAGCATTGATCTTATAGCCTGCAACATTACTGAACTCCTTTATAAGTTCTAGAAGCTTTGTTGTAGATTTCTCAGGGCTTTCTATGTATAGGATCATGTTGTCTGCAAAAAAAAAAATGAAATTTTTACTTCTTCTTTTCCAATTTGGATGCCTTTTATATCTTTTCTTGCCTCAGTGCTTGAGCAAGTACTTCTAAGACAATGTTAAATAGGAGTGGTGATAGTGGGCATCCTTGTCTTGTTCCCAATCTCAGAGGGAAGGCTTTTAGGATTTCACCATTGAAGATGATGTTAGCTTTGGGTTTTTCATATATACCCTTTATCATATTCAGAAAGTTTCCTTCTATTCCTATCTTTTGCAGTGCTTTTATCAGAAAAGGTGCTGTATTTTGTCAAATGCTTTTTTCTGCATCTATAGAGATGATCATGTGATTTTTTTCTTTCAATCTGTTTATGTGGTGTATTACATTGATTGATTTTCTTATATTGAACCATCCTTGCATACCCGGATGAAACCCACTTAGTCATGGTGTATAATCCTTTTGATATGTTGTCGAATGAGATTAGCAAGTATTTTGTTGAGGATTTTAGCATCTAGGTTCATTAGAGAAATTGGTCTGTAATTTTCCTTTCTAGTAGTATCTTTGTTTGGTTTTGGTATTAGGGAAACGTTGGCATCGTAGAATGAGTTAGGCAATATTCCTTCTACTTCTATTTTTTGGAAGAGCTTAAGCAGAATTGGTGTTGGCTCTTTCTGGAATGTTTGGTAGAATTCAGCTATGAAGCCATCTGGTCCTGGGCTCTTCTTAGTTGGGAGGTTTTTGATGACTGCGTCTATCTCTTTACTTGTAATTGGTCTGTTGAGTTCATCAATTTCTTCTTTCATCAATGTAGGCTGCTTGTGAGTTTCTAGAAACTTGTCCATGTCCTCTAAATTATCGTTCTTATTGGCATATAATTTTTCATAGTATCCTCTTACAATACTCTTTATTTCCGTGGGGTCAGTAGTGATATCCCCTTGCTCATTCCTTATTCTGTGTATTTGCATCTGTTCTCTCTTTTTCTTTGTTAGTCTGGCTAAGGGTTTGTCAATTTTATTGATCTTCTTGAAGAACCAGGTTTTGGTTTTGTTTATTTTTTTCTAATGCTTTCTTTTTTTTTTTTTTTTTTTTTTTTTTTAAAT
>JAKSZT010032012.1:12739914-12958616 GCA_026826555.1 Tolypeutes matacus
TTAAAGTTACTTTTTTTTTTTTTTTTTTTTTTTAAAGCCAAAATAAGGGACCCAAAGAAGTCCTCTTCTAGACCACCCCCTTCACCCAGGGGACCCTAACTAGGCTCGAGGACACTAATCAAGCACTTCCCACTTCCTGGCCTCCCTGGGGGAGCTGAAGCTCTGATGCTAGTCAGTGCAGAACGATAAAAATGGCTGACTCCACCCCTTCTGGAAGCAAGCCTGAGTATCACTGGGCTGTTTGGTAAAGCAGGCTTCCTCAGTAGATTTGCCTCTCCCCTCAGCCTGGTGCTGTTTCCAGCCAGCTTATCTGCTCCCCAAAGCTATGAGGGGGTCCAGGCAGCCAAATCAACAGAAAGGAGTCCCCCTTTCCACCTTCTGTCAGAATCCTCCCACTCTTGGAGACTGCTCCCTCTCAAGGGCTTGCCAGTGGGGGGTTCTGGCATTTCCCTGGGCAGCTCGGTAAGTCAACTTCCTCAGCAGATTCGCCACTCCCCTCAGCCTGGTCCTGCTTCAACCCAGCTATTTTGTTCCCCAAAGCTGCAAGGGGTTCCAGGCAGCAAAATCTACAGAAAGGAAAGCCCTCTCGACCCTCCACCAGAATCCTCCCACTCTCCGAGAACGCTCCCTCTCACCAGTTTGCGGGCGGGAGTCGCGGGTCAAACCAGCATTTTTCCCTGAGGATGGGGCTCAGCTGTCTGTGCTAACCTCCACGGGCAGGGATAAAACTCACGAATCTCCACCGAGCAATCCATGCTGCCAAGCTGCCTGCAGATAGATGTCCCAATCTTCTCGCTCCGTGCGCCCACAGCACAGACCCCCGGGCAGGACCCTGTCCCCAATCAGCCGTCCTCACAGAGCTAGTCAGTGAGTCTAGATGTTTTTTTGGTGAAAGATTTTTTTCAAAGCTTTTGCCCAATCCTTTGTTAGACATGTATTATGGATATTTTCTCTCATTGTGATTTGCCTTTTCTTTTTCCATAATGGTATATTTTGATGAGCAGAAGCTTTTAATTTTCATGAAGTCTAATTTTTATTTTTCTTTTATGGTACTTTTTATGATCTCTCTAAAAAAGTCCTTGACCATCCGCAAGGTTGCAAAAAGTCCTCCTCCATTTTTTTCTAGATGTTTTTGCTTTTACATTTAGATCTATAATCTACCTCAAACTAATTTTTATGAATGGTATAAGGTAGGGATCAAAGTTCATTTTTTTCCTCCACATGGGTATCCAGTTGTTCCAGCATCATTTGTTGAAGATGCTCCTTTCTACATTGAATTGCATTGCTGTCCTTTGTCAAAAATCAACCAATCTTACATAGTGAATATATTTCTGGACTCTATTCTGTCACATTGACCACTGCTGCATCTGCCAAAAAGAATATATCTGACTTTTAAATCTGTCCCATGTGCTCCCACCAATTTGTCACCTTTGCTATGGGGCATAGTGGAGATGCAGTTAGAATAGTAAATTTGGACTAGATCAAATTAAAGTTAGACCGAGGTGTTTAGAATTAATATTATAGGCAGTGTTAATCAAACTTTTTCAATCTGTGCCCCTCAAGTGCTTTCTAGTGTTTTTTTCCAGCATGAAATAGTTTTTATCAAGGTTTACTTCCCACAGTTTAAATATTGTTAATTATATTAAATGTTTTTTCAATCTATTCCCCCATCCATCCAGAGATTCTTTTTTTTTTTTTAACTTTATTTTGTACATTTAATAATTGAAAACATAAGCAATAAAAAACTAAAAAGTAAACACAGATGAATAAATATATACATTCCCCAATTAAATGTAATGGATACATGTAAAATTTTTTGTTGTTTTGTTTTTTGTTTGTTTTTTTGTTTTTTTGTGTGTGTGAATTTAATATAATTACATTAAATTATAATGTAATATATATAATATATTATATTATATATTATATATTAATATATTATAATTATATTAATTATATTATATTATATTAATTGTATTAATATAATCAATATATTAATTATATATATAATATATATAAATTATACATTAAATTATATAATTTAATATATTACACAATATATTTGGTTCATAGTAATGCATTCATACAGTATTTGTCCTTTTGTGTCTGGCTTGCTTCACTCAACATAATGTCCTCCAGATTCATCCATGTTGCCATATGCTTTATGACTTCATTTCTTCTTACAGCTGCATAATATTCCATCGTGTGAATAGACCACAGTTTGTTTATCCATTCGTCTGTTGATGGACACCTGGGTTGTTTCCAACTTTTGGCAATGATGAATAATGTGGCTATGAACATTGGTGTGCAGATGTCTGTTCGTGTCACTGCTCTCAGTTCTTCTGGGTATATACCCAGTAGTAGTATTGCAGGGTCACGTGGCAAGTCTATATTCAAGTTCTTTAGGAACTGCCAAACAGTCCTCCATAGTGGTTGTACCATCCTGCATTCCCACCAACAGTGAAGAAGTGTTCCTATCTCTCCACATCCTCTCCAACACTTGTAGTTCTCTGTCTTTTTCATAGTGGCCATTCTGATAGGTGTGAAATGATATCTCATTGTAGTTTTGATTTGCATTTCCCTAATCATGAGTGATGTTGAGCATTTCTTCATGTGTTTTTTTGCCATTTGTATTTCTTCTTTGGAGAAATGTCTATTCAAGTCTTTGGTCCATTTTTTAATTGGCCAAATTCCCCCATCCATCCAGAGATTCTGGTAAATGCTCCAATGGCCAGTATGTCATTTATTGGTCAGTTTCTATCTTGCTCTTTCTGTTTCTATCTGTGCCTCTTTACTCCCTTCTCCTCCCCACCTCTCCTTCTCTCTTTCTGGCACACACACACATACACACACGCACACAACACACACAACAGACACACAAATAACCATGGTGCAGGCAATGGGTATCAATGGAAGTCTTTAAGGTAACAGAAGATTCGCCCCCCCCGAAATTATTGTAGAGAATTCTGATTCTATAAAGAAAGTATAAAATAAATATTACCTATAATGCAACCGTTTTAGAGATACCTGCTATTAACATTTAATAGCACACTATGTTTGAACAGGAGATGATCAAATGCTGTTTTAAGACAACTAATCTGTATCATTATCCAGAAGAGACTGAGATATATTTATAACATAAGAAAATGAAAAGAAACTCTATTCTGGATTTGCTGTAATGCCATTATTCTTAAGATATTTAAATGCTACTGATAGTAAAAACACATGAATCCAAAATAAGAAAATGTGAATATTCTCAAAATTCCAAGAATACCCGAAACCATTGGGTCACATTGCCATTTTCACTTATTCTAAGGGCAAATATCTAAAATGGACATTTAAATTCAGGCAAATTCAAGCCCTAGATATTCATAGCAGCATTATTCACAACTGCCAAAGGATGAACACAACCCAAGTGTCCATCAACTGATGAATGGATAAACAGCATGTGATATATACACACAATGGAATATTATTCAGCTGTAAATAGGAATGAAATGCTGATACATGTGACAACATGGATGAACCTTAAAGACATCATATTGAGTAAAATAAGTCACACACAAAAGGACAAATATTATATAAGCCACTGATATGAAATAATTAGAATAAGCAAACTCATAGAGTCAGAATCTAAAACATAGGTTACCAGGGTCAGGGAAAGGGAATAGGAAATTAAGGATTAAAATGTATAGGGTTTCTATTTGGGACAATGGGAAAGCTTTGGTAATGGATGGTGATGATAGTCACACATTTTTAATGTAATTAACAGGACTGAATTATATATTTGAATATGGTTAAAAGGAGAAATTTTAGGTTGAATATATGTTACTAGAATAAAAATTTTTTTAAAAATCCATGGAACTGCACAACACAAATGGTGAACCTTTAAGTAAACCATGGACTACATTTAACAGTACAATTATAAAAATATGTTTTCATCATTGCAACAAATGTACCACACCAATTTAAGGTGTTAATAATAGGGTGGTATATGGGAATCCTGTATTTCATGCATGACTGTTCTGTAAACCTACAACATCTCTAATTAAAAAAAAAAAAAAAAAAGTCCTACTGCATAGAAGCAAACCATATTTCTTATGGCTTTAGGGCAGGTTACAAACTCATTTACCTGTTCATTTCCTTGAATTTTTATAAAAATGTGCCAGCTTAAATCTCCAAGCAGGACAGAATTAGTAAGTACAGAATTCAGCAGTATTTTAAGTGACATTATATGTAAATTTCAGCAGTGTTATGCTTTCTCTTCAAAAAGCTAAAGATGTATTCTTGACAAAAATGCATAACCCATTTCTTCAGGATTAGAGTCCATCAAATCAACTAAATTGAGGGACATTCTTCAAAACCATTGGCCTCCTCAAAAGTGTCAATGTGATCTAAGACAAAGAAAAACTGAGGAATTGTTTCAAATTTAAAAAGACTAAAAAGAACTGACAAGTTAATGTAATACAGGATCATGGATTCACTGCTAGATCAGAGAGAAAGCGTTCTAAAAAGTACAACTAGCAGAATTTGAATAGAGATTGTATATTAGATAAGAGTATTTTATAAAAAAACGGAATATCCTAAATTTTATGATTATACCACGGTTTATAGAACAAGAGTTGGCAAATTTTTTCTGTAAAGGGCAGAAAATAAATGTTTTGGCATTGAGAGCCACACACAGTCTCTATTGCATATTCTTCTTGGTTTCATTGTTTTGTGTGTGTGCATTTTTTTTTTTTTACAACCCTTTAAAAATGTAAAAACCATTCTAATAAAAAAGCTGTGCAAAAACAGGCAGAGGGCTAAATCTGGCCCCCTGCTATACAGAGTGTCCTTAGGCTGAGGAATACACAATGCAGCACGTAAAGGTAAAGAGGTCATGATGTCTGCAGCTCACTCTCAAATGATTCCACAAAAATAACAATGATGATAATACATGCAAGAGAAAAATAAAACATGTAGAAAATGTTCACAATTGGTGTATCTAAGTCAAAGGTGAAGGGAGTTCATTGTACTATGTTTGCAACTTTTCTGTATGCATTTTTTTCAAAGTGAAAGGTTAATAGTGAAAAAAAGATTAGAGATATGCCTAGGAGATTTAACCCAAAATCTTCAGTATGCATGGTGCAAGTGTAGGTGGGTAAAGCAGAGAAGAATGAGAATTGTCACCAAGGAAAAGTACCCTGTCATCTCAAGGTCATCTCACTACATACCCATGGGTCCAAAGGTACCTAGATTCTCCCGTCATCACCAGCAAACTCCGACGAGGCAACATAACCGGGACCGTGACACCATCTGGGTGCTTAAAATCCATGACAATCTTGAAGCAAAGAAAAAACCGTAAAGATCAACCCAAAATTTCATATACTCCAGGAATAAGAATGATTGATTCTGGTTATCTTTCTAACCTAATAGATATTGAAACAAATGGCAATGCTTATATAAGAATAGCACAGCACAGTGGTTCTCAAACTAGTGTACATAAGAATAAAATAGATGACAAAAACATACTTCATCCACAGAGATTCTGATTCAACAGGTATGGGGAGAGGCTTAGGAACCTGCAATTCTAACACCCACTCTAGGGATTATGATGCAGTTGGCCTGAGGATCATACTATGAAAAACACTAGGGTTGTTGTCAAACACAGGGACTCTGGAGCTGAAAGACACATATCCTGGCTCTTCCACTTACTAGCCAAATGGCCAAAGACAAACCATTTAACTTCTCTGTGCCTCAGTTTCCTCAAACTCTTACAGGACTGTTACATGAATTAAATATATAATGGATATAAATCACAGTATACCTGGCACATAGAAAAGCAGAAAAAAGCAGTAGCTATTATTATCACTATTTATAGAACATAACAGTTAATAATCCAGGAAGAAATAATATCAGATACAGATTCTCAAATAATCCATTTTGCCTTTAAACTCAGACAATATAATAAATATTAGAAACTGATTTATATGAGATAATCAAAGAGAACAGGAACATTTTCAACAATTCTTTCTAAGATATGCTCAAATATTATTATGAATAGTCACCAGTAAAGTGCCAACACCCAAGAAAATATTTTTGTACTCAGTAGCCATCAAACACCAAAGACTTCAGTCTAAAAATAGCAGTAACTGTCAAATGTGAATTTAAAAGGCATGCCAAGGGCTTAAAAATATTTTTTAAAGTGAAAAAAAATCAGTCCTTTTGAAAAATAAACATGAAAACCAAGTATTAGTGGAACGAACAGGACTCGGTATATCTCTCTACATAGAATAGTTGATGGGAAAACTCCTATAACCAGGTCATCTCCATATCCATCAATGTTCACTATTGAAGTTTATAATTCCCAACTTTTAAAGAAATCTGATCCTCATAAATCTATAGATAAAAGTTTAATTATATATATACAAATCTGCCATAAAACATTGTTAGGCACTTGGCATGTATTCAATAAATAAATACTCAGTGACTGTTCCATTATAATAGCCTGTTTTAATGCTTAAGGGTAGACAAGAGGACTAGCAACCCAATAAGTGGAATTTAGACCTTAAACCAGGGACCAACCATATGTTATGAAAATTTTGCTTACATAGAATTTCAAATCTAATTTTTAAATTTGGGAAAGAAAGAAGGCAGTGAGCTCTCTATGACACCACTTCCTCTCTAAAGAAAAGCCAGACAAAATGAGGAAGGGAGAGAACAAGAACAAGAGCAAGAGAGGGTGGAAGGAGAGCCAGCACAGGGAGGCGACACACATGAACAAGTACACACGTGCATTCAAAACAAAAACACCACCACACTCAATGTGCATCACCGTATGCTTCTGCGCCCAACACCACACTTAAAGCAACTTCACATTAGAGAACACTTCCTATCCACAAAGAACTCTACAACTGTTAGATGTCCCTTTGATGTAAGTAGAAAGAGCATAGAGATAATCATTCAAAATATCTCATTTAGGTTCCTATTTCTGTCTCTACTCTGGATACAAAGCCCAGTTGGTTAACCTCTTGAGTCTAGGTTTCTCATCTGAGTTTTTTAAAGTATAAAGGCAGAATAATGTAACTGTTAGGAGCACTGAGTCTGCAGGCAGACATCTTGCTCCATAACTCTAGGAAGGAAATAAATTTCTCTTATCCCAGTTTCTTTGTCTGTAAATGCGGATAATTAGAGCACCTTCCCTAGAGGTAACCTTAGCACAGCACCTGGTACAAAGTAAGCATTCAATAACTGTTACCTATTATTATTAATGTTCATATTAGAAATAATAATATTGGATCAAATTAAATAATACACAGGAAAATCTTTTGTAAACTATAAAGAATTATACAGATCTAAGCGGTTTTTCCCTTTCTTACCTACCCTTCCAATAAGTATGAAAATAAGATAATAGAACTTAGTTTTCTAGTAATTATCTGTTCTAAATGCCCATATATAATATCAAATATTCATACTCGAAAAGCATTCAATTTGTAAACACTGTACATGCATGGTAAACATTTTATGGGTGAGTGTACCAATATCTGCAACCTGCCTGAAATGTATATTTAAAAAAAAGAGAGAGAGAGAGGTTGATGAAAGTGTAGAGGGATGGATAGATGAATAGATATTTGATAAAGCAAGTATATCTGAATGTTCACTGTATAATACAGATGGTGTGTCTATAGGTGTTTACTTTTTTTGTATTAAAAAAAGTTGGAAGAAAGAGAAAAAAAAAACACTGCGCCCATTTTAAACCAGGGCATTTAGGTTTCAATTTTCTGAATAGAAATTAAGGTCCATACATAGGAAAAAAAACCACTAGCAAATGTATTCATTATTTTATTGAGAACAATCATTTGTGGTTCAATAGGAAATTCCATGTCAGGATGAAAACTGTCATGACAAGAAAAAATTCTGGGAGTCTAGAGTCCAAATTCATTCGTTAAACAAATAATTATTAACCACTATGTGAGGCATCAAAGGATGTAACAGTAAGTAAGAGATACAGGCTTTCCACCCACGTAGCGGTCACAGCTTCTGGCTATCGTTCAAATGTAATACAAATGCACAATCCGTATATTTATGAAATTCAAACACATTCCTTCTACCAACAGAGTAATGATTTTAAAATAGGCAAATCTCGGTTTTAGCAAATGATTAGAACTGATAAGAATATGAATGAACATGACACTAATTTGGAAACAGTTGTCCTAACACACTCCAGCCAAAGAAGGAAAATACATCGCTGATTAAGCCAAATATCATGAGAAGTATGTCTAGTGCACAGAACACTTATTATTCATCGTTACTGATCTGTCCTCCTTCCTTCTACACCTGTGGAGCACCTCTCTGTAAAACATTAAGCTAAGTGCTAGTCACAATTAGATGAGATGACTGACCTCATATTTTGTAACAAAATTTAAAAGCTATTCATATAGTCAATAAACATTTATTTTATGACCTTGTGCCAGACACTGTGCCAGGCATGAGGATACAAGTAGAATTAAAGTCTTCAAACCTAGTCTGTGGGTGTTATTTTTCTAGTAATTGTTCTTAAAAATTAATAACCCCCAAACCTTCTACCTTAAAAATGAAAAAAAAAATTTTTTTCTAATATGAAAACAATGTGATCACAAGGACGTGTACTTGAAAAATACATTTCTGAATGAATGAATGAAATGCAGAAAAGTGCAAAGAAAATTAAAATATCCACCTTAAGGAACACTCATTCACTGTTGGTGGAAATGCAGAATGGTACAGCCACTGTGGAGGACTGTTTGGCAGTTCCTAAAGAAGTTGAATATAGACTTGCCACGTGACCCGGCAATACCACTACTGGGTATATACCCAGAAGAACTGAGAGCAGTGACATGAACAGACATCTGCACACCGATGTTCATAGCCATATTATTGACCATTAGGAAACAACCCAGGTGTCCAACCAGGCCAAATGGTATGAAAAATTTGAAAGTTCTTACTATAGAGAAATCCTATTTTCACCAACACAGGAATATGATTTTCTTTTTAAATCTAAACTTCAAAAAAAAAAAAAGGTCACACATTGTTATTTTGATTTTCATATTTTCCCAATTGTTTACCTTTTAATTTATGCTTATTCTGATGTATAAAAGTTTGCTGGGCCAGCTTCATGGGCATGCAAACTGTGCAGCTGCCCAGCGCTCTGTGCTGGGAAGAACCCCACGATTAGTTTAATGCTCTTATGTTGCTGTCTTGAAATTCTAAATAATTTTATCTTTGCACTTGTGTTTTGATAACTGAAGTCTGATGGGGCAATGTAGCATGTGCATGAGCAGAGGAGATACATGCAGTATGTGTCCATAGCTCCTAGGGTCTCATTCTCATACAGCATTCACAATGGGAATTCACAGACTCACAAGCAGCACAATACAAACAAACATGTTATGTCTACAGCTGTTACGTCTACAGACTCCAGCTAACAGTCTGGAGAGGCCATCAGCATTTTCTTCAAAAAAAAAGAAACTAGGAACCCTATCCTGTCCTTTCTTACTCATGATATATGCCTGGATGAGCCAACCACGTAGAGTCAAAATGATGACATAAAGGAAATGGAAAGTTAGAACAACCCATAGATCCTTTGCCTTTCAGTCTTTCATTACTCGTCAGTAAGCTGAACGTAGAGAGTGCACGTATCAAACAATATAAAAATTGAGTTAGAATTGTGCACTGTTCTGGTAAAAATGATCACATATCCATGTACAAGCTACAAAATAAGAACTGTTTAATTTTGGTGATTCCACATATGAGTTAAATGTTCTTATACTTGCATTTAAAATTGGAATTGCACAATATAAAAGAAGAGTCATAAAATTCAAGCTAAAAATTTAAAATTTAAATATCTTCTCTAAGAATGACAATAACAAGCAAAAACAACCCTGACAAGGTGAGAGGGCTTCCACAAAAGAATAGGAAAAGCCTAATATTTTAATACCTTTAATGATATTTTTTTTCTGCTTTTTCAACAAGGAGACCACATTTTCATTTTGCACCCAGGCCACAAATTATACAGCTGGCCCTGGGAGTTTTGCATTTTTTTATGTTGTCAATTTAGTGTTTTGTGGAGTTGTTTTTTTTTTTTTTTTTCTGTAAAGATTTCTTCCATTCTTCATATGCCTACCAAGTCCTTCCCCATCCTTACCAGATAAATATTTCACTCCTGTACTCTTCTAAATGTTTATGCTGTTTTATTCTTTACATTTAAGTCTTTAGACCTCTGATTTATTTTAGTAGACACTGTGAGAAGTATACGGTTTTTATTTTTAATTTAAGGGAACAATTTTTGTTTATAAAATCAAATATATATTTTTATAAGAAAATTTTCTTGAAATATTGTCATCAAAAATTTAAATTATCAGTATCTTAAATAAATAATGCTTGTTAAAAGGCAAAAAAGAGTTTTGCTTTTCTTCAAATTCACTAAGGATTCACAATAATGCTCTCTTGCAACTGCGGAGTCATTCTGCTTTGTGACAGTTTTGCTCCACAGGGGATTTTTCCAATTACTCCTTTTGGTTTTACCTGTTTTCTTTATTTTCTGAGATAGCAGAGTTCAATAAAGGTCAAGTCTGCAGCAAGCTCATAGAGCATCTCTGAAGATAATATTCAGTGCAAACCAGACAGACATGCAAAACAAAACAAAACAAAAAACCCTAGACTTCTGATTTTATACAACCTTTACACATACAAAATACAACAGAATGAAAACCCCAGACACAGGTGTCATTCTGTCACCTGAGTAAAGATAAGATTTATGACAGGAAAGCACATGAAGGAATAAACAGACCTTCATGTTGGCTAAACAAGAAAATGAAGAATATATTGTTCTTGAGAACACTTCTGCTTAAGAAGACAGAAACCTAATCCTATCCTTGATGGTTAGAAATGGACTAAGAACTTTAACTTTCTGAGAGAAACCCTAAAGAGTAGCTATATAAGAGATAGTATGTGAAAATATTTCATAGCTGAGAATGTGACAGAATACAGAGAAATCCACCTGTTTCCACAGCCTGCCAAATATAAATTGTCTACAGTTGAACATTTCCACTTGACCCAAATGAAATAAGTTTCCTTTTGATTTTAAATAACAAACAGGACTCCACATACTTCAACATTGGCATGTCTACCATGTTTGGACAAGTGGGAAAGCAGAGAAGGTAAAGAAGAAAGAGATTCACAATTGCAAGGATAAAAGATCGAAGCTACGAACTAGTGTCAGAGAAATATAGCTATGCCAAAAACATCTGTTTGTGTATATACTTTACCTGGGGTTTACAAATATAGATTCCCAACATACCGTGAGGTAATTAATTCATTGTATGGAGAGGAAGAACCTTGATCATTTATAGTAGAACAACTATAGCTTTCTCTCTCTCTAAAAAAAAGATGATACCCACATTAGTATACTTGCTAAGCTGAAGAATAGCTGGAAGAAAAGCATACTAAAATGCCATATTTTTCCAGGACAGAAGAACTGAGAGTAGTTTTGCCTGGAGAACTGTTTTAGTTTTCTAGGCTGCTCAAGCAAATACCATGAAGTGGTTCAGCTTAAACAATGGGAATTTATTCCCTCATGGTTTTAAGGCTGAGAAAATGTCCAAATCAAGGCATTGCCAAGGCAATGCTTTCTCCCCAAAGACTGTGGTGTTCTGGGGTTGGCTGCCAGTGATCCTTGGCTCCTCTGTCACACAGCAAGCAGGAGTGGCATCTCCTGGTCCCTTCCTTCTGTTCCAGGTTCTGTTTCAGCTTCTTGCTTTCTGTGGCTTTCTCTCTCTCTCTTTTCTCTGCCTGAATTTCATTCACTTATAAAGGACTCCAGACCCATCTTGATGGAGATGGGGACACAACTCACCTGAAGTAACCTCATCAAAAGGTCCTATCACAAAGGGCTCATACCCACAGGAATGGATTAACTTTAAGAACATGCTTTTTGGTGGTACATACAGTTCCAAACCACTACACTCCATCCTCTGGACCCAAAAAGACATATTCTTTCTATCTGCAAAATACATCCATTCTATCACAATATCCCCAAAGCCTTAGGTCCTTTCAGAAACAATACTTAGTACAAAGTCTCATCAAAATCGGTGGTAGGTGTAGTCTATCCTAGAGCACAATCCCTCTGTTTGTGGACCTGTGAAACCTAGAGAACAAATTATCTGCTTCTGATATACAATGGAGGGACAGACATAGGATAAACATTTCTTTCCCATAGGGAGAAACTGGAAGGAAAACAGGGGTCACGGATCCCAAACAATTCCAAAACAGTGCAGGGCATGATTCATTAGATTTCAAGATCTGAGGGTCATCTATGGAATGATGTTTTGTCCTCAAAGCCTGATGGAGCAGCAGCCCCACCCCTTCCAACAAGGATCCTTGGTTCCTCTGTCACATGGCAAGGCACATGGTGGCCTCTCCTGGTCTCTTCCTTCTCTTCCAGGTTCTGTTTCAATTTCTTGCTTCCTTGGCTTTCTCTCTCTGCCTGAATTTCATTCCACTTATAAAGGACTTCAGCAGCAGGATTAAACTCATCTGATTGAGGTGGGACACACCTTAACTAAAGTAATCTCATCAAAACAAAAGGTCCTACTTACAATGAGTTCACACCCACAGGAATGGATTAACTTTTAAGGACTTGTCTTTTCTGGGATATATACAGTTCCAATCCACCACAGGCACCTGGGAGACCAATGCTGATGACCTTTAACTCTCCTAACTATGCCATTTATCCTACTTACCAAGGCCCACGACAAACTCACTTCCCTTCCCTGATTCCTATTGGCAAGATAATAGAAAAACTTAATACAGCAATTAAAAAAAAAAGATACCTAGGAGCTTGAACTGATTTGCCAAAGTCCTTGAAATTCATAATCTCAAAATTACCAAGTCTTGGGAAACACAAAGAAAAGGAGACAGTTCTGCAACATACCCTGTAATCAATACACAGGACCTCCCATTTGAAATGACTAAAAGAAAATAAGTTCTGCAACCTGTCCTGCAAACAGAAGTAATTTTATATAAAGTATAGGCCTCCATATTCTGGCCATAAGAGGAACTAATCTCACACATTAGTTGAGATTAAGAACACAAAGAAGAGATGGTATCTTACAGCACAGAAAAGTGGGACCTCAAGTAGTAGCTAAGTAGCACTGCAGCACAAAGGTACTTATTTCTCATTGCTTCTGACAGAGAGTCAGAAGGCAGAGTCTCATTTGATATTTTGGGTTTGAAAACTTTCCCAGTTGATCAAGTACAATGTTTACATTTTGGGTGCACATCTGGGAACTTGCCTGCAAAACTGCCTATGTGTAACAGGTAAAATGCAAAATATTTAAATGAAAACTCCACAAAAATCGTGATAAAGCACAAGTCAACAAATTCTGCCTTTCAAATACAACTCTGCCTTCCAAAACTAGGTCTCAGCTGCTGAATGAATAAATTCTGCCTCTCCTTTTCTTCACGCCTAAATGCAGATCATTTTGAACTGTTTTGCCTGGCTAAGCTCAAATGTAATGTAAAATAGAAAGAGAATGAATCTTTTAGTTTAATGGTCTAAAACACATTACCAAATGGTACAATGAAGAACAAAATACACATAAAAGAATTTGCATAACATAAAAATAAGCTTGAAAAAAGGAAAGATGCTAAATTGGAGCCATTTTTGTCACCAATATTACGTCAATATTATATATGTTTATATATATGTTTAGCTTAAACACCTAAAAGATATGTTTTTTTTTAGATTTTTTTTTTTTAATTTCTCCCCACCCCCTTGTTGTTTTCCATTTGCTGTGTCTGTTCATCTTCCTTTTTTCTTTAGAAGGCACCAGGAGCCAAACCCAGCACCTCTGATTGGGGACGGAAGTGCCTAATCACTTGAACCACCTCCGCTCCCTGCTTTGTTGTGTCTCTCATTCTGTTTTCCCTCCCCGCATCTCTTGTTGCGTCATCTTGTAGTGTCAGCCTGCTGTGCCTGCCCATCGCTTCAGCTCGCTGTCTTCTTTAGGAGGCACCAAGAACCTCTGCTCCCTGCTTTGTTGTCTCTCATTATGCTTTTTCTTCTTGTGTCTCTAGTGGAGTCAGCCTGCCACACCTGCCCATTGCACCAGCTCACTGTCTTCTTTAGGAGGCACCAGGATCCAAACCAGTGACTTCCCATGTGGTAGGCAGGAGCCCGTTCACCTGAGCCACATCCGCTTCCCAATAATATGCTTAGGCTTGTGTGTTTACACTGAGACCACTTGGTATCAGCTTTCACTATATTTATGTTTCATTTGTTTACAGGAACTGTTAAGTAAAGTACACCATCATCCAAAAACAGGGTCCCAAAAGAAAAGCCAGTCACAAACTACTTCCGTAAAATTAAGTTTTACTTATATAAGATAAGGCTACAGTGATAATGACTATTTTTCCTTAAAAATTAATTTTTCATGTCCCACCCAACTAAAGATGGTGGAGTAAGATGCTTCAGGATTCCGTCCCCATATAACCTTTGAACAACCAGCAAGAAAAGGCAAAAATATCTTTCTCAAAGCTCTAAAAACAGTTAAAGGACTGCAGTAATAGGACAATGCCAAATCAAGATAAAGGCTACTTAAAAGCAATAGAATATGCCGGTGCCTTGGCTGGCCCTCGCTCACCCCTTCTCCCTTCTCTTCCAGGTTCTGTTGGTATTCAGCTTCTGGCCACTCCCTCTGTGGCTTTCTCTTTCCCCGTCTGAATTTCATTCTGCTTATAAAGGACTCCAGTATTAGGGTTAAGATGCATCTTGATTGGGTTGCGGCAAACCTTAACTGAAGTAACTTCATCAAAAGGTCCTACTTACAATGGGTTTGTACCCAAAGGAATGATTAAATTTAAGAACATGGTTTTCTGGGGTGCATAGAACTTCAAACCACCATGCCACCTAAGTGCAGTTATCAAGTTCAAGAAATTCAACATTGTTATAAAGCTTAGTTATATTCCATTTTTTCATATGTCCCAATAACATCCTTTTGAGCTTTCTCTTCTCTGTTGTTAGATCTGTCCTGATCATGTATTGTGTTTGTCACTGTCGCTTAAGTTACTCATTCCCTCCCTCCCACCCTCCGTTCCTCCCTCCCTTCCTTCCGTGGGACCATATATTTAATATAAACTTGCCCATCTCAACTACTTCCAAGTATGCCATTCAGTGGGCTTATGGAACAGATGCTTCAGAGTCTATATCCTAGCAATAACCATTAAAATATCAAAATGTCTAGGTTTCAACGAAAGGAAGTTGGCCTGGCAAAGGAGAAAATTAAAGCATTAGAAACCATCACTGAGGACTTGAGACATACTAGACAACAACTTTTTAAAAAATGGTCCTAAATGTGCAAAAAGACCTAAAGGAGAGGGAGCAGAGGTGGCTCAAGCGATTAGGTGTGTCCCTCCCACATAGGAGGTCCCGGGTTCTGTTCCTGGTGCCCCCTAAAAGGAAGACAAGCACAACGAACAGACACAGCAAATGCAAACAACAAGGGGGTGGGGAGAAGTAAATAAATAAAATAAAATTCTTAAAAAAAAAAGACCTAAAGGAAAACATAGACAACAAACCGAAGGAAATCAGGAAAATGGTAGGTAGGTAGGTAGGTAGGTAGGTAGGTAGGTGGGTGGGTAGATGGATGGATGGATGGATGGACAGATGACAGAATGATAGGTATATTAGTCAGCCAAAGAGGTGCTGATGCAAAGTACCAGAAATCTGTTGGCTTTAATAAAGGGTATTTATTCTGGGGTAAAAGCTTACAGTTACAAGGCCCTAAAAAGGCCAACTCCAGGTTGGTTTCTCACAAAAGTCAGTTGTCACGTGTTGAAACAAGATGGTTGTCGATCCCTATGAGAGTTCAGCCTTCCTCTCTCTCAGCTACAGGCTGGCAGAGGGCTTGTCTCTCTTCCTGGGGCCGCAGAATCAAAGCTCTCTTCTCTTTCATGTCATGATAAAGTTTCTCTCCTCTGGCATCTATGGAGCTCTCTCTTCCCATGTATCCTCTTTTTTTTTTATTTTTATTTTTTTATATTTTAAAAGATGCTTACATTACATAAATGTTACACCATGTATCTTCTGTGTGTCTTCCTGAGTGAGTGCCCATTTATATAGCCCACTAAGAGGGCAGGGATTCAACCCTGAGTCACACGCTACTGACAGGGTCAAATCAAAGCCCTAACCTTAATATAATTTAATCAAAAACATCTAAGCTGAATCTAATACAATCAAAGGGTATCTTGCCCAGAGGAACAGACCAGTTTATAAGCATAATCCTTATCTTTTTGGGGGTTCACAAATAATCTCAAACTGCCACAATGGGTAAATAGCGCCTCTTCCAGAATAAGAATGATATGGCAAATGTGGCAAAATGTTAAAACTGGTGGATCCGGATGTTAGAGTTCTCTGTATGGGTCATTATTTTTGCAAATGTCCTGTGAGTGTGAAAGTACTTCAAAATTTTTTTTAAATTTTAAATGAGTTTTCCAGGGATTTTATGCTTGTTTACTTGTTAAGACTCTGTTTAGTGCATTATACTCAACAAATATTTTGAATGATTGAATAAACTCATCACAAACAATTTAAATAAAAGCAAAATAGTGTATCTTACATTTTTGGACATAAAGCTTTCTAAATTCCATTTATTTATTTTCTGAGCTTTTCTTAAATGAACAAAAAAATCAAGAGATTTGCATACACAGACAATCAAAGCAAGATAGCCAGAATAACAAGAACAATAATAGGTGTTTGCTGGTAGTATGTTCATGATAATGCCCATGTTCATGATGGTAGGAGTAGAAGCAACAGTAGGGCTATTATTATTATTACATGCTTATCAACTCCCTATGACATTTTAAGTTTAAGTAGTATGTGCTGACTCAATTTATAGATAGAAAGCACAAAAATTATTTCCCTGAAGTCAATAAAAAGTCACTGATGATCTAGAACCCAAGTCTCCTGACTTTGCCCAATGCTAAACACAGGCCCAGGTCAAATACCTAAGAATCTGGAAACAATACACAGATGTTTTAGCTTTTTCATTTTCTAACACTGTCCTGAAATATTTAATTACATGATGATTAGAATCTCCAATGGGGGTCTATATTACTTCATTTCTATATATTCTTTCTCTAAAAGAATAAACCTGAGATTCTACTATCATTCAGCAACTTCTAATTCAGTGTTTCAAAATTCTAGCTAATTATTACAATTGCCTGAATCAGAATAAGCCACAGTACCTGCTCTGGAAGGAGTTAAGCAGGAAAACAGAAAAGAACCACAGAGACTCAAATATTCAAATAGCAGATATAGGCTATAAAACAAAGATGCTTACCATGTTCAAAGATATAAATGATAAGCTTGAAAACTTCAAAACTAGAAATGATAAAAAGTGACTCTAGATATGAAGAAAAACCAGATATTCCACAACTGAAAAATACCATAATTGTAAATAGGACATCAATGAATGAGTTTAATAATAAATTATATATCGATAAAGAAAGAATTAAGGACAGAAGAAACCATCTGGAGTACAACATAAAGAAAGAAAAGATAGAAAACAGATGAGAGGGTAAGTGAGATAAAGAATATAGAGAGGGGAGTGGTTGAGTGCCTGCTTCTCATGTACAAGGATCCAGGTTCAATCCCCAGTACCTACTAAAAACAATACAATCAAAAAACCCAACTCTCATTGGGGAGCGGCTGTAGCTCAGTGGTTGAGTGCCTGCTTCCCATATATAAGGTCCTGGGTTCAATCCCTGGTACCTCCTTAAAAAAAAGAAAAGAAAAAAGAATATAGAGAAAGGGTAGATGAGGAGAGAGATAATAGGGCAGAAGCAAAAACTGAAGAGATAATGGCTAAGAGTTCTTCAGAATTGATGATAAAACCAATCCAAACATTCAAGAAGCCCAATAAATTCCAGGCAGAATAAGAAAACCTATCAAAATAAACAGAAGAAGCAGACCTATCAAAATAAAATTACAGAGAGCAAAGATAAAGAAAAAAGTCTTAAAAGAAACCAGAGAAATAATCAAAGATCAATTTCAAAGGTAACTAGAATAATAATTAAGCCAGAAGAAAGTAAATGAAGTCTTTAGTGCACTGAAATAAAACAACTGCCAACCTCGAATTCTATAACTAGTGACAATATCCCTGAAGAATGAAGGTTAAATAAGACATCTTCAGACCAACAAAAAACAAAAGTTAGACAACAGAAGACCAGGAGATACATTTTACAAAAGGAAAATGATCCCAGCTGAAAGGTCTAAGATATAAGAGAAAAATGAAGAGAAGAGAAGATGGTAATTATGTCTACATGTACATTGACTGTACAAATCAAAAGAAATGAAGGAAATTCAAATGCACAATCAAAAATATAAATTAGAAGAGAGTAATGGAGTTAAAGTGCTAAAGAGTGAAAGTATTCTAAGGTCCTTATATTGTCCAGCAAGAAAGTAAAGATAGCAACTAACTTTTGACTTTGAATTAATCGCAAAATAATTATGTTGTGTGAAAGAAGCCAGAGTACATATTGTGTGATTCCTCTATTAAAAAAAATTCTAGAAAATACAAAGTAATCTACAGTTTGAGGAACAAAGGAGGGGAGAGGCAAGAGGAATCTCTTGGGGGTGATGGATATGTTCATTATCTTGAGTGTGGTGAAGGTTTCATGGGTGTATATTTAAATATATATGTTTATTGTATGTCAATTATATCTCTTTAGAGCTTTATTTTTAAAAAACTGTGGGATGCAGTTAATGCAGTACTCACGAGCAAAATTCATACTCTTAAAAAAATGCATGTTAAAAATACTTTCCAGGTTCTGAGTTGATTAACTGGTAGACAGTAGTGTCATTTACCAGAGCAGGAAACCCAGGAAGAGGAAAGGTTTAGTTTGGTTTTGTATTGTTTTGTTTTGTATGGGAAAATGGTGGTGGGAAGTAAATGGCTGGAAAAAAGATAATGTGTTTTGATTTAGACAAGTGCAAATGTCTTTTGCAAAGTCTAAAAGGTCTAAAGTCTGAGGGAAAAAAATCAAACCTGCAAATATTTTTGTATCCCCACATCATTTAGGACAAGGCTGGTTATTTAAGAAAAAGCTCTTTTAACAGACCACCATTTAATCAACCATCATGTTCCATTTCTTCTGTGTTTGGTGATAACAGGCAAATCTCTAATATGTTCATGCACTTCTGTTCTCAACAATTGAGCTGTATCCTTAACAAGTCAATTGTGTATGCTCCCAAGCTCTCTGTGCTGTTACACTTGTTACAATTTTAATTAAAATTTAATTAAAATTTAATTAGTGTTTAATTAAACACTTCATAAACCAATGAAACCAATGAAAACTCAGTAAGAAAAAAACATTTTTCCCTATATAAATGAAGTTGAAATTATAGAAAAACTCAGTAAAAGTGAAAACATGGTTCTAACAGATGGGATAATTCAACAATAAAATACTGGAAATAAAAACATCAAAATAAAAAAAAAACCACATTAGTGTCTGTGATGGTTAGGCTAATGTGTCAACTCGGCCAAGTAGTTGTGTCCAGGTGTTTGTTCCAGCAAGCACTGGGCTAATTGTAATACAAGAGCATTTATGGACTTCAATCACCAGTGAGTTTACTGCGTGGATGGCTGATTACATCTGCATCAATCAGGGAGATTACATTATCAATGGGTGGTGCTTTTACCCAATCAGTTGAATGACTTAAAAGTGGCAGTGATTTCAACATTCAGGGAGAATTTCCCAGCTCGTCGTTGGACAGGCAACTTCTCCCAGAGACTCATCAATGACCTTTCATCGGGCTTTCATCGGAGCCCCTGGTTTGCAGCTTGCCTGAGGAACCTGGACTTGTGAGTCCCCACGGTCGCGTGAGAGACTCTTTTAGAGTTCCATATTATTCACAGATATCTCCTGCTGATTCTGTTTCCCGAGAGAACCCTGACTAATACAACTGGTACCGGGAGTGGTTCTTGAGGAACAGAATCTTAAACATGGGATGTCTGAGGTGGTTCTGGGAGTTTTGTAATTGGCTCTCCACTCTAATTGGACTCAGGGGTACTAATGACTCCCTTTCCAATAATGAAGAGGTTGCTAACAGTCCATGGCGTGAGCTGGCAATAGAGATACGCAAAATAGCATCATTGGATTCCCCTACTTCCACGCTTATAAGAAGCAAGGATCTGGGTGAGAGTGTTTTCAACACTTTAACAGAATTTTGTGGAGTAAAAAAAATATAATGATGTTGGCTGGCTCCTCCTAGATACTCTGGATATAGTTACAAAAGAAAGGGATGAGCTAAAGTCTTCAATTTTGAAACTTAAATGCCGTGTGAATGATATGAAAGTTTCTACGTGTGCCTTGAAAGAAAATCTTGTCTCCTGTAGCCACAGACTTGAGATATCTGAGAATCAAACGCAGTCTCTCATTGTACGAGTAGCAGAATTACAGAGGAAACTAAAATCTCAACCTCGCAGGGTTTCTGCAATTAAAGTGAGGGCATTGATTGGAAAGGAGTGGAATCCCGAGGATTGGGACGGAGACATATGGGATGATGATAATATTGGTGGGGACACTGGAACCCTAAATTCTGCTGAGACTTCACCAGATAAACCTGTGATGGCCTGCCCCGTGGAGACCACACCTTCTCAACCTTGTATCATCCAGCCTCCAGCCTGCCCCAGGGAGTCTGGACTTCCTTCCAGCCCTGAGGTGGGTACAAGCCAAATGGAAGCCTGCACTGCTGAGCCTCTGGCCTTCCCTAGGGAGTCTGGACCTCCTCCCAGCCCTGAGGCAGGTACCAGCCAAACTCCAGCATGCACTGCCCAGCCTCCACCTTGCCCCAGAGAGTCTGTACCTCCTCCCAGCCACGAGGCAGGTACCAACCAATCTCCAGCATGCATGGTCCAACTTCCAGTCTGCCCTGAGGAATCTGTCTTCCAAGCCCTGCCTGAAGAGAATAATCCTGTCTCACCAGAAGAAAATGCAAAGGAATGCCCTCAGGTCAGTAGCCTGCAAGACATCTCTATTCCTTCTCCTTACCCAGACCCCCCACCCCTCTTGTCTTCTAGACCCATTACTAGATTAAAATCACAACAAGCCCCCAAAGGTGAAATACAAAGTGTGATCCATGAGGAAGTACGTTATACTCTGAAAGAACTGCATGAGTTTTCCAACTTATATAGACAGAAATCAGGGGAATATGTGTGGGAATGGATACTAAGGGTATGGGATAATGGTGGAAGGAATATAAAGTTGGATCAGGCTGAATTTATTGATATGGGCCCACTAAGCAGAAATTCTGGATTCAACGCTATAGCTCGAGGGATTAGAAAGGGCTCTAACAGTTTGTTTGGGTGGCTGACTGAAGCATGGACCAAACAATGGCCTAGCATGTCTGATGTTGAGATGCCTGATTTGCCATGGTATACAGAAGATGAGGGGATTCAAAGGCTTAGAGAGATTGGAATGCTAGAATGGATTTACCACTTAAGACCTGCCCACCCACCCCAGGAATGTCCAGAGGACACACCTTTAACCAGGACTGTGAGGAATAAATTTGTAAGACTAACTCCATCTTCTCTGAAGAGCTCTGTGGTTGCTCTTCTCTGCAGTCCAGATATTACTGTAATGGAATTGGAATCCTTAAATATTATGGGGATGATCAGATCAAGGCCCGGGTAAAAGTCAAGTATCGGCAGTTAATCACCAAAGCCAAGGTAGGCGTGGCTACCTCAATGAAAGACAGATTCGAAACAGCACACAGAATAGTCTGAGTCGCATGGAGTTATGGCGTTGGTTAATAGATCATGGGGTACCCATAAGTGAAATAGATGGGCAGTCTACTAGATTTCTTCTGGATCTGTATAAGCAGAAGAGTTCTAGGTCAAGTGAACAAAATCCTAACTCTAATTACAGACGCAGAGAATCACGGCCCCTTAATCAGTTCCCAGACTTGAGACAGTTTACAGACCCAGAGCCCCTTGAATGAGGGGAAGGCCGGGTCCCCTTGGGGAAGGATCCTGTTAAACTGCCAAAAATTTATACAGTTAATCTTCCTCCCACCTTTCCCCAGGGAGACCTACGGCCTTTTGCCAGAGTAACAGTGCATTGGGGAAAAGGAAATGATCAGACATTTCAGGGATTATTAGACACTGGCTCAGAAGTCACATTAATTCCAGGAGACCCAAAACGTCACTGTGGTCCACCAGTCAGAGTAGGGGCTTATGGAGGTCAGGTGATTGATGGAGTTTTAGCTCAGGTCCGTCTCACAGTGGGTCCAGTGGGTCCCCGGACCCATTCTGTGGTTATTTCTCCAGTTCTAGAATGCATAATAGGAATAGACATACTCAGTAACTGGCAGAATCCCCACAATGGATCCCTGACTCATGGAGTGAGGGCTATTATGGTTGGAAAGGCCAAGTGGAAGCCTCTAGAACTGCCCCTGCCTAGCAAAATAGTAAATCAAAGGCAATACCGGATTCCTGGAGGTATTGCAGAGATTAGTTCCACCATCAAGGATTTGAAGGATGCAGGGGTGGTGATTCCCACCACATCCCCATTCAACTCTCCTATTTGGCCTGTGCAGAAAACAGATGGATCTTGGAGGATGACAGTAGATTATCGTAAACTTAACCAGGTGGTGACTCCAATTGCAGCTGCTGTCCCAGATGTGGTATCATTGCTTGAGCAAATCAACACTTCCCCTGGTACCTGGTATGCAGCTGTTGATCTGGCAAATGCTTTTTTCTCAATTGCCATTAGTAAGGACCACCAGAAACAGTTTGCTTTCAGCTGGCAAGGCCAGCAGTATACTTTCACTGTCCTGCCTCAGGGGTATATCAACTCTCCAGCCCTATGTCATAATATTTGTCCGCAGGGACCTTGATCGTCTCTCCCTCCCACGAGACATCACACTGGTCCATTATATTGATGATATCATGTTGATAGGACCTACTGAGCAAGAAGTAGCAAAGACTCTAGATTTATTGGTAAGGCATTTGCGTGAGAGAGCATGGGAGATAAATCCAACAAAAATACAAGGTCCTTCTACCTCAGTGAAATTCCTAGGTGTCCAGTGGTGTGGGGCCTGTCGAGATATCCCTTCGAAAGTAAAGGATAAGCTGTTGCACCTGGCCCCTCCTACGACCAAAAAGGAGGTACAACGCTTAGTTGGCCTCTTTGGATTTTGGAGACAACACATTCCTCATTTGGGTGTGTTACTGCGGCCCATTTACCGAGTGACCAGGAAAGCTGCTAGTTTTGATTGGGGATTGGAACAAGAGGAAGCCCTGCGACAGGTCCAGGCTGCTGTGCAAGCTGCACTGCCACTTGGACCATATGATCCAACAGATCCAATGGTGCTGGAAGTTTCAGTGGCAAATAGAGATGCTGTCTGGAGCCTTTGGCAGGCCCCTATAGGGGAATCACAACGCAGACCTTTAGGATTTTGGAGCAAAGCCTTGCCATCCTCTGCAGATAACTACTCCCCTTTTGAGAAGCAGCTTTTGGCTTGCTACTGGGCCTTAGTAGAGACTGAACGCTTAACCATGGGCCATCAAGTTACCATGAGACCTGAGTTGCCTATCATGAGCTGGGTATTGTCTGACCCACCAAACCATAAAGTTGGGCGTGCACAGCAGCACTCCATAATAAAGTGGAAGTGGTATATACGAGACAGGGCTCGAGCAGGTCCAGAAGGCACAAGTAAGTTACATGAGGAAGTGGCCCAAATGCCCATGGTCACCACCCCTGCCGTGTTACCTTTTCTTTCCCAGCCCACAGCTTTGGCCTCTTGGGGACTCCCTTACAATCAGTTGACTGAGGATGAGAAAACTCGGGCCTGGTTTACAGATGGTTCTGCAAGATATGCAGGTACCACCCGTAAGTGGACAGCTGCGGCACTGCAGCCCTTTTCTGGGACATCCTTGAAGGATAGCAGTGAGGGCAAATCCTCCCAGTGGGCAGAGCTTCGAGCAGTGCATCTAGTTGTTCATTTTGCTTGGAGGAAGAAATGGCCCAGAATCTTCGGGAATGAAAGTTTGGGTCACCCCACCAGGCAAAGAACCACGGCCAGCTGAAGAGCTTGCTGAAGGTAACGGGAACATGGAATGGGTAGTGGAAGAAGGTAGTGATAAATATGAACTTCGACCACGTGACCAGTTACAGAAACGAGGACTGTAATGGTCATGAACCCTTCTTCCATGTTTCATTATGAGTATGATTGTATATGTACACAAAATGAATTTCTTTGTTTTCTTCCCCAATCTTTTCCCCTATCATGAAAAGTTGTATTAATCCCACATCATAATATTTAAGGATGTCGAGTTTAAGAGTGACTATCATCCAAGGACTTGCATCCTGTTCTGTAGGGAATTAATGCGTTTCCAGTTGTACGCAGGGGAGTTGAACATTGTTAGGCGGAAATATATATGTATACTTGTCTGTTATTGTTTTTACTTAGAGACTAAGTATGGTTTAGAGTAATGTGTATGATTGCCGAGTTGACAAGGGGTGGAATGTGATGGTTAGGCTAATGTGTCAACTCGGCCAAGTAGTTGTGTCCAGGTGTTTGTTCCAGCAAGCACTGGGCTAATTGTAATACAAGAGCATTTATGGACTTCAATCACCAGTGAGTTTACTGCGTGGATGGCTGATTACATCTGCATCAATCAGGGAGATTACATTATCAATGGGTGGTGCTTTTACCCAATCAGTTGAATGACTTAAAAGTGGAAGTGATTTCAACATTCAGGGAGAATTTCCCAGCTCGTTGGACAGGCAACTTCTCCCAGAGACTCATCAATGACCTTTCATCGGGCTTTCATCGGAGCCCCTGGTTTGCAGCTTGCCTGAGGAACCTGGACTTGTGAGTCCCCACGGTCGCGTGAGAGACTCTTTTAGAGTTCCATATTATTCACAGATATCTCCTGCTGATTCTGTTTCCCGAGAGAACCCTGACTAATATAGTGTCTATAAACTTTTGCTTCACTTTAAAGAAAGGGAACCTGGAAAGACAAGGCTGACCCTCAAAGAAAGAAAGGTCTTAGCCCCACATCAAAATATCGGTGAGTGATGGTATTCTGTTGTACACATATGGTGATTCTAGCAATGGAAGAAATTATAACAGTGAGGTGGAGCCGGTGGCCACTGGACACTTTTGGGGCAGGGAGGGGATGTGCAGCTGAAATACAGGGGCTTCTTCGGGACTTGGATGTTGTCCTGAGTGCCGTTGCAACAGATGTAGGCCATTTTAAATCAGCACACACCACTCAGAACTGTGTGGGAGAGAGTGTGGTCTATGATGTGAACTGTGGTCTATGGTTGGTGGCAAGGCCCCAGGATGTGTAAGTCCATTGAGGGTGGTGGGCCACACTTGTGGGAGATGTTTGTGTGGGATGTGGTGGGAGGTGAGCAACATGGGAATCCCGGTGAGTTCCGTGTAATATTTTAGGTAATCTAAGCACCTCTTAAAATATATTTATATATATATAAATAAATAAAATAAAATAAAATAAAATACTGATTCAAGAATAAAAAAAAATTATATATATATATATATCAGTGAGTGAATTTATATATGCTAAGTTAAAATAAAATGTTTGCATTATATATTATTATTATTGACCAATTTAAATGACTTTTTCCAAATTAACAGCAAACCCCAGGTTCCAACTACATCATCAAAACGGGCTTCTACTATAGTTTTCCGGACTCAGTTGATTTTCTAAATTTTACTCTAGTTCTACAACATAGTTGGAGGGATGTAACACTGTTGTCTTGTTACAGAGTAAATGCACATGATTGTGACAGAAATGTAGAAGAATCAGCACTCAAAGCTGTTAGACTCCAAATACAGCAGAATGTTTTATTTTATGAAGTCATACTGTGAAAGAGACTATTAACAGATTGCTGGCTGAAATAGGTATGTCCCTTTGCCATTATCCTTATTGTGTGGGCATGAATAAAGGAGATTCTATTTCAAATGAGTCACATTTACTTAATTTACACAAAAGGGAATTTTGGCTTCCAAGAGATCTTGAAAGATGAGAAAATTATACAAAAATTGAAGAATCTTCAGAACATACATTAGTAGGGAAAATGTTTAAAAGTGAAAACAGAACTCAATGTACAAAACTAATATAATCAAGGATGGTAAAGAATTTATAGTATTCACTTATTTCTGGCTCATAAACCCAGCAGATTCTATGCACAGAATTTTTGAATGTTAGAGACACACTGGGTAAGAAGAAAAATGAAGATTTGGTCCAATGCCATGCTGACTGCACTATGATGAGCAACAAACATTCCATGTGAGAATTTTGCTCTCTTTTCCACATCTACATCAATATACATAGCCATATAGAAGTAACTATGGCTATTAATACAAAACATACATATGCACAAATGCAGGAGAAAAATATACCCTCTAGGATGAAAGCTCATTATCCTATTCATGCTAATAGCATTAACGAGACTGATGAAGAATAGCCCAAATAAACCATAAAGAATGAGAGAAGGGAGAAAGCTACACAGCAAAGAAAATCCATTTGACACAATTTCTGAAAACATGAATATGCCAAGGTTTCTTACATAAGAATAAAGTACGGGGCCTGGAATTAAGATAAAAATGGTGAAGAAGAGATTGTTTGGCTTCTGAGGTGGTAAACATTCCTTATATATACATCTTTTAAGGGCTGAATTTGAGGTTAGAGACAGAGTCAGTATGGCTGAAGTCTAGATAGTATTTGTTGTTTAAAGTTCTATAAAGAAAATGTCTTTGTTTTCTTGTTCCAGTTTATGCTGAAGATTAGAAAGTAATGAAATATATGTCCATTAAAGCAATAAACTCCTAAAAGGAAAAAGCCCTGTGAGTAGACACTTTTTTGGAAGACAGAAAAGTGATGAGAATTGCTCCAGGATCAGAACATCTCTGGGGCAAACTACACAGAGACCAAGCTGAAAAAAACCACGGAAGCTACAAAGCCATTCAGCTGGCAACAGAGAAAGTGGGTATCTCAAGATTTCTCATGAGGAATATTTAATACCCTATTGCAAGAGATCCAGCTAGTCTCAATAGCTATTTGCTGAAAGTATTAATATAAGCCTGGGAGAGCAGACAATATAATGAGAGCTATAGTCCCACAATAGAAATTTACTAGATGGGGTCTACATTACTCAAGTATTCAATTCTCCCAGCCCACTCAGTTGCAAAACTCACCATAATAAAAAAGATTTACTGATGAACCAACTTCTCATAAAATAAGCACTTGCCAAATGTTTAATACCAGCACATTGGTCAGTCTTTCAGTGGATGCTGGATGCTATAAATATTAACCAAAACAATGCAAATATGAAACAAACTGAAACTGCCAATCTTGCAAAAGATAGAAGACTTCATGAGGTTGATGAAAGGGATATCAAAAAACAACTTAAATCACATACAAAGCCGTTTAACATTTGTCAATCTGGCAAAGTCAGGACTTTTACAACTGAAGAAAAGAAAATTAAAAAAAAAAAAGCACAAGTACTTCACAATGAAATGAATTGAATATCAGAAGATTAAGAGAGAATCTGGGAAAAACTGACAAAAGCTTCAAAATTTTTTGGGAAAAAAACAGGTCTAAAATCAAGATATAAAATCAAGAAATTTTTTTATCATGCTATCATTTTTATCAGAAAAAAAAGCCAAATCTAATTCATGTAACTCATTCTGTTCTAAAAATTAGTGTATAATTATAATCTTAAATGTTGTTAAATAAAAAAATGAAAAAAACTATTCTCATAATTTTCAGTTTCCTTTTTCCAGAGAAATCTTAAGCTTTTTCTTATTTACAATAAAGGTTTGGTTTTGGTTTTCGGTAGATGCACATGAAATGCCCATTTTCATACACAGCTGACCAATTACTTGCTGAACTGAGTATTTGATTATTTGCACAACAGCATGACTAGTTCATTATCACAAGGAGGTTTATGTCAAGGCCATCTCTCAAACATGCCTGGCCAGCGGCTGCAATTGAACAGCGGGATAAACCTGTCAGTGAGGGAGTACTAGAAAGCAGAAGGCTGCTTCATTTCACAGGGAGTGAATTATTCTTCAAATGTGCTGATGCATCCTACACCTTGTTGAATATTTCCCTAAGCTAGCCCTCAGTTACGGAAGCATTTCAGCAGCCACATAGGTGAAAAGAAAAATACTTAATAGTCCATATCAATCTAGGGCACTCAATGCCAAGAAAGTGCTTTTACCTCTCTTTGCTCATTTAAGCCCCATAAACAATCCTTTGAAGAAGTAGTTATAATATATTATCATTACTATGATACCTGGAATTTGATGAAGCTGCAGTTGAGAAAGCTTAGATGACTTGCCCAAAATTTCACAATTACTTAGTGACAAAACAGCAACTAGAACCCTGGTCTCCTGACTCCTGGTACAGTTCTCTTGTTGCCTCGTACATTCTCAACTGTGAAACCCACAGGGGAAATAAGGAAAAGCAAACCAGCACCCAACTTTACTTATCCAGCAAAACTCAGTTGTTAACCTCCTCCTCTTCACTGCTGAAAGCCTATTTTACAGTCATTGCTCCTTTACTCATTTGCTGACAGAGCCCTGATTTTGTTCAAGTACCAAGTCTATGCCCATGTAACTCAGCGGTAAATTCCGATATTCAGAAGCAAACAAACTTTCTGCCAGACAGGGCCAGACAACACATATTTTAGGCTTTGTAGGCAATACAATCTCTATCACAACTACTCAACTCTGTCACTGCAGTGTGCAAGCAGCCATTAGTAATACCTAAACGTTCATGGCTGTGTTCCAATAAAATTTTATTTACAAAATCAAGTGGTGAGCTCGATGTGGCCTGCAGACCATAGTTTGCCAATCTCTGATCTAAGCTCTTCTTGGTAGTCTTGGTAACTACATTCCCCTTGCAAGTGAACAATTTACAGAAAAGGAAGAGATTCAGTTCTAGGTCATCTGGGGGCTTTTGGCAAATTGCCCTTAAAAAGAAAAATAATGGACATTGTCACATCTGGTTGTGACAGCTGGAACTGAAACAGCCATCTTGCAGCCATAAGAAGAGCTAGCAGCCTAGGAACTAAGGAAAACAGGGGTGAGGGTGGAGAGAGGGGGGTGGAAGAAATCCTTGAAGAAATCACTGAGCTAAGCCAGCAAATTAAAACTTTTGCAACTGGCCTTCCTGGAAACTTCTTTTATATGAGACATTAACTTTTTTTGGTTGTATAATAATTTTCAGCTGGGTTTTAGGCAGCTATTTACAGCTAAAAGCATGCAAATTATGTGGTAAAGTCACTTTCTCACATCACACCACTTTTATTCTCTGCAAAGTATTTACCACTATCTGATATTTTTTCATTTGTCTGTCTCATCTAATCTCCCAGAATATAAACTTGAAAATAACAGAGGGCCTTGTCAATAGTTTACTGCTATATTCCCAGTACATAGAACAGTGCTTGACATATAAAATGTCTTCAATAGATATTTTTGAATGAATGAATGAGTAAATCACCCCATTTTAGATAGAGATGTAAGAAGAGGTTCAGAAAAAATTAAATGACTTATCTATGGCCCCATAGTAATTAGTGACATGGCCAGAATTCACGCACAGAACTTTCTGGTTCTAGTCCATGTTCTTTTGCTTGTTTGTTTTTGTTTTGTTTTGTTTTACTATACTTTCCAAAGCACTTTCATATCTATTATCTCACTTGTCTCCTCCATGAAACAGATAAACCACATTACAGACTATATTTAGGTGGTGAAAAAACAGAAAGCTGTGAAGTTAACTAATTTGTCTAATACCACCTAACAAGCTAAGGCCACCTGGGTTTAATACAAAGCCCACCTGGCTAATGTTTTTTCCAGTAAGGATTTCAGAAAGAAAAATTAGTCCGATATGTGTGCACACAGTGAACTGAAGTGGGAAGAGCCTAGACTCTAGGGATGCAGAAATCTAGGCCAGAGGTGATAAAAGCCCAGAGCTACTTCAGTAGAAGCAGCAGGAGGATTTAGAGACAGATAGGCTATAGAGGAATAAGGTTTTAGCCTAGGAGACACAAACAAATAAAACAACAAAAAAAGAAACTCTTGGAATAAAATGAAAGTTGATATAGGCACTATAATAAACTCTTAAACCAAGTGAAGATGTCAAGGATGAGAAAATAAAGAAAAAGGGACAAAAGTATGGTACAGATTTTAGGTCTGGGGCAAGAACTAGAAGAGAATTCAAGACTAACAGAATAGCACAGGGTATAACAGCAGGTAAATGCAAGAAGAAAAGATGGTGGCCTTCTTTCTGGTGAACCCATGAAATCCTACTTCTAGGCCGTGGAAACATGAGCTCCCCCTTGTTATAGACGTGCAGGCTTCAAGGAAGGAGCACTAGAAGAAAAATACCTTAATAAGCCTTTATATGTATGCACTACTCTAAGTTTGAAAAACACTTTCACATGCATTAACTCATTTTATCCCCATCACATTCCTTCAGCCAGGTAAGAGATATTATTAATTCCACTTTATAGATGAAATAAAGGTCTCAAGTATAGCAGACTTTCAAATAGCATTAAATGACGTGTTCAGTAAACTAAATATCTTTTACAAAACTACCTAAGTTCCCTTGCACTACAAATCTTTTAAACATACTATTCTTGTCATAAACTTACAACATACATGCTTTCCAGCTATTATAAAGAGGGCTTTGACTGTGTAGCAGTGAAACATCAGGTGAAATATGAATATGGGTAATATTGCATATATATAAGAATGTTTTCTTTGAAACTGAACAAATGTATGTTAATGTTACAAGATGTTAACATCAGGTAAAAATACAAACCAAAGCAAACCATGGATAGTAGTATATAGTATTACATTAATAATCCTCCAGTAAGGGTTTAAAAAAAAAAAAAAAAAAGAGGGCTGTAACCAAAAACTCAGTCATTCAAACTGGCAGCTGAAATGCATATGCCTCCAGGGACACCAAATGAGGATGATGATTACAGCAGATTTTCAGTTCAACTAAAGAGCAAGTTTTTCCTTCTTTACAACTTTTGATTAAAAACTGTAGTGACCTTATAGGGCATTGGGGGAACACTCAGGCCCTAGTCCTCCTATTTCCATAGAGGGGAGGGAATTTCCCTGGGAGTGAAAGTATAGGAAAACACTGTGCTTTTCTCCACCCCTTTACTTATAACTCACTGGAAAAGAAGAAAGTCTTATCTGATTGGTGAGAGCAGAACCCAGCTTGCTTGGCTCAGCCCTTTTCTTTCTCTCTTTCAGATCCAGCTGGTTTGTAGGATCTAACCCATGCTCCTCAGTGTCTTCACGTTATAGGGACAAGCTCTGCCTCTGTGGCAGAGGTATCCAGTTGTCTAGCCCTGCCAGTGGCAAGGTCAGTATGCCTCCAATTCAGAGGTGGAATATCAACAAGTCCACTTGGCTACAGAACCGAATTGTTCTTCCAACACTTTTATCAGCAGTAAGGCTGACACTCTTATCTCCATTTATCCTTTGTCTCCTTTCTAAACTGGCTACCAAATTGGGAAGAAAAGATAGGAATGTTCTTCATTGGTCTCCTCAAGCTCCAAGCCATGATAAAGGGTGAAAATAAACCACGGAAGGGCTTTTTCTTTTTCCTTCACCTCCTCACTGTTGAAAGTCTCTATTGAGAATCCACAGATGTAGCTGATAAGTTGGCTTTGCATATCAAACAAACAGCACTAACTCTCTGGTCACAATACCAACATGATCAGACAATTCCAGCAAAGGTCTAACAGAAGCCAAAGTGCTGAATGGGAATGGGAATCTTGCAAATACTGAATGGAAAAAAGAAAAAAAAAAAAAGCATTTGCCTCCAGAACAAGATCAGATTTTGAAGCAATCTCTAATTAGATTAGATGATTTCGTATTTTAAGGATTCTTATAAATTTAAAATTTTGGATTCTATAAAAAATTCCGTCTACTATATGTATGGATCACTTTAAATCATGCTGTTTATATCTTCTTTAGCAATTGAATCAAAGTGCAGCTACAGAAAATCAATGAAAAAAAAAAACGTGGGCCTCTTATTCCTCATAAAAAGGAGGATGTTACTTTCTACTGCTCAGAGTTTTTAAAGGGATTGAATCAAGTAACATATGTGGAATAGTATATCAAAATTCCTGACACATTTTTAGTTTTCTTTCCTTTTTCTATGGCCTGCAGCTACTACCTTTTGCCACGAGGTGGCAATGCTGCATCAATAAAGTCACAAGCTGACTAAAAATGCAAATATTCTCGCTATCCTGATTTTGTGATAATCAGGGTAGGCTAAACATTCACTATATTAGAAACCATGCATGTGTCCCCAGACCTAGTTTTTCTCCCCAGGTCTGGTTTTTAGAATGCTGGTGATAAACTAAGCCTGATTTATTATATGACCATCCTGTATGGGAAATGACTAACTCTAGGTATCTTTGGTCAACCTTAAGAGATATAGCAGGGGGACGGATGTGGCTCAAATGGCTGGGTGTCCATCTCCCAAATGGAGGGACCTTGGTTCGATCCCTGAGAGCTCCTAGTAAAAATTTAAAAAAGAAAAATATAGAAGGCACGCAGGCCACCAGGCCCCATGCACAGGTGTGCTGTCAGGCCCTGCAAGTGGGTAAGCCACCCAGGCCCCGCATGTGGGTGCACCGTCACGCCCCATGCATGGGTATGCCGCCAGGCTCCACGAGCGGGTGAGCCCCGCAGGCCCCACACATGGGTGCACTGTCAGGCCCCGCGAGCCACACAGCAAGATGATGACATAACAGGAGAGTGACACAAGGGAGAGCCAAGACAAGATGTGCTGAAAAACCAGGAACTAAGGTGGCGCTGGCAGTAGGACACCTCTCTCCCACATCAGAGGTTCCAACGATAGAATCCCAGTGAAGACAGGAGGAGAAGGATGAGAAGAGAGGGCAGGAAACAGTTGCCCACTGAATGGACACGAAAACAGCAAACCGGGGATGGGGGTGGGGGGGTAAAAATGGATAGAAGTAAATAAATAAATAAATCCTTAAAAAAAAAAAAGTATAGGGGAGTAAGATACGGACTATAGTTAGTAATACTTTTGACGATGCTCCTTTATAATTTGTTAATGAATGTTTCACAAAAATGCAAAGTATTTGTGTGGGGGGTGATGTGTGGCAGCCCTGTATGATGTTATGCATGTTTGTTTTGTAAGTTCACAATGTTTACTGAACACTTATTGTTTAGGTATGTTCATGTATGAATGATATACTTCAATAAATTGTTTTTTAAAAAAAGCTGACTAAAAATGCACTCAAGGGAAGTCCAGATTTTATTTAACTAACTACTAAAAGTGAAATACATGAAAAATTAAATTACAGTTGTTTTCCTGGCATCTGATGAGCTGACACACGAACCATTAGACATATAAAAGGAGAGGCTGTGATCATTTCATGTTCTGTGAGAAAGGAAAGTGTTGATACTATATCCTTACTTTTCATTTTAAATCTTAATTCAGTTTAATTAAGCAATGTAGAAAACCCTATGAAAAAGACATTTTACAAGCTAATATGTTTATAGCTAACGAAAGTGGTTGAACATTTACCTCTGCCCCCAAACTAAGAGAAATGATCTCATCCTCAAAAGCAGAATGTGTGTCAATATGGGGAGGAATTCCTGAAATGGAAAAGAATAAATGTCACTTAATTGTTCCTTTTAGTAAATTTAAGACAATTCTAAATACAGTCTCATACTTATAGTGAAAAATTATTTGGAAATCAGGAAGATACTATAATTTTAGTTAAAAGGAAATATTTAGAATGACTATGACTAAAAGGAAATATAAACTAAAAATATCTTAACTTCAAGTTAAAGTGCCTTGCGACTTGATTATAAAATCAAGTCTTGAGAGTCACTACTTAACTAGGATACTTATCCAACACCAGCGCAAGAGGATGGTGTAGAAGGTAAATACCGAGGTCACTCCATAACCACACCCCCACCCCTAGCAGAACCTATGTAACTGGGAGGTATGGAGATTAAGCAAACGTAATTAATATGTGCCTTCCTCCACCAACCTACCAACCCATGTTAACTGAGCACCTTCTAAGTAAAAGGAACTTTGCTACAAAAAGAGGGTACAAAGCAAGTAAGACAGTCCCTGTCCTCAAGGAACAAACAGATCAATGGAGAGGCAGATAATAAATAATTATAATACGACATGATAAATGAAGAAAAAATAAAAAACAAAACCTCAACTCCTGCCATTAATAAAATCATTTGTTTACTATAAATATCAAATGAAGTTGCTAACAAATACAAGAAATCAATAACAAAGATTTTTCACTAACATAGCACCCTAGGATTATGTCTCCTAAATTTTCAAAGAGAGGAGAAAGAAGAGCAAGATCATCCAACCAAGTCCCAAACCTCAAGTCTTCATCTATCTGTCTGAAAATTATTTAGTTTCTTCCCTTATGCATGCCTCATGTTTTCCAGGTAATCTTTTACCTCTCTCTAAATAAATCACTGCGATTTTTTGTTGTATCCTCTCAAACAGCTACATATTTGTGTCAGTCTGTTTACTCTTTGAGATGCAAGTTCCTCAATGGATTGAAGTGTAGATTTGCAAGGGACTAAGGTTAATGCAGGTAACACACACAAGCAAAGGAATCTAAGCAGTTAGTTTGAGCTAACGTAATAATCTTGATCTCAGAGAGTTACACCATCTACTGAGTTATGAAATATATGCCTGGATTTTTAAAAGAAGAAATATTCACCGTGCCCAGGTTCATATTGGTTTATGGTCAATTGATCAGGTTTCTGCTTAATGTAACCTTCCTTCAACCATTTCTCCAAAATGCTCTCACAAATGTCAGGAAGACCTGTAGTCAGTAAACACGGAAGTGAAATATATTAAAATATTAGCTTTGCATGTTTTACCCAAGAATAAAAACATAGTCACTGTGATAAATACCTCATAGCTTTTAATTTAACAGCTCTACTAACACAACAAACCCACAAGCAAACCAAAATTTTATAAAAACCTCAAGAACTTTTTAAAGTTATTTCATTGTTTCTATCAAACCAAACATCCAATTTTAATATTCTGTAAAACAGCAATAAAATTATAAAATTTAATATAAGTTATATACTGGAAATTAGCCTGATCACTTTCTTTTTTTATTTTAAATCATACCATTTATTTTAAATTTAATTACTTCAAATAATTTCCCTTAAAAACACACACACTTCAAAGGAGAACTTATTACTAAATGAAATGTTATTTCATGAGGGAAGGAAAGCCTTAAATAAGACCAAAATCATAAAAATAAATAAATTTGGGAACAGAGGTGGCTCAAGTGATTGGGTTCCTCCCTCCCACATGGGAGGTCACAGGTTCCATTCCTGGTGCCTCCTAGAAAAAGAAGATGAACAGAGAACAAGCACAAATGGGGGGGGGATCAATTAATTAATTAATTAAATTGAACTCCAACAAAAAATTATACCAGAGAATTAATATCCCAAATATATAATAAATTCCTATAAATCAAATAGACAACCCATTATAAAAAAAAAATTCAAAGGATAAAAAGGAATTCACAAAGAAGGAAATTAAAATAATCAACCCTGTAGTAATCAGGAAACTACAAAGTAAAAGTCTTAAAATATCATATGTTGGTAGGTGTAGGGGAAAGGGGTTACACACTTGGTGAGAATATGCTAGTACAGCTGTTTTGGGGGGCAATTTGCCAGTATCTAATAACAATTTTAAATGAACATAAACTTTGCCACAACAATTTCACATCTTAGTAGTCCCCCTTGAGAAGCTCTTTCATAATGTGTTTAGACAGTATATAAAAGATATAGCAGCACTACTTTGTAAAAGCTAAAAACCAGAAATAACATGTCTATCAATAAGAAATTAATTGAATAAGCTATTACAGAACATTCAGAAAATTAAAGACTGTAGATAAGCTCTCTAAGATATACTGTGGAGGTAGAAGAATAAGTTACAATGGCATACGTAACATGTGAATAAACATACCCAATATGACATAACACTACACTTGCTAACAACTGTGGACTTTTATAGGTGTGTGTGTGTGTGTGCATTTGGATATAAACTCATTTTTTAAAAGGGCAGGGCGCAGATATGGCTCAAGCAGTTGAGCTCCTGCCTCTCACATGGGAGGTCCTGGGTTCGATCTCCGGTGCCTACTGAGAAAACAAGAACAAGCAACAAACAAAACAAGTGATAAAAACAACTCAGGGAAGCCGATGTGGCTCAGTGGTTGAGCGCAAGCTTCCGACATACAAGGTCCCAGGTTCAATCCCCGGTCCCCAGTACCTAAAAAAAAAATCAGAAGGATATATATTAAACTGTTAACAGTACTTCCTTCTGAGAAGTACCAGAATAAGGATGGATAAGGATAGTGGTCAAGAGGAACTTTAGCTTTATCTCAAAGTTTGAATTTTTCAAAATAAATCTGCATTACTAGCTCTTTCTGCCCAGAGGAGCACGCACCAAATCTTGGGGTGTATTTCTATCTTTCCCATTTCTCAGCAAGCTCTGTTCTTTCCCCCATTTCCCAAATAAATTCTTTTTACTGGCCTAACTGGCATGTTCATAAGTTCATTTATGCATCATAGCCAAGAACCTAGAGGAATCCAACACTTCTCCGTCTTCATTTGGCAAGCCATTGCCTGGAGAAAAATAAGTGAGTGGTGCTCCCTGACCCACAACGGAGACTGCTATTAAAGTTAAAGGATTGCCAGCTGGATGCACTTATTCCGAGTGAAGCCAGCTGCTCAAGGAAGTGCCAGCTCACCAAAAGCACCTGACGGGACGTACAAGTGCCAGTCATTGGACGGCCTGAAATACCTCTTCAAGAGACAAAGCTAAGTAGTGTCTGTGTCAAACCCAGCTGTTCCTTCTAACCTAGCCCAAACACCTATTGCTGTGGGGAGGGCAAGCCAGACTCCCTTAAGAAATCTTGTCTGTTTTCATTTCCTGTAGTTTCTCCCAATACAAAAACTAAAAGGAAATGCCTCTTGTCCTCCTCTTAGCGGTCTTAAACATAACCACCACCATGGAAAACTGGGATTGGCAATTTATACCAAACCCCAATATCTATCACAATCTCTCCCTAGAGCTAACTAACAGCACAGAAGAAACTAGCAATGCCGTAGAAGTCCTAAGACAGCAAACAAACTTTCTTGCTGCTGTGGTATTGCAGAACTGCAAAGCCCTAAACATGCAAACAGCAGCACTGGGGCAGACATTCCTATTTCTCAAGGAAAAATGCTATTTCTATATAAATCGCTCCAGAATAGTCCTAAACAGTATTTGAAACTTGCAAGATGAAGCCCACCAACCTCAGGGGGATGCAGCCTCTGAAAGCGCCTGGCCTTTTTCACTCTCATGGTCCAGTACGTTATAGATGGCCCCCTTTCTGGACCCATTTACCACCATCTTCTTTATCCTTTTAATGGGGCCATGTATCTTCAAGATTCTAACCAAGTTTATTTCTTCCCAGAATCAATGCCTTCCAAAACAAGATATTAGTCACATGGGGATTTCAGCCAGTTCCAACCACAGTGTTTAACCTGTCTTCCCTCAACCTCAATAGAATAACCAAAGAGGTTTATGCCCTGTCAGGCAGGGACTACTGCCCTAACCAGGAGGAAGTAACTACAGAAAAATGATCATCGCCCTTCAGCACCCCCTTAAGAATAAGGGTGTAAACTTTCTGAGGGGGAGTTGAGGCAGGTTAGCACAGGAGGAGAAGACAAACCACAACCTGGCCAGCAGACCACAAGGCCAGCAGACAACATGGCTGCAAGACCTCGCTGGGACCTTCAGTGTAACCTTGAGGTCCCAGTTTCTCTTTCTGGGACCTCCCATTGGCCCCATATATTCCAAACAAGCCTCACCATTGGCCCTCACGATAGGTGTGATAACCAATAACCACTAGGCATCCCCTTATCATTAGCAAGGGGGTGGAATAATTAACAGTTTAAAAGATAACCACAGGAGGCAGAGCTCCCTCTCTCTGCCTAGGAGGGCCTGCAGCAAATCTTGGTGTGTATTTCCATCTTTCTCTCCCATTTCTCAGCAAGCTCTGTTCTTTTCCCCATTTCCCAAATAAATTCTTTTCACGGGCCTAACTTAAAAACAAAACAAAACAAAACAAAAAACAAAACACCCTGCATTACTTATTTAATTTAAAAGTTTGTAATTTGATTATTTTGGAATAATCAAACCTACAAACGACAAATGAAACATATTGCCTCAAGTATGATATATATATCATACTTGTATATACACTTATACACACACACACACACACACATATTTTTTTTGGCGGTACTGGGGGCTGAAGATTAAACCCGGGACCTTGTTGAGGAAAGCTGGCGCTCAACCACTGAGCCACATCAGCTTCCCTGAGCTGGTTTTTTCATTTGTTTTGCTTGTTGTTTTTGTTTTTTCAGGAGACACCAGGAACCAAACCCAGGACCTCCCATATGGGAAGTAGGTGTTCAACCACTTGAGCCACATCTGCTCCCATCAAGTATGATAAAATTTTAATACATAAAATATTATTTTGGGAACCAGCATTCATTGTTAGTTAGCAATTACTTACCTCCAGTTAATGGCTTATCTCTATCTACATTGTTGTTCTCATAGTGGAACTCATAGCCAAAATGCTTTACTCTTCTGTGTTTTAAAGATTTCTGAACTATATGAAAAGAAAGTAAACTATTTGAGAGAAACAGAATTGAGTTCCTTCATATATTTCAAAGTCAACATTAAGGATTAGTTTAGTAATGATAATATCCGTTAACTGCTAAATTTCCACCTTTAATAAAATTAACCATTCTGCCTTGTACCTGATGTTCTTTCAGATCTAAAATTATGACAAACACTTAAAGAATCTCACCCAGCCACATAGAATGACACTGACAAGACTGCTAATCCTCTGGAAAGAATCAGAGGAGATACCTAACAGCATTACAGATTCCATTAAGATTCATGAGATATTTTCTTTTAAAGTACAAGGTTTAACTATAATATGCAAATATCTCCCAGCAACTCTAACTATATTATAATGGTATGGAACTGAATGGCTGATTCCTTATCGGAAATTTGATTTATTGTGGAAAGGACTAAATAAGATAATATATATGAAAGAGTTTATAAATGTTAGCTATACAAATGTAGCCTAACAAATACAAATCCATTTTGAAGCTGAAAACTGATAACCATATAAATGTTATTCATTATTAAGCCTCCTAAGAATAGTTGGTATGTCTTGACTAACCTTAGATCCAGGCTACTTTTGGTAATTTTGAGGAAATGTTAAGAGTTTTATAAACCAAGGGAAGTGGCTGTGGCTCAATCAGTAGGGCTCCCGTTTACCATATGGGAGGCCCCGGGTTCGGTTCCCGGGGCCTCCTGGTGAAGGTAAGCCCGCCCGTACGGCGTGGTTGGCTGACCCAGCGAGCACAGGCAGCAAGGGGGGGATGGATGAATAAATAAATAAAATCTTTAAAAAAAAAAAAGAGTTTTATAAACCAAAAGGGAAGAAGGGAAGGAGGAACAGTGAGCTGGCATTCTGCAGACACTTTTAAATATCAGAGTTTAAAAGTCTTACTTACCATTTTGTTTGTCTGTATTTTCTGTCCAATTAATACTTTCCAAAAGCAATTTTTCATCCTCAGAAGAAATAATTTCTTCCACTACTAAGAGGCCTGGAGGTAAGGCTTGAAGCCCCAACTCTTTCCACTGTGCTGTAAGACACCAAATTAAAACAGTCATATACTAAACTTAAAATTCCTGTATATAAGTAATTCTGTCCAATATCCATTCATCAATTCAAAAAATTCCCAATCTTCATTTTCAGAAACAAAAATTCTAAAAGGCACATGACATATCAGAAGTGTGAAAATAAAGACCAAAATTAATACTGTACATTTTGTCCACTGCAATCACCAACGGCAAATAGAACAATATTTATTAAAGTATTCTGTTGGAACATGATTGAGTCACTTTTCAAATCTCACTGAGACATGATTTCTCAAAATATCTACAATACGCCCCTCTATTAAAAAGTCAGGTTGTCTCTAAATATTTTATATAGGAATTTAAATGCTTGTTTTTGCTCTTAGGCTCTGCAGTTTTCATCTTTGAATCATTTAATAACAAAAATTCACAAAAATAATACAAATAGTGTGACATTTTGAAGTTCTTTTAGGAAAGGAAAAGAAAAATATTATGTTTTTGAACTAATTCATTCCTGTGGGTGTGAGATCCTTTTCACTGGACTACATTAGTGAGGCATAACCCAGCTTGGGTCTCTGCCTTCTTGCTGGGTCTGATATAAATAGAGACACAGAGAGAAACAGAAAAAGGAAGGCAGCATTTTGATACAGCCATGGGATAGAAAGGACTCCAGGTTCACGCCCAGCTGAGCTGAAGGAGAGTAGCCCAGGGAGAGATGACTCACTGGTTTGGCCAGAGCTGAGTTCAAGGAGAAAGTAGAGAGAGACTGGCAGACCTGCTGTCTTGCCTGATAGCCACGTGACAAGACACCAGGAGAAAGCATCTCTGATGGTGCCTTGATTTGGCCATTTCATGGCCTTGGAACTTTAAGCTTTTATCCCAAATAAATCCCCTTTATAAAGGCCAACACATTTCTTGCATCAGCAGCCCTTTAGCAAACTAAGACAAATAAATATTAGACTTTATTAATAAAATTTCAGAAATATAAATATTGTGAATCATTTGATAAATATTTACCTAGTGCCTACCATGTGTCAGACACTATATTATTTATCTAAATTGCCTAAGGAAAACCTTGGGAAGTCTTTTTAACAGGTAATTTATATGACAAGTAATTTATATTTAGGAAGCAGATGTGGCTCAAGCAATTGGGCTCCCATCTACCATATAGGAAGTCCAGGGTTCGATTCCCAGGGCCTCCTGGTGAAGGCAAGCTGGCCCGCACGGCGTGCTGGCCTGTGCAGGAGAGCAGGCCCACGTGGAAGAGCTGGTGCGGCAAGATAACGCAATAAAAAGAGACACAGAGGACAGCCAGTAAGAGACACAGCAGACCAGGGAGCTGAGGTGGCGCAAGAGATTGAGCGCCTCTCTCCCACTCTGGAAGGTCCCAGGATCAGTTCCCGGTGCTGCCTAAAAAGAAGACAAGCAGACACAGAAGAACCCACAGCGAATGGACACAGAGAGCAGACAGTGAGTGCAAAACAACAAGTGGGAGGAATAAATAAATAAATCTTTCAAAAAAATTTTGTATTTAGTTTTCTTCTCATGAAGACTGAATCAAATACTTAGTTTTAAAAAAACTAAAAATGCCTTCTGCATTTGTTATTCAGTGGCTATCTGCTACTCACAAGTATCCAAAGGTTTGTGATGCAGTTCTACTTTAGTTAAAAATAAGTAAGTTATAAAAGTGGGGAGCGAGCCGGGGCGCTCGGACGCCATGGGCCCACACCACCGGAGATGCAAGCCCGAAGTCCCCAAGGCGGCCTGCGACGCCCGGCACCCACGGCGGGGCGTCTCCTCAGGCACTTCCTCCCGTCCATGGGATTCTGAAGGAGATCATAAAGCTTCAGAAGAGCACACATCTATTGATAAGGAAGCGGCCCTTCAGCCTCCTGGTAAGAGAAATATGCACTATATTCACTCGTGGTGTGGACTTCAATTGGCAAGCCCAGGCCCTGTTGGCCCTACAAGAGCAGAGGCATTCTAGTTCCTCTCTTGGAGGGCGCCTACCTCCTCTCTATACATGCTGGCTGCGTCACTCTTTTCCAGAAGGATGTGCAACTTTGCCAGAAGGATCCGAGGCCAGAAGGATCCGAGGCATTGAACAGGGACTTGGCTGAGTTCCTGTAGCCAATGTCTCTGTAAGCCTTTCCTGCTTACCCAGAGAGCAAGTGAATTTTGAAGAAAAAGAAACACCTAACTTCTCATGGCTGGAGCTGAAGTTTCTCTGAAGAACTTTCCCTTCTCCATCCTTAGTCCCTTGTCATCTTGCCTTCTCTTTGTTCTTGAGAAAAGGCTGGACCTGTTTTTAACTTTATGCTTGGACACAATGGCTAAGGCCTTTTTGTACAATGTTAACTAAAGATACTTTTCTATTAAAAGTAATGGCCAGACGACCTGAATCTCTGACAGATTTAAGCCTCTCCATATTATAAGGACCAGATGACCCATTTTGATTAAGAGAATTTTTTTCTTGTGAAAATGCATTGTGAATAAATATGCTAGTAAAATTTCAAAGATAATACCAAAGACTCTCTAAAGCCATGACCAGACCCATGGAGTCTGAGTGCTGCCTGGAGTCAGCTGACTCTGGGCAGTATGTGCATGTGGCCATGTGGCTTTGCTCTTTTTTTCTTTTTTAAAGAAGATTTAAGATTGCATGGCTTTCCTCTGCAACAGAGGTAATAGATGAAACAATCAACACAATTCCAAAGACTTCAAAATTATTTTCAGATAAAGAGACTCCAAGGTTGACTTCATTTCACAAATTATTCATATGGCTGTTTTAATGATTTTGAAGACATCAAATTTGCTGGTTAATGAAGAAAAGGACACTTACTTGTTTTAGACCTTCTGTACTGCTTACCATTTTTACCATGTGAATATTTAATTTTTTTTAAAACATAGGGCAAAAAAAGTAAGAGATGACTACTGCAATCTGCTGCATGGAAAGGTCTGGCATGTCTAGCATGCAAATCTCCAGCCACCAGATTAATCTCATCTTTAGTGGCGATATCAAGTTCTTCAGTCGCCTGTGCCTGTCAACAAATGTATAAGTGTATACCTTTTCAAAAACTTAATTGAGGTTGAAATAGAAAATATTTAAGGCTTAATGTCTGTTCCTTCCAGAAATTCTTATTAATGTCACTCAGAAATTCTAACCTGTAGAACTTAACATTTTATTCTTATTTGTAAATGAAGATGTGTAATAATGTATACTTTGGAATTTTGTATAACTCATTGTGGAGAGGTAATAGAAATAATTCTTTAGTGAAAAAAACTTAAAACCAAGGTTACTAGAGCATACAGAGATTATACTTTTTATGTGTTTTAACATTGTTCTGTATTTGTATTTTACATGTTTGCAAATTTAAATGAGATTTGAGCAACATTTGTGCCTCCAATGGAGTGAATGTGAGCAGATAAAAACATTGCCTTATTACAACTGGAAGCAAGTAAAAAGATTTCCAGAGAAATAAGAAGTGCCACCCAAAGATTTCAGATTTTGTACATGGTTAAAATGATTATTGATGGGGAGCTACTCCTAATAAAGTGTCAGTCAACTGAATTCAGAGACAAACTGAAGGACAGGACAAAGTGCTAATGTTGAGAAACCTGTAATTTTTCCCCATTGTCATATTTATGTAGACGTTTGAAATAAAGCACATCTATCCGTGGAATATATTTTTTAAAAAAATAAAATAAAATAAAAGTGATCACAACAGTCTTAGACATGAATCTGGATCTCTGGTAGGATTTCAAATAAAGAACACTCCAAAACACACTTTATGTAATTTCTTACAGTGTGGTTCACTATACTGAATGATGGAAAAATTTAGACAGCATTTTCTGATTAATATTGACTCAATTTTCAAAAACTTATTAGAAATGTAAAATATGGAGATAATCTAGTTTTTAATCGTAAAACTTAAGTCAGATTTAAAATTAAATACATATAGACACCAAGGAGAGAAGTATAATATCAAAAATGTGTCTCTTTTAAGACTTTAAAAGTTTCCTTTGAGTCTTACTTTAAAAAAACAAACTTAGTAAAATTACACCCTCCTATCCACCTTCCCAGAACATCTAAACAGAGCTGTTTTATTGCCTACCTTGCTGGCAAATAAATAAAATAGAAGAATATTAGATGTCTAAATCAAAATTTACCTCAACACATATCATTTCCATGGGGCAGAGTTGACAAGATGAAAAAAACCCCTGAAGCAATTCAATAAATCAGATTATATAGATATTATTTAAATTAATTGAGTAAATTACTATTTAATAATATTAAATAAAATTTAAAATTCAGTTCCTTAATCACACTAGTCAGTGGCTAGGGTATTAGAAAGCACAGGTACAGAACATCTCCATCATCAAGGCAAGTTCTACTGGATGGCACCACTACAAAGCTTTAAAGATCTTTGGAGGCTAAATGTGGTCCTCTATAAATATGAAGCTTGACACATAATCTTCTGGATCACAATTAATTCTTATGTAATTAGTTGAAAGTTTCTGGGCAAACACTAAAATAAATTAGTGCTCTGAATCGTCAACATTAAACTTTAAAAAAAACAATAAGGCAGTTGGGTTCCAAAATAAGTAACATGCTTAATAAATATATTGTTACATTGGTGACCAGTTTCTTAAAGGCAGGCTGTCAACATTCACCTCTGTACCTTCAACTTCTGGTCCCTTGCCTGGCAGAGACTAGGTGCCTAATGAATGTTGTTAAATGAAAAGAGGCTGCTTACCTGATGTCCTACTTTGTTTCAAAAGAACTGAGCCCTCTCCCCAAGTTAGCACTATGGAAAGAAAACTCACACAAAAGCAAGAACCATTTTTAAACAGATACCCACACGATAATACCTTTTTCCACAAAATTCAGGTACAGAATGACCTTTTGTCCTAAATCATCCACTATCTCTCTTCCATTGAGGGCAGCACAGGCTTTCTTGGATTCTTCTGTAGTCTTGTATCTTACAAAAGAGTAGGGCTTGTTAGGTGGCATTAAGAGAGAGTCCACCAGTCCACATTTCTCTAACACTGGAAGCAGTTGGTTCCTACTCACACCGTTACCCAAACCACCGTTGGCAACAACCAGGCTCTTAAAAAAAAAAAAAAAAGAAAGTAACATGAGCAATTGATACAGATATCAACCTGTTCATTGTTAAATAAGATTATATTTTTACAAAGGTGTAATTACGAAAGGAAAAAAGATTTCTTTATTCTGGTTATTTGGTTTGCTAATTTGAAACAAAACATGTAAATCAATTAACTAAATATTTGGAGACTAAAAAATAACCTCAATGGTGTAAATAATACTGATTTTTAAATAACCCATTTCAATGAAATATTATTTCTTCATGACAATAAATGCAAATTAAAAGATAACATGTTTTATTGTTCATAAATACAAATTTAACCATTAAATTTAAAATTAAATTAAATTTCCCTTTAATTAAAGGGAAAGAGGAGAGAGAGAAGTGAGGAAAGTAACAAGCCATAATATACCACTTGCTTTGGGTCAGATGCTGTGCTTTCATAGGCTTGATCCTCATTAACACAAGCTTCACAACAATCCTATAAAGCAGGTAATATTAGCCCCCCTTTATAGAGTAAGACATTGAAAATCAGAAAAAGGTGGGGACTGGAGGGACCTGGGTTTCAAGCCCATTTTTGTCATTTTCCAGAATCCACATTTTTTATATAACCATTATACAATTTTTTTACTAAGAACTAAAAGAAAAGGTTCTAGATCAAAGAAACATCAATTATAGGGTCTATTCAACATAAAATAGGAAATTTACCTGTGTCTATATAGTTTAATTTGCAATTAAATTTTTCCTTTCTAAGTTTTCATGATCATTTGCAATCTTCTGATGCCTTTTGCCTAATGCCCTTATAGTTTTTTAACTTAAATAACATTCTACACAGTCTTGATTAAGATCTTCAATTTATGATCTATGACTTCTAAAAACTCTGAAGTATAACAAAAGTAAACCATTTATGGCCTACTTTCATCAACCGTATCATTTATACCAGGGGTCGGCAAACTCTTTCTGAAAAGGGCCAGATAATAAATATTTTAGGTTTTGCAAGCCATATAAGTCTCTGTTTCATAATCTTATTAGTTTTTGTTTTTGTTTTTAAACAACCTTTTAAAAAGGTAAAAACCATCCTTAGCTCACAAGTCGAATTTGGCCTGAGGACAGTAGTTTGCCAACCCCCAATTCATACTAAGCTCGAGATTAGTACATAATGTATTAATTTCACATATACAAACAGAGAATATCTAGAACCTTGTTTAAAAAGAATGCATGTCACAGAAACAACCAAATTTCCTTGTCATTTACACTGTTTTACTCTGAGGCTTCTCTGAAAGTGCATGCAGCCAGCTGCAGTTCAAACCTCATCTTCAGGGGGAAAAAAAGAACTTTACACAGTTCTTACACAGAAGCAAGAGAAGTAAATAGAGCCTTTGGAATTGTTCCTATGCTAGATGAGCCCTGAAACCCGGCATATATGTGGTCAACTCCCACTCGCCAGTTTGTCAGGCCTGCCCTGGACAACTAACAAAGTGATGATGATGGACCAGCCCCATCCCCAAAGCAAGGAGCATCTTCAAGTGCAAGCAAAGCACCTCCTTTCCTCTGCCCCATAATAGCCTGAAGTGGTCAGAATGGACAACATCCCAAATCCCTCAAGATTGAGGAATGAGCAAAAATAAGGGGGGAGTGTATCTGCTGACTAAAGATGATTTATTGTTATTGTAGTTATTATCTTGTGTTAACTGAGTAGTTTGTGACATTGACATAAAAGATAATTAAAAAGTTGAAAATCTAAAAAAGAATGCAATAGAATTATTATAAAATCGCATAATAAATAAAACTCAGTTCTGTCATGGGACAGTCAATGCTTTATATATATGCACATATACACATGCATATAATAAACAAACACAATTCTACACTACATATGCACATAATAATACAATTCTACAATACTATATAAATTTAGTCTCAGATGGCTTGCCCCTGGACCTCATTCAATGAAGTTTATTAATTAAAGTACCAAAATAACTTGATTATATGCAGCCATGGTTACAAAAACATTGCCACCTTCTCAAATCTAAGGCATGGCAAAGGTTTCAAAATGTCATGGCTCCACTGTCAAATCTGGAAATCTGGAAAGATGGTGAGGCATGACTTGAGGAATACAAGTGTCCACAAAGATGCGTGAGGCAAAGCAATGGGGGAGGGAAGAAAGGAACTGATTTCCTACTGCATGTGTGTTAATAGTAAAAGGTAACAAAAGAGCTGCAGTATAGTTAAATGTAATAGTTGTTTTATTTATAATTGTTCAGTCAAGTATTTTCCCAGTAATAAGAAGCATGATGTATAGAGGTCAAAATATTTCATTCTTTTGAGTGATCTTCAGTATTCATTACTGAGAGTTTAAGGATCACTGCTCTAGAAAAATCTTACCATGGCTATAAATTTGCATGAAGGAACCTATTTTTAAAACACATCAAGAAGAGTATGTGTTCTCCCTTGGAAAGATAAGATATAATGGAGGTCTCTTTACAAGTTTATTCTTTTCCTTTAAAAATATTGTGGAGAAAAATTAATAAAAGTCTAAATAAAAAGGCACTCTGGAAGCCATGAAGATGGGATGAAGATCCTAAAGAAAAGACAGACCCAATCAGAAATAAGCTTCAGAGGCAGCAAAGAAAACTTAACTTCTCTTGACCTCTCTGTTAGGAAAAGAAAGCAACAGATGAGAGAACAAATGAGAGAAGGGTATGTTGGCTTAATCTACTGGATGCCTCACAACATCAGTGGCTCTCAGGTGAAACTGTTAAGTGTGCACAATTATACTGATTCTAGTCTATCATCTCATTCTACCCATTTTACAGGAATTTGGTTTAAATTCTCCATAGTCATTAATATTTAACTCCAAGTATGAGCCTTTTATCTGCTAACATCAAACCTCCCCTCAACAAACTGCTAATTCCCAAGCTATGATAGAGCACAGAAGACAGCATAATACAAAAACAGTATTGGTCTGAGAGTCAGAAGACCTAAATTTTAATTCCAACTCTACCTTCTCAGTTATATGTCTTTGGGCCTCAGTTAGATGATGTCTAATTTTCCTTTCTACTCTTATTCTGTAATTTTATGAACCAAAACAAATATACTTATAAGTCATGTAGCATTTTAATGTGTAGTAAGTACTGTCATATACATGTTCTCTTTAGAATCTAACACTCAAATGGAGCAGAAAGGTATGCAATACTATTACCTACTTACAGATGAAGAAAGCCAAGGTCAAAGTTTACAGCTCATGTCCAAATAAAGTGTTAAACTGAGTTCTTCCAATTCATAGCCCAGAAGTCTAAGTCTCTCATATATATCATTTATTTAATGACTGCTATCAAATAATGAAAAAACTTTGTAAATAAGGTCTAATAAATGAAAAATGTTTTATAGCATATTATCAAAATACTTTATAATATAGATGAAGTTGGGTACAGAAGAAAAATTTCATTAGCATACAAAAGAACAAGATTTAAGTTTCGTTCACTTACTTTCAGTCACTTACAAGCTGGTATCAGTGGTCATATCATAAACTCTCAGAACCTTGGTTTTCCCACCTACCTCATAGGGATTTTTAGGGAATTAAATATAATAATGACTATAATTATGTTTTGTAAGGAAAAAAAAAGATTTGTTTGTGTTATTATTAAGATATACGCACAACTTCCTCCAGTTCAACCAACATAATCAATTGGTTGGAAGTTAGCAAGTTCTAGTAAATATATATATTTAATATGACTGAACAATTACAGCCTTCTTCTCTGTGCAATTATTAGCACATATTAATATAATACATTAGCATGGCAATACATTTATATTCAGATGATAGTAATAGTTTCAGGTCACCTGAGTGGCATATGATACTGTCTCAATGCCTTCATGTCTCAGCAAAGTATGCCTGGCTTTCATCTGTTTCCTTAAGAACTTCTTCTCAGTTTTACTGAGTTTGTAATTACTTTGATGGTTGCTGTCCATAGCAATACTGCAAAAAAAGAGTAAAAGATACCAATCTCAAAAGCCCTGAAAAACAATTATAATGATGCTACTTATATATTTTTGAGTCTATAAATATATCTGTGACAATTCAAAAAATGCAGTTTTCCTTTACACCAACCAATAGAAGTGAGAATAAACAGATACACAGACAATAATGAAATATCTTAGAAGGTAACAAAGAGGAAAGAATATCTAATAGCATCTCTAAGGGTTTTTAAAAATGTTTAAATGCTTTAGCTCCATTATTAAGTAAGCTATTTTATCCATAGATGCTGCATCTCTTTACTTATGTAACAGTAAATAAAACATGCCACGGAAGATTTCACAAATATAATGTTGGGTTAAATAAATAAGTAAAACAAAAAACAATCACAGGATATACAGTATGATTCCATCTACATAAAGTTCAACGACATCCAAAAGTAAGCCATATATTGTCATACATACATAAATAGTACAACTAAAAAGAAAAGAAAGAAAATTACAAGCACAAAATTGAGAATAAAGTATATTTCTGTGGAGAAGGGAAAGGAACATGATATGAAAGGAACATGGGAACATCAAAGGTATTAAGCTAGGTGGTAGGTATGGGTGTCTGTTTTATTATTTTTTAAACTGTACATTTTATGTATACTTTATTTCTATAGTTTAGAAAACAGCAGAAATAAGAGCCCAAGGAATTGCGTTTTCACCTTATTAGAATATATAAATCAACAAATAGTTACCAAGTAATTTCCCAATGAGGCCTTCTATAACTACCGTACCTAAATCAGCATCCCTACATCATGCTTTGTCACAGCATTATTTTGTTCACAGAATTTAACACAATTTGTGATGATTCAATTATAAGCTTTATTCTCCCATGAAGATGTAAACTCCCAGAAAACAGGAACGTCAGCCCCCTGTAGGTGCTCAATCATAAATATATTATGGTGATTTTTTTGCAGTTGGTAATAGTCCTCCCCCCTCCCCGCCTTTTTTTTTTTTTTTTTTTTTTTGGTCATTCAAAATTTTATTTTATTAGAGAAGTCATGAGTTTACAAAACTATCATGCATAACTTACATATCACCCCACCAATAACATCCTGCATTGTTATGGAACATTTATTACAGTGATAAAAGAACATCATCAAAATATTACTGCTAACTAGAGTCCATAGCTTACACTTGGTGTATTTTTCCCATAAACCACCCTATATTAACACCAGGTATGAGTATTGTATATTTGTTATAGTTCATGAGAACGCTCTCATATTTGTACTGTTAACCACAGTCCATCTTCCACCACAGGTGTTGTACGGTCCCCTGCTTTGTACAATCCATCCAAAGTGTACACTCAGTGGCTCTCAGTTTCATCACAGAGTTGTGCTTAAATATTTTTGAAGGGATAAATGAATGACAAATGAGTGAATGCACACATGCCTATTATGGTCTCAACATTCTGCAATATACAACTGTAAGCCATAGTTTATACTTTCAACAAGTTTTTAACAGTTGAAAGCAAACACTACACAGGAAAGAATATGACACACCTTTATATTATTAAGTTTTAATAGTACAGTCTTTAGGTGTGACAAATTAGAAACTAAAAAATAAGATCGCTGTTAACTGGGGAAGTTTGGGAAGACCTCAAAACAAAACAAAACTGAAGGATGAGAATATAGAGTATTATGGAAGGGAAGGTATCTAGTGAGACAATAAAGAGCAAAAGGCAAAAACAGGAACGGACATGTCTGGTAAAGATAGTGAGGGTTTAGTATAATTTTAGAACAGAGTGTCTACTGGCCCACTCTCCACACACTTCAAAGCCTTTAAAGTCAACAAACAAAATAAATTTAGAGGGTTAAATAAAATCATATCCCAAAGCAGCACACAAACAGATAAAACTTTAATTACAAAACTTTAAACATAGAAGGGGGGAAAAAGCCTATTGAAATAACAGCCAGCTGCTTAGCTTAAGTAGCACAGAGGGTACAAGTAATAAGGCTGGAAGGGTAGGCCGGCCGGAGAGCCCAGCGGGGAGCTGAGGCAAGGGTCCTGCAATAATGCAGCCTGGCAAATGGAAATGCTGGCCTGACCTAAGGCGGTGGCAGTAGGAAGAAAGCAAACTGTGGAAGGAGGGGGATTGGTCAGGTAGAATTAATAGGCCCTGATGACTACTCAGAAATGAGGGAGAAAGGTATCAAAGGTTGGAGCGCGAATGATGAAAAGACTAGTGATGTCATTTCAAAACTGGAAAGACAGGAAGAGCTACTCTGTAAGGGAGGTCAAGTTAGATTTAGGCTATAACATGTTTGAGGTACTGACCAGATATATAGTTGCAATATCTGGTGGGCAGTTGACAATATGAAGTGGCTCTCAGGAGAGGAACTGAAGTTAAAGAGTTTTAAGAGGGAAACGGATGTGGCTCAAGCGATTGGGCTCCCGTCTACCATATAGGAGGTCCAGGGTTCGATTCCCAGGGCTTCCTGGTGAAAGGTGAGCTGGCCCACGCGGAGTGCTGGCCCGTGTGGAATGCTGGCCCGCGTGGAATGCTGGCCCGCGCAGGAGTGCTGGCCCGTGCAGAGAGCTGGCGCAGCAAGATGATGCAACAAAAAGAGACACAGAGAAGCAACAATAAGAGACGCAGCAGACCAGGGAGCTGAGGTGGCGCAAGAGATTGAGTGTCTCTCTCCCATTCTGGAAGGTCCTAGAATCAGTTCCCGGTGCCGCCTAAAGAGAAGACAAGCAGACACAGAAGAACACGCAGAGAGCAGACAGTGAGCACAAAACAACGGGGGGGAGGGGGCGGCGGGGTAGAAATAAATAAATAAATAAATCTCTTTTTAAAAAGTTTTAAAAGTCATCATTAGACAGGAAGAGGATAGGTGAATGGATATTTTTAACAAGGCACTAATTATAATTATTTGTTCTAATGTCTGACCCCTTCCACTGGACCATGACCTCTTTGATGTCAGGGATTAAATCAAATTTTCTTTGTTTCCCCGGAGCTTCGTTTAGTGCTATGAGGCAGTATAACCCAGCGTTTAAGAGTCCAGGTTCTATTAACAGGTTGGAATCTTAGCTCCACCACTATTAGCTATAAAATCATGGTGAGTTAGTTACTCAACATCTCTGTGCTTCAGTTTCTTCATCTGTAAAATAGAGATAATAATAATAGTGCCTACCCCACAGCTTTGTTAGGAGGAGTAAATGCATCTATTACTATATTACTGTTAATTTCTAGAAAAGCCAGATCAGAATGGTTTAAGAAGACAAAGAATAGCTAAGGGGCTTCAAAGGAACTATTTTATAGCCATCCCATTCCAAGATCATCTTCTTTGGAAAATCAATTTTGCAGTATGCAATGGAGAATGAGAGACGAGTGCAATACACAATTTTTTCTCAATATATCACATGAGCAGTGATTACAAAGGGGAAATGAGAAAGGGAAAATGCTGAACACATCTTTTTAAAAGCCTATCACTAAGGGTCCAGCTACCAGCAGATGGAGCCTTATAACCACATCTTTGTCATCCCCTTTTGCTTCTCCCTTGTGATAAGTTTGAGACTGTCTGTACCCCCAGAAAATCATGTTCTTGAAACTGGTCCATTCCTGTGGGTGTGAACCTAAATTGTAGGTGAGACTCTTTGATTAGATTACTTCAATAAGGTGTGACCCAGGGAGGGTCTTCAAAAACGGAATGAATAAGGAGAGAGGGGGCTGCAGAGACACACAGGAGCTCCGAGATGAACCCACAGAAGCTGAGAAAGAAAGCCACAGATAGAGCAGCCTGATGCTGAAAGCAACGGGCCCAGAGGAGAGGACAGAGACCAGCACACACTGCATGTGCCTTGCCACGTAAGAGAGGAGTCCAGGACTGCCCGCAGCCGCACTGCATGATGCTGCCTTGATTTGGACACTTTTCTCAGCCTTGGAATTATAAGCTTGCAAGCCAATAAACCCCCATTGTAAAAGCTAGCCCATTTCTGGTATATGGTCATGGCAGCTTCTAGCAAACTAAAACATCCCTCCTTCAGCCATGCAATATGACTGCATGTGAAGAAAGACAAATCCAGATAGCCCTTGGAGGCTCAATTCTTCCCCATTCAATGGCTTGGAAATGTGCTGCCCCAGCAGGTCTGAGTCACATCAACAAAGAAATATGCTGACACCAGCTGCTGAGGTCTGGAGGTTCCCCTTTCTAACAAGGCCACTTCCTGGCCAGGGAGTTTCTACTGCCACACAAATGACTGGATGTTATTTGTCAAGTTATGGGAGTGTTATGGAATGTTATGGGAGTAAGGTCACTATTTACTAAAATACTAGACATGCTGAGTCAATACTGCCACGTCCAGCCTAACTAAGCACACCCTCTGTGAGATAATGAGAGTTCAGGGATCATGCTACTTGCTTGCTGGTAAGTTCAACTCCAGTAAATCCTATTGAATATTGCCTTGAGTGCCAACAGTAGTATGTACATCCATGCCCTCCTCCCATAACAGAGAGCCTATGAAGTGCACAACAAAACAAATGTTCCTATGTTTGTATGCAAATTAAATTTAATAGCAAAGATTAGAAAGTACCTAAAAAACAAAGTACCTAAATTCCTATTAAGTGAGGCCTGATTATAAGTGACAGCACAGGTATACAAGCTATATAAAAAATCTTAAATCACACAAGAAATTGGTAATATGGGCTGCCTCCAGGGAGGGGCAGTAGGTAGATGGAGAACAGGAATGAGACTTTTCTCTTTTGTGACTTTTGAATTTAGTAGCATTACCTATTTAAAATGTAAATGATTAGGAAAAAACTCACCTCATCACCTGTCATGTCATCGTTTTAACTCTCTGAAGAACACTATGTATTTTCTTATGACCTCATCACTTTGTTTATTCTCTACCTTTCCCCTCTAACTAGAAAGTAAGCTCCATGATTTTGTCTGTATTGTTCACCTTGTAGCCTCAGCACCCAGAACAGGATCTTGGACCTGGCAGCCACTCAACAAACGTTTGTTGAATAGGCCAAAATCGAAATCACAATCTTACCTCCTAAACCTTTCCTCCTCCAGAATTGTTTTGGCATCCTCTTCAATGTTTTCATAGACACCAAGTGTGTATCTATCGCTACAGTTCTCACATTATGAGTAACCTGTGTGCTGGTCTTCAACCAGAAGGCTGCCGTCTACTTGAAAGCAAAGACTCGGGAGAAAACACTACCTCTAACCACCTGCACAGTGCTGGGCAGATAGCAAGCATTTTTTTCAAAGTTTGTTAAATGAAATCAATCATTACCAGAAAGTGACACCACCAGGAACCCAAAGGTCACAGTAACTCAAGTAAGAGCACGGTAAGACCCGGATGTGTGAGCGATCTGGCCACCACAATGCCCTTGCTTCACTAGACTAACGCGAGTCAGACGAGCCCCAGGAGCGGCAGACTAACAAGCCCCAGGTTGCAACAGTCGTCCGTCCCCAACGTCAAAGAAAAAGATCCACACATGAGCAAACGCACGGAACTCAAACACAGGCATCTTAAACAGTTACAGGACCACCCAACGCATTGACGCACTACCGCCCACGGACTGCACAATAGAGCCTTCGGGACTAGGCCTCCCCTCACTGGGTTCTCAGCCCCACGCCGACAAGGCAGATACAGGAGACCGGAAGAGGCTGACAGAGGAGGCGGTGACTTACAGCTCCATAGCGCCGGCCATGAAGAAGTGCCACAAATCTCCGTATTTGCTCACGCCGGGTTCTCATCCAAAGTTGCTCTCGCTGTAGCCTGCATCTCTACTTCAGTGGTAGAAAGCCACGGCGGATACTCACACATCGCCTTACCTGGGCGCAGCCATGTTGGAGAAAACTGTACTACATTTCCCAGAAGTCAGCGGGGCGACGAAGTGTTCCCACAATCCCCTTCGCCTCCCAGAGTCCCTTTTCGACCCCTTCGTGACCACGAGTCTTTGTCCTGTAGTAGCCAGTTTTTTTTTAGGATGATAATATAATTCCTTCCCTGGAAGAAATACTAAGGGTAGGGAGTTCAGCATATTTTTATCGGTTGCTCCCAAAATGGACAAAGTTAAACAGGTTTGTCTTTTCCCGCAGTAATTGCCCTGTCTTGGGCTCTTTGTACATCTTTAGAGACGGGGGACAGGGCCTGGGGTCGGAAAGCTGACCTCACGGGGAGGGAGGGAGGTGAATATGCTTGAGCGTGACCGCGGAATGGCGAGTACCGCCGAGTGATAGGTGGGTATGTGGACGAATGTTTAGGGAGGTGGGACAGGAAAAGTGGGCTGCTGCCAGGTTACGGAAGACCCAAAGTCGTTCAATTCTGGAAGCCTAAGGAGGTCCTTGGAAAATTAGAGAAATTAGAATTTCTGGTGGAGGGTGGGAGGAGAAACTAGAAGAAAATAGCAGGCTATTGCGGTGGTAAAGTAAAAAGTAATGAGACGTTAACTAGGGCACACCATCGGCAGAGAGAAAGGAAAAAGATAATTTGATGACAGATTGGAAATAAAAACACGGAAGATGGGTGATGATTAGCGACTGTTCCTGCTCCAATGTTATTCGTGTGATACAAATGCATTGTCGTTCCACCTGCTTTAGATTATGAGCTTTATGAGCGCAAGGAAGGGAACTTGGGGCTGGGGGCGGGGAGTCCTCTTTATAATGCTGATACAGTGACCACACACGTACACACACATGTGCACGCTCGCTCTGTGGGACCGTCAATAAAAGTTAAGGCTGGTTGGCCAGGAAAATTGGCACTGCCTAAAGAGTTGTTGAGAGGAGGAATGAATGATTTATATCGAGAGTAAGTTAGAAAGATCAAAAGTTTGGAGGCGGAATAAGCAGCCTTTGCAGTGGTCCGAAAAAGAGAGGATGGGGACAAAGCTGGATAGCAAAAGTGAAGAGACCAGAGCAAACTGGAAGGGTGGAATCAACCAGACATGGGACCCTAGTGAGAGAGGATGAGGGGAAACCTGAATAATCTCCCAATTGCTGTCTTTTGTACACTACTATATGCTTTCAAAGACAGGACATTCCAATAGAATTTTCTGCAGTGATGGAAATCTGAGCTGTCCAATATGGTAGCAAATAGCCAGCGGCCACTGAGCATTTGAAATGTGGCTGGTGAAACTGAGAAACCAATTTGAATTTTTAAAATTTCTTTTAGTATTAATTTAAATCTGTGTAACCACACATGGCTAGTGGCTATCATAATGGAAAGCATTGTAAAATACCATCAGTTATCTCTGGTTTACCAGATTCTATTACTTTATCTAGGTATCCACCCTAATTGAAGATGCTGAAGCTTTTTAAACTTTTCACCTAGTTTTTTTTTTTTTTTTTTTTTTTTAACTTTTGAATTACTTAGCTTCCTTAAAAATTCTCTCCGAGTTCTCATTACATATTCTGATCACTTGTTTTCAATCTTTTTTCACTAGCTTCCCTCGTTCTGGCCACAAACAACGGCAATACTTCATGTTTTCTGGTTGAGCCTTTTCTTACTCTACAGTCTCTCTGCCTCCCAAAATTTTAAAGAGATTTGTGAATCATTCCCTAATTTTCTGTACTTTAGTCCTGACTTTCCTTTAGGTGGCAGTTTGGTTTAGTGGAAGGAATATGGACATTGGAGTGTGACTTGAAGTAGAAACTACAAAACAGCCTTTACCTTTTGGGATTGACATGATAAATAAAATACCACACATAAAGTAGCTGATAAATGGTTATTTATTCCTTCTCTCCTCTTCTGCTCTTGAGGTACAGGACCAAATTTCCAATAACCTGAAGCCCCTCTCTACTTCCATGTCCTTAGAAAAAGGTGAATACATACATATGCCACAGCAGAGTTACAGAAATGAGGTCTAGAACTGCTTTTAGCTGCAAATAAGTGGGTTGATTGCTTCAAGTTATTTTTCCTCAAATGACAAACCATCCATACAAAGACAGTCACTGGCATTGGGTTCAGCTGCTCAGAAATGTCAAGAACCCAAGCACTTTTTATTATTTTTTCATCTGTTCTATTCCTGTCTTCCGGCTTCTGGTGGTTGTCATGTCAGCAACCCTTGGTGTTCCTTGACTTGTAACTACATCACTCCACCACCCCAATCTCCGCCTCCTCTTCACATGGCCTTATAAGGCCATTAGTCATTGAATTTTGGGCCCTCTCTAATCAGGATGCCCTCACCTTAACTTGATTACATCAGCAAAGATCCTATTTCCAAAAAAGATCACATTCACAAGTTAGGACTTGAATATATCTTTTGAGGGGACACAATTCAATTGACTATATTTGTTTATTGACTTTTTAGCTTGTTCTTTTTGCAGTTACAAGGTAACTGCCACACCTCCTAATATCATGTCTGCACACCAGTGTCTCAAGCTAGAAAAAAGAAGCAGTCTCTGTCTTTTCATCCAGGAAACAAAGCTCCCAATGGTTTTCCGCTTGTTTCATTGACAACAATTGGTTGTATCCTCTGGTCAGCAGAATAATCCCCACCACCACCCCCATCCCCAAATAGCCACTCCCTAATCCCTGGAATCTGTGACTATGCACATGTGATTAAGGTTACAGACCTTAAAAGAGATTATCCTGGATTACTCTAAGGCCCAATCTAATGACACAGTTCCTTAAAAGCAAATAATGAGTCTGGTTGGAGCAAGAAAGATGAGGCAGCAGAAGTCAAAACGATTCCATGCATGAGCAGGATTCAGCATGCTGTGGCTGGCTCTGAGATGTGAAGGTCCATGTACAAGGAGTGGAGAGAGGCAGCCTTCCGCTAACAGCCAACAAAGAAACGGGGACCTCGATCCTGCAGCCACTGGACCTGGATTCTGCCAACAGCCTGCTAAGCCTGGAAGCAGATTCTTCCCAGAACATCCTGATCAGAACCCAGCCAGCCAACACCTTGGTTTTGTCCTTGTGAAACCCAGAGCAACCCAGACTTCTAACCTACGGAAACAGACCTGTGAAACAATAGATTTGTGTTGTTTTAAACAGCCAGATTTGTTTCCACAATAGAAAACTAATATACATGCTTACCCCAGACCAATCCCTAACTAAGGGGAGTGGCATTACCATGACTGGTTTGGGCCAGTTATGATTCACTCCATGAAAGCTGGATGAGGCCCATCTTTCCTGAGATCAAGAGACTTCTATGATCTATTGGGAGAGGAAAATAAGATTTTATTAAGAAAAAAGGCAACAGCTGTTGGGTAGACAATTAACAGCATGTTTCATAAGGGGGGTTAAACAGTTCTAGAGCATTAGTACAGCCTATCTCAAAACCCAAGAGAAAGTTGAGTGCTCTCAACCACTAAAGCATCCAGAGGTAGAATTCTAACAGCTATTACGTGTCTACTTCAAGGCTATTTAATCACAGCTTAAAAATGGCCCTAACAGTTTGAAAATTGCTGGCTTTTTACTGTAGTTCCAAACTTAACGGTTTTACCTTGTAAGGTTCCTGGCCCCAGCCCCACCCCCACAAACCATTTGTTTTTGACTACCTTCTGGTTTTTTCTTCCACTTGTCCCCTGTGGCAAGTGTACTAGTATTGCTTTTTTCCCTCTTTATGGTAAAGACTTTGATTTCTCAGTCTTTCCTCTCCATTTTTTTCTTCAGCTACTTATTTTATCCCTCCTGGGTGAATTTTCCAAACTTCTGTCTTTGCTGCTGCTTCCCTGGATTGCCAGTTTCTTGAAACTTCAGCAGGAATGCATTATGTAAAACCATTTGATGTTCACTGTGACATTTCAGGACTGGACGCATTATTCATGCTGTGGGTGATAAGAATTCAATGAAAAGTTTACAGATTTAAAAGTAATCTGGTAAAAGTATTCCCCCTGCAGTAATTAGAGGCAAGAAGCAAACAACAAAAACAGAAAACACAAGGGGCCTTTAATTTGTAACAGAGAACATAAAACTGTGCTTGAAGGATTGTTTTTGGTCATTTGCAATATGTAAGATTTTAGCTATAAGCATTAATTCCCCCAGACTGGCTTGTTTATTCTTGAGGCTGAAGACCTGCTTACTGCACAGAATAATTTTTTTTTTCTGTAACATATTTTTCAAGTAGAAGAGAACAAAATAGCAAACAACTTAGGATGGAGGAAAAACTTTGGGGTGGCTACAGAAGGATTCATGGGTTTTAAAAGGTTGTGATAAAATGCAATTTTTTAAATGTTTTCCTTATATCTACAATTTTAAAAATCTGAATTTATAAACACTTCATTCTTAAGCTCTTGCTACTTTGATGACTTCATACTATCATTAATCTCTCAAAGATCCAAAGATCCTTGCCCGAAGAGGGCAAGTTCCATTATTAACTGTACTGGATGTAAATCCATATTTCATAGTCGTCTTGGTCATTTCTGACTTGGAGGAGGGGTAGACTTCTTGGAAGATCTGAATAGATGGTCTTTGCTTTTATTTCATGTTGTGGATGAGACAGACCACATACTAGGAGCTTCCATTTTGCCATTTTCTGTTGTTTACTTGTGCTTGAATTATCTTTATATTAAGGAATTAAAATTGTTTAACCTACTTACCATTTTTGTGAGAATATTTCTTGCAATTATATAATCCCAAAATCCATTTGCCAGGCACAAAAATTATGTCTTGCTTAAGGCAGAGGGAGGGTGCCAGAGTCGGCTCCCCTGCCTGTGCAGTCCCACTGTTCTTCTAGAATACCTCTCATAGGTCTGTGACTTGTGACAATGACATGCAGACCTAGTGAAGGCTCCAGTATATTAAATGTGAGTGGAGATTACTTTAGATAAATAGAATTTCCAGTATGTTAGTCTAAAACCCCAAGGCTGCGCACATACTTCACTTTTTTTAAACTTTAATTTGCTTTTATTGTATGCTGAAGTTATTCCCGAGCCATAAGTTTTTGTTTCTTCAGTTTCTTCTGGATGTTTTTTTTCCTGTGCAACCTCCTATTCTGGTTTAGGAACAATTTGTTCTTTTTCAGTAAGGATCATCTCAGTGTGGCAGGGGGAGCTCACGTATGGGTTAATTCCACCATGAGCTCTGTAAGTACGACGGTGCATCTTGGGGACTTTGTTCACCAGGATGTACTCAATGACCAGAGAATCTACATCTAAATCCTTAAGTTCAGCAATACTTTCTGCCTTTTTAAGCATGTGCAACAAAAATTCAGCACTTTTTGGGGGCCACTGACCCTGTGTCCAGCCCCACTGTTTGGCCTGGGCACACCTACCAACGCCACCATTGTAGCAGCAGAAGGGCGCACACTGCTTCTGTAAAGTGACATCTTTCAGATACTTGGTGGCTTTTCAAATATGCAGACCCCTGATGGCCTGGGCAGTTTCTCGGGTGTTCTTAAAGTGAACACGAACATTGGAACCTCTTGATTTACATGATCTTGTGGGGTTTTTTGGGTCAATGGAATAGCGAACCATTTTCAGAGCTCAACTCGGGTGACTTACAGGAAGAAGACATACTTCACTTTAGAGCCACTGCACTAGGGCATGTTTCTCACAACTACCTGTATCAGAGTCACCGGAGAACTTGTTAACGATAAGGCCCCAGACCTCACCAGACCGAAAGAGTCAAATAAAAGCAAATCTAAGTTTTAATATTTTCTCTCTGAACGCTAACGGATCATAGTGCATACTTCAAAATCTCTGGGGACAGGACTGGTAATCTGCATGTTTAATAAGCACTCCTATTGTTTTTGCAAATGCTAAACCATTGAAGAAAAACAGAACTCTTTTAAAAATCTGTCCCAGAGTAACAAGCTGCAAGATTTCTAGTATATTTTGGGTTTTTCATTTTAGGTGAAAAATTGTAATTATATAATGTCCAAGGGACCAAGAAACCAGATGACCCAGAGCTCAGATTATAAACTAATAACCCATAAAATTGCATCTCAAAAATAATTTTAATTATTGGCATCTTCATATCCTGTTTTACAGATGTGGCAATTGAGACTTAAAAACAAAGTGTACATGTTGCTGAGGTAGCATTTTTGAAAAGACTAATTGACATTCATGTCTTTTCTCACATGAATAAAAGGACTCAATTTTATAAGTTAAATCATACCTTTTTATCTTCACTTAACACCTCAATATTATTTCATCCTCAAAATATCCTAGTGAAGCAGGCTAGTTTAGGAAATGGGGAGGAGAATCTAAAACCTGGCAGAAAAACATGGCCATGAAACACGTGGACATGGAATCCACTTGGAAATCCTGAGGGAAAGACCCCACAAGAAGGCTGCTGGAAGAACACCATGAGAATCCTCCATTTGGAACGAGATTTCATCTGGGGTCAAGGAAAAGCCCCAGAGGGCCTTATCATTGCCCCTCCCCACCAGTTGACGGGTGGGGTAATCAATCACAACAGCAAGCAACTGGGACCCCTCCCCCAAACATTAGCAAGGGGGAGGAATAATTAATGGTTTAAAAGGTAACCACACTGGCAGAAAGCTCTCTGGCTTCTCCGCCTGGACCTGCCTGCAAGTACACCTGAGGGCCCATGATCTGTTATTTTCTCCCATTTCCTTCTCTCATTTCCTTAATAAACCACTGGCCTAACTAAATTGGCATGTTCTTAAATTCTTTTATGTAAAATAGCCAAGAACCTATAGGAAATACGGTAACACTGGGATTAAGTTTTATCTTTCTAATTCTATTGATGAAAGATATGAGGCTCAAAGGTTAAGTAACTTTTCCAATATCATACAATTAGTGATGGAGGCAAGAGTTCAACACAAAGTCCCTCCTTTTTCCTAACTGCAAGCTTTGTTGCTACAGTACCACAGCAGAGATTACTTTTGAGGTTTCAGAATATATCCTAGTGTAATAAGTCAAATGTAGACATGACAAACACAAAAATTGCTTTTTAAGTGGGTGCATCTTTTAAGCAAAATACATGCAAGAATAATTTATACAATAACTTTTCAACCTTCGTTAAAGACTGTGTACAGAATCTTAATTGAAAGTTTAAGTGCTATATTAATTTTTAAAAGAAACAGCATTGCTTGTTTATTTTCTTCATTGTCCCAACTTCCAAAGTCAAAAATAAGTTTGGATATCATTTTCCTCACATATTTGAAATTGACACCATGTGGTCAATAAGAAGTTAACTGGAACCTAGAGTCTACTTTTCAACATCTCTAGGAAGCCTTTTGCCATCCTCAGGACCAGTTATTAAATAATTAATTAGAATTCATTATGGCACCTTTCTTCGTGAAATTTAACACACCAAATTGAAAATAGATAGCTTCAAAAAATCCTTTGAAACAAGAAACTAGTGAAGTTGAATTATTAACATGGTGATAGAGATGGAGCATGAGCTCATGTGAACAAATACTTTCCATGGCCTGTCATTATTTGGGGCTTAGGAGTCTCTTGACATATTTATTTTGCCATCTATTTTACACAATGAATATAAGTTTTATATGGCAGTAGCTTCAAATTGATTCTGCTTTAACTCAAGGCAACGGTGGGGGGAGGGTGGGAAGGGCAGTTAGACAAGCCTTGCCACCTGAGAGTTTAGGAGACCAAAGGAGTCAGGGACAGATTGTTAGAGGAATGGAATTCTGGGCCCTAAAGGAATACTGTGAGCTCATAGCCATGTTCCCTTCAATGTAGCAGACACCGATGATCAGGAAATGGCAGCAGCAGAAATAGGAATTTCTAGGAAAAATGGAATACTGGAAAACAATGTTGGAAGTCAGGAGCCTGCCTCAGGCACTCCCTAGTCACTGAAGGCTTCTAGCTGGTGTGTACACCTCTAGGAGGTGCCACATCACAGGCTTCTCCTGCTTAGAGGCCAAGAGAAGAATCTAAGTAAGGAATACTGAGCAGATGTTGCCAGGCTAAGGTAATGAGTGGCCTCTCAAAAGTCAGCCCAATTTACACCAATAAAAGTCAACGAGAAGTAACAGACACCAAAGCACTGCAATAAGCAGCAGAAAGATGTACAAGGATTTGGGCCACAAGTCACAGAGCAAGAGTCAGATCTGACAGAACCAGAGAAGTTGATACAGCAGCCAATCACAATGATCTAGACTGGGCTCCTGGTTCTAATTAGTGCTGCAGAGCATAAGGGCAGCAGGCCTCCATGGGAATATGGGGTCTGGTCTAGGAGGTGCTGTGGCAATGGAGTCATCATGTATTTGGGGATAATTTTGTTTCTTGGGTCATACCAAAAGTGTCTGAGAACAGCTAAAATCTAAAGGTGTAGGTCAAAAAATGTTCTCTTCCTTTCCAATTAGCAATTAGTAAAGTAAGGAGAGTGAGCACAATGAAATAAGAGTGTGAGATAAAGCCAATGAATGATTCTCCCAGTATCTTAAAGAGGTGGTTCAGGGAAAAATCAGACTTAATCATGAGGAATGTTTTGGGAGCAAGGGCTTTTGTCGCCATGTGTTTCATGGCTCGAGGGCCTAGACCATGGTGATCAAATCCTTCAGGAATTTCTATGTATCAGACTTCCTTGCAGACTCTTGCCTCTTGAGAATTTTGCTCATTAACTGTGGAATGTGGTCTCCACCCTAAAAGACTGTGGAAGTTGCAGCATTCAAAGTAAGGGCAACTCTCAGGTGTACTAGGTTAGCTAAGCCAAACATGTGCTCGGAGATTAACAAGTGTCAGAAGAAAGTACCTCCAGATAAGGTCATAGTTGACCTGGTGATTGAGACTCCAAGCAATGATCTTTCATTAAAGACATTCAAGACCAACAAAGACCCATTTGTATTAAAACAGGTCTCCATCTTTCCATCAACCAAGGCTGGTTCCATGCAAGCATTTTCCAGGAAGCCAGATTTCCAGAACAGGCGCTGTAAGTGGACAGCATGAAGAAGCCAAGTTAGGGGAGCTCTGTCTGATCTGAAATGTGGAGTTGAGCCATCGCCATCCTTAGGGTACACCCTGGATATATGACTGGAGAAGTCTCAAACTGCCGTAATTAACATTAAGTCTGCTGTAGGCAATTGAGGCTTGAGTTCTTCTCGGCAGCACTGAACCTCAAGTTCCATTGGAGAGAGACCACTAGCCAAGAATTAAAAGCTGGTTTACTCCAAATATATTGTGCAATATATTGTTTGATTCAAAAAAAAAAATTATATGTATCCATTACATTTAATTGAAAATGTATATATTTATCCATCTGTGTTTACTTTTTAGTTTTTAAATGTTTATATTTTCAATTATTACATGTACAAAATAAAGTTTAAAAAATGTTTTTAAAAAAAGCTGGTTTACTGCCTCTCTCACACACCATCACTCTCCCTCTCCCCAAAAACTTAAAAGGCTTGTCCATAAATGCTATCATAAGGGCATTCGATGGGAACTGTTGCTCACAGATAGAGCATACATCCAGCAGTTTGCTTACCCCTTAAGGCAAGTGATCTGAAACCCAATTTTCTTGTGGTCACTACAAGAGTCTATGACTAGATTCTAGACCCTAGAAAACTAGAAAAAGCTAAGTCCACAACAAATAGCTAGACAGGACTTCTATAACTCCTCCATACATTTCTACCAGTCAATAAGGTGGGCCACACTGTTGAGATGCCCCTTATGCTGGGTCTTCAAGAGTTGGTCCTCCTCAGTGAGGAGGGAGATGTAAGGCCCCAGAGCAGCATTCGCCTCCAGTAACTGCTGGTCTAGACAACACAGAGCCATGTTTTCACCATGGTGAAGTTCAGTGCCGTTAGGCACAGGTTGAGGCAGCTAGTCCCTCTATGTTCTTCCTTGCAAGGTATGATAACAAGAAAGACTCTCCAACCCCTTAGTGGAAATAAGGGCCAGAAAGTTACATAAACACCCAGGTAGGGACGAAGCACAATCAGTCCAGTAGCGGCAAAGACTGGGAGAAGCCGCCAGCAAAGTCAGTCAGAAGCTATTCGGTCAGGTCTGTTGGCAAGGTCTGCTTAAACTCAAAGGGAAGATGGGGAATTACACCTGGAAGTGGACGTCAATCCACCAGGACATCCCAGAAGTATCACCAGAAAACACTGGAAGTGCATCCAAGAAATCGGATGCGGACTTGCAAGTGACACTCAAGCAACATAAGGTAGCAGAGCCATCACAAAAATAAACACACCAAAAAATCCAACAGGCAGTTCTTGGAATTCCCAGCAAGCATCTTCCTGAAGTCTATCAGTCTGTAAAAGGCCTTAGCCTCTGGACTCGAGTTTAAAACTAAAGTCCACCCCTTAGGAGAACTCACAAAAGCAATGTAAGACCTCACTTCCGAGGGAAAGTAGGTTCCTGTGACATGGACTTAGAAATATAATAAGGCAGAAACCCACTCTGAAGGTTTAAATCTACTCACAAACCAACCTGGAACCGTGAAGTAGGGAGCTGCTTTAAATCCCTACTGTGTCGGGGACAGGTTGGGGACAGCAGCTGGGGCAGATAAGAGCCTACACGTGAAAGGTCAGTGGCTCCAGGTGTGGGAACAGACCAAGCCATCAGGGAACGGAAATCAGAAAGAGACTGATTTAGACCCCGCCCAAGTGATTAGCTAGTACCACCTGTACCACCTCCTGGACTCCCAACTATTTAGCTACATCGTTATTCAATTTTCCCTAATTAAGCAATAAGTTCTTTGAATGCCAAAGCTTATACTTTACAGTACAGCAGGGACTCTTAACCTTTTTTGTTCCATGGACCCCTTTTCCAGCCAGGTGAAAACCATAGACCCCTTACTAAGTCCACACTATACTGTGTAATATTTAATAAATATATCACACCCACACCAACAGGTCCCCACAAGAATAATGTTTTTTGTGAATTTCAATTTAAGTTCACAGACCCCTCATTAACCCCTGCACTAGAGCACCCAGGATAAAGTACTGCACATAGATATATTTGTTGATTTTTTTCTGTTCACCAATTTAAAGGCAAAATGTTACAACAGAGAGCACAGTGCATGAGAGTACGTGTGAGGTGAATCTAATTCTGGCAAATCCTATCTATTCCCTGCACCTCAGTTGCCTCTTCTGTAAAATGGGGCTATTGGACCCAAACCATTGATTTTCAAATTGTGTTCCTTTGAGCTTTAAGTTTTCTTGGAGATGGCTCAGGGAGTTACCATGGCATGGAGTGGGGAGAGGACAGGGACATTGGCTCTACACCCATTTTACTGAAAGCAAATCTGCTTTTGTCTTTTATATTTTGGGGTTCATAGAAGGGCATTTGTCAGGTTCCATAGCTAAACATTTTTTTAAGTACTGGACTAGATTATCTCAAAGGTCCCCTTCACACTAACATTTTATGATTTTGTCATTTCATTGGCATTTAAGTGGGACAAGTGTCTTATTTGGTAGTGGTCCATCAGGTCTAAGAACATGCTTCTCTTCACCCTCACTGGCCTCCGGTGATGCCTCCCCATTTCGCATAGATGGTAAAAACAGTCCACTGCACACCTCTCTCGCACTCCTAGGCCCAGTCATCTGCAAGCTCCTCCCTTCCCTCCGGCCTTGGTATGGCCCTAATTGGTGTCCTGGTTGTTGGGACAACCACCTGGGACGCCTCCCTCCCGCCCACCACTTAGCTTAATGCACTCCTGGTGCCTCCTCCTTTTGCTCTCCATCACACTTACCTCCGGCTTCTTTGCATCCCTCTTTTGCGTGTCATAGCACTTGGCTTCTTTTTCCCTCTGCATATTTATCCTTGAGGGTCCCCAAGAACAACTTAGTAATGTTTGGAGACCAATGGCCTAATCAACGGAGAAGGGAAAGGGATGGGGGAAAGAAAGATAGAAGGAGAGAGGGAGCAAGAAGAGGAAAAGAGGAAGGAGCTATGGATGTTCTCTTGGCATTTGGTGATACCCACTCTTCCTTGCCTCTTCTCTAAAATATATCCCAAATTTCCACTAAATATGGGGTTGATTTTTGACTCTCTAGGAAAATAAATGAAAAAAAATTAAAAATAAAACTAGTACCCTCCATCCCTTCTCACCAAACACCGGTCAACCAGTGTGATTTTGAAAGGCCATATCACGTAGTTTAAATGTGGGCTCTGGACTCAGGCTGCCTGGATTCAAATCTTGCCTCTATCAGCCTTACAAGCTTTGTGACCTTGACTGCTCTATGCCTCAGTTTCCTCATCTGTAAAGTGGGGATAATAATAGAACCTACCTTTAAGATGGTTATGAGGATGAAATGAGACTATGCGGGTAAAGTGTTCAGGAGAAGGCTGGCACAGAGTAAGTCTCTGTCACTGCAAAACCATTTTGCTTTAAGGCAATTTCAATCTGCCTGCTGCATCACGCACCCTTGGAACTGAGTTGGCCCTGTCCCTTGTGGCCTCATGGTGCCTCCCACAGCCTCATAAATGTCAATGGTAAACGATGGCAAGCAAGGGGGAAGCTGGCACTCTCGCTTCTCTCCGTGGAGTGTCTAGTAAATGCCCTCACTGTCAAGCTAGTAACACGCTAGTTTCCTTTCGGCAAAGAAAGGGAAGCAGCACATCGCAGTCTATTCATAATACGCCTGTTTAGAAGGTTTGGCCTGGAGCAATATGATTTTGATTATTTTATTGCAAGAATACAATAAAATATGAAAACAAACGAGCTGCGGCTGACGCTTTTACAGAACTTGGCATAATTCCTAAGCGTGTGGTGCAATCAGCTGTGTTCCTTAGAATCACTGGGTCTAGGTGATGTTCTGGCATGTTTATCTGGAAAATGTTCCCCAAGCGATTCTGATGTAAAACTACTGTTCAAGTGTTCCTGGCTCCTTCCTTCCCATTTGATGAAAAATAGCTTCAACTAGGCTTTAAAGATCATCCACAATTTTGATCGACTTCTCCATGTAACTAGGTGCACTAGAAATTTCTTAGCAAATTCTCCACTCACGGAAGAAAATATCTTTAGCTCTTGTCCCTAACATAACCATGAAATTACGAATTATATTCCATTAGGACTGAATTACTAGCAACTCTTTTAGTGGGCTTTTCTGCCATTTTGATGAGAATTTACAAAGATTTTGTGAATAATTTTGTGAGTCACTTTGCCAGAAGCTGGATCTCTGTTGGGATTTTAAAAGCATGATGACCTTGCTGTTGTAATTTTAATTTTCCTCTTTGCTGCTTTTCCCCCTAATTTATTATTTTAGGATACTTGTCTGCCTTCACATATGAGGAATCCCAGTCTGCAGACAAGAGGGGAACAGGGAAAATATAATTGAATTATTTTCTATTTAACTAAAGCACACTTTTTAGTTTCATACAAGAATAGATGTTATTTAAAGTTCTCTCTAATATTATTGGCTACTTCTCTGCCTCTCAAAATTGTTGATCAGCCCTCCGTAGAAGCCCTTCTATACTGGCTCTAGGGAAACACTGGATGAAGTGATCTGGCAAATAAAAAAGATCTTAAAAGAGGACTTTATTTCCTTGCACATTCAAACACAATTTCTCGCCTTTTTTCCCAGGTCCACAGAAATCAAAATTCAGGGTGAGACTTGTGAGAGCCCCTGATCCCCATGTCAGTTTAATCGAGTTAGTCATGTCAAGTGCTTAGTATACATAGGACGGTGCCTGGCACGTATAAGAGCAATGTGTGTTAGTTATTTTTATGGTTCTAATTTTTTCCATCAGGTATCATCATCATCACCCTTCCAATACAATAATTTTTAGGCCCTGTATATGTGGAACCTCCCCTAGAATTGTGTCTTATTTATAATAGATACTTGAGAAATGCTTGTTGAGTTGAAGGAAGTAAATGGACTGTGAGTTCAAAAAATGTTTTTGAGTTTCAGGCACTCTTCATAGAAGAAATGCCGTTTCTACAACAACAGAAGAAAGAGCAGGTATTGTAAGCACAGCTGGCATGGAGGATTTCACGAGCTGAAAAGCCAGTCTCTGGAAAGGCACAGTGCTTAAGGCTCTCTGTTGTGATTAAAACACTTAAATACATGAAGCCATGGAATGCAATGCCACAGAATCTTACATGACCTACACTCCCGACCTGGGAGAGTAACAGGTACTGTCGCAACATGCCGCTGAGCTAAGCATAGACATGTTCATTGGTGGAAAAATTTTATTATGTGTAGGAAGTTCCTGGACATATAGTAGTAAAGAAAGATATACCACAGACACTCCCCTTCCAATGGGTACCCCTCAGAAATCTATGTCTCTACTCCACCACCTACCATTTTGCATGAAATTTATCTGTTTACCTGCCCTTTTCTGTTATGACACTAAGAGCTTCTGATAGCAAGCACCACATTACTTACCTTCATATCTCCTGTGCCTTCCCCCAAGCCTGTACATAGAAAGGACCAGTAAATGTTGAATGAACACAGGATATCACAGTAATCTTATTTTTTTGTTTGCATATTAAATTAGTAGTAGATATGTCTACATGAATATGGTAATCTATTTTCTGAGCCAAAAATTGACATGTCATCTGAAACACAACTGGACAATGTAAGCAGATATTTAAAATCTAGATAGTCTCAGAAAATTCTGGACAGATGAATACCTTATCCATGAGCCAGTTATGTTATTCATTTATTCATCCCTCCTTCCTTCCCTCCCTCTCTCCATCTATCTACCTCTACTTATCCATCTACTCACTTCATCCACCTATCCCTTATTTACTGAAAGTACCCTACCAACTCATACTTTCAAAAATAGAGAAAATGTATTACTTTTGACTTATTAAAAATAGATGGTCACAAAGATTAATCTTTTTAGTCCTTAATGCAGAATTTTTTGCTAATAGCTCATACAATATAGGATTTTATTTAAATTAGTGAATAGGTTTAAAAATCTTTATCAATATTTAAACAAAAACCTAAATCAAATTATCTGCCACAAAAATAGCTGTCATGAAAAAATGCCACACTTTCTTTTTCATATTTTCCCATCTTTCTACTACCTGATAGATTCTGAAGAAAAAAATTTAAAGCACCATCTATAACATAAATTATTCTTCACTTTTGTCTCACCTGAAAATGAATTAATTATATAGATTTTCAGAAGGATCAGAATTCTTCAGTTTTGAAATAAAAACAAAAACATTTGTTCCACAGACACAAATAAGGCTTTAGATTTTATTGTTATAAGGACATAAATGGTATATTTAAGAGGTAGGCAAATGATACAATACACCTTTGGGATAGAAATGTGGATCTTTCATTGGAGAAATATTTTGGAATAAAACAACCCCAAACTTGTAAAAACTTACTGTGTAATAGCTATTTCTTAGGATGTTCAATTGTTTCTCTTCAACAGTTAATATGACCAAGCCATCAATTTTGAATGTAATTTTGCTTGTGATTTTTTTTTTGTCTCTAATTTCTTACTATTCTAGACTAAATGTCTAGCAGAATTCTCTTAAATAAACCAGGTCCTGATTCAAAATTTTCACTATATCCACATTGCTTGGCCATACGAACTGCTCCCAAAAGTTACCAAAGTACTGTCTACTGGCAGGTTTACCATGATAAAGAAGAGTGAGAATACAGGCTGTTATTTTAATGGAAACTGTATGTGAAATCAGAATTATTTAGGCTATCTGAAAAAGTAACAAATTTAAAAATTTTTCATACAATGCATCCTGAACCATACCTCCATCACCTGGGTCCCCATCCCACCCTACTCTTTCTTTCAATCGAGTAACCATTTTCTGCACAATGATGAGAGCCATCCTTCTTTTTGGATGCAGACTTCTTTCCCCAATGGTGCATGCTCCAAGTCAATGGCAGAAGTAATGGAGAGTTGGCTGTCAAGTATGTTCTGAAGCTCTTGGACATTGATTCTTTCAAACGTGACCATTAGAAGGTCCTTGAGTTCTAGATCTTGGCAGTCTTTGATGCCATCAGCAATGACAGCAAAGTCTGCTATTAAAAGCAATGTTGTGGATGGCTACAATCTTAGGCTCAGCAATAAGCAATTTAAACATTTAATACATCTGAGCTTCTTTTCTACCACTACTAAGATCCAAGAAGTTGGCTGGTGGACCAAAATCAGAGATGATATCACAGGTAGCCATGGCTAGCCCATCATATTTACAAAGCAAGTAGCATTCCCATCACATATTTTAGGTCACATCCAGTGACTTCATTTCCAGTTGACTCTTTTTTGACTTGCTGTCCATGGCAAATATGTCTTTTTGTGGGTATTTTGCCTTATCACCCAAAGTTTATCTTGGCATGAAAAAAAAACATTAAACAAAAAACCTTCTCCTTCCAGAGTTTCACTAAAAGGTTTCATTTCAATCTAAGTAGAATCCATTTTCAGGAAGCAATTATACAACTTCTTAATTTCATCCACACCCTGATTTCCATAGGCCCATAGAAGCCTCAGTTTTATCCCATTAACTAAACCTGACTGTTCTTTATGCTTCAAAAATGTAAATTTCATCCTTAAAAATAAAATCTGGTGTAGAAGCTGCCACCTATTAAATGACAATGCCCCTGCTAAAGACTGCCCATCAATCAAGGCCATGGAAAGTAAAATTTCTAAATAGATTTCTCGAGAAATATTTAAGGCTTCAGCAGCCATCACCTTGTTAATTTTCATACCTTTGTTCAGAACTTGATTTCTTTCTAAATTAGTCCCAATTATCTGTTAAACAGCTGTACCACCACTTTAGGGCTGTTCAACAAATACCTCCTTTTAATCCACTATTAAAGATACATTTTCCCCTATCCTTCTGCTAAGATCTGAGCTTTTAAAAGAATTTCTTTTGCATTTAGTTTCTTAGCTGGCCTCAAGAGTGTCCATTCACAGTGTCTCTCACAAAATGCTCAGACTTTTACCCTGTTGCCTGACATCGGTCTCTTGCTCTTGGATTCCTGCAGGATCAGCTCTATTCAAGATTAATTGAACTCTTGGACTTGACTGAAAGGAGAGGGTCTCTGAGCACCAGGCCTTCTAGGCGCTTTTTGGCCTTCACTGTCATGGGGAAATTCTATCTTACATGAAAACCAGGCACAGAGCATTCTGATTGGGCAAATGAGAAGAGAGGAAAAGAAAGCTTAGTACAGATTTAATTCTATTTTGGAAATAAACCTGGAGGAAAAGCCTGCGTTGTCTGTGTGTGTGCGTGTGTGTGTGTGTTTGTGTGTACATATGCTTGCTTGCTCCTCTATGGGGATATGAATTCCTCAAGACCATGGACTGTGTCTTATCCATCTTTGTATCCCCAGTACCTAGCATAGTGTCTGATACATAGTCGGTGCTTAATAAAAGACTGTTACATGAACTGTGTTTGGGGCCAGTCCTTAGGCCATAAGGAAAGCCCTCTGCAGGTCATGTTTTGAGGACCACTACCATATCAGCAGGTCTGAGTCTTAGTTTATTTGGTTTAAAGCATTCTCTAACATAATTATTGACTCTCAAGCAATACTAGTTACAATTTTATCAGTCTAGATATTAATAGATATGCTGAGTCCAATGCCACTTCAGTTTCATACCCCAAACTCCATAGGCCTGTAAAATCCACTTTTGTAGAAAGCAGAGTGGCCTTAGATTACCTGCTAAACTTTATACAACAATCAAGCAAAATTAGATAAGGCCTAATACATTTTAAGCCAAGAGGATTCCTTTCTGATTTGACTCTGAAACCCATGCATCCAAGAATACTCTCCAACTACCAATTCTTCAAGTTGCAATGCTTAAGACCAGTGCTAGATTAAAGATAAATGGATCATCACTCCTACCCCACCCACAGAATAATCCAAGCAGGAAATTCCTACTAGTCCCATTGCTCAATCTAATCTTGCTAAAGAAAAACCTCTGGGTGGGGGAAAATTTTTATTCAAATAAATACCTAAGGATGATGTTCCCTTAGAGATCTCCTAAACAAGGAAGGTTATCCACCTGTCTGGACAAGATCTAGAGTCTGTGTCACATGTGACTGGCTGATGTGGGGTTTAATGACAGAGCACAGCATCCCCCAGGTCTTCCCTGTCCTCTTCAGCTCTACTGGTGTAATTTTGGGTGAGCTGTAGAGGCACATCTTCCTCCTCGAGGGATTCTTCACTCATTACTTACAATACTGCATCAGGTAATCTCAGTTCCTCCACCACCCTCTCTGTTGATCTCATGATAATCTATTAAACAGGTTTTTAATCCAAAAATAATGCAGCTGGACTCATGGCTAAGATTTATTGAGCACTTATGAGCCAGTCACTGTGCTAAGCACTTTACAAATCATTAACTAGTTTAATCCTGACAGTAACACTGTGAGGTGGGTTCTCTGGTTATCATCCTCACCTTAGAGATGAAACTGAAAGAGCTTAAGCCCAAGACCCTTAACATTATGTACCATTGCTCCAGTAAATTTCACCCAACACCTTACTTCCTTCATTCAAACATGTAACTGCTTCCAAACTATATGGGCATGAATCCCTGCCAGTTTGCCACTGCCTCCATGAGGACTTCCTGGATTAATCCAAAGGTATAAGAGTCTCCAATAATTCTATTATCTAAAATTCTATAAACTTCTCTATATGTAATCCTACTAAGATGTGTTTTCCTACGTTTAACTGATGAGAACTGTTTTATTTGTCTGACAAATCTGCCTATCAGTGTAGTTGTCCTTGTAGAGAACCTAATGCTCTACTAAAAGATATTTGATGATGAGAATGTTCATGAAAGCTGCTTCTGGTTAGCACAGCATGAGGTCATGCATCCTTGTGTACTTACAAGTTTGGCAGGTAGCCTTGGCAAAGCACAAAAGAAATGCTTAGACATGGGAAAGCACAAATAAATTGTTTTTTAAAGGACCCCTGAAAGCATTAGACTAGATAGTTCATTTTTAGACATCTTAAAAGGGCAGTAGTGTCAAGTCAGTTTTTTAAAAGGCCTAATGAACTCTGGGTATGCTTATTAGAAAATGGAAGGCGGGTGAGAGAGATGAGAGCAAGAGGCAGAAAAGTTGGTGATATCCACAAGAGAGGGGACCCAGAGGGAAGAGGAGAGTCTGTGGGCACGGACTAGCATTCAAGAAAAAAGAGAATATCTCCTCTGCTGAGATTGAGGAGGAAGAGGGAAAAAAAGTGGGGGGAGGGGAATATATTTACAATGGTGAGCTCATTTCTAGGGAGATACTTGATGGTCACTCTTTTCTGGGACAAAGCAGAGAGTTGTATATGCACTGTTAAAAACAGTTGGGGAGGTAGATAGGAGAATTAAAAAAAAATAGTGGCTATGGATTGGAAGAAGCGATAGCAATATTGATTTATAGGTGATAGGTTGTAACTTCAGCTAAAAATACAAATCTATAATGAATTATGGTGAAGATTTTCTTCCACAGAACTCTGTGGATCCAGAAGTGGAGGGATCAGTGGATCTGTGGCTAGAGGGGAATTTGCAGACTGGGAAAGGGCAAAATTAAGTCAAATACTGGTGAATCAATTCTAGGGTTAGTAAGAAGAGCAATTAGAAAAGAACTATGGTCTGAGGAAAGAAGTAGAGTTAAGAATCTAGGATGGTTGAATGCCTGCGTACATTCATCATTTGTTCCACAAACTTTGTATTAAGGATCTATTCCATATTGGTCATCTGCTAAACTTGGACTACAAGGACGAATGAGATCCTGTCCTGGAGTTGCTCACATACACAGTGGCAAGACTGTCACTAACTGCTATGGAATGCATATGTAAAAATATGCTTTGGAAAATCTGGTTCTAAACCGTGCCAAGTCTCTCATACTTGGACAGTAAGAGGATCAGAGAGAGAAGTTTAACTCATGCAGACAGTGGGTAGATCCAAATGGTCAGATGGCAGACAATAGATAACTATTGACATAAATAGAGGACAAGTATGTGTGCTTTAAATGGTGAGAAGGTGAGGGACTGGGAGTGGTGCACCATCCTAGAAGATACGTTTGGGATGCAGGAGATCTGGGAATCCAGGTTGCATTGGGCTATTGGAGAAACCCCCTTCCTTGAGAGTAGAGAAAGGATATAATTTGGTGTGGGGGTTAAAGTCCTTGGACCCTTTACACTGCAGAGATTGTTTTTCAATGAGCATCTACTACGTGCCAAGAGCTTTGCGCACATTGCCTCACTGATCCTCACAACAGTGCGGCGAGGTAGGTATCACCAAGCTCCATTTTACAGACGGAGGAAGCTGGGGCGGAGGCAAAGTGGTTAGGTAACCCGCTGGACTGGTCAATGAAACTAAAATCAAGGCCGACCTCAAGTTCAGCCTCTTTCTTTGACCCTATGCTGTCTCTAATATAAGAATCTTTGTAATGAGATACGGAGAAAATGGTCTTCCTCAACCATGAAATACAATCCCGAAGGCAGGCACAGCTCTCGGTGCGTGTGCGCGCGCGTGTAGGAAGTGGGGTCTGGGCTAGTCCCGCTGCACACGGGCGGGGTCCTGCGGAGCAAGGGTCCCCAAAGAGCCCCAGACCACGGTGCCTATAATCCCTCCCATTATAGTGAGCCCTGGGGTTAGGGTACCGTTTAGGAAGTCCTGGGCGAAATGCAGGTAAGTGACCGAGAGGACTGGCAGGCTCTCAGTTACACCTAATTAAGGAGCAGCTCTTTGAGCACTTGACCCGACTGGCCCAGGAGTCCGGGAAGGCGGGGTTGCCCTTGCACCCCGCGGGGATGGACCCCGGCGCAGGAAAGCCGGCGAGGGGTGGGCGTCGGAGAGGACGGGGGCTGGGGCTGAGCTAAGAGCAAACTTCAACTTGGGGACAAATCTCTGAGGAGGGGGCGCGCAACAAGGGCGTCCCCTCATTCCAGGGCTCCCTGGGAATCCCAGTGACAGGTGTCCCCAGGTCATCATTCTGGATGCCGGACGCCTCCAGGGGGGTCCGACCAGGGCGCGACTCAATTGGGCCGCCGCAGCCAGCTCGCGCCCTCTCCCCACACCAGGCGAGTCCGCAGATTTAACCCTTTCCCCCCAGCGCCCGCGCTGCGGGCCGCGTCCCCTCCTCCCGCACGGCGGGGCCGGCGGGCTGCGGGACTGGGCATGCTCAGTCGCCGCCCGCGTCGCGCTCCCCGGGCAACCTGCGCGCGCTCCCTGGGCGCTCTCGTCGCCTGCCCGCCGCCCGGGGTGCGTCCTCTCGCGCTCTGCCGCCCGCGACCCAGATTCCCGCGCCGCCCCCGCTCGCCCCGCGCCCGCAGCCGGTGCGGCAGCAGTGGCCGCCCTCGCTCAGCTCGGCGCGGGAGGCGGCGGGCGTCGTTGGCGGCCTGGGGCAGGCGGGGATGGAGAGCTGAGCCCGCCGCCGCGGGGGTGCAGGTGAGTGGGGGCGCCCGGGGCCGACCCCGGAGGGGCCGAGGGGCGAAGGGCGGATGCCCTTGCGGAGGAGAGAGGCGGCGGCGCGGGCGCGGGACACCCAGGGCTGCTGCGCCGGGGGCGGGCGGCGAAGCTAAGGGTCGGGGGCAGAAAGGGCTACGGATGAGAGTGGCCCTCGCCGCGGCGCGCGGGCTCTGGGGCCCCGGGACCGTAAGCCTCTCCCCGCACCTCGGATGGAAGCCTTCGGGGCTGCGGGGGGGCGCCGGTAGCCTGGCGACTGCGCGCCGAGGGCTCTGGGGAGGCAGCGCTGGCCGCAGCCCAGACGCCAGGCGAAGGGCGGCCTGACCGGGGCGAGTGGCCGAGCCGGGCCCCCGGACCCCCTGCCCCACCGGCTTCGGCCCTGACGCTGGGCCCGGGGGGCTGGAGGTCGCCCGCGCTGCGAGCCTGGAGGAACCACCCGGGGGTGGGCGCGCGGCGCTCCCTGCAAGTGCTGGGAAACTCCTCACTTAGGAGAGCGCCACTCTCTCCTGGGCAGGTGGACTGGTAGAGGCCGGTGGGGTGCGACAGACGACAGAACAATGAAAGGCAGAACGGTGGCGTGTGGCCGTGGGTGTAGCTGTTTCCAGCCTCCTGGGCGGCTACTCCGGTAGCGCACTTGATGAATATTTCAGGAATGACCTCGCAGCTCGCTTGCCCCAGCTCAAGTTAAACGAATGTGTTTGTCGGCCTTTCTGCTCTGCCCAGGCAGGTGACAGCCACAGCCAGTACCTTGAGCTTTGTCCAATTTCAGCCCTTCCTGGTACCAGCTAAGAAAAAGAAGCTGCTCGCTGCTAACCACGGTGTGCTTTAGGTTGAGCCTGTCATTCCGAGAGACCAGTTTTGGGCAGGCATCCAGGCATTGTTCTGCATCCCTGCAGTGTGTGTTGTCCTGGCAGCGCGACAACCGTCCTTAACTGGAGATGCCACTATGGTGGAAAGCAGGTAGCCTGCTTGTGCTGGGATAAGCGTCTTAATTCATTGTCATCTTATGACACTTGATAGTTACTGCAGACTTAGTCATTCCCTACCCAGAAGTTTTCGCTGAGATTACTCTAGTTGAAATTTTGGTGAAGGCTCTCCTCTCCATCCCTCTGCACTGGAGCTATTTCTCTCTCCTTTATCTTTCATGGGAGTGAGAAACGAACATGTCTGTAATCGCTGTCAAGAACACAAAGAAGAACCCATTAAAGGAGGGAACTTTCAGGATTGGAACAGGCTGCAGGGCATCTTTCCCTGCACCTTGGGTTATAACTTCCATTGCACCATCACCATTAATCAGTAAACTGGCAAACACAACCGTTAATGCTCTGAAATGGTGCTCCTTTGCGGAAGAAGCCTGCTTCCCCTCCCTGTAGTGAGACAGTGTGTAGTCTTCTGAGTGACCTGTGAGGAGTCTCCCGTACACAGTGGAGGCAACTCTCTTCCCTTGTCGGTCCCTGCACAGCTAAGCTGATGGTTCAGTTTACAGATGTTTCACGCAGCCCACAAAGCCCCTCTGCATTCCCAGCACAGGCTCCACCTCCGCCTGCCAGGCTGCTGCTTCCCAGCCTGTTAGGGAAGGCACTGTGCTTGATTAGTGAAATTAAAAAAAGGAAGGATTTATTTATTTTCCTTATTGTATTGAAAATAGGAAAGTTTGACAAATGGTTAATTATTAATAGATGTAGCCAGGACTTAGCTCAGGCATATTAATAACTTGATGAATATCAATTTTCTAAAAAAATTTGAGCAACATTACCTTATTCTTTGTGCTAAAATTCTTGAATGATCACATTGGAAGGGAATTGTGTGAAATTAGCAATGTAAGTGAAAATCTTTTACAATAAACAATGTTTCCTAAGGCATTTCAACTGACCTCCCTAGAGATGCTCAGAGAGAAACGAGCTGCATTACCAGACATAAAATCTGGCTAATTGGGAAGTATGCGGAGCTTGCATACAAACTGCCAGGTGACCTAACGAAGCACTTTCTTGAGGACTCTTGGAATCTTTAAAGATTCACTGGTAGGGTTGCGAGACTTAACAATAAAAATACAGGACATTGAAATGCTAAAAAAAAAAAAAAAAAAAAAAAAAATTTACAGGACATGTGATTAAATATGAATTTCAGATAAAAAAGTGAATTTTTAAAGTGTAAGTATGTCCCATGCAATATCTGGAACATACTTATACTAAAAAATTGTTGTTTATTTTAATTCAATTTTAACTGGGCAGCCTGTATTTTATGTGGCAACCCTGGTCACTGCAAATGTCTGATTCTTTTTTTTTTAGATTGCTTATGGGTTGAAAAAAATAGAGCAGAAATCATATGCTGTTCTGCAGACAATCTGGGACAAGCTCAGTCCTGATTTAAGCTATTGAAAATAACTCATGCTTAAAAGTGAGTTGTTTCAGTTCAACACACATTCTTTGGGTACCTTCTGCTTGCTAAGCTAAGTGGGAGGTGCCAAGAATCGAAAGATGACTTGAGGCACTGGAGGGGCTGGGGAACTATATCAGAAGATACAGGACTTGTGTGAGAAGTGTTATGAGGCCCATTGTAGGAGCCTGGGAAAGACACCAGACCCTGCTGGGCAGTTCCAGGCAGGGAGTGAGATCACCAGCAGTTTTAATGGGGTTGACCTTTAATAAGAGGGCAAGTCCCTATCCTATGAGGAAAGGGGAAAAGAAACAAGTGGGTTTATAGGCAGTGGAGTGGAGCTGGAAGCTGAAGGAGTTTTACCTCATGATCTCCGCTAGAGTGGCCTGCTGACGGAAATAAGAAAGGGATTCTAGAAGAAAGATTTTAAATAGTTGCTGATGAGAAAGGCAGACAAAGCTGAAAAGGGACAAGTGCAGGGATTAATAAGTGGTACTTGGGTGAATTGCATCTCCTTGCATTTAAAATAGCAGTTAGTGTGCCCTTTGATTTATATCCTAAATGCTCTTTTGCCATTCCACTACCATCCCATTCTCCTCAGGTAAAAAGTCATCATTGATGATACTGGAGTATGTTAAGACTTTTATTTCTTTTACATAAAAATATTTAAATAGAATATTTGAGATGCTGATCAATATTCGGAACTTATGGCACAAGTTCCTGAAATGAGATAAGCAGATGTTTGATTTTCACAGAATCTGTTGCTTCAAGTAGGAAAAGACATTAAATTGCAATAATTTTCTAGTTTGGTCCCCCTGTCTTTAAGGAAGCAGATTCTGATGGTGGAAAGAATGTTGGTTTTACAGAATTAGCACTATATGAAAATGACCATATGCTTGTAGGGCCAGAGAATATCTACTCAGAATGTTCTAAATGTAATTAATTCCAAAAAGTAGCACACCAAATACATTTGTGTCTTTGAAAGCAGATACTTTCACTGTTGATCAGCGTGGGAAGTTTCCAGGGAAGTTGAAGATTAAACCAGTGCAGTCCATATAGAGAACAGTTATTCACGTCTTGAAGATTCCAGTTTGCAAAAAATCAAGCAAATAGCAATAGAGTGACATTCTAGATAATGCTTCCATCATCGAATCTAGAAATCAGTCTTAGGGACTGGTGGTTTGAAGTTGTGTGTACCCCAGCAAAACATGTTCTTAAATCTAATCCATTCCTGTGGGTGTAAACCTGTTGTAAGTAGGACCTTTAGTTGAGGCTACCTCAGTTAAGGTGTGGCACACCTCATTCAGGTTGAGACTTAGTTTTATTACTGGAGTCCTTTATAAATGGAATGAATACTGAGAGAGAAAGCCACGGAGGCAAGAAGCTGAAAGCAATGAAACCCATAAGAGAAGGGAGAGACCAGCAGGCGCCGCCATGTGCCTTGCCATGTGGCAGAGGAGTCAAGGATCACCAGGAAGAAAACATCACATTGATGATATTTTCCTGGCCTCAAACTGTAAGCTAATAAATTCCCGTCGTTTAAGCCAACCCATTTCATAGTTTCTGCCTTGAGCAGCCTAGGAAACTAAAGCAGGGACCATGCTTTAGAAGTACCCAATATGTTTGAATATGCATGTGTTGGTTAAATTTCCACTCCATGGTTTGTTTTCGTTTTCTAGGGCTGCCTTAACAAAGGATCACAAACTGGGTGCTTAAGACAATAGAGGTTTGATGTCTCACAGTTCAGGAGACTACAAGTCCAGTGTCAAGGTTTTGGCAGGGCCGTGCTTCCTTGCAAATCTGTAGGGAAGAATCTGTACCATGCGGCTCTCCTGGCTTCTGGTACTGGTTTGCTGGCAGTCCCCGAGGCATTTCCTGCCTCCGTCATCACATGGCCTTCTCCCCTGTGTCTGTGTGTCTGTGTCCAGATTTCCTCTTCCTATAAGGGCACCAGTCATACTGGGTCAAGGGCCCACCCTACTCCAGTTGACCCCATTTTAACTTGACTAACCCCATCTGTAATGACCCTCATTCCAAATAAGGTCACGTTCTGAGGTCCTGGAGATTAGAACCTCAATGTCTCTTTTTGGAAAATGCAATTCAATCCATTACAGTTTACAATAAGGTCTTAAAATCATATAAAATAACACTATGCTGAAATGTATAATGAGGTAGTTAGGGTCTTTCTTATCAAATGATTGTCCTTTATTAAAAGAGAGCAGAGGGAGCCAGTGTAGCTCAGTGGTTGAGCGCTGGCTTCCAACATATGAGGTCCCAGGTTCAATCCCTGGCCCTGGTACCTCCAATAAAAAAAGAGCAGAAAACACTTCTATTTCAGGTATTGTACTTGCGCTCTGCAGTGTTTGCCAAATATGTCCTGCTCTAGGATTCTGAAAGTTAAAAAAAAAAAAAATGTGACCAAGAATATATTGAAGTTGCTAAAATTTTAAGGTAATTAGACCATAGGTTTTATTTTCAGCAAGGCTTATGTGGACACAACTTGTTAAACAAAGGCTTACCTGCAGTGATCTTTGATAATTATCACCCAGAGAGAGCCTTAACTGAACTATTGTGTCCTCAATTCACATTCTAAATCCTCATTAAACACTCTGAATTTAAAGATTCTGAAGACGGTCTGTTCTTGCATCCCAGGAGACCTTAACCCTTCAGCTCCCTTATGCTAACCTAGGGCAAATCATTTATTTTACAACAGCTTTTGTACTGTGAAATGGAAGATACAGGCATTTTAGAAAAGAATGGAGTACCACCCCACTCCTATATCTGTATAAAATAAACATGAACTGTTGCTCTAGCTCTATGAGATGAATATCTTAATTCTCAATATAATTAGGATATTTATATAATGTCTGCATACCCTATATGATGCTTCAGGTGCCCTCAAAATAATTCTCAATTTGCCAGGTGATTGTGCTACATGCCTGAGGGCTCAGTAAGCCACTTTTAAAAAAATCGGTTTCAAGCAAGTTAATGGCTGCAGATTCAGAGACATAGCCTTTAAATGTAGTCTCCGTTTTAATTATTGGGATTAGGACTTGGTTAATTAGAATGCTTAGTGTAAGTGCTTATTTCAGCTGCCATAACTCTCCTTCCTATTTTTCTTTCTGCGAGTAGTTGGTGAGGAGCTGCCATGTTTTGAAGGTTCATTCATAATGAATCGGATAATTTGTTATCTGTTATTTGGTTTAGCAAATATCATTAATGACATCATGAACCCTATTCCCTAAATTGTTCTGGAATCATCATTTGGCCTTAAAAATATTTAAAGTCTTTTCTTTTTCCTTTAGAAGAAGAATTAAGAGTATTCTAACTTCAGAATTTAGAAGCCAAATTTTCTGAAGATTCCATATTGCAGCAGAACCCTACATTTTCATTTTGGATTTTCTTTGGTCTTAGAATCCATGTAAATTATCAGAAAACTTAAAGCATTTTTCAGTTCAAAAGTTTAATTGTACAGTCTCTCAACATGGTAAACATTTATCAAAGCTGTTTTAATTCAAATACATTTTATGTACATCAGTCATAATTTGAAAAGCTTTTATTAAAATACTAACATAGAATTTTGGCTTTTGTATTCTGCCTCATGTATAATGTGTATGTAGTCCGATACATGAACTCATGATATAAAAATCAAGACTTACAAAACATGAATTGGGTTTTAGTTTTTTTTTTTTTTTAAGGTACCGGGGCTGGGGATTGAACCCAGGACCTCATACGTGGGAAGCCAGTGCTCAACCCCTGAGCCACATTGGCTGCACTGAGTTGGTTTTTTCATTTGTTTGCCTGTTGTTTGTCTTTGTTGTTAGGAGGCACCGGGAACTGAACCTGGGACCTCCCATGTGGTAAGCAGGCGCTCAACCGCTTGAGCATCATCTGCTCTGGGTTATAGTTTTTGTTTCACTAAAGAGTTCTGTACTGTACCAAAAATTTCCCCTGCTATTTCTTTAGAGTGTAAGTAATCTGGAGTATTTAAAATAAAGTTTTATATGCATATTGGCCTTCTCAAACATATCTATCAACTAAGTTCTTAGTTGATCTTTGTGGGTGAAATGCAGAAATGAGGTCTGGGATGTGGGATGTGAGTTGATCAGCTTTACCCATAGGGTGTTCATAGGTGCAGAAGCCAACATAGAAGGTGGTTTCTGTTGATCTCTTTTAGAGCTCTTCACTTGATTCTGAAGTTTCTGCAATTTCATCAAGGACTCAGATGTATGTAGATCATAAATATAGCAGGTTTGTTGATGATGCTCAAAGCAATAGTTAATTTGGTTGACAACCAGGATTAAACTTGATATCCCTTAGCCCAGAGCAAGGGCTGAAACTAAGAAGATTATATTCTAAAAGGTTGGATGTGAAGTTCTTTCAAGTTCTGCAATCAGTTGTCCAAGTACAGGGTGTGTAAGTCCTAGTTTACTAACAATTTGGGCTGTAAAAAATAATTTTAGTTGACTTGAGTATTATTAGTCAACAGTGCACAAGAAATAAATGCTATTCTGGGCTGGATTCATAGATGAATAGAATCCAAATCAAAGAAGGTCAGAAACAGAGTGTACCTGTCAGGGATGTAATAAGAGGGGAAGCCTTTATTGGGTAGGCCGTTGGCTCAGATGACCTTTAAAATACTTCCTAAATCTGATCATGCAGTTAAAATTGAGCTCCCAGGCACATGTACACAAATCTGCCAATGTTAAATTCAACTTAGTAACGTTTATGTAATATATAACTTTTTTACATCCCTTCCTTGCTTTATAATGAATATAGAGCCTTATTCTTTTCTGCTTAATGATAATATTCCTTAGGTAATTAACCATTCAGCACTTAAAATAAATGTATCCACTCGGTGACCACCACTAAGTTAAATTAAAGAGGCGATTCCCAGGTATTTCTTAATTATCTAAGATGATATTGAAATTACTAGTTCAACATGAGTGAATGTATTTTGAGTAGCCATAAAATAGGCATGTGTCCAGGTTCTAAAACAAAATTTGACCGTCTACTTAATCAAATTAGACGAAGACGGAATGCGAGCATGTCTTCACTCCGAGTGCAGTCTACACGTACTCTGCTGGTATTCTGCATTGTGTTTTGGCTTGACCGAGTTTTTGTTTATAGTGTAGGGTGGACACTTGCCATTCTTTTGAACACTGGCCTCTGGACACCTTTCCCCTGTTGGGGTTCCCCACAGCTCTGGAGGAGCTGAAAGTGCTTGCTGTCCCAGGCACCCTGGCTCTTCCTCGTGGCAGAGGTGCCATTCCGCAGAGCCCCTCGGCCAGCCCCTCGGCCAGCGCTGGAGGTCCCTGGTGCCAGCTCCAGGCTGTTCCTGGTGGCAGTAGAGGTCTCTTTACCAGACCACTTCTGTGCCATCATTTGAAGCATTATTTTTGGCAGCACAGCCTCCAAACCCGGTTCTCTGGCCCTCCTGGACGTTCTGTGAGTTACCTTCCAAACAACTCCCTCTTCTGCTTAGTCAGAGGTAGGCCCTCTTGCTGGGAATAATAATCCTGGCTGGTTCAGATGCAAGTCCGTGTTGATGTTGGCATATTGGTCAGTCTCCAGAGCCTGTTGAGCACAAAGCACTATGGAAGGCACGAGAGGAAATCTTTATTCAGTCTGTGAGTGTTCATGGAACAGGGTGATTTGCATGGCCTTGGACAGAGGCACGCAAAGCTGGTGTTTTCAAACTAGTGCTGTAGGCGCTGATGGGAGGGCAAGGGCGCTGCTGGCAGACTACGCCAGAGACAGATGCATTTCTTATGGATTGGCTGGTGTTAAAGATTGATTTGGTGTGGGGATGGTTGGGGTAAGAAGCAATGTTATGTGGGAAAATAAGCTTTTTGTCAAATCCAAGAGGCATCTTCCCCCTCATTTTAACATTTCTGCAATTAGGATGTGTTATGAGAGTGTGTCGGGTTTTAACTGCTACTTTTTTCTTCTCTAGCTACCAGATTTCACCAAGTCTAAGATGTCATTGATATGCACCATTCACTTTCTGTACCACTAAGAGCAGAAGCTCACTTTCTAGAATATTACTCTTGCCTAACACCATGCTGGGGGCTCCAGACTAGAGGATTCAGAGCGAGCTTAAGAGAAACAAGTCAGTCATGGCAATGACGTGGTTAAATACAAAATTCCTTTTTGTTGTTGTTGTCTCCCAAGGCTATTAAATAGAAATAGGTTTACCTCTAATTTCTATTCTGGACAGAATTTGAGGTGCTAATCATCATAGCCTTGCTTGGCAACAAAAGAAGCCTATTTTGCTTGCAGGGATCCTCAGTTTTGTGTATGGCACACGCTCTCTCTCTAATTCACATATATACAAAAGTAGACAGAAGAGCAAAATGGGTGGACCCCACCATTCAACAATCATAAATTTATGGCCGATCCTTTTTGATCTATAACCCTACTCTCTTTCCACCCCTTTTTATTTTGAAGCAAATCCTGGACACCATATCATTTCATGTATAAATATTTCAATATGCATATCTAAAAGATAAGGACTTAAAAAAATACCTAATCACAGTAACATTATTACAGTCCTGAAAACATTATAAATTGTGGCACCTTTTTAAAATTATAATTTTTTTAAATCAAAGTAATGCTTGCATATTATTTAAAACATCATACAAGACTTACTGACGAACAGCTGTCCGTGCACCATAATCCTTCCCCACTCCAGATTTCTGCTTCTCTGGAACACCCACTTTAATTATTTTAGCTGTTCCTTCTGGTGTGTTCCACCTTACTTCTAAATCATCTGCTTTCTTGATTTTTTAAAAAGGATCAGATCCACTGGTTTTTTGCTATAGAAGTAAAGATTGAACTTTCATACCTAATCCCTATAGACATATACTTCTTTCACTTCTCCCAGCATCACCATTTTTGGTTAAATCAGTATTCAGTATTTATTTTGACAAAATGTTATTTACAGCGGCTTGTATTTTTTTTTTATTTAATTTTTAATAAATCATACAATTTAAATATTCAAATAAAAAGAAACAAAGGTAGATCTCTAAGCCAAGCACGAGTTTGTGTTTTTATTCTCCCTCTGGGTATTGACGGCTTAACTTCCCTGGCACTAGAGGACGAGAGTAAAAGGTTAAGATGCTGATGCATATATTTTTTTATACAACATTTTTGCTTCCCCAAGAACTAGTCACTCATTTTTTTTTTTTTGGCTTAATTTTCTGTGACCCATATCACAAATTTGCCCCCAAATAGAACTGTAAATATTTTTTCATATATTCATACGTGTCGAATAATATCAGTTCCAGGTTTTTCCATGAGGACATCCTTTCCTGAGCCCTCCTGCACTCCAGACTGGCTACATCTGTTGTTACAGGACTTTGCTCCCCATTGTTCTGGGAATTCTTGTCATATTACTCCTGTGTAGGATCTCCTGATTCCTGGGCTCTATGTCTGTCTTATTCTCCACCTTCATTTGGTACAGTGCATCCTCCAGAAGCTTCCTAAGAAGGTATGCTTGGGAGATAAGTGGAAGGTATGTCTAAAATTGTCTCCACTCTCCCTGCACACTGTCTCCTGGGTATAGAAATCTAGGTTGGAAAGAATTTTTTCTTAGAGTTTTTCTTCTTGCTTCCGTGTTTCTGTTAACAAAGCCAGTGCTTCTGATCCTTGGTCTTTTGGATGTGACCTCTGTGGAAGCTTTTATGTTGTAAAATTTCATGACGAGATGCTTTTGTTATTCAAGGAGCTGGAGGTACTGTGGGCCCCTTTGAACTGGACACTCAGGTTCTTTGGTTCTTGGGAGAGTTTCTTATATTATTTCTTTAAGTTCTTTACCTCCATTTTCATTTTCTTTGAGGAATATCTGTTATTTGGATGTTGAAATTTTTCTCACTATTTATCTCCTGTTTTCCATCTTTTTGTAAATTTCTTCAGACAGATTTTCTCAAGTTTGGGAAGTTTCTTCAACTTTATCTTCCATTTCTGTCATCTGTTTTAAAAATTTCCAAGAACATTTTCTTATTCTCTAAGAGTTGTTTTTATTGTTTTCTGTTCCTATTTCATGGATATGATATTTTTCTTTTATCTCTGAAATTAATTATGATGTTTTTTGGTAATTTTCTTCTCTTTGCATGGTCCAGTCCGGCCTTTGCACTGCCTCTGTTTCTTCCAAATCCCACCTCCCCCCCTGTTTTTGTTTTTCTTTGTTTTGGGTCTCTGCAATTCATATAGAAACTTTCCTTAATTATCTGATAATCCCTAGCTGAATGTTCATATTTACAGTTGAGGCACTAAAATGCTTAGAAGCTTTTTATGCACTTTTGAGGTTGGCTTTACAGAAGTTGAATGGAAATGTGCAGTTTTTCACTGAGAGAGATCCACATGTGTCTTGTCTTAAGTTGGCTAGTTTCCTGAAGGATCAATCCTCTAATTTCCTGCCTGGGGAGTAGCATTTCGACTGGGAATTGAGTGGGAGAAGGCGGCTGAAGTGTTTCTTATTTATCGTGTAGACTTTCACTTATCCTCCTTGTGTTCAATATGGCACCTCAATCTCATTTTCCTGTCCCCAAGTTCAGAGTCTTTCAGGCTCAACTTCAAGAGTAAATCTCACCTCTATGATAGATAGGAGAGGCTTGTTTCAAAGGATCGGGAAGGAGATCTAGGGCAACTATAACTATAACTGCTCCTTGTAAGACCATCCAAGCAAGCCTCCTATTTTGGCTTCATCGTGCACCCACTTTCAGAGGAATTGGGTGCCCTCAACTCCTGAACGTGTCTGAGATTCTCTTCTTTGTCTTGGCTTGCCTCCGGGCCACTTCCCTCACTGCAGACTTAGCACCTGTCCTTCCCTTTTAAGCTTCCAAAATTTTGCTGGTATCTTATGTGCTTTCCCATTGTCTCAGCCTTGTGGATTATGCTTTTTTTTATTTCTTTACTACCATTCATTGGGATTTCATGTGTTTTATTTGTCATGTTTAAATGGAGGTCTGTGCCATACATTTTAAAGGCTCACTTAAAAGGAGTTAAACATATAAAATAGTGTTATCTACATCAACAATAATTATACTGAGATAATTACTGCTTAGTAGGTGTTTCGCATTGTCTGTGTAAACTCACACAATTATCATACTTGTGTTGTTACTGCTTTTATCTGCTAACCAACAGTAAGTTCTAACACTCTTAACCTGGTCACACAACCTTCTTTGCAAAATGTTCCACTTAACACATGTTACTAGAATATGTATTGCTGGTTGTGGAAAAAAAAAAATTCAATCAATGATCAGAATTTTGACACATATCTGTGAAGAGCCCTAAAAACTGTTTGCTGGTTAGGGACCTTGGCCTTAGAGTACAGTCCACTTGAGTCTGACTTACCTGAAAAGGGTGTTTTCATTTGAGGCAACTTGGAACTTCTATAATAGCTTCTGGAAAGAAAATTAGATTTTATGTGTGAGATCCCGTTCCTTGGAGACAAAGACTATGTCTTACTTATTTTGTAATTCTCATGCCTGAAAGAATTGACATAATACTCAATAAATGTTGACTAGAATTAAGAGCCGGGGTCTTTTCCTACCGACTGGTTGTCTGACCTTGGACAAGTCATTTGTTGAATTTTTATTGAGGCCCCGAGGGAGAAGGTCACTTAGGAGAGGTGTTGGGGAAGAAAAGGCCTGAGAATGGAATATTTGGGAACACCTACACTTATATAGGCAGACAGAGGAAGAGCTTGAGAGATGGGTGGAAAACCAGGAAACATGAGGTCATGTAAGTGAAAAAAAGGACCTTTAAAAAAGCAGCAGGTATGTTAGAGGTCAAATAAGATAAGGATAGGAAAATGGAGTTTGGACTGGATCATGCTCTACCTTCAATTAAGGATTTACTCACATACCCATCCTTTGTGTAGGTAAGAGTGCTTCTCAGATGTTTATGGTCAGAGACATCTTTATGGTAAAAAGAAGTCAGCTTGAGCCGTGTGTGTGTGTGTGTGTGTGTGTAAATGTGTATGCATGTGTGTATAGAGGGGGACTGAGGATAGGGAAAGGGGACCAGAGCTCAGAGGCTGTGGAGTAAGGGGTTGGGAAGCTCTCCAGCGAGGCCAAGAAAGACGGAAATTGCTCATATATCATCCAACTAAAACATATTCTGGAATTACCCAACCTGGTTTAACCTAAATAAAAATGTTTGCGTCAGGGAACAAGAACCCTATAGTGTGATTTGCAGTGTGCCATTAGCACTGTCACCGACCAGCAGATTCTCCTGCAGAAACATCACAGCCTGGAATTAGGAAATAAGTAGGCTTCAGATTCTAAGATACTCCCCCCCCCCCGCCCACTTCATTGAAATTGGGATATGCCATAGAATTGACAGTATTTTCCCTTTCTTAAGGGCACATGAAACAGTGGTGCATTTTGATGGCGTTGCTGAAATACCATAGGAAAGAATGAAAGAATATTTGCTCAGCAAACCTTTGTCAAGTCACGCATAGTCATAGCTCTCAAGTGAGCTAACGTTTTGTTGTTTGTTTCACAGTATGAATTTTTGCAGAAACCTATCCTAAAGTCCTGAAACGGTTCACTTCTCAGGAGTGACTGTTCTCACCTCATCTGTGTGGTCAGGGTCAGCGGATGCCTGAGAAGCAGGTTACCCTGTTGGTCTCTAGGCCCTGGAAGTGCCCCAGTTTGCTTGGACTTTTCCTGTCTGGTCATTTCTAGGTCGATGGCATCACTATGTTCTGATGATATGAAAACAAACATTTTTCAGAATGCATCAGTTTAGATTAACAAAACTATATCCCTTGAATTTTTATGCAAAGATAAGCTTACCATTCTTTTACTGTGGTTTTGTTTAGAGGTTTGATTTTTAAAATTAAAATTTTTAATTAAGATTGTACAAAATCTAGTGTGAGTATTTTTGTGGGAAAGAAGGATTACTATTTGAATTTTGAAATTTCCTCATTCTTTTGTGGATTATTTTAGAGACAGATGTCATCAACCGTGCTCTCCCTCTGTGAAGACAGTACGTAAGATATAGGCGACTGCAGTGAAAGTCAGGAAGATCACTCTACCTTTGAAGCAGATCATAAATCCATTTACAGGCAACCCTGAATTCTGTGCCTGGCATGGACCTACATTGCTGTAAATCACAAAAATTATCTCTGGATGAGTGTTTTATTCCTGAAAAAGGCAAAAAAAAACAAAACAAAACAAAAACCCTCTTAGTTGTCATTTTAGTGAGTGTCAGCAGAGTGGTTTTCAAGCTAATCAGCAGAGAAGGAGGTAAGGAAAGTGCTAGAATGTGGCCTCAGGGAGATCCTTATGTAGGAAATTTATACTTCTAATATGACATGCTAGTCAGCATGTGTGAAATGTAAATGCAAAATTTGAAAGTTTTTTTGTTCATTTTTCTGTGATGGTAATTTTTTATATTGCTTGCTTTCGCTCATGTGCATGCCTATAGAAAGTAAAAAAAATGCATTTTGTATATAGTTTAAATGCTCATACAGTGTTAGAAAATTTTTTTTCTTTACTTCCTTCCTTTTCTCCTTTACCTCCCCTCCCCTCCCTTCCCTTCCTTTCTCTCCTCCTTTTCCCTGTCCTTCTCTCCCTTCTCTTTTCTTTTTTTTTTTTTTTTTTTTTTCTATAAAGGGTATTTATTTGGGGTAGAAGTCCACAGATACCACCATAAAGCATTAAGTTTCTTCTCTCACCACAGTCCATTGCCACGTGTTAGAACAAGACAGCTGCTGGTGTTTGCCAGGGTTCAAGCTTCTGGGGTTCCTCTCTTCCCGGGGCTGCATTTCTCTCCAGGCTTAGCTCCTGTTTCCTCCACAAGGTCAGCTGTAGACGATCAGGCAAACGGCTTGCTTCTCTTCTCCTGGCGCCTTCTTCCCAACATCAAAACTGCTTTTCAAAAGACTGCTTCACTGTGGGAGATGTTTGTGTGGGTCGTGATGGGAGGTGTGGGAGGTGGGCAACATGGGAATCCCAGTGGGTTCCATGCAACACCCTGGGTAATCTAAGCACCTCCCAAAATACATGCACACATATATATAAACAACATCCTTGTAAGCAAATACACATATATGCATATATATTTATATATCATTTTGCAAATGTTTGTATGTATTGTGAGAATTTTGATATTTACCCATAATAAAAAAAATAAAATTAAAAAAAATAATAATAAAATAAACTGCTTCTCAAAAAAAAAAAAAAAGACTGCTTCAACTATCCTTTGCCTTGCCTTTTATATTCAATTCCCCACCCACCAAGGGGTGGGGCTCAATGCCCTAATCCTAACCTAATCATTAATCATGTCCAGATTAACAGATCAGTTTACAAGCATGATTCAATTATATTTTTGGAATTCATAATTACATTAAATTGGCCAACTGTTACACTCCACCCTCTGAATTCCAAAAATACATTACAATTCTCATGAAAATTGAAATCAGTAACAATTCAAGTACAAAATCATATCAAAATCATTTTAAAGAAATACAGTTTGTCTTCAGGCAAAGTCCCATCTGCTATAGACCTCTGAATCTTACAAAACCATTAAACTGCTTCCAATACACAAATGGAAAGACAAAGGATAAACACTTTCATTATCATAAGGAGACATTAGTATGTTAAACATGAGTCATGGATCCTTTACAGTTCAGTAAAACTGCAGGGCATCCTCCATTTGATTTCAAAGTCTGAGAGTTATTCTTAAGAAAATGATTTCTTCTACTTGGGGCCACATGGGAACTCACCCTTTCCACAGGCTTGCCCAACAGCCATTTTCTTGGTTCCACCCTCATCAAGCATCTGGGTGTCAACCAAGCTTCAGACCTCACCCTCCAAGAGTGTTGGGGTGATTGCCACACCTTACCCAATCTTTGGGTTAGAGTCCTAGCCCCCCTAGTACAGTGAGGTGAAGATAACATTCCCTCTAACCTTTGGCATACAGGCTCAACCCTCTCAGAGCAACGAGTTGACCACCTGACTTTCCCTAACCTTTGGCATACAGGCTCAACCCTCTCACAGCAATGGGTTGACCACATGGCCTTCCCTAATCCATGGGGGACAGGTACACCCCTCTCAGACCAATGGGGTGTTGACCTTAACCACCCTAATCTTTGAGGAATGTGCTCCAACCTCCCTGCACCATGGGGTGGCAAAACTCTTCCTGAACATTGGACATCCACCTTCTTCACCTGCTGGGGAAAACTCACCCTCTCTGCACCATGCGGCATCAAAACTTTCTCAGAACATCGGATAGGAACTTCCACCCTCTTCAACTGCAGGGGAAAACTCACCCTCTCTGTACACATGGGTGGGGCTCCTCTCTTGGCCCAAGGAGATGTCTTAAGTCCAGATCTCTGCTTCCACGGTTTTCTTCTCAAAGCTGATTCTCCTTCAATCTCTCCTTTCCATGTCCTCTTTTGTCCAAGCTGACAGTGGTTTTGTTCATACAGCTCTCTCAAAAACTTTGTTGGTTTAGCATGCAGGAACCAGGGGTCCAAGCCATTAGACAGTAAGACTTTCCACAAGTCTTTCCAAGATAACTGCATCTTCAATTCTGATTTACAAGTTCCAGGTTTAGCTAAGTCTTCAAATAGGGCATTTTCATCTGGGAATTTGATTTCCAGAGACTTGGAAGTTCCGGAATCAGTTTCTGTTTTCTTTGTGCCCAAAAGTTCAGTCATTAGTGTATTTTTCTCATCTAGTATTTTGCTATAAGCTGCAAGGAGAAGCCAAGCCACATTCTCCAAGTTTACCTTGGAAACTTCTTCAGCTAAATGCTCTGGTTTGCCATTTTCAAATTCTTTCTTCCATATAACTCCAGGAGTTAATCTTGCTAAGTTCTCTGCAACTTTAAAACATGGATCGCCTTTCCTCCAGTTTCCAATAAAAGTTTCATCATTTACTTCTAAGGCATCATAGAAAGTCTCTTTAGCGTCTATATTGCTATCAACAGTTTCTTCAAAGCAATCTTGGCCTTTTCCATCAAGCATTTCACAATTCCTCCAAAAAATACCCCTTATCCATTTATAAAACCATTTCAACATTTTGGTAATTACAAAAGCACTTCCCCACTCCTTGGTACCAAATTCTGTATTAGTCAGCCAAAGGGGTGCTAATGTGAAATACCAACAATGGGTTGGTCTCTATAAAGGGTATTTATTTGGGGTAGAAGTCCACAGATACCACCATAAAGCGTTAAGTTTCTTCTCTCACCACAGTCCATTGCCACGTGTTAGAACAAGACAGCTGCTGGCGTTTGCCAGGGTTCAGGCTTCTGGGGTTCCTCTCTTCCCGGGGCTGCATTTCTTTCCGGGCTTAGCTCCTGTTTCCTCCACAAGGTCAGCTGTAGACGATCAGGCGAACGGCTTGCTTCTCTTCTCCTGGCGCCTTCTTCTCAACATCAAAACTGCTTCTCAAAAGACTCTTCTCTTTTCTTTTCAAGTGGTAAGTCTTATTGCATAATATCCTTTGATGACGAGTCCCTCGTCTGTCTAGGCCTCCCTTGCACAGAAACAGTGCTTCTTAGGACTTGACAAGTTCAAAATAGCCGTTATCTGAACTTGGTAATTCAGGCCTGTTCATTTGCCTGTTTGAGCCTGATCATCAGCCCATCTGATGTCATCTCCTTGTGTTGTTCTGGGGTCGGTTTCGCCAGAGCCCAGCTCCTCACGGGGCTGATGGCTTACCAGTCACTCCTTTTCCACAAACCATCTGTCCCCTCACCTGGTGTTCCCACAGAGTCGTGCCGCAAGGTCAGGCTTGTTTTGGAGACCTTTCTTTAATTTCTTGGAAACCATTCACAGGCATTCATACACGCGGGGCATAACAGAGAATGGCAAGTGCGAGCTGAATCAACCACATGTTAAAACTACCTTGGCTGCGGTTATCTGTAAGTTTGCATCTTTATCAGAACAGTTGCCCTTCTCCCCCCTTTTATCTTTTCCACATAGACATAGCCATCGCTAAAGAAAGGGTGGAGAAAGAGGGGCCAGTATCCGTTTCCACTAGGTCCCCAAATCTCTACCTGATTGTGAGATGTCACCATTATGATTAGACCCCAGAAGGGCGCGTATTGTTGGACTATTGAAAGGGGAAGCTGACATTTTCATATGGGTAAGAAAATTTAATTGGGGCCTATTTTTGCCATCAGGAAATTTTCTCACGTGATATGGTCATAAAGATACAGGATAATGGGATTGAACCAAACTAGCCACATGCTTTCTTCTGATATCCAAAGCAGATTTTGATCAATTTTATCATTAGGAGAGAAAACTCTAAAAATTACTATTTGTCTATCTTACGATTTAACATGTTGTTTTCTTTCTTTCTTCACTTGAAATGGGAAGAATAGCCCAAGCTGAGGAAATTAAATCAATGGCAAATAATTTAGATGCTGCTGATTTTTAATTTATTAGCTGCAGAGTAAGCTTGTGTATGGGTGTGTGTGGGCTTTTCTCCCATTGCTAAATGGAATGTGGGGTTTTTTGCTCGTTTTTTTTTTTTTAACTACTGCTGAAAAACTTTGCCCCAAATTTCTCTTTTTAATCTAGATTCAGGGCAGGGGGAGCAAAACATGTTTTCATCTTCCAGTTATCAACAGTTACAATAGATTGTATTTTGAGGGTGAACTTTCATACCCATTTGGTTGATTTTTTTTTTCCTAGCCATATTTTTAGCATATAAAGAAAACAAGAAGAAGAGACAGAGAGATCTAGAGGAGAATGGATCTCATTGGAATTTAGCTTTCCAATGAATTCAGGAAAACTAATTCAAGTTATTATATATTTCCTAGAGTTTAAGAATATTTTACCAGCTGTTAGAGTTTATGTATATTATTTTAAAAAATAAATATTTTCATCTAGAAAGGAAAAGATGTAATGTGCTATGAAGACTAAAAATATAGAGGTAGATTGGAAGGGAATGAAGGAAAATACTGATTTGAAGACCCTGTCACACTGACCAGTGTCTCTTGGGGGAGTGGTTTAGGGAGAATGAAATCATCACTCAAATAGCAGTGTGAACCAGGAGCTTGAATTTCAATGCATTTTCTAAACCCCAAGGTAACATTTTGGAGGGGTATTTTTATTATTAGTTATTTCAGATTTATACTGCAAAAGATACGTATCTCCTTGGAAATATGATCACAATAAACGATAATATAAAATTCTTATTTTGGGCTCCGATGTGTAATTCCCCCCATAATATATTCTTGTTTAGAAACTTCCAGATCTGTAGTCCATTTACTTTGGGAAAGGAAAGAAGTTAATTATCAGCATCATGGGAAGGCTTAGTATTCAGGAGCTCCAGAGTAGCTCCCAGGGGATCGCTGCTTAGTTTTGAGGTACAGGTGTCTACCCAGGCCTTGGTTATCCCCTTCTCTGCAGTTTAGTTTGGATTGACTCCAGTGTTCATTCTCTTCACTCTTATGTCAATCCAGAATTTCACCTCAGTGGTTTCTAGAGGCAGCACTGCCTCAGGACCCAGGCTTGAGAGTCTGAATCCCAGCTCTGCTCTGTAATAGCTGTGTGATCTTGAAAGATTCCTTAACCACTCTGTGCCTCAATGTCCTCAGCTGTAAAATGGAGATAATTAGTTATTACATCATAGGATGAGTAAAGTTAAGTGAGTTAATATAAATTGGGCCGTAGAAAAATGCCTGGTACAGAGTGAGCACTTTTAAAAAATTAGCTATTATTATTACTAGTTTCATAAGACCATATGCTGAGACTTTTTTAATTTTTAAAATTAAATTTTATTTTTAAAGGTGCTTTATACAACATTTAAAAAAAATCCTGGATAATAACCCCAAATTAGGTAATGGGTCGTCATTTATTTATGTATAAATGTGACTGCGCAAGCATTTTGGTTGTTGCAAGGCATACAGTCAGTTATGATTTGAAGGGCTCCCCATAGAAAGTAGCTTTTTTTTCATCTCATGTATGTATTAAGATTTTAAAGAGAGGAGTTCTCTTCCCTCTAGTTCACTCTCTAATTCATTCCCTGGGAAACTCACTAGACAGATTGACTTCTAAGAGGCAGAGTTACCCCGTGGTACTTCACAAAGAGCCTGGGCGGGGAGCAGCTCCCTTAAAGCAAGGGGACAGGCTTCTTGATAGCAGACCAAAGGATGAGCTTTCAGAAGTGGTAGACCACTCACTGCTGCCCTTTTCCTGCCAGCTGAAAAAAAAGGTGCAGGAGCAGATAATCCTACAGTGCAGCCTCAAGTGTCAATTGATCTCTGGGGGTGTTTGATCCAGCAAGCACAATCATTTGATCCTTCCCTCAGGATGAGTTCAGATCACCTTCCCCATACACATGGAGAAAATTTGCTGCAGATAAGTGGAAAGGCCTAGGAAACCCAGGATTATAATCATAGTCTTTATTTATGTTGGTTTAAAAATCTACATTTTTTCCTTCCAATTGGGAGAGTTTTGGTCTGTTTTATTAGTGCTGTTATTGAATAATGCCGTTAGAAGTGCATTTTTCTAAAAGGGTGCAAAGTTCTTTTCAAAATATATGTATTGAGCACATGGTGTGCCAAGCATTGTACCAGGCTTGGGGCTTCCCTGGAGGAGCAGATAGTTCAGAGGGCGAAGAAACATGAAAACAGATAATTTCAGAACAATATGAGAAACTTAAAGTAGAGCAAGCAATTCTGATGTCCACCCCGGGTTAAGAAATCCCTAGAGACAGGGCAGTTTTCATGATCTCCTTGCATCCCGTGAAACAGGTGGCATTAAAGTTAGTGTCTGGCTGTAAAAGAGTGAATTTTACTACATGTAAATAATATTTCAATAATGTGAATTAAACACAAAATTAATATCTGTGTTTTTCAATTAGTGAAACATATAAATCGAGGCAAGCAACTTAGGCTTAGTCAAATCAAGTCAAGTCAACAGGCTATTGAGTAAAAATACTCGGAAGTCTCTCATGGTTCTCATTTTGGTCCAGGGCTGTGCAGACAAGCAGCCAACTTAAATTCTCCCTGTCCCTAGGCTGTTGTACCCCAAGCCCTGCTCAGCCGCTTCAGAAATGCTGTGGTGGGTACCAGAAGCTCTGCTGAGAAGGAGTAGATTAACTCAACGCCACTCGTGGAAAACCACTCACAGGGCATTTCTTACTCATAGTGGCTCAGAAGTACCATGTGTTACACACTGACTGGTTTGATACATGTTCCTGCCCTTTACACAGATTGTCTAGTTAATGTAAAATAGGACATAAGTGCCCCTCTTTTAAACTAAAGCTACATTTAAAGAAGAGAAGCAATGACTCTATTTGTTTTTCTAAATAAAATATTTAGAGACATTATTTAACGAATGCCCAGGGAGCAGTGAGCTCAGTAGCTTTAGCACAGGCTTTCTTACACTATCCAAAGCCAACTCTTGGTATTTTCCTGTTTGGGGCACAGATAATTAGAATTATTATCTTTGTTTCCCATCTGGGGTACAGATAATTAGAACAAATTGTTATTTTCCTTCTCTTCATTTTCCCCATCTGATCAGAAAGTCCAAATGATTCTACCTTCTAAGTATTTTTCATCTCTACTTGCTTCTCTCCATCACCACTGTCATTGTCCGAGTTCAGGTCACATCAACTTGCCAGAATTTATTTTAACAGCCTCCTCAGGGATTCTTCACGGACAAAAACGATGTTTTAATTTGAAGGAGGATAAAATAACAAGAACAAAAATAATACTGATTATGACTTCCACTTCCGGCATGCATATTACACACCAGGAAGCATGTGAAGCACTTTATGAGCTTTGGTTCATTTCATACTTAAAACAACCCTAAAGGACGGTGTAATCACAGGGAGGAAACGGAGCCCTGGAAAGATGAAGCACCTTACCACGTGGCTGGTGGTGGAGCCCAGATATGAACTCCATCTTAAAACCTGCGCTCTTAATCGCTGTACACAATCCCTGCCGAGGTTTCCCTGAAATAGAAAGGCTCCCTCACAGTAGTAAAATAGGTGCACCACCCAGCACAGTGTCCACGTGTTCAACAAGTCACTTTTAGTGGATGGACTGAGGAACACTTATGTATAGGGCAGGAGGTTGAAGTATTGCATTACTTCACTTATCCTGCATCATATGAAATGAGATTTTCTAGGTAAACCAGTTTTCTACCTAACTAAAATTAAACCTTTTAAGGGTAAAGTTTTTTTAAAAAAACAAAAAAACTTTTGATAACATCCTTCTAAAACATATCCTTCTTTTCTCCTTCGTATGAGAATTCTCTTTTAATCTTATCCAAATGACGTGAACTATTCTTAGGAACACTACTTATTTAGTTATTCCTTCGGGGCTATTGCTTTAATTACCATCTATATACCGAGGAAGCCCAAATCTTTGTCTCCAAGCTGGATTGCCCTCCTGACCTTCAGATCCATTTATTTCCACATCACCACTTGGTCCTTCAGACTCAAAATGTCCCAAACATTTCTCCCAGTTCTGCTTCTCCAGAATTCCATCATCTTCCCCAGTTGCCAGCCAGAAACCTGGGCATAATGTTTGACCCCTCCTTTCACTTCACCGACCCCCCAATCAATTAACAATGGTTCTATTGATTCTACCTTGTGGATATTTCTCAAATCCATCACACTTTTGTCTCTGTCATTGCCATTATTATCTTTGCCTGGATTATTGTAACAACATTCTCAGTGTTATCCCTACCTATAATTTCATCACAATCCAGTTTATTCTCCGTAGTATATTCATAATGTGCTTTTTTTTTTTTTTTTTAGGAGGTACCAGGGATTGAACCCAGGATCTCATATATGGGAAGCAGGTGCTCAACCACTTGAGCTACACCCACCCCCCCACAACGTACTTTTTATTTTTTTTAAGATTTAAAAAATTTATTTATCCCCCCACCCCCCATTGTTTGTGCTGCTGTCTACTCTCTGTCGGTGGTGTGCTCTGTGTCTGCTCATCTTATTTTTAGGAGGCACCGGCAACCAAATCTGGGACCTCCCATGTGGGAGGAAGGCACCCAATCGCTTGAGCCATATCTGCTCCCTGTTTGTTTTGTCTCTTGTTGTGTCATCTTCTTGCATCATCTTGCCACGCCAGTGCATCTCCTCAGCTCGCTGTCTTGCTCATCTTCTTTAGGAGGCACCGGGAACTGAACCTGGGACCTTACATGTGGTAGGTGGGAGCCCAGCTCCTTGAGCCACATCTGCTTCCCCCCACAACATACTTTTTTTAAGAGATTTTTTGTTTATTTATCCCCACCCCCACCCCCCGTTGTTTTGCACTCTGTCTGCTCTCTGTGTGTTCTTCTGTGTCTGCTTGTCTTCTCTTTAGACGGCACTGGGAACCCATCCTGGGACCTTCTGGAGTGGAGGGAGGCTGCTCAATCTCTTCTGCCACCTCAGCTCCCTGGTCTGCTGCGTCTCTTATTGTCTCTCCTCTGTGTCTCTTTTGGTTGCGTCATCTTGCTGCGCCAGCTGTCTGCTCAGGCCAGCTCTCCGCACAGGCCAGCTCTCCATGTGGGCCAGCTCGCTTTTCACCAGGAGGTCCCAGGAATCGAACCCTGGACCTCTTATATGGTAGATGGGAACCCAATCACTTGAGCCACATCCGTTTCCCTACAACATACTTCTAACATGAGAAATCTGATCATGCCACATCTCAGCTTGAAAACTTTCTGCATAGCTCATGGGATAAGGTTCAAACTTCTTTAATGTTGTTTCCAAAGCCTTGCATGGTCTGACCCTTCCTTACTTTTCCAGCTTCATCCCTTGCCATCCTGTTTTTACCTGCCCCTCTCCCTGAGCACCATTTTAAGTCGTATTAAACATTTTTCCCATTACACGTTGTGCTTTCTCTTTTTTTTTTTAATTTTTAAATTAAAAAAATATATATACTTAGATTACATAAATGTTACACAAAAAATATAGGGATTCCCATAAGCCCCACCTCCCACACCTCCCACAACCTCCCACTTAAACATCCTTCATTAGTGTGGCACATTCATTGCAGTTGATAAGCACATCCTGGAGCTTTGCCATTAAGCATGGACCATAGTTCACATTGTAGACCACACTCTCTCCCACACAGTTCTGCATGGTATATGCCGATGTAAAATGGCCTATATCTGCCATTGTAATGTCACTCAGGACAATTCCCAAGTCCCAAAAAAGCCCCTGTATTACATCTGCTTTTCACTCTCCCTGCCCCCAAAGCATCCAGTGGCCACTGGCTCCACATTAATGTTGTAATTTCTTCCATTGCTTGAATCACAATATGTCTACAACAGAATACCAGTAAGTCCACTCTAGTCTGTAGCTCTTCCCCCAGTCCTGAGGAGTCTGGGATGGTGATGTCCACTGCATCTCCAAGTGAGAGGGGGCTTATATCCCATGGATAAGATGGATGGGGAAAAAAAAAAAAAAGATGGATGGGATTATCCTGCCTGCAGCTGCAGACTCTCTCATTCCTTGGGATGGCTGTTGTCCATCATCATCTCCCTGCCAGGTGTCCTGGGTGAGTCCATTGAGCTGTAGAGTAGGAGTTGCTGCTCCACCGAGGTTCCGGGTCCAGCTGGCACATGGACAGCCCAAAGACTCAAGTCTCTGGACGTACACCTACAAGCTCCAGCACCAAGTATAGGTTTGAATAGAAGGGACAGATGAGCCATGTGCAGGGAAGACATAATTGAGTCCAACTTTGTCACTCTCAGGAGCACAAACTCCAAAGTAGGGCCCACTGGCAAGGCACCAAACTCCGGAGCTATCCGCCCTGACATAGGGCCTGGGTGTCTCCAGAGCCCTTAGGAGCCCCACTATTTGGGGTGACATCCACTTTGGAAGTCTATGAGATCCTACTGAGATGTGCATAAGCATTACCTCTGGGATGACCTCCCGACTCACTTTGAAGTCTCTTAGCCATATGAACTCATTTGTCTTTACCTTTTCCCCCTTTTATTCAAGGTCTTTTTCCAGTGCGCTTTCTCTTGTTCTAGGACTTTGTGTGTGCTACTCAGGAGACCCCCTGACCCCTGAGTCTAGGGTGGGTATCTCTGATACTCACCTGCCAGCACCCACCTTCCATTGTAATACTGTGGTAAAGTGCTCATTGTTCTGCATCATTTTCTCTCATCTTCTCCCTCAAGGTGAGGGTGGGACATGCCCCTCTTGTTCATCCCATAGCCCAGTGACTAACTCTGTGTCTAGAGCATGGTAGGCACTACATATTTTAATACCTTTTCTATTTTAGAATAGTCTTAGATTTATAGAATGGTCACAGAGATAGTAGAGAGGGTCCCCATGTACTGGCACTCAGTTTCCTCTTTTGTTATGTTACATGAATACAATGCATTTGCCACAGCTGATTATTAACTGAAGTCCACATTTTACTCAGATTGCCTTAATTTTTACCTAATATCCTGTTTCTGTTCCAGGATCCCATTCACTACATTTAGTGGTAATATCTTCTTAGGCACCTCTTGGCTGTGATGTTTTCTTCTTTCTTTCTTTTTTTTTTTTTTTCCAAGATTTATTTATTTATCCCCCCACCTCCCACCCCTGCTCCCGCTCCCTGTTGTTTTGCTCACACTGTCTGCTCTCTGTATGTTCTTCTGTGTCTGCTTGTCTTCTCTTTAGGCGGCACCGGGAACGGATCCTGGGACCTTCCGGAGTGGGAGAGAGACGCTCAATCTCTTGCACCACCTCAGCTCCCTGGTCTACTGTGTCTCTTATTGTCTCTCCTCTCTGTCTCTTTTTGTTGCATTATCTTTCTCCGCCAGCTCTCTGTGCAGGCCAGCACTCCACGCGGGACAGCAGTCCGCTCAGTCAAGCTCGCCATGCAGGCCAGCTCACCTTTCACCAGGAGGCCCCAGGAATTGAACCCTAGACTTTCCACATGGTAGATGGGAGCCCAGTCGCTTGAGCCACATCCGTTTCCCCGTGATGGTTTCTTGAATGTTGCTTGTTTTTTCTTGTTTTCCTTGACCTTGACAGTCTTGAGGAGTCAGGTATTTTGTAGAATGTCCCTCAGTTTGGGTTTGTGTGATGTTTTCCTCATGATTAGACTAGGGTTATGGGTTTATTGGGAGTGCCATTTTCATCGCCTCGCATCTAGGTTACATACTATCGCTGTGACCTGTCACTGATGAGATCAACTTTGGTCACCTTGCCAAGGTAGTATGTCAGGTATCCCTACTGTAAAATTACTCATGCCCCTCCTTTCCAAACTGTTCTCTCTAGAAAGAAGTCATAAGCGCAGCCAACACTTAAGGGGTGAGGAGTTAATGCTTCACCTCCTTGAAGACATCTACAAATTTGGGATTCTTCTGTACAGGAGATCTCTATGTTCAACTCCATTTATGTATTTATTTATTCAGTTTATGCCACCGTGGACTCATGGATATTTATTTTCTACTTTGGGTTATAATCTAATACTATGTTGTTTATTTTGTTGCTAAAATTGTTCTAGCTTTAGGCATTGGGAGCTCTTAGTTTGCTCCCATGTCCCCATGGCATTTGTTTGTGTTTTGAGCGCCTCCTTTCTGGTGCTATAAAATGCTCTAGGCCCATCCACAGCTATTCCTTGCCCCAACCCTAGAATCAGCCATTTCTCCAGGGAACTGTGGTACCTTCTTTGGAGAATGGTTTTAGAAACCAAGACCTGGGTGCCGAGTGGGTGCTAACTCGTTCAAAATTTGGATTCATTGTTCAAGCCACATGAGAACAAAGAGTAAGAGTAACATTGGTTCCTATCACCCAAAAATGAATAAACGTTGAGGTTTCTTCCTTTATTTTGATCCAGATATATTTAAGAACGAAATGGGGAAGGCCGTTTTCCCCTTCCCTGAAGCAACCACAATCCTAAGTTTGGTGTGTGGACGTTTATTTCAAGCATTAATGAGACACGGAACGTTTGCGCAAGCAATTACATGTGAAATAAGTGACTGGCTTCTATTTGGCCAAGTTCCCCACACTCCGGAGCTGCTCCTGTTGGTAGTTGTCTCTCCTCCTGCACTGCTGCTCAGCTGATGTTACATTAGTTTGTACTCTTGTGAGGAAACTAACTTCCGGCCACTCTCTCTTCTCTAGTCTGCTTCGTCCCATCTCGTCCCAACTTGCAGTTTGTAGGCAGCTCCTGGTTTCATCCTTATTGGAAGTTGGAAGACAAATAACCAGATACCATAGGCTTTGTGAACGCAAACTGTAAACTGAAAGCTGCTGTATAAATTTAAAGTCGCGCTGCTTAGTTCACAGTGCACCCCTCCGCCCCCCATGGGGTTGGGGCATATTATGCATTTGTTTGGAGTACTTGGCTCCTTAGCACCTATTATTGAGCTTAAAGACATGATCAGTTGCTGCTAGTTATTTTTGAGCCTGTACACCTTCTGGAAGGTCGAGGCTGCAAGATTCCAGGCTACCGCATGTCTGGAAACCAGGATAACTTATTTATTATTGCAAATTTGTTCATCAGGATGTAGGAGCAATACCAAAAATAGAGAAAAGGCTTACTGTTAAAAGGAATGCTCATGAAACTAATAATTTCTCCAGCACGTGACTTAAAATGCAAGGCTAATTGCAGAATTGTAAAGTGAGTAGCTACCGCTGTCCCCTCTCTCCTTGGAAGTGCAGGACTGAGTGGGCATTCCAGCTGATCATGTTCTGGGTGTGTGGAATGTTGTCCTCTTGGTAAGTGGAAATGCTTGGTTTGGGATTTCCAGCCCCCTTTTTAGTAAATATATCTAATTTCTTCCCACAGCTTACACTTACTCGGACAAAAACAAGTTTGGAAGCACTTACTTGAGGACAGTTCTATATAGCATCTGGATAGTCAAAACCAGCACAATGAAGCACTTCCTGAGGTAAGTATGTCTGGTCCGCTAGATGAGCCACTGAAGTGGAGACTCTTCCTTGCCAGTTGGGACACTATTTCTGTTCACTGTCTGGGATCCTGAGACCGGGTGTCTTCAGACTGCATAAAATCACATGGTATTTGACTCAGAATAATTTGATCACGAGAGTCCTCTGCTAACTCCGTATGCATCTTTTTTATTTATTTATTTATTTATTTATTTTTATTTTTTTTTTTATAAATATATATGCATATATGTGTATTTGCTTACAAAAATGTTATATATACACACATATATTTTAAGAGGTGCTTAGATTACCTAAAATATTACACGGAACCCACTCTTGCAATGCAAGAAATTATAACAATGAGGTGGAGCCAGTGGCCACTTGACAGTTTTTGGGTAGGGAGGGGATGAGCAGTTGAAATACAGGGGCTTCTTTGGGAGTTGGAGGTTGTCCTGAGTACTGTTGTGGCAACGGATGTAGGCCATTTTAAATCAGCACACACCACTCAGAACTGAGTGGGAGAGAGTGTGGTCTACAGTGTGAACTGTGGTCTATGGTGGGTGGCAAGGCTCCAGGATGTGTAAGTTCTCCGTATGCATCTTGATGCCGAGAGAGCGTGAGGCAGGGAGTGCTCTGTCAGCCTGGGTGCCACGGATCTCTGAAGAATCCTGTGCTGCTGGGCTCGAGGTTCAGGGTCAAGGAATCAATTAATCCAATTTGTGCAGAATCATTCTTCTGAAATTAAGGGGTATTTTAAATACCCCTTAATTTAGATTTTGGTTGGCCCATCCATACAAGCACTTAAAAATGTTCTTTTTTGGTCAAAGTACGTGTCGTAAGCTTCAGCTCTTGCTGACTCAGTGCTCTCTCTGAAATCTGCATTCAGTGTTGGTTCCCTGGGAATTGTGCTGCACAGAGTACAGTACATACCAGTGTATTTTGGGTGATTCTATTTTTTTTGAAGGCCACTTGACTGGACCTCTAATAACAATTATTTTCACGAGTATTGGCTGCCATTCACTCTTCCGTTAACGGACATCTCAGAGAAATGTTATAGCCTATTAAAATATAAAATACAGTTAGTCTGTCCTGAAATGTTAGAAAATAAAGCAGACTTTCCAGAAGATTGGGATTCTTTCCCTTAAGATAGTGGCCTGCCTCTATTGTCCCTTCCTGCACCTTACTCTGGCTTCTTTCCTCCAAGTAAATAATGAATGAACTTGCTTCTTTGGGAAACAGTTTGATTCTTTCAAAGGCTGCAGTTTTAGGATTTTCTTTTCCCAGTGGTTTTAGTTCCATCCTTGTTTCTGGAACACCTAGGTCAGTTTGTGTGGGTTTCACTGTGCTTTGGGGCCGTTACTAGTGTTTATCTTAGGATTATGAAAACCTCTCAGGAGATCACTATTAAGCCATTTATAGGAACTAGCATTTGTTTTATTGTATAAAATATTCTTCAGCCTGTTTATCAAATCTGTGTAAAAAGATAGTATTTGGAAAATTACTAGCATGTTTGCCAGCAAAGCATTTGACCTGATATATTTTTGGTTGCTATGGTAATTAACCCATCTGTTTACACATTCCTGAAAAACTGTTATTTATGAATCTCTCCTGAATGGAAAAGTGGAAGAATCAAGCAAACGGACAGCTTAAACGTTGGCTGGAGCCCCAAAGTTCGGTGCTGCCTTTGTGAAGGGGCTACTTTATTCCTTCTTCAGTGTTTTATTTGTTTTAGAAAAACTTGAGCAGCCCCCAAACCAGCCATTTTTGTAGAAAGTAGCATTTGTTTCTGTTATTTTTTTGTTTAATTGAATAGGTGTAGCTCTGTGTCTAGTGGAGATTATAGTATTTTAAAATCAATTCATATGTGATGGTTTGGAATCGTTCCCGTGAGTATCTACCACTCTAATAATTCCACATAGGCTCACGCCGAGGATAATGGAGCCAGCATGTCACTCTCAGTTATGTGCTCTGGTATACAGTTTTAACTGGCATATCTATTTTATACTATTATTTGACATGGGTATTTATGTGAGACTGAGGCTAAGAGAATAGATTATACATCCAGAAATAAACTTGAGGATTTTCGTTGATAATTTGATTTTGAAATAATAAAAGGAAACTTGGTCATTGCCTCTTCTTAATCTTTGCTTTTGGCTTTAGGTTTTGTGCTTAATGCTTTTTTAAAATTAAGTTGTAATTTTTTTAATGTATACATTATTTAGAAACGGCCTTGGAATGTGGAAGGATAAGAAGGGTGAGAAATAATAACCCTGCATTACAAGCTCTATCAGAAAATTTAAATTACATTTTATACCCTCTTCCATTCCCGCAGATGTTGGACAATTTAGGCAGTCTTTTCAATTGAACCAAAGGGAAGGTTATGTAAACAGCCTAAATAAATCAGGTGTTAAGTCCTGAGCTCAGCATACATTACAAAGAATGAGGTATTGACTTTTACCACGAGCAATTCTAGCATGATTTCAAAAGCCCACGGAGTGATTAATCTGTCAACATCTGAGATGCGCTAGAATGAAATTCTCTGTGCACAGCCCCGGAAGAAATTAGGTGAATCTTAAATAAACCAGGTTGTGGGGGGAAAAATGGCTTTTTAATCCACATTTAAGGTGCTGTATTACCATTAATACCGCATGGATATTAATATATACTGTATATTAATGTTACAGCTATTCAAAGTGTAAAAGGAATGAAGAAAATATTTTATGTTTGTTTAAAGTCACATGAAGTAGTAGAAATAAAGCCACAGGATTTATATACCCAGCTAAAAGATGTATTTTAGATTGACAGTAGATATGGGGTATTAGATAAGCACCCCGTAGTCTCCCAGTCTGACTTCAGCCATGGTCTGCATGGACCTCAAAGAGAAGGGAGAGTCAGAAGGTATTTTTCCCCCTTTCAGTACATGTCTAGCCTTCTCTTAGAGCCAGAAATCTAGGCCATTTCCTTCACCTTATAAATGATAAAAACAGAGGCCCAGAGAAGCAAAGTAAGTTGCCCAAAGTCACACAGCTCATAGTGGCAAATTGGGACTAGACTCAAAGTTAAACTTCCACACACCTCCCTGTTCAGTCAAATTTCCACTCTAAATTTCCACTACTTTTGAAGCCTAGAAGTTACAGGAATGCCGAGTTTTTCCAGACTTGGATTAGCACTGCTTGAGGCGTTGCTTAAGCTTAGGTGATGTAGAAACCAAGTCCTGAGAAGGGGAGGGTTTGTGGCCTTCGCATCAAAACGCCTCTTCCCTAGGTGACTGCCCGTCTCCATCAAGCCAGAGACGGCCGACAGTCCAGCTCTCCTGTCCCTTTGCCTTGCCCTCGGCTGTCAGGGCTGCTCTTTGGTCACTGCGCTGTGCAGAAAACCCTGCAGCAGGGCATGAGTAAGGCTTACGAAAGATGTGGCAACTCGGTAAATGTTGGTTTGAATTTTACTCATTTAATTTATCTTTCACTTTTTTTCTGGAGTGGGTAAGGCATGCTGATTTTCCAGGTTGTTCTTGCCTCCTGTAGGATAAGCTACAGTTGACGTTACTGCCCAGTCTCAGATGAAGGTGTTTCTATCCTCTGCCTCTGTAACACCCCAGGCATTTTTTTTTTTTAAAGATTTATTTATTTACTTTTACTCATTTTTACTGCCCCCCTTCCCGATTTTGCTGTTTTTGTGTCCATTCGCTGGGCAATTCTCTGTGTCTGTTTTCTGCCCTCTCTTCTCATTCTTCTCCTGTATTCACCGGGATTCGATCCTGGGAACCTCCGATGTGGGAGAGAGGCATCCTACCACCTGTGCCACCTTAGTTCCTGGTTTTTTGGTGTGTCTTGTCTTGGCTCTCCCTTGTGTCACTCTCCTGTTACATCATCATCTTGCTGCGTGGCTCGGCGGGGCCTGGCGGCACACCTGTGCTCAGGTCCTGGGGGATTTACCCACTTGCGGGCCTCATGGCCCACGCACCTTCTGTATTTTTCATTATTTTTACCGGGAGGTCCCGGGGATCGAACCCAGGTCCCTCCATATGGGAGGTGGACGCCCAACCATTTGCGCCACATCCATCCCGCCCCCCCACCCCAGGCATTTTTCTTTTATAGAATTATCACACTGGTGTGGTTTTCAGTTATTGGTTTTTGGTTTTGTTTTATATTTTGTTTTATTAAAACACAAAAAATTGTGTTTTAACAATTTTTAAGTGTACATTCAGTTGTATTAATTACATCCACAACATGGTGCAACCATCACTACCATCCTTACCAAAACTTTTTCTTCACCCCAAACAGATACTCTTTACCCATAAGCAAAAACTCTTCATCCACTCTCTCCCAGTACCTGGTAACGTCTAATATACTTTCTGTGTCTAAAGTTGCTTATTCTAGAATTTTTATATAAGTGGAATCATATAACATTTGTCCTTTTGTGTCAGGCTTATTTCACTTACTATAAAGTTTGTCCATATCATGGCGTGTATAGAACTTCATTCCTTTTTGAAGCTGAATAATAATCCGTTGTATGTGTCTACCACATTTTGTTTAGCCATTCATCTGTTGATAGACTTACACTGTTTTTTATGCTCCTTGTGGATGGCATGTTGTATGCTTTGCCATGAAATTAAGTTCTTGGTTCTGTTCACATTTTTCCCACTGCCATAATGCCTACGGTTTTTTCTTTCCATACTACAAGACCAGGGTTCTCATTTTAGATTCGTTCATTGTTCAGTTCAGTGAAGGAATAAGTTAACTACTGTACTGGTTTCCCAGCTGCTAAAACAAATGCCATATAAATACCTTAACACAGGAATGTATTGGCTCCAGTTTCAGAGGCTAGAAGCCTCTTAGAGTCGACAGAAATTATTCATAATACTGAGACTATCCTCTAACCTAGTGGCTTTTAAATTTTAAAAAATCCCGTCATCTGTGAATGCTTCTTTAATAGTACCAGGCCCACTCCTCATCCCTACAGAAGCTTTTCAAGTCTTGAATGGTTGCTAGAGCATTAGCAGGACCCCTTGATGCCTTTTTAAAATTTATGTATTTACTTAATTTTGGTTCTTTAGAATATGTATTTTATTTATCAATAAAAGTTTTGTTTGAGGTAACATTTAAATGTTTTTCTGTCAGAGTATAATGTGTCTGGTACTTCCCCTGTATTAATAAGCCAAAAAAGTATTATCCAAATAGCAAAAAAAAAAAAAAAAAAAAAATCAAATTTTTAAAACTAAATCTTGTTAAATGTATACATTTAAGCATCCAATTTTAATTTGAATAGTGATGTCATTTATAAATTAACCTAAACCTGTGCCTCCTTTAAAGGAAAGGAAAAACCCATTAATTTTAATTATTCCACAATCCGCTCTTGCTCTCTAAGCCTTCAGATAAAATATCCCTGCAATGTAAAAATGGTGTCCAGTGCTATAGCAACAGCAATGTAGAATTGGGAATAATATAATAATATATATGCATGCTAGCTTTATCCCCCTTCGTTTTTACTTTGCAGAAGGCAGTATGACCATTGCCCACTCCCCGCCCCCCAAGCACAGGGGCCTTTCCCTTGCTCTGTCTGGGGAAGATACACTTATTTTTCTTGAGGCTTACAGATGGTTTCTTTGTGTGATGTCACATTGCCAGTTCGTGTACACGTTCTCTCAAGCCTCTCTTCCCAGTAGGAAGAACTCATTCTAAAGAGGGTCCCATTTACTAGACCAAACACCTGTTAATAAGTTAATTTCCAAGTGGTTGCCAGTGCCCCCTATTTGGGAACTTCAGTGCAGCAACTAAAATAAAAGATGGCATTTCAGGAAATGTATGAAATGCTGGAAACATTGAACAGCTTGCTTTTCCCTGGCTGTTTAGATGAAAAGTATTCATTTGGGAATTTGTGGTTTGAACCAAGTATTCTGCTTATTTCTATACATCCCCTTCCTCACCGATAGTATACTTCTGATTTATTACAGGATTTCTTCAAGCAAGAATTAACTTTCATTAGCACATTCCTTGAAACCATTCAAAATAAGCTACTTTTCTCTTACTGTTCCAAAAGAAGACGTCAGCGTCACACATTTAGGATGCTGGAGTAGTTTGCGTGACAGGTACCCACCTCCCTCACCTTGCAGCACAGAAGCTACCTGGGCCTAGGTGTGTCTCCTGCTTCAGTTGTCCCACCCTGCTGACTGGATTCCTCTAACAAAGCACCAAGAGGCAGGAACTCGCTTTTATTTGGTAGCAGAGATGTGCTCCATTTTGCATAATTTACATTGGGCTGCTTTTCTGGTTCATGCTGGAGGATGAATGTTAAATTATAAAAGGGATCTTAATTGCTTTATGGAAGAACACTGTGTGGACTCCATTCACAGAGCCACAGACTTCACTCTGCAGCATATTAATAAATGGCAGTCATAGGAAATATTGGAAAGAGAACGTTCGCAGTAGCTCTTATTGTTGAATCCAGTTTTCCCCCATGCTTAAGCAAGTCATTTATCATAGGAAGCTACGGCAACTCCTTCTGGAACACTATCACAAAGCTGTGATTAAAAAGCAGAAACAAATACAGAAAACCTGCTGCTTGTGCATGTAATTTTTAAGTGTAGGAGATGGTAATCAGTTCTTTCTTCTAGCAGTCTTGAAATTTTAATTTTTGTTCCTGCAAAATGTTAACAGATCTTTTCAGTAATGAGTTGAGACTCTTCCATCAGAACTAAGAAAATGCAGCCTAGTGCTAAAAAGAAAAAAAGTCTAAATATTCCCCCAATTAAAACTGAGCTTATTGATTTGCTGATTCCAGCAGGGAGGAAAAAGGGAGAAGAGCTATGAACCTCCTGAACACTGGGTTCAGACTGTAGAGAAAGTCTGACAGATTCTTCTAAGAGCAGGAACGAAAGGATGGGCTTTAGTACCTGTGCAAAAGAAAGCAAGTGGGATCTGCCCCACAGGTACCTTTGAGATGCTCCTCTCTGGGCATACAGCCAGGAACCTACGGAAGTGAGACAAAGGAGATGAAAAGGAGGAGAGGGTACCAAGGGAGGCAAGAGGTTAAATTCAGATAAGAAACAGGCAAACCTTATCTGTGTCTTTGTCTCCCTCCCTCCCTCCCTCCCCCAACCATTGTTTATGTTAAGATCATTTAAAGATCTTCTTAATTTCTTCATTTCAGAGTAAATATACCAAACTAATTTACATTTTCCCAAAACCTTTAATCATTTATATTGTTCTGCTTTGAACCATCAGCAGTCTTCCCATAAACTTGGTGATTGAGGGATTTAAATATGTCAAAAATAATTTAAGGGAGCATATGTAGCTTAAGTGGTTGAGTACCTGCTTCCCATGTACAAGGTCCTGGTACCTCCTAAAAAATAAATAAATAAAGTAATTCAAAGGAGGCGGCTGTGGCTCAATTGGTTGGGCTCCCGTTTACCATATGGGAGGCCCTGGGTTCGATTCCCGGGAGCCTCCTGGTGAAGGCGAGCCGGCCCGCGTGGCACAGGGAGCTGACAGCCTGCACGGCGCAGGGAGCTGACGCAACGGGGGGAGACGGGTGGACACAGAAAAATGCAAAGCAGATGGACATGGCGAGCACAAGCAGCAAGGGGGGATAAATAAAATAAAAATAAATCTTAAAAAAAATAATAATAATAATTCAAGAAGTGAGCCCCTGGCAGCATCTGATGGTGGAGACAGCCATCCTGAGATGCTCATAAGGAGGTTTTGCTGATGTGGTCCTTTTGTGAGGAAGCATGGGTGTAGTTTCTGTCATCAAAATAAGGCTTCCAAAGTGGAGAGTAGCTAGCATTTCCATCTCTCACTGTGACTTAACCTGGACGGGGTTTATGAACTAATACTGATTAAATTTTATCTGTCAAAACATTGCTTGATCTGGTAATCTGATTTGAAAACATATGGTATCTAACATAACAAGTAGGCCTTTTAATGAAGGATTTGAGGGCAATATTGGCCCAGTAGAAGAGCAAAAAATAAAAATGCATCCTGGATAATAAGTAGTATCATCAGGACTATTGGCCTAGAAATTGCAGAAAGAGTAAGCAGTGTCTAAATGTGCCTTCATGCCTGAAGTGGGCATTTCTCTTTCATGATTTGTGAGATTGTTCATGTGATTATGGGATGTACCTCACAGGTCATGAGCCCTGGGAAATGGTGTTTCGCCCCTAATTCCCCACTGTGCAAACATCCTCAGGAAAGAGGGAAAAAATACAAGCAAACAGACCACGATGTCTCTTCTCTCCTTTTAAGTAAGGCTGCCTCGATGCAGAGCAGTTCCACAGACAGTTTCTTCTCAGAAGCAGGGAGGACGGTCAGTGGGAGAAATTACAGTTGGCTGAAAGTCACTCTCCACCTGGCCACTTCCTGACACCCAGGATGACACCTCCAGCTGCATCTTTGTATAGACCTGTTGAAGAGGTTGCATGGGGAAAACTTTCAGTAGCTTAATGTAAGCTACAGCATGGCCTGGTGACTTGTACCTAAATAGAGTGAATAGGACGATACTCCATAAGCAGTGATCAGAGTCCTTTCCTCTAGGAAGATTTAAAGATCCAAGAACTGGAGCATCATGTGGTTTTGCTTATGCTGAAGTCCTGATGCACAGGCTTGGAAGAGGCTGTGTTTGAGGTGCTGGTCCATGTGTGAGGCAGACTTTACTGTACCGTTAAAACAGATATCATGAGCTTTTATCCTTGACTTGATAATAGGACGTGTGCCTACCAGTAATTATTATCAATGCGATGTAGCTATTGACCAGTTGACAAAGATATTGCTCAATTTTTTTTTTTTTTTTTGGCATAGCTATCCATTAGTTGGAAAAGTGGAAAATATTTTTCAAGAGAGCAAGCTGAGATTTTAGAAAATTTCTCACTTGCCTAATGTCCCACTAATTTTATTTTTAGGGTTACTTTTTTGGGGATGGGGAAAGCTGCTAATCTAAATCCTGACAGCTCTTAGAACATATTTGACTATAAGAATAGTTGAATGTCAGGCTTTACAACATATTTATTGTCTTTCAACAGAAAGACTTCATACCAGCTGCCTTTACATAGAAATTTTACATGCACCTTTGATGTGGCTTTTGGTGATAATTTTATACATTTTTTTCTTAATATAAAATAATACATATTCATAATGGAAAAAATGAAATATACTTAATTTAAAAAGAAAATAAAAAATTACAATTCTGTTATGTAGAGATACCATTGTCAACGTTTTTGGTGTGCATCCTGACAGTCTCCCCCCCCCCCCCCGGTTTATACATCACCATTACAATTTTTACTTTATTTTTTTAAAGGAAGGGTATATCATTCTGTACACACTCCTTAGTACCTTTTTCTTACTTGGTAAACATACCATGGACATTTTCTTATTTGATATTCTAGGACATAATTGTGTGGCCTGCAACACATTCCATTTGCCATCTTAGTGTAGTGGCTTGGTTGCTGCCACCATTTCCTTCCATTCCCTTTGCATTTATTAGAAATACACCCCATGCCTTTGTACAAGGCAGACTGCTAGAAGTTTCATTTTTAACTAAAGGCTGTTGAAACTGTTGGATCCAGAGCAGTCCCATGATTGAGGCTGTTGGTTACTAACTACTCATCTAAATGACCCAAAATCACCAAGTTTTGGAGCTGGAGGGAATTGGCAAAGTTTGAGTAATGATGTTTCTTTCTAGAGATCTTTTGGAGAGTAACTTTTCCTAGTTACTTTTAGGAAGTAGTATAAATAATCCTGCCTGGTAGGAATACATAGCATGAAGAGAAGATGGTTGAAAACAACTAGAATATAAGTTCCTAGATGATTGATAGATCCTCTTTACCTCAGCAGTTGAGTCTTTTGGACACTCTGAACAGTGACATGAAGCAGGAGGTACTCACATATTTTTAAATTAAAAGTCAGCATAAAACACGAATTTGCATGGGCTAGAGACATACGAATAAGTGCATAATTGGTGATTCTCTCTCTCATAGTTTGTTGAGATAGCGTGAGAGTGAAGTAGGGTGTGCAGTTAAGAAAACCTTCTTTAGGAGGAGCCAAGAACAGACTTCCCAAAGGAGGCAGAGGTTTTGAAAGGTTTAAATCAGACAGGATCTGACCAGAGGTCAGCAGTGCTTGTTCAGGGAAGTAATAGGCAGGCCTTACAGCGGGTTTAAGGGCTACTCAGATAGGTCAGCAGAAAAGACAGGTGGCCACACAACCAAGTCCTCAAGAAATGCCTAAGGGAAAGCAGAGGGAGGCAGGGAAGGATGGGCGCAAGGGAGGAAATAAAATAGTGGCCAAAAAAGTCCATAGACGGGCTCGAAGTGAGCCAGGGTAAGCTGAGCGGCTGTGCAGAGAGCAGAAAGGAGTCTCCCCGTGTCTAGGGGAGGATTCTGATTTATTTCCAAAACGTTTTTCATCAAAGGTGGCAAAATAAAAGATTGCGGCATCAACCTCAGTTTGTTGGAAATATCAAATTTATTAGCATTCTGGAGTCACTTGTAGTCACAGTGTGTCCAAACAGACCTCGGGCTTCCCAGTAACGAGTTTTGTAGCCACCTCCAGGAAGCAACATAGGATTCGAAAGATGAAATATCTTTGCAAACCAAGAATTCTAATGGCTGCTTTTCCTTTGGGCTTCTTTTCTGCCTGGTGGTGGTTGCTTTTTCTTCTCTTCCAGAGTTCTACTGGAAGGGTGCTGTCTTTTGTTTTTGACAGAATGTTGATCCAGGTGTGCCTGTACTTTTACTGTAAGTTTTTGTGGCGCTGTCTGAAATTTGTGATGAGGAAGCTGACAGGACGATGTGAACTGCAGCGGATCTGTTACAATACCAAGCCTGGAGCCTCCAGAACCATGAAAATTGGTAAGCACAAAACAAAGACGTAAGCAAAATGTAGTGTTGGTGGGACTGAGGATACAGTGTTTTACTGGAGGACAGTAGTTTTACACCATTTGTGAAGGATAATTTTTGAATGACTTTTTTGTTATCACTTTAACAGAAACATCACTGAGGGATTCAAAAAGTAAGGTAAGAAAATTGTTTCTATATTTTTCAACAACTTTTCCCTTGGAGGCTTATGCCCATTATCAAAAGTAAAAAAGTTAAGAACCAAAAATATACCATTGGCTATGAAATTAATGCAGAGAAGAAAGAATTATTTGCCAGTTACAAACTACTGGGCTTTTGAAGTGAGAGAAACCACTGTATGCAAATTTGTAGGCAGATTTGTAAAGTACTTATTACTTCGTTGTTGAATTAATCTTTTTTTATACCTCTCTCCAAGTAATGAAATAAATATCCCTTGAAAATAGGAACAATATTAACTTTCTGGTATTACCTCAATATCCAAATCATTTAACTTTATTCTCAATATTTTCCAACAGAAATCAAACAAGCCTCTCGGCTAGCTTTTATGGCACGTAGTTGGGCATGCACAGACAGAGCAAAAGTCTATTTTCTTTTTCAAGGTTCTTTACAATTTCAGCTCATTATTTAATTTAGGCATCCTTATGATGCCTATTTCCGCAAACCATTTCCCTCACGTACCTCACTCTTTATCATAGGCACGATGCCCATTAACAATGGAAATCATGCTGGGTGAGGAAGAGAATATACTATTTCAATATAAATACCTTGAAACAGATGAAAATGGTAAACACACACATACAACCTTGTTTATTTCTGCCTTATGTTAATTACCTTAATTAGGAAATTGCATTACTCCTATTGTGAAAATGTCAAATTTATTAGAACTCAAGTACACAAAATCAATTTCTGCTTTTAGTTTGCATCTTCATAAAGAAGCTTAAAACAAATACTTGATGCCCCTACCCACGTAGACCCTGCTTTAGTCACTGCTGTTCATTGCAAGGGAACTGATTAAAATATGTTTTCCAGCTGCTGCAGACTTCCGTGAGCGTTCACCCTGATGCCATTGAAAAAACTATAGACGACATCATGGAACTGAAAAAAATTAATCCTGACATAAATCCACAGTAAGAATATATTTTATTATGTTGAAAAATATAGAATACAAGTCACATGGGCACATTTAATGTTTCTGTAGCGCTCTCACTCTTTCTGCCTAAGATAATCATCTGTAGCATTGTGACTTTCAGATGAAGAATAAAGGGAAAAAAGTGCCTTTTCATGTTTGTAAATGGCAGCAACTTTATACTTTTTGGTTTTTATTTTGTTTTTTTACTTTTATAAAGGCTATTTACTTGGGGTAAAAGCTTACAGTTACAAGGCCCTAAAGAGTCCAATTCAAGGTACATAAGAGGTACTTCCTCACCCAGAGTCCCTTGCCACGTGTTGATGCAAGATGGCGGGCGATGTCTGTGAGGGTTCAGCTTCCTCTTTCCTCTTAAGGCTCTTAAGATCAGCTTTTTCCGATCTCAGCTGTAGGCTGGCATAGGGCTTGTCTCTTCTTGGGCTCGTTTCTTTCCGGGCTCAGCTGCCCTGGTCTCTTCACAAGGTTAGCTATAAACTATCAGGCTCATCTCTCTTCCCAGGGCTGCAGGATCCTCTGCATATTTTTTCTGTGTATCTACTTCTGTGTGTGAGCCTGTTTTATCAGCCCAAGGGGGCTGGGATTTTGTTTTGATTTATGTTTACACTTCTGAGCTGTGTATAGGAATTTTATGGATATCTCTGATATAAGAAAATATGGGAAAAGGAGCCCATTCCCTCAGTTTTACATTAACAGTAAATGTTCATATTGTAAATGCACCTAGACTGATTCTGCTCCATCAAGAATATTCCTTCAGTTCATGACAGGCTGATAATCTTGGACACAGTTCTTACCTGCTTGTCAAGAAGACAGGCATGTGTGGGAGGGAGGGGTGGTTTTTATATGAAGACTTTAGAACTTTATAATTCAGTCGTCTCATCTTGGAAGTATTAAAATGCACTTGGCAACGTGCGTGTCATTTAAAATTAGCTTGATGTTTTCCATTGGGTATAGCAAGTTTTCAGTAAAATTTGGGGCTAAGCACATTGGGTGGAATAAATTCTGAATGCAGATATATTTAGAGATGGTTTAGGTGGGTAGCAATCAAACTGTCTTTAGATGTGCCTGCACTAGAACTTCTGAGGAAGATTTTTAATTGCCAAAGACAGAGATTGTAGTTGAAGGAAATTTCACTTTTATAGGCCTGTCTCACGGAGGGATTCTGTGTGCTAGCCATCTGGGGCTCATCACAAAACTCCCTTTACATCTGGTTTCCATAGCCGCCTTCTGCAGCCATTTCAGCTGATTAGCTGCCTTTTCCTTATTCAGCCATTAAATGTTGATTTAATTATGTAGTGAATGTCTTTTTGAAAACTTCTGACATATATTTTATTCCTGTGGGAAGATGATAAGGAGGCAATTCATTTTAAATTAGGTTAAACCAAAAATTTTAAGATTGTAACTGGGCATGAGGGATATATTCCTATATTTAGACTCTATTAGAGACTAATCTCTAAATAAGTCTCCATATTTAGAGATTACATTAGATTTAATAGCAAATCTCTTCTTGTGTGGTCCATGAAAGTTAGATAAGTTTCTTTCTAAAGCATTTCCTTGCCATCTATTCTTTGATTTCCTCTAGGGAAAAAAGTCCTCAAGGGTAGCGGATTGTTTTGTTTTGTTTTGTTTTGTTTTGTTTTACATCTTAATATGGATTCTACTGCCATTTTTCCAAACTGACATTGACCAAAATCTGTTAAAAAATTAGTTTTCTGGGAAAACAAAGAAATAGGAGGGAATGATGGGGGAAACATTTTGTAATTTATCAATATATTCCTACTAATAACCTCACTTTGTTTTTTGGCTTTTGGTTTTTGTTTTTGTTTTTGGATGGGCATAAATAGTTTATCTGTTATTTCTCTTCATGTTCTGTGTATTTATACCATGAAGTCTTCCTCCTTCCTTTGATTAATTTCTTTAAAATTTTATTGTGGTAACATATATAATGTAAAAATTGCCATTTTAATCATTTTAAGCTTTTTAAAAATTATTTTTTAAAAGAAGCTTTAGATTACATAAATGTTACATAAAAAAATAAAAGGGATTCCCATGTACCCTGCTTCCTCCCCCTCCCACACTTTCCCATATTAACAACATCCTTCATTAGTGTGGTACATTTGTTACAATTGATGAACACATATTGAAGCATTGCTACTAACCATGGACTACAGTTTACATTTTAGTTTATACTCTGTCCTGCACAATTTCATAGGTTATGACAAAATAGATAATGGCCTTTATCCATCATTGCAGTGTCATGCAGGACAACTCCAATGTCCTAAAAATGCCCCCATATTACACTTTTCTTCCCTCTCCCATCCCTCTTAGAACTTCTGGTGGCCACTGCCTTTACACCAATGATAAGATAAGTCTATAGTAGAATAATCATAAGTCTACTTTAGTCCATTGTTCATTCCCCAATCTTGAGGGTTTTGGGATGGTGATTTTAAGCATTAATTACATTTACAATGTTGTACTACTATCACCACCAAAGATTACTAAACTTTTCCATCTCCCCAAAAAGAAATTCTGTACCATTAAGCAATAACTCCCCATTTCCCCTTTACCAGGGCCCTGGTAATGTCTAATCTTTTTTCTGTCTCTGAATTTGCTTATTCTAGAAATTTCATATAAGTGGAATCATAAAATATTTGTCCTTTTGTCTCTGGCTTCTTTCATTTAGCATAACGTTTTCATGGTTCATCCATTTGCAGCACGTAACAGAACTTCATTTCTTTTTACCACGGACTAATAATCCATTGTATTATAGACCACATTCTGTGTATCCATTCGTCTGTTGATGGGCACTTGGGCTGTTCCCACCTTTGGGCTATTGTGAATAAAACTGCTGTGATCACTGGTGTACAAGTATCTGTTGGAGTCCGTTTTCAATTCTTTGGGTTATACCTAAGAGTAGAATTTCCAGGTCATATGGTAATCCTATGTTTAACATTTTGAGGCACTGCCAAACTGTTTTCCACACTGGCCACACCGTTTTACATTCCCATCTTCAATATAAGAGAGTTCTGATTTCTCTACATCCTTAGCAACACATGTTATTTTTCTTTTTTTAAATAACAGCCATCCTAGTGGGTGTGAAGTGGTATCTTGTGATTTTTATTTGCAGTCCCTAATAACTAATGATGTTGAGCATCTTTTCATGCACTTACTGGCTATTTGTATATCTTCTCTGAGGAATGTCTATTCAAGTCCTTTCACCATTTTAAAATTAAGTTGTTCGTCTCTTTGTTGTGGAGTTGTAGGTGTTCTTTATATAGTCTTCCATTCTGTAGGTTGTCTTTTCAAATTTTTGACGTCTTTTGCAGATGCACAGAAGTTTTTTATTTTGCAATCCAATTTTTGTTGTTGTTGCTTGTGTTTTTGCTGTAAAGTCTAAGAAGCCATTGACAAAGCAGAGGTCACAACGATTTTCCCTTATGTTTTTTCTGAGTTTTATGGTTTTAGCTCTTATATTTTAGGTAGTTGACCCATTTTGAGTTATTTTTGTATATGATGTGAGGTAAGCGCACTTTGTCTTAAATGCCTTTTTTTTAATGCTGCTTATGGTGGTGGTGAGAATTACTATAGTAGAATTTTATTTGGGTCCCCTTGTTCCCTCCTCTTTCATTTCTCCCACTTTCTTCTTTCCTTCAAAATTAATTCTCTTCTCAACTCTGCATTGATTTTCCAAGAGACCAGTGCCACTGTGCTCTTTTCCTAAACTTAAATATCTGATTTCATTTTTCAGTGCTCTGGTAATAAGTAATTACATGTTCCATTTATTGAACACTCAGTTTAAGTTTAGTATTCCTCATTTATCTGACACTGCCGCCTGTGTTTGGAGAAGGAATACAATCCTAACAGCTGTCATTCCTTGTATACTCCCAGCTTTAGGCTTAAGCTCTATGCCTCTCATTTACCCCAACAAAAGTCATCAGGATTGTAATGACGACCACCACCACCACAACACAAATGTTCAACTTTGGGAAACAAGGAGCCGGAGTATATTGCATAGTAACTGTTGGGTTGAGTCATGAAGTTAGCAATGTTCAGCCATTTTTGATCTACCAAAAATTGGCCATGAAGTATTTAACAGGAATAAATCAACATGAACTCCTACCTTTAGATTTAAAAATGCCATCAAAAAGTACCAGATATAAAAACAAAATTAAGAACAACAAACAAAAGTACCGGATAGGAGAATGATTTGTGTGACAGTAGTTTCTATGAAAACAAGATGGTAGTGGTTAGTTAGCTACCTGTTTAATAAACTGGTAATGTTCCATGACTGCCTAAAGAAATCTTACTTTACCTTGTAGGCTGCAGGGAAGGAAGACAGCATTCAGATCACAGGAAATAATGATCCTCTGTGTGTAAAGCTTGCCAGATCGTTTTCTGTTCTGGTGACATGCTTTAAGGAGGAGTGCACATTGAAAACAAGCTAAACAAGATAGGAAAGGCTCAGAAAACCTTGTCCATGAGGGGACATGGAGGAATAAGGTCTTTTTTTTAAACTCCTGGAGATGAGACTGGGAGAAAGAGTCTCTTTCTTAACATAAACAGGAATGGCAGGGGAAAGGTGGAAATAAATTTGCTCAGTATTGCTCAGAGGACAGAATTTGAACCACTTAATAATAAGGAGAACAGATTTTTTTTTTCTACATTAGAAAAAGTGTTCAGGCAACTAGAGCAGTTGGAGTGGAATGGGAAATCTTGTAAAATAATGAGTTCTCTTCCTCATCTGTTAGGGGTGCTCCCCAAAACACTTTTTCTTTCTTTTTTTTTAACCTACCTTTTTCTTGCCCCTAAGATCCTGAGGGGTAGTTCTCTCTCATACACCCCCTTCTGAGGTGATGCTAACATACTCACCAAGGGATAAATGAGCCCTAAGAACTCATTAGTACATGTCATTCTTATATTAATTTTAATTTTAGTAACATATACAACCTAAAATGTCCCCCTTTCAGATATATATTTCAGATATATCATCCATTGGTGTTAATACATCCACAATGTTGTACCACTATTGCTATCATCCATTAGCAAAACTTTTCCATTGTCTTCAACAAAAATTTTGTACCAGTGAAACTCTAACTCCCCATTCCCTATCTCCTCCCCAGACCCTGTGACCTGTATTCTAGTTTCTGACTCTATGAATTTGCTTATTCTAATTATTTTATAATAGTGAGATTATACAATATTTGTCCTTTTCTGTCTGGCTTATTTTATTCAACATGATGTTTTCAAGGTTCATCCATGTTGTCACATGTATCAGAACTTCATTCTTTTTATGGCTGAATAATATTCCATTGTATGTATATACCATGTTTTGTTTATCCAGTCATCTGTGATGGACACTTGGGTTGCTTTCATACTTTGGCAATCATGAATAAAGCCACGATGAGCATTGGTGTGCTTATATCTGAGTTCCTGTTTTCAATTCTTTTGGGTATATACCTAGAAGTGGGAATTGCTGGGTCATTTGGTAATTCTGTATTTAACTTTCTGAGATCCCACCAAACTGTTTGCACAGTCTCTACCACTTGACGTTTTTACCAACAATAAACAAATATTCCTATCTCTCCACATCCTGTCCAACATTTATTTTCTGTTTTTTAATAATTGAGTGGGTGTGAAATGGTATCTCATTGTGGTTTTTTGTTGTTGTTGTTTTTTTGTTTTTTTGTTTTGTTTTTACCGGAAGGTCCCGGGGATCGAACCTGGGTCCCTCCATATGGGAGATGGACGCCCAATCAGTTGAGCTACATCCGACCCTCATTGTGGTTTTGATTTGCATTTCCCTATTGGCTAGTGAGGTTGAGAATCTTTTCATGAGCTTTTTTGCCATTTGTATCTCTTCTTTGGGGAAAGAAGTCTTTTGCCCATTTTTTAGTTGGGTTGTTTGTCTTTTTTGTTGTTGAGTTGTAGACTTTTAAAAATATATTCTAGATATTAAAATCTTCTAACATATTTGCTTTCCCAATCTTTTCTCCCATTCTGTAGATTGTCTTTTTACTTTCATGATGAAGTCCTTCGATGCAAAAAGTTTTTTATTTTGATGAAGTCCCATTTATCTGTTTTTCTCTTTTATTGCTCATGGTTTGGGTTTAAACTCTAAAAAATCATTGCCTAACACAAAATCTTGAAGATACCTCCCTATATTTTCTTCCAGGAGTTTTCTAGTTTTAGTTCTATAATTTAGGACTTTGATCCATTTTGAGTTAATTTTTGTAAATGGTGTTAGGTAGGGGTTTATTTTCATTCTTTTGCACCCACCACTTTGCTGAATTAATTTATTAGCTCTAATAGCTTTGTTGTGGATTTTTTTAGGATTTTCTATGTGTAGTATCATGTCATATGCAGATAGGGAAAGTTTTACTTTTTCCTTTCCAATTCGATGCCTTTTATTTCTTTTTCTTGCCTGAATGCTCTGGCTAGAACTTTCAGTACAATGTTGATGGTACTGTCACAGTGGTGACAGTGGGCATCCTTGTTTTATCTTTTGTCATCTTAGTGGGAAAATGATCAGTCTTTCATCTTTAAGTATGATGTTAGCTGTGATTTTTCTATATATTCCTTTGATCATTTTGAGGAAATTTCCTTATAATCCTAGTGTTCTAAGTGTTTTTAATCAAGAAAGGGTGCCAGATTTTTTTTTTTTTTTAAGATTTATTTTATTTATTTATTTCTCCCCAACCTCCTTGTTGTTTGCACTTGCTTGTCTGTTCATCTTCCTTGTTTCTTTTTAGGAGGCACCTGGAGCCAAACCCAGGACCTCCGATGTGGGAGAGAGGTACCTAATCTCTTGAGCCACCGCCACTCCCTGCTTTGATGTGTCTCATTGTTTTTCCTCCCTGCATCTCTTGTTGCGTCATCTTGTCATTTCAGTTTGCTGCACTTGCCTGTCACGTCAGCTTGCTGTCTTCTTTAGAAGGTACCAGGAATCTCTGCTCCCTGCTTTGTTGTGTCTCTCTTTATGTTTCCTCTTTTTGTGTCTCTTGTTGTGTCAGCTTGCCATGCTTGCCCATCGTGCCAGCCCGCTGTCTTCTTTAGGAGGTACCGGGATCTGAACCAGCAACCTCCCATGTGGTAGGTGGAAGCTCAGTCGCTTGAGCCGCATCCACTTCCCGGGGTGCTAGATTTTATCAGATGCCTTTTCTGTGTCAGTTAAGATATTAAGGTGGTCATGTGGTTTTTCCCCTTCTTTCTGTTAATGTGGTGTATTACATTAAGTGATTTCCTCCTTTTGAGCCACCCTTGCATATCTGGGATAAATCCCATTTGATCATGGTGTGTAATTCTTTTAATGTGCTGTTGGATTCCATTTGCCAGTGTTTCATTGAGGATTTTTGCTTCTATATTAATAAAGGATATTGGTTTGTAACTTTCTTTTCTTGTGGTGGCTTTATATGGCTTTGGTATTAGAGTGATGTTGGCCTCATAGTATGCGTTAGGAAGTGTTTCCTCCTCTTTAATATTTTGCTATTATTTCTTCATTGAATGTTTGGTAAAATCTTACCAGTGATGCCATTTGGTCCTGGACTTTCTTTCTTGGGAGGTTTTTGACTACTGATCCAATCTCTTTAGTTGTAATGGTCTTTTGAAATCTTCTATTTCTTCTAGAATCAATGTAGGTAGTGTATTTCTAGGAATTTGTCTATTTCATCTAGGTTTTCTAATTTGTTGATGTAAATTTGTTATAGTATACCCTTATAATCCTTTTTATTTCTGTGGAGTTGGTAGTAATGTCCCCCTTTCATTTCTGATTTTAGTTATTTGTATCCTTTCAAATTTTTTGTCAGTCTAACTAAAAGTTTGTTGATTTCATTGACTTTTTCAGAGAACCAACTTTTGGTTTTAGGGATTTTTTCCCCATTGATTTTTATTCTCTATTTCATTTGTCTCTGCTCTAACCTTTGTTACTTCTTTACTTTTGCTCATTTTGAGTTTAGCTTGCTCTTCTTTCTTTAGTTCCTCCAGTTGTGAGGTTACATCTCTGATTTGAGATCTTTCTTTTTTAAGGTAAACGCCTAGAGCTATAAATTTCCCTTCCAGTATGGCTTTTGCTGCATCCCATAAATTTTGTTATGTTGTATTTTCATTTTCATTTGCCTCAAGATATTTTCTAATTTCCCTTGTGATTTCTTTTTTAATCATTTGGTCATCAGTTCATTTATTCTCTTTGATTTCTTTTTGATCCCTTGATTGTTGAAGAGTATATTGTTTAATTTTCACATTTTTGTGATTTTTCCAGTTCTCCCTCCTGTTACTGATTTCTAGTTTCAGTCCATTCTGGTTGGAGAAGATGTATACTATGATTTCAATATTTTAAAACTTATTGACACTTATTTTGTGTCCTAACATGTGGTCTAGTACAGAGAATATCCATGTGCACTGCAGAAGAATGAATATTCTGCTAGTTTGGGTGAAGTGCTCTATATTTGTCTGTTAGGTCTTTTATTGGTTACCTGTCTGCTAAAACAAGCACCATACAATGGAAATTTATTGGCTCACATTTTCAGAGGCTTGAAGGCTTACTTTCTCAAAGGGTCAGTTTCATCTGACTGGCCAGCAGTTTCTGGCATTCTTTGGCTTTTCCATCACGTGGAAATGCACATGGTGGCATTTTCTTATTTCTCTTCTGGGTTCCTTGACTTCCAGCTTCTGGCTGCTCCTTATGGCTTCTCTCTGTCTGATTTTTACTCCACTTAAAATGGACACCAGTAATCTGGAGTTAAGCACAACCTGATTTAATTGGTTCAGCTACAACTTAACTAAAGTAACATCTTGAAGAGATCTTACTTATATTGGGTCCATACCCACCAATATGAAGAACAAGACCAAGTCTAAACTGGGATACACAATTCAATCCACATCAGCTCTAGTTGGTTTATAGTATCATTCAAGTCTTCTATTTCCTTATTGATCTTCTATCTAGATATTCTATCCATTATTGAAAGTAGTGTGTTGATGTCTCCTATCATTAATATAGAATCACCTATTTGTCCCTTCAAATCTGTCAATATTTTCTTCATAGATTTTGAGGCTCTGCTGTAAGGTTCACATATATTAATAATTGTTATGTTGTCTTGTTGAACTGACATATTCATCAGTATATAGTGACCTTCTTTGTCCCTTGTAATGATTTTTTTTTTATAAGTCTACTTTATCTGATATTAGTATCCTAGTTTTCTTTTGGTTACTATTTGCTTGGTATACTTTTTCCATCCCTTCTTTTTCATCCTATTGTGATTTTTAATTTAAGGTGAGTCAATTGTAAACAGCATAAAGTTGGGTCATGCCTTTTTATCCATTTTACCAATGTCTGCTTTTTGGCTGAAGAGTTTAATCCATTTACATTTATAGTAACTACTGATAATGAAGGACTTTCTGCTGCCCTTTTGCTATCTGTTCTTTGTAATTCTTATACCTTTTGTTGTCCCTCAGTTCTTCTATTAGTACTTACTTTCATGTTCATTTGATTTTTGTAGTTTACCACTTTCAGTCCCTTCCCATTTCCTTTTGTATATATTTCCCGATATTTTCTTTGTGGTTACATGGAGCTTACATTTTAAATCCTAAATGTATAACAGTCACATTCAATTTAATACTAACTTTAATAGCATACACAAACACTCTTCCTATATACCTCTGTCCCCCCACCTTTTTGTTGTACTTGCTACAAATTATATCTTTAGACATTGTGTCCAAAACCACAGATTTATCAAAACCAAAATTTTATGCATTTTAGAACCTTTACCAGAGATCTTTATTTTGTTATACCACTTCAATTCACTATTTTGTATACCTTTATTTTAGCCTGAAGAAATACCTTTATCATTGCATGTAGAGCAGGTTTAGTGGTGACAAACCCCCTCAGCTTTTGTTTATCTGGGAATATTTTTATCTTTTCCTCATTTTTGAAAGACAATCTTATGAGATATAAAATTCTTCTTTGCCAATTGTTTTATTTCTGTACATAAGTATTTCATCTTTTTTAAAAAAATACTCATGTTTAATATGGTCAAAACATGAAATAAATCAAGCTTGAAAATATCTGTAGTGAATAAACAGGAAACTGTAAAGAATGACTACAGAGTTTTTTTTTTTAATGGGTGATATTTGTATTTTATTTTTTGAATTATGTATGCATATTTTACTTTCAACTACATTGTAAGCATCTTTTTTTTATACTCCTTAAAAAAATTTTTTTTTACTTTATTTTGTACATTTAATAATTGAAAATATAAACAATTAAAAACTAAAAAGTAAACAGATGAATAAATATATACATTTCTCAATTAAATGTAATGGATACATATAAATTTTTGTTTTGAATCAATATGTTACACAATATGTTTGGTTCATAATAATACATTCATACAGTATTTGTCCTTTTGTGTCTGGCTTGTTTCGCTCAACATAATGTCCTCCAGGTTCATCCATGTTGTCATATGTTTTGTGACTTCATTTCTTCTTACAGCTGCATAATATTCCATCGTGTGAATAGACCACAGTTTGTTTATCCATTCGTCTGCTGATGGACACCTGGGTTATTTCCAACTTTTGACAATGGTGAATAATGTTGCTATGAACATTGGTGTGCGGATGTCTGTTCGTATCACTGCTCTCAGTTCTGCTGGGTATATACCCAGTAGTGGTATTGCAGGGTCACTTGCCAAGTCTCCATTCAACTTCTTTAGGAACTGCCAAACAGTCCTCCATAGTGGTTGTACAATTCTGCACTCCCACCAACAGTGAAGAAGTATTCCTATCTCTCCACATCCTCTCCAACACTAGTATTTCTCTTTCTTTTTAATAGTGGCCATTCTGATAGGTGTGAAATGATATCTCATTGTAGTTTTGATTTACATTTCCCTAATCATGAGTGATGTTGAGCATTTCTTCATGTGTTTTTTTGCCATTTGTATTTCTTCTTTGGAGAAATGTCTATTCAAGTCTTTGGCCCATTTTTTAAATGGGTCATTTGTCTTTTTATTGTTGAGTTGTAACATCTCTTTATATATCCTGGATATTAAACTCTTATCAGATATGTGATTTCCAAATATTTTTTCCCCTGAGTTGGCTGCCTTTTCACCCTTCTGACAAATTCCTGTGAGGTGCAAAAGTGTTTAATTTTGAGGAGGTCCCATTTATCTACTTTTTCTTTTGTTGCACGTGCTTTGGGTGTGAGGTCCAAGAAACCACCACCTACTACAAGGTCTTGAAGATGTTTCCCTCCATTTTCTTCTAGTAGTTTTATGGTCCTGGCTTTTATATTTAGATCTTTGATCCATTTTGAGTTTATTTTTGTATAGGGGGTGAGATAGGGGTCCTCTTCATTCTTTTGGTTATAGATATCCAGTTCTCCCAACACCATTTGTTGAAGGGACTGTTTTTTCCCATTAGCGTGGGCTTGGTAGGTTTGTCAAAAACCAGTTGATTGTATAGGTGAGGGTATATTTCCGGGTTCTCAATTCTATTCCACTGATCGATGTGTCTATCTTTTTGCCAGTACCGTGCTGTTTTGACCACTGTAGCTTGACTACAGAGTTTTGACAAAAGATCCAAAAGGAAACTTTATCTAAAAATAAAAAAAATAAAATAATTGAACTCCATTAATTTATTGTTTCTAATCATACTTTATTTTTATATGGTATAAGCTGATAAAATAACAATTTAGGGACAGATGTGGCTCAAATGACTGGGCGCCCGCTGCCTACCCCCCCACCCACCCCCACGGAGGGACCTGGACCCGATCCCTGGTTACCCCCCACAAAATAAAAAACTCAGAAGGCGCGCAGGCGCACCGTCAGGCCCCGCAAACGGGTGAGTCCCCAGGCCCCGCGAGCAGGCAAGCCATCTGGCACCATGAGCCGGGGAGCCGACAGGCCCTGTGAGCAGTTGAGCAGCAAGGTCCCGCCGAACCACACAGCAAGATGATGACACAATAGGAGAGACACGCAGGAGAGAGCCAAGATGAGACATGCCAGAAAACCAGGAACCAAGGCGGCGCAGATGGCAAAATAAATATTTCATGTTACCACCTTTTTGCCTCCATAGTTTCTGATGAGAAATTGGTAATTAAACTTATTGGGGCTCTCTTGTATATAACATGTTGCTTTTCTCTTGCAGCGTTGAGAACTCTTTGTCTTTGGCATTGGATGGTTTAACTACCATATGTCTGGTTGCAGTACTCTTCGAGTTTATCCTATTTGGGGTTTGTTGGGCTTCTTGAATGTATATAGTCATGTCTTTCATTAAATTTGGGACGTTTTCTGCTAATATTTATTCAAATACGCCTTCTGCCCCTTTCTCTCTTTCTTTTCCTTTTAGGACTCCCATAATACATGTGTTGGTATGCTTGATGTTGTATCAAATGTCTCTTAGGCTCTGTTCACTTTTTTCCAATCTTTTTTCTTTCTGCTCCTCATCCTGAATCATTTCAATTTTTTTGTCTTTGAGTTCATGGATTGTTTCTTCTGCCAGTTGCAGTCTGATGTTGAAACCCTCTTGGGAGTTTTTAATTTCTTTTACTGTGGTCTTCAACTTCGATATTTCTGTTTGGTTCCTTTTTAAAATTTCTCTTTACTGAGTTTCTCATATTGTTCATTCATCATTTTCCTGATATCCCCTAGTTTTTTCTTCATGTTTTCCTTTATCTCCTTGAATGTATTGAAGGACATTTTAAAATATCTTTATCCAGTATGTCAGTAGTCTGTTCTTCATAATTGATGGTTCCTGGATTTTTATCTTTTTCTTTTGGGTGGGCCATCGTTTCCTGTTTCTTTCTTTGTCTTGTAATCTCTTTTTATACATTGTACATTTTAATATTTTAAACTGTTAACTCTGGGATCTTAAGTTTGTATCCAGTCATTGAGATGACAGAGATTGAGTGCCAGGAGTTAACAAAAACAAACAAACCAAGGTGAAAAAAAATAAAACCACCTTTCACAGTCTGTGCAAATTAGCTCTTTGTTGGCTGGTGTTTTCCTTCAAATTTTAGCCCTCCTATCAAGGTCAGCCTGAGGAAAAAGTGAATTACAGGGTTCTCTCAGTCTTTTCAGAACCTGTGTTGTTCTGGGCTTGGGCTTCCTCATGGCCTTAGGAATTACAGGCTTACAGAAATCCCAGTTTCTCCTCTACTCCTATGAAATAGCCTTTCCTCTCCTCCAGAGTGCTTTATTGTATGTCTTAGAGATGTTAATCTTTTGCCCCAGACCTCTATGACTTAATTTTTTATGTTGCTTTAGCTGTCTGCAAGCTACTTCTGCCTGCAGGGAAAGTTGTGGGGGAGAGAGCCGGAGACTAGTGACCTGGTTCAGTCTTTCAGGCACCACCTAATAGATTGGTGCACATAGGGATTACTCTGCTCTCTCAGGAACGGGACCAAGGACCCACAATGGTAGCACAGGCCAGCTCTGTACCATGCCAGGGAGTAGGTGGCCAGCTAGGGCACTCTGAATTTTTCCTACCATTTTTAAAGCTGTGTTTTCTTGATTTGGCACTCAACCAGCTACTATCACCCTTTAACTATTTTCTGGAGTTTTGATGAAGATGACTCTGCCAGTTTTGGCTAGAGTTGTTCAAAGATGATTTAGGGGAATAGCATTGCCATCTTCGTCCATTCCCTTATTTTTTAAGCCATACCGTTGCAACTTGGCTTAAGAAAAGCCTAAGATTAAAGGTAAATGCAGCCAATTTCTACAGCTCTTCTGGTGGAGCTTTAGGAAGAATTGTGCTATTAAATAGATGCTATTTGAGCAATTTGCTCTATATTTTACGAATAGGAAAAGTTCTTTTGCACATACATCAAGTGAACAAATGCCAATGTATATATGTTTTGTTTTTCCTCACGTGTATTTCTTCTATTTTTGAACATCTTAGGTTGGGAATCTCTCTTCAGGCTTGCCTTCTGCAAATTGTTGGGTACAGAAACCTAATTGCAGATGTTGAAAAACTGCGTCGAGAGCCCTATGATTCTGATAATCCCCAACATGAGGAAATGCTTTTGAAGGTTAGTTCTTGTGTGCTCTAAAGTGATTGGGTTAGGTCACTTGGTTAGGTCAGCTAACGTTTGCCAAGAACCTGGTACGTGCTGACCTCTGTATTGACGTTGGAGTACAAAAATAAGACATGGACACAGTAGCTGATTATTAAGGCCTGGTTTTCGTGTTTGTTCAGATGATGGAGGTAAATTTTTCATTAGAAAATTCTTGCAAGAAGGTTAAAGCCAATTTTCTTTTGTAGTCTGAAAAAGCATCAGAGGTGATCTCTGTGGGCTCTCACATTTGGCTCAAGTTTACAGTGTTTAATATGTGTTAAAAACCAATAGAAGAAATAACATTTGTCAAATAGTGACCTGGGATTTTCATTTATGACTTTTAATACACATGAAAGAAGATGAAGTTGGTTTCTGCTTCAGCAATAGCCCTCTTGGGAAGTTACCCAAGATCTTAATGGTGATTATTTATGCATGTAACTTGGAGAGTATTAGAAGAGGAGGTATAGATTTATATCTGGTGTATTAGAAATATCCAAAGAATAACATGGAGTTAAAATTATTCCTTCTGGCTGTCAAAGCAAAATGTTAAAAATCTTACATGATTTGATGTTGTATTATGCAACATCAATAAAACTTTACCTCAAAATACTGAATTTTGAGTTAAAAAAATTAAGACCAAACTTTAGAACTACTCATCTGAAATGTTTTTTTTTAACTTCACTTCTGAAAATAGAATCTTTTTAATTTGAAGTCCTTCCTTTCCCTTTTCTAGAAGTCAAAGTGGCAGTAACAAAACAGGAAGAAAACATTTGTTTAGCTGCCTTACATTTATTTTATTGAAAAATATCTGCAGAAGCTATAATCCTGTTGTTTTTGTATGAAGCAGTGTGTGTTTTTGTGTTTGTAAGTATTTAAGCAGATGACTCATTTGTCTCTGCTAATTAGTGCTGGATCGGATGTGAATCATTAAAAATTAAAGAAGCCTCATTCTTGGCAATAGTATTTCTTCTTCTCTTTCTTCCCTGCTTAGTTTTTAGCTAACATATGGGCTGAGTTTCATCTCCTTTTATTAAAGTCTTTTTTCTCTGAACATTTTCTGATGGAGGTAGTCAAGTTCAACAAAATGGCTTAAAGGTAAGAAATACAAGGTGAATGACAGAGAAAAGAGGTATAATAAACAGACTGGCCACCAGCACCTGAGCAATTCATTAGCATGGCTGAGGTGCCCTCAGAATGGATTAATGGCATTAGGCTGCTGCTATGCACCGTCTTTAGCTGACCTCTTATACCCGTGCTGACACACAGTAGACTTTCAGCAAATGTGGGCATGAATTAATGAAGTTCACTAGATGCATGTCAAGACCTTTTATCACACAACTTTCATCTGTGGTCATTAAGTACGTATGTTACCACTTTTGATTGTCACAGCTGTAGGAAGCGAATAAGGTCATGATTGTTACCTGCATTTTATAGGTGAGCAAACTATAAGCTTTTTAGTTCCAGTTCTGACTTATGCAACTCATAAATCCACTGTGCTATGTTAGGCACTTTGAGGAAAACCATGGTTTCTGCAGTCTGATTAGGGAAATTCTTAGCATCTACACAAATCACTAAATCTTACTCTTAGAACCCTGGCCCCCCCTCCCAATATCTCTCAATATTTTCCTTGCCCACAGCCTGATTCCAGCCATCACCTCCATCTTGAGCTGTTACAAGAGCTTTTTAATTCAGCCACTAGCCTCTCCCTTCCTCTAGTGCATCTTCTAAAATACTCTGGAGTGATTTTTTTAAAACACAGATCTAGTCATGTTATTTCCCAAGTTAAAAATGTTGGGTACCGTATGTCCTAGAATACAAACCTCTGCAGCTTAGCATGGCATTTTGGCCCCTTCTGCATTTATTTCTCTAAGCCACGTCTCCTGTATACCCATATGTACAGCACATGCTCCAGTCTTCCCCGAGACCTGGAATAGACCACCCCCATTCCATACATGCAGGTTTTGCTCCTGCAGTTCTCTCCGTCACCTGTTATTCACACGGCAGAAGCCCGCTCAGCGTTTAAGTCCTTACTCACTGAATTTGAAGTCTTCTTTAGCCTCCCCAAGGAAACTTAGGAGTGGGACCTTTATTTCCCTCTTGAGTTTATTCAAATTCCAAGTATGAGAATAAAATTCATAATAAAAACATGGGTTGAGTGCTTCTGTGTGCCAGTGATACAGTAAATATTTTACAGCTTAATCTCATTTAATTGTCACAGTAATCTTTGGGTCCAGGTACTGGTATCATCTCATTTTTCAGATTAGGAAACGGAGCTGGGCAGTTATTGACTGCACATGCTCACAGAGTTAGAAAGGGCTCTGAAATACTGTCCTACACCTTTTTTTTTTAGGTGGTACCAGGGATTGAACCCAGGACCTCATGTATGGGAAGCAGCTGCTCAACTACTGAGCTATATCTGTGCCCCAATGAGAGCCAGTTTTTTCGCCTTCTTTGTTTGTTTTTAGGAGGTACCAGGGAATTAACCCAGGACCTCGTACATGGGAAGTAGGGTGCTCAACCACTTGAGCTTCATCTGCAACCCTGCACTCCTTTTTGAGAGAGAAGCCATGTCTTGTTCACAGCCTGGCCCATGATTTTTATTTCACGGTAGCTTAGGCTTTCGCATCTTTAAAATGGCTAGTAATACCCTTGTTACCACTCCATAAAATTGCTTAGAGTAGGGGTCAGCAAACTGAGGCCTGTGGGTCATATCTGGCTCGCCACCTGGTTTTGTAAATAAAGTTTTATTGGAATACAGCCGTGCTTGTTCATCTACGTATGGTCTGTGGCTGCTTTTGCACCTCAGTGGCAGAGTTGGATATCTGTGACAGAGACCATATGGCCTGTGAAGCCTGAAATATTTACTGTCTGACCCTCTCAGACCAAGTTTGCCAACCCCTGGTTTAGAGGCTTAGATAATATATTACCATGTTGTTTAAGTGCTTTGCTTTATAAACATAGGAGAACATTATCAGGGTTTCCACTTAGAGTCCTAAAATATTTCAAAAATCTGGAGTTTTTTGATCATTTGAACTTAGGCTGGGATGATGGGTAATATTACTTTATATTCATGTAGCACTGTTCGTGAATTATTCAAATGGACATTTCTAGTAAAGGTTTTCTCACAAACGAATAACGAAGGCAAAATTTTAGATGGATTCATGCGGTTAATAATAGAAGCTTTTTCCCCATCTATATTAAAAATTAGCATTTTTTCCATTAAAAAAATAACCCCAAATTAAAAGATTGTCCCTGGTGGCCAAGGTGAAAAGCTGCTTCTCCTTGAATGCTCTGGCTTGAGGGAAGGCGAATGACCTTGCCCTTTCTCTTTGGCATCAGACCCGAGACAAGGTTGAAGTTTTCAAATAAGCCTACAGTGGAGGCTCAGTACAAAGACGAAAGAACCAGCCTTGACCTATGGTGAGAGCCTGACTCATTTACGGCTTCCACATCTGTAGCTTAGATGACTTAGAGCACAGTCATCGATGTGGGCCCCTCAGAGCTCCCACCTCCTCAGTTCAGGTTTCTCGTCAGCCTCATGGGTACAGGTAATGAGCTCACCCTTCAGACAGAGCCCGCCTCTTCCCGCACCTTCTCAGGGAAAAGCCGTCAGCAGAGAACCCAGTAACTCAGGCATCTTACAAAAAAGGTATACATAGTAATAGTTCATGTAAGTACTTTAGCATAATCAACTTTCATTTTCCAAGAGAGCAGATAGGATTAAGACCTTAATTAAGAACATTTTTAGCCATTAGTCTAGTCTGGCAGGATACATGAAATTATTAAAATGGTGTTTATTTTTAAAGTGCTTATTATTCAAAGTTCTTACGCTGGCAGACTTTGGTATTGGCCTAATGAACGAGGTTTATAACTACCCATAGAAATGAAATGCTTGCTTTTGCCATTTTTCTTCAGTTATTCATTGGAAGCCAGTTATTTCAAAACTGCGTAGGGCCCTAAGGTTACTTCAAATCATTATTCAAATGAATGTGATAGTCTTTACATTTTGTTTCCTTTTGTTGGTGGTTTCTAGTGTAGCAGTGGCCAAATCAACTGCTGAAGGAATTATTTTTTTTTTTTATTTTTTTTTTTTAAAGATTTTATTTATTTATTCATTTATCCCCCCCTTGCTGCTTGTGCTCGCTGGGTCAGCTAACCACGCCGTGCGGGCGGGCTTGCCTTCACCAGGAGGCCCCGGGAACCGAACCCGGGGCCTCCCATATGGTAAACGGGAGCCCCACTGATTGAGCCACAGCCGCTTCCCAGAAGGAATTTTTAAAAGACCTTTCCTGAATAATTCACTGGTCTCTTATTATTTAGAGCTCTTCTCATGAACTCAGAAATATTTTCTGTTTTGATGAATGCTGAGCACTGGCAAAATCTTATATGGATAATATAAAAAAAGATTTGTTATACCCATGTTACATTTTTTTTTTTTTTTAGGAGGTATCAGGGATTGAACCCCAGGACCTCATACTTGGGAAGCAGGTGCTCAGCCACTTGAGCTGCATCTGCTTCCCCATGTTTCATATTTTGCTTCCAGGCATGAGAGATTTCCTTTCTTTCCTCTGAAGGTTTTCTCTCACCTTCTAGATGAATTGAATTTACCATTCCTGCCACTAAGATAAAATATTATATCATAAGAATTATAAGTAATTTTGGATTATACCAAGAATAACTGAGATGAATTACAGCATTTTTAAGTTTGTATTTTCTGTCGTTGAATATTGTGTTAGACAATTCGCTAGAAAGCACAGTGTGTACTACCATTCTATTTTAGCTTTAAAATCTATAGAACACAGAATAGACAATTTAGAAGTTGAATTATTTCTGAAATAGTAAGGAAATTTTACGTTTGCATTTGTGCTCTGTCTTTAATGAAGTTGCAATATAAAATAGTATTAATAGTTTAAAGGGTAACTTTTCTCACATGCTAATCACTATTTACTAGAAAGAACTTATACTTAGAGAATTGCATATTTATACCACTGAGGCTATCAACCTCTCCCCCTCACTAAAGTGATGATATGTGCTAAATCTGAAGTTAATCTTTCTGTAGAAAACTTAGAAGCATAGAATCAATTCATTAAGCAGAAAAGAGCATACTGTTTAGAATTTGTATTTGTTCATTATTATATAGTTGATTGTAATGGAGATTCTTTTAGGTACCTTTTAAAGATGATAATATGTTCTGAGATTTATTCACAAACATTGGTTGGCATTGTGGTCTTCCTTTGTCCAGCTACATGATAACGTTTACTCTCACTCGTATTGTAGGTGAGACCTAAGAAGTCAAACTCAAGTCAGTCCACTTTTCTTTTTGTTAACAACTCTGCTAACAGTTTGATGTAAAGTTAAATGAGCATTTTCGATTTGAATGATGGATGGCCTCAAAGTTTTTCTTGCTTTCCCTTTCCCTTCATACTTATAAATATTTTTGAGGGCTCCAAAGAGCTTTTGTGAGAGATACACACACACACACAGTAGAAATTAAAACAAAAAAAATGTTAAACTCTAAAATACACAAGCAGACATTCCATTTGCTTCCAGAGTGATGACCTAATCACATACCATACAGTGTCTGGAAAATTCCACCATACATTGACTCCTGAGAGAAGGAGAGTGAAAATGGCCAGTAATGTCTTAGTTTTATCTTGAAAAATTTCTTACCTCTCAGACTCCATGAAAAGGTCTTGGATACATCCAAGGAGTCCTTGAGAACTGCTATCAAAGATGAATTGAAAGGGAAGCAGATGTGGCTCAGGCGACTGAGCTCCCACCTACCATGTGGGAGATTGGGTTTGGTTCCTGGTGCCTCCTGGAGAAGATGCACAAGGTGATGTGATGGGCTGGCATGGTGAGCTGACGCGGCGAGATGATGCAGTGAGATAACGCAACCAAGAGACAGAGAGGAAACACAGTGAGGAATGCAGCAAAGCAGGGAGCGGACATGGCTCAGGCGATTAGGCGTCTCCCTTCCACATGGGAGGTTCCGGGTTCAGTTCCGGTGCCTCCCAAAAAGAGGAGACCAGCACACAACAAACAGACACAACGAATACAAACAACAAGCGGATGGGGAGAAATAAATAAAATAAGTCTTTAAAAAAAGATTGAGAGATGATCGGTCCTTTATTTCTAATTTATTTGCATATATTCAGCTTTGCAAAGCTCCTTCTAATAATGTAGTTTACAAAATCTGAACTGAAAAAGTAAAGGAAAGAGTATTTGTGTGTGTGTATCAACAGGATAATTCTCTTTTTTCTCCAGTTGTGGAAATTCTTGAAGCCCAATACTCCACTAGAATCTCGAATTTCTAAGCAGTGGTGTGAAATTGGTTTCCAAGGCGATGATCCTAAAACAGATTTTCGAGGAATGGGACTTCTCGGACTGTACAATTTACAGTAAGTAAAATGAAGAACAGTTGAGTATTGACTTGATATTCTGGTCTCATATTGAGAGCAAAGTTGAGTTGTTCGTTTCAGGAGCCACTCTCCAGAAGACTCCAAGGAAACATTCAAGTTCTCTAAGAGGTGACTCAGGTTCATAAAATTTAAAAAGCTACTGCCATCTTGCTTTTATTTTTGCAGACTTCATGGAGTTTTTATGCATGTCTCATGTGTACTTATGTTTAATTTTTTATGATGAAAAAATTTAAGCAAATACAAAAGCAGAGAGAACCCCCTTTTACTGATTACCAGATTTGATAATTCTTTAGGTTTTGCCATACTTAAAACACTTTTTTTGGTACAGTTATGTTAATGAAAATCTTATACAGTTTGTCCCATTTCCCTCTCATATTTTGATATGCATTTCTAAAACATATGAACATTTCCTTACATTAGCCACCATGCCATTATCACACTTAACAAAATTAACAAAAAGTCCTTGGTATCATCTATATATAATCCATATTCAAGTTTCCCAGTTCTCTCAAAAACGTCTTTTTACAGCTGGCTGGTTCTAATTCCGATCCAGCCAAGGTCTAAAAATTGCATTTAATTAAGTCTCCTGGGTCTTTTTAGTTAGAGTGGTCTCTTCTCCCCCTCTGCACCTCCCCTCTGCTGTCCCTGCCCATGCCATTAATTTGTGGGAAATTTCAGGACAGTTGTCTGCAAAAATGTCGCATGGTCTGGAATTGTCTCTTTGCTCTTGTAACCGACCTCCGTGTGTCCTGAAAATTGGAGGTATTCTTACAGGCTTCTATTGAGTCGGGTTCACGTCACAGCCCTCCCAGTACAATACTGCAACGCGTCACGGGGCTCCACTGCACTGACCCCACCAGTCTTTCATCTAGTGGTTTCCTCCTTCTGGATCTTCATTGCATCAACTAATTAATCCTGCAAAAAGTGCTTTCCAGAGTAAGGATTACCGTAGTTCCCCTCACTGGTGGTCACTGAACAATTTTGTTTTTGCCTTACCTATTTCTTAAATATCATTTTGCACTCTTCTGTTTTTATGTATTTAATGTGATTTGAACAATTGCAGTCATTATTTTTTGTTGCTTAAATTCAAACATTTGTAGTCGTTTTTCAAGCCAAAGGGAGCCCTTTAGGTTAGTTCTTCTGTCCTTTTGACAAAACCCTGTTAGTGAAGATAGTGATATATTTTTTAAAGAAACTTAGCCTTACTCGTGTTTGATGGCACCTCATTTGCCCCCAGATTTCCCCCTTTATTCTAAATTTAGGAGCTTTAAAAACCACCCATTATTTTATGAGTTGTTTTAAATGCTGCATTAGAATGTATGTGAATGAATAGAAAGTAAATTTTAATGACCGGAGTGGCTTTACAAATAGGTGGGGAAAGGATGAGCTGTAGAACAAGTGGAGATGGGCCAGTTAGCCTTAAATTTAGAAAAAATTAAATCTCTGTCTCCACTCAGTGCAAAAACTGAATGTGAGAAATAAGTCTTCCTAATTTTTAGGAGAAAATCTAAGATACTTGAGTAAGGAGGGATCTTTTAATGATACACAAAAAAGCATAAACCGTGTAGGAACGAAATTGGTAAATTTCACACATTAAAGTTGAAAGCTTATTTGATAGTTCACCATAAACAAAGTAAAAAGACAGGCTAAGACTGACACTGTTGACATTAAATGCTAAAGGCTCCATATCCAATGTGGACTCTGTAGGGTTATTTATTTAAGGACATTTATAGATACACTGGACCAAGAAATATGGCAGACAAGACATGAAAGGAAACCCAGATGAACAACAAAAGTGTGAAGAGAGACCCAGTTTCCTTAATAATCATGGCCATGCATATCGAAATTGCTGACTTAGGGGAGCGGCTGTAGCTCGGTGGTTGAGCATCTGCTTCCCATGTCTGAGGTCCTGGGTCCAATCCCTGGTACCCCCTAAAAAACAATTGCTGTCTTTAGTTTTAAATTTTTTGAGAGAAAATTTAAGAGTTTGTTATACTCTTTAGATTTATGCAGGAAAAATATATACATCCAATTAAATAATACATACTATAGTTTTATAATTTTCTTTATGAAGTGCTTTTTAATAACATATTTTTGAGAATATACCAGCTCTTTATAGCTATTAGGAAACTTCACTGCCCCTTCTCTCCAGGACAGAATTTTGTTTTTTAACATCTCTAAGCTTCATAGGATATTTTCCCGTTGTCCAGAATTCAAATACCCATTGAATAATCCTCAAGAAAAAAAAGGAGAATGCATTTGAAACATATCCTCTCCCAACTCCTGTCTCTTCCTCTCTCTGCCCTTTGGTTGCCACAGCCCATTGCCAAGCCCCTTCACCCAGGCTTTGCCACCTGAGGGCCTCAGACGCCAAGCTACCCCACCCCATCTGTGACCCTTCTTCATAGGAGTCCCCTTGGTTCTCTGGGGAGTGGCAATGTTTATAATTAAAATTTCAAACCTACAGGATACCTCTCTAAATCAGTGTGGATTCCACAGCAATGCTACCATACCATCATATTAGGAAAATCCTATCCTGGAAAAAAAACATTCAGTCTTTGGGGTGCTTGAAACAAGTGATAATCTTATGTCAGTATCCATTCTGGATCCACAAGGAACTCGGGTGCGGTTAAAAATGAATGTGTTCAACAGTGTGGAGTCAAGGCCTCCTTTCCCTCCAACTGCAGGTATTTTGCGGAAAGGGATGCCACAGCAGCTCAGCAGGTCCTTTCTGACTCTCTTCATCCAAAATGCAGGTAATTACTGAGTAAAAGATGGATAAGGCTGTATACTTCTACTTTCCTGGCATTTTTTTCATAACACAATATTATTTTTAAAGGCATACATGTTTACCTAAAATATTCAGTGGAAGGGGCATGGATGTAGCTCAGTGGTTGAATGCCTGCCTCCCACTACAAGGTCCTGGATTCGATCCCTGGTACCTCCTAAGAAAGAATAATAAAAATAAAAGAAAATATTCAGTGGAAACTCGACAAGTTGAAAATACACATTTTGCTGAAGAGGGGGAAATCTAGGTGGACATCTCAACCACTTGTTCATCTCCTTGTAGAGCTTGTGTGATTAGGAATGGTTGCAAAGAGCTTTCAGATCCACTGATGTTTTAGATGCTTCTCTCACTGACCCTTAGTAGGAAGAGAAGGAAGGAAGTTGTTCTTCTCTTTCAACCCTATTTCTCTAAAAGAGGCCAGTGTGGGATTTAGTTCTGGATCCCACAGAACAGAAACACATGACCACGCCTGGGACTTGTGTAACTCTAGGCTCCAAAGGGGTGGGTATAAAACACAGAGGACTTTAGAAGTCTCCCCAAGTCTTGGTGCCTCCAAGGAGATGTGTTTGGAGGCTGTGGAGTTTCTGAGTTAATCTGCGGTTTGTGTTTTACGTTTAAAGGGCGTAGATGAAATCAAACCTCCTTCTCAGCCTTGGCATTGAACAGGCCTGCTAAGGATCCTTCAAACAAGGTTCCAGTCACATTTTAACCATTTTCCTTTGATTCAATCCATGAGTCAATGGGAATGGGATTTTTTAAGGGGCTCCATAAGTAGTATGGGCATGGGATTCTGGATTGCTTTCCTTCTCTTCTCCTGGTTAGCTCTCATTCTACCGAGTGCTGCCCAAAGCACTTTTACTGTTTTATGTTTTTCTTTTTAAAATTTAGGTAAATTCTCTCCCTTCAGATTGCTGTCTCGGTGAACAAGGAAATAGGGAAAATGTGTTGGGCTTGGGTAAAGTTGAAAGAATTCACTTCATCTTCCACTCAGATCTGTTAATGAGATTCTCAGAGTAGCCAGCCTCCCAGAAGTGAGACTTAAAGCTCTTTCAAACCAGCTCTTGGACAGGTGCAGACCAGGAGGGTTAGAATTTAAGGCATTAGGATGGGATTGAGGGTGTAGAGGGGCACAGTTCAAGTGACATGCGCAGTTTTAGAAAGGGACTGAAACATGCCACGGCGTGATGAACCTTGAAGACATATGTTGAATGAAATAAGCCAGACACAAAAAGACAAATACTGTGTGATCTCACTTACATGAAATACCTAGAATAAGCAGATTCAGAAAGAGAGATGGTAGATCATGGGTTATCTGTGGCCAGGCTTTGGGGGAGTGGAGGGGAGTGGGGAGTTATTGCTTAATGGGAACAGTTTCTATCTGAGGTAATAAAGTTTGGGTAATGGATGTTAGTGATGAGAACACAGGTTTGTGAGTGTAATTAATACCTCTAAATTGAATACTTGGCGTTAGTTAAAATGGAAAATTTTGAGTTGTATATATGTTTCTACAATTAAAAACATTTTTTAAAGAAAAAAACCTAAGGAAAGTGTGGGGGAGGAGAGACTGATAGGGTCACTGGTGTCCAGGAAGATGGGGAAGAAGAGAAAACAATGTGGGAGGAGTTCGAAGGCAAGGCAGAATGATGGGGGAATGAGTACAAGGCGTAAAGGAAATGACGAAATCAGGGACCAGCTGAGACAGTGGAATTGCTGAGGCTTTTTCTGTTATTATTCTGTAAAACTCTAGATTCTAAATTATTTGCATTTTCATTCACCTTTCTAAAATTTTTTTCTCTTAACTGATTACATGAAGAGATATCACTAAAGAGGAAATAAGGTATTTTTTTTCCTTTGCTTTTGTGTTTTATTGCTTTCATTTTAGTTTAGAATAAGTTTGGGTAAGAATTTTAAAGAAATCTAAATCCATGAAAATTTTTCAAAAAGCAGACATTTCCCAGCTTTTTATCAAATGTAGTTAATTATACTTGGGCTTTGTGTGAACTAAAAACCAGATGATACTAACCTGATGGAAAATGTCAAAGAGCCTTTCTCCAGCCGTGACTGTACCTGACAAGAAACATTTTAAAGACTTCACCTGAAGACTGAACCCCTCAGCACACGCACCCCCACCTACATCCCAGAAAGGGACACCGCTGGGAGTTCTGTGGCATGGAGAAATTTTGCTTTTCTGTTAGTGTGTTTATAATTTGATTATCATAAAGAGCACACAATATATGCTATATGTTATTATAGTATAATTGTTACTTGTTAGTGTTCAGTTTTGCTAAATAAATCCAAAAATTTTATTATAACATTCTCAAAATTCAAGAATAAGTTGATTTCTTCCTTACCCCCATCCCCATTATTTTCATTCTAGCTTCATTTGGCTAAGATTCATTAAATTATGTTATACTTCCAAATACAAAAGACTGAAAATTCATTTTCTTTTATTTGCTTTAAGAAAAACTCAAAAATCATTGGCTCTTTCTTGATACATGGTTAAAAATTGAGCTATTTTAATTTTTTTAACTATGTTTTCTAAATAGTACCTTTCTGTAATGTCAAGACCTGTATTGGCTCTAATTAAATTAACTGTGGCATCTGTACATGCTGCCAAGTTGCCCTTTTGGGAGGAATATCAGCCGAAAACATGGTCCTTGGAAGGTGACCATAAGCCCAAATTTTCTTGGATAAACCTTTGGAGGGGGTTAGTTTTATATATGAGGCATTTTCAAAGAAAGGCTTTATAAATTGTATAAATATAAAATATATTTTTATATTTATATAAACTAAGATTTGAGGGTTTGTGTGACCACTCCTGTGTAAGAAGAGACTGGCATGTGTGTGTGGTGTGTATAGATATGTGTATATGGGCATGTACATAAAACCACCGTCCTCTGTCCCTCAAGGTACAATAAAACTGAATAGCTGAAGTTCATATATTAGTTACTTCCAAGTGGTGGTACATGTCACCGCATACAAATCAGAATGCTTTGGAAATGCTGTCCTTCTCCAGTGTCTAAAGGAAGTGTGTACTGACGAGTCGTGATATCTACACAGGTTCTCAGGTCCTGAACTGAGGAAAGCCTTTGCTGTCTGTCCTTCAGTAAGCATTATACATCATTGTGCCTGTACACATCCATCTTTTGAGTCCTGAAGTAACTTGAGGGATAAAAGTGGATTCCCGTTTAAGGGAAGAATTTTAACTATTAGTTTTTTATTTTTCCTGAAGAGAGGGCTCTCTGCTGTTTGAGCCAGGATATCTTATAAGTAATCAAGTGAGTGGAGGTTGTTTGACCATTTCTTGTTTTTTTCAATGCAGACATAGATTTAACAAGTGTAGAGACACTGGGTATTTATAAAGTTTTCTTGAAGAGGAAATAGAGATGCTTATACATTTATATATAAAAAACTTCTTACCTTTCCCATACTGCTCATTTTAGTTTGGATATGAGTCTTAAAGGGTAAAAATCCCTTGATGCTTCTTTGGATAATTGGTTGATTTATTGGTTGGCCATTACACTTTTAAAAGAGGTAACGTAGGGAAACGGATGTGGCTCAAGAGGTTCGGTGTCCGTCTACCATACAGAGAGACCTGGGTTCGATCCCTGGGACCTCCCGGTAAAAAACAAACAAACAAATAAATAAATAAATAAAAGAGGTAGCATATTTTAACATGAATTAAAGGCAGTTACTTAGGATTATGCCAGTTGTTTATAGAGTAGAAAGCACATATATTAAAATAGATTTGCATAATGTTTCTGTGGCTGTGTATTGTATGTGTCTTTTGATGTAGTGTTTGCTGTGTATTCTAGAGAACTCTCTTTTCTCCTACTTAGATAGAAACTACGTGTTCATACTAACTCTAGTTTAAAATTTTTATTTAGCTTAAATGCTAACTACATTTTTTTTTTCAGTAAGACACTGAATAAAATACATCAGTCACAAATACGACCGAAACTGTCTCTACCCACAAGACATTGGCAGTTTGAAGAGGGATGGGAATGGGGGGTGGGCACTCAAGGAAAACAAAACCAACATACATACATATACATATGTAAATATTAAGGCATTTTTTAGTAGGAATTGGCTCATGCAGCTGTGGAGATTGGCAAGTCCTGAATCCCATGGGGCAGGCCACAAATTGGGAACTCTGATGAGGGTTTTTTTACTTTGCCAGGAGAAGCTGGCTGGCTGAAGTAGAGGCGGAAGTTCTTTCTGACTGCTGAAATCATTAGTCTTCCTTTTTTGCCTTCAACCGATTGGATGAGACTTCTCTCATTATTGAAGGCAATCTCCTTTGCTGACTATAGATGTAATCAGCCATAGGTGTAATCAACTGACTAATGATTTAAATCCACGAAATAACCTTACGTTAACAATAAGGTTGGTGCTTGCTCGACCAACTGGACACCGTAGCCTAGCCAAGCTGACACATGAACTTAACCATCACTGGAGAAAAGCAAGTCCACAAAGTAATGTAAGAGTATTTTCAAATCACTTCTACATTAGAACTCTTTCTTCAAGCGGTCTTATTCAGAAGCTCAAACTGTTAAACAGATTTCAGTAGAACTGCTGTGGCTTAGCTGACTTACCCTGAGGAAATGCCTCAGAGCTTGCTGGAACAGAATTTTTTAAAATCTCTTTTCTTTCTTCCTTCCTTCTGTTCTTTCATTCTTTTCTGTTCTTTCCTTTAGTAACTCAATCATTTGATCCATAAACATTTATTTGGTGTCTACTATGTGTCGGGCATCACAAAAAGGCTGAGCAAGATAAATGCTATGAGACAAAACTAAACAAAATGCAGTAGGGTATTATGAGAGGATGAGGTATTATCTAGTTAGAGAAAAAGAAAGATACTGGGCAAGGTTTCATGAGGAGATGTTGTTTGATAATTAATGATATTGTATAGAATATCTTAATGTTTGGCCGTCAGGACAGTCTCTCAATGCTGTACTAAAGTGAATAGTGGGTAAGTAGCCTGGCTCTAAATAATTCCATTTTTGAGCTTTATATAAATTTTATTGTGACTTTTCAAATTGTCACAAATTTGAATTTATTAGTGTTTGAGAACTGAGTTACAGATATCATTAACATTCAAGACAGTATCAATTAGTGATTCAGTTTTACTTATTTATTTTTTTATTCATTTAGCAAATTCAGCAAAGCAGAATGGGAAAAGAAAAGAATGGATAAAGCAATTGGGTGAGTGTGTGATTTAATATATAAAGGTTGTCAGTCTGAAAAAGAACGAGAAATTAGTCAACAAAAATGTCCTATGAGCACGGTGAAAGATGACAAGGATGAAAATCTACTTATCCTGATGGAAAAATATAATCTAGTTGAATTTTACAAAGGACTCATTTATAATATGTTTTTTACTCTTATTTGTATAAGATGCTACTTTCCCTGTGACCAACTGGCAAAGCATAGAAAGTTATGATTATATGGAAATAATTTTCAGAAATTATAATTTAAAATTGTGTTTGGTAGTTTTCTTTTAAGGATTTCTATTATGTATCAGGCTATTAGATAAAATTTTACTTTAGAAGTTTTTTTAATACCCTGTTTCATCCAAACAGGGAACTCATTTTTGCTGTGCTGAACTTACATTAGCAAAGAGGATTTAATTTTCAATTTTGCTAAATAAATAGATTATGGGACAAGAAAATATGAACTGCGTGTTACAATACCTGTTTAAAATTCTCTCATTTTAAAAGTAATATACAATTTATTATAGCAAATTTAGAAAGTATAAAAAAAATTCATCTCAATCTTATTAATCTAGCATATCAATTATTAATACTTTGTGGCATTTTATTCTAGCCTCTTCTTTGCACAGATGTCTGTATATAATAAAACTTAGTTCTATACATAATATTTTATATTTTATTAGTTGTAATATGCCATTAAATGGAATTACCATTTAATTTATTTCACCAGTTATCTTTCTTAGAATAAATTGTTTCCATATCTTGGCCATTATAATAATGCTGTAATGAATATCCTTGTGTATAAAACTTTGTCCACGTCTGATTATTTTCTGTAATATTTTTGGAAATAGAATCACCAAGTCAAAGCATATGAACTCACAATTCTCTTGATAAATAATTACTGAAATTTTCTGTTAAATTACAAAATTCAGGGTTTTGATAGGTGGAGAGAGAAGGGAAACCTACTGCCCTGACAAATAATAGTAATTTAAACAACCCTATTATTATATTTTGAAATGCTTATTTCTCCTATGTGACTTGCAGTTGTTTGTGACTTATACTTTATAGGTACTCATTTGCAATTGTGGGAATCAATATAACTGATCTGGCATATAATCTACTGGTCAATGGAGCGCTGAAAACCCACTTCTACAATATCGCCCCAGAAGCTCCAACATTGTCCCACTTCCAACAGACGTTCTGTAAGTGTCCCATTGCTTAATTATCAATATTGGTTTCTTCAGAACATTCTAGACACGGGACGAAGCTTAGATATCTTTGTGATCTGGCTGCTGTAGGGCCTTTGAACTTCCTCCTTTGGTTTTGATTTTTTTCTCATTCACTTACATCTTGAAGCATTGTGGATTTTTCTTTCCTAGCACGTGCATAATTCCAGTGTATCAGCTGCTGGTCTGACTTAAAGACACCATGGGTCTTCCTCTCTCTCTGATCCAGCATCGCCTAGTGTTTAAGAGTGCAGCTCTAGAGACAGAGCACCCAAACTGACTCCCAGATCTGTATTCACTAACCTTTCTATCTCACCTAAGATGAGCCCCTTCTTTATAAAGTTGTTGTGAAGATACATTGGGATAATGGATAAAATGTTCTTAGTAGCTGGTCCCATGGTTAGTGCCCAGTGACTGTTAGAAAGAGGAAGTGTTGGTGTCGGGAGGAGTCGTCATTGGAATTACTTTGGCTGTGACCACGACTACGACAGAGGGGAGGGTAGCATTAGTATCCCCTCTAAAAGTAGGTAGTAATAGAGGGAAGTATCGGTGACCCTGAACCAGAGCCCCATATTGTCCTTGACTGAGAGGGAGCTTTTGGGGTTGCAATTGTGCTGAAGTTTCCAAAAGTAAAGCCTGCACCATATGGTAGAGCCCTGGGATGTTATTTTCCCCCCTTAGAGGCAGAAACCTCAAATCCAGCTGTATATCATTATGAATCTTGTAGACCAGAAACAAACTGGTTTGGAGAAACTTGTAAAGATAGTTCACAGGTAGTCAAGCCACCTCAGCAGTTTAAAGGAGAAACATCATTTAAACCATGCTTCCTGCACTGATGGCTTCATATCTAGGCTTTCTTAGAAGAAAATAGCAGTTTTTTTTCTTTATATTCCTTTCAACTTTTTTCTGCTGTTGATTTGCTAAGTGTAGTTAAGACATAGCCATTTGGGTCCCTGTTCACCACAGGAGAGTGATGTTCCCCAGTTCATTTGTAAAATGTGACAAACGTCATTCATTACCAGCAGTGTTTTTTACCTAAACTCCTAAATGAATAGTGATTGTGATATCTAGAATTTTGTGTTTTTATATCTGCTTATTCAGGACCTAAGGTTAAAGATGGCAGAATTCATGCATATTATATAATACTCTCTTCCCTTCTGAAACGCCACTGAAGTCAATGTATTAAAAAAAAAAAAAAAAGGCAAGCACAAACCCACAGGGACAGAAAAAATTGGAGACCCAAAGAGATAAAAGAATAAATTACAACTATGAAGCAAGAACAAAAAGACGTAGGTAAAAAATAGAAAATAAAGATTGGGAAATTAAAGGACCGTTCCAGGAAGACTAATATCTGAATCATAGGAATGTCAGAAATAGAACAGTGAAAACTAAGGGGAGGGAATCAAAAAAATAAATCAAGAAAAACTTTCAGCACTCAAAGATGAGTTTTCATATTGAAATCAGTAAGCACCAGCAAAATAGATTAAATTAGACCCACTCCAAAGTCCATATCATTGTGAAGTTTTATGACACTGGAAGCAAAAGACCCTAAAAATTTCCAGTCATCACACAAAGGGAATCAAAATGACACGGCACTACTCAACAGCAGCATTACAGTCTAAAGACAGTAGAACAGTGTCTTCAAAGATCTGAAAGTGTAAAAGAATGTAAGGGAATATGATTTCCAATTTAGAATTCTATACCTGATCTAACTTAACCAATTAAATATGGTCGTGGAATAAAGACATTTTTTTAAAAATGCAAGGCCTCAAACATTTTACCTCCCCTGCACCTTCTCAGTGTGCTCCTGCAGGATGGTACCCTCCAATAAGAGAGTAACCCAAAAAGGAATAAATGGGACCCAGAAGGCAGAAAATCTATCACAGGAGAGAAGTGAAGGGAAACTTCAGGGTGAAGGTGAAAGGAAAGCCCGAGATGACATCTATGCAATAGGCTGAGAATAATAAGTCCAGATTTTAGCAGGTCCAAAGGTTCTGGGAGAGACTCTTTGAAGATGAAATTGGTAGAACATCTATTGTGTTTGAACATCGAGAGGACATTAACATACGTCTTAGTTTGCCAGAGATGCTATGACACATATGTCACTATGTGTCACATACATGCTGTGGCACTGATTGACCTAATAGCCGGAATTTATCAGCTCACAGGTTTTGAGGCTAGGAGTCCAAATTCAGGGCTCAACAGGCCATGCCTTCTCCTGAAGTCTGTAGCACTCTGGTTTGGGCTTGCCATTATCCTTGGATTCCTTGGCTCGCATCTTGCTGCGCGGCAAGCTGGCCTGAGCGAGAGCTGGCCATGTGGAGTGCTGGCCTGCACAGGAGAGCTGGCGCAGCAAGATGACACAACAAAAAGAGACACAAAGGAGAGACAATAAGAGACGCAATAGACCAGGGAGCTGAGGTGGCCCAAGAGATTGAGCACCTCTCTCCCACTCCAGAAAGTCCCAGGATTGGTTCCTGGTGCCGCCTAAAAAGGAGGCAAGTGGACACAGAAGAACACACAGAGAGCAGATAGCGAGTGCAAAAACAAAGAGGGTGGGTGGGGGCAGAAATAAATAAATCTGTAAAAACAAACAAACAAAAACATAGTGTGAAAATTTCGTGATAGAGTAAGTAAAGATACTATTTTTAAAAATGGAGAAGGCCTGGCAGAGATTACTGAGACTGGGAGTCTGGGAAAGCCTCCCAGATCAAGTGCCACGTCAGCTGAGATGTGCAGGATGAGTGGCAGGAAGTAAGGCTATGGTGGCTGAGTGGTCCACCAGAGGAAGCGGCACGGACAAAGGATACAAGGCCAGGCGGCATGGTGTCTTCAAGGAATAGGGCATAGAGTTTGAGAGAGAGGGTGGCTCAAGAGGGAACAGGAAAGGTAAGAGTGGGGGTGTGGGGCAGATCTTAGAGAGCTCTGTAAGCCACAGTAAAGAGCATAAATATGTAGATCAATAAGAGCCTCTGCTATGTTTCCCCAGCAACTTGTGCTTATGCTTGTCTGTGTTTATCATGCTCTTTAGGAAACTAGGGAAGCAGTGTCGGGAATACAGGATGAGTGTAGTTTGGGCATACTGAGGGCGAGTTCCGTTTGGAGCTGTTTAGTGGGTAGTCTCATGTAAGTCTGTGGTTTTCTATGGGGTTAGAAGGGCTCATGGATTCAACAGCATTGAGATGAAAATCAAAGTGACACAGTGGAGGAGCTCCCAGGGAATGCAAAAACAGGAAAGCATAAGGAATTGACATTTAAGGGTAGGAATGTTTCTTTTATTCACTGCTGTATCCTCAGCACAAAACCCAGTCCAGAGTAGGTGGTCAGTAACTACTTGGATGGATAGGTGGGTGGGTGGATGGGATGGATGGATGGATGGATGGATGGATGGATGGATGGATGGATGGATGGGAGGGAGGGAGGCTGAATGATAGATGGTATCCTTTGTTGGGGGAGGGGGTGTTAGAGGAAGGAGAGTCTAGTGTCTCTGGAAAAGATTTAGATATAGCCTGGATTGATGTGCTTCTAAGAGAATCCTAGCCCAGGTGAACCAGCAGGCAACAGGATTGCTTATTTCTCAAGATCTCAGCAGGTTTTGGGGTAAAGCGGCAATTCCCTATGGATTGGGGTGTAGTCAGAGAGGCTTAGTCTTCTCTAAAGGAGAGTAAAGGAGGCCAGCTGTGCCCTGGAGCCTTCACAGGCACATCTCCGTAATGCTCGTGCAGTTACCTGTGTCCTGGCATACGTCCCTGCTCTCTGCTAACTGAACGCGGAGGAGCACAACCAAGATACACAGGCTCGAGTGGGACGGTCAAATTAGTATTCAAAACAAGTATTGCCTCTGGGTGAAGGAAGATAAGAAAATAATAGCTCCATCATTCTGGCTTTACAGTATTATTCAGTGAACACTGTGCGGCCCAGGCAATATGTTACAAAAATTGCTTTCAGTCTGAAGCTCCAGAAAACATACAGCCTCGCTGAAATGGTGAGACTCGGTGTAGCGAATAGAAGGAAGTACAGTGGTCAGAGAGGAAAAGAAGTTTCCTTGTCTTTGACCTTGAAAAGAAGGAGCTGTTCAGTAGGAATGAGAACAGGAGGATTGTCCACGTCCAATGTTTTCCCCTCTACCGAGATCTAATACCCGCATTATCTGTCCCACAAAACTGGCCTAAGAAGTAAATGAGGAATAATTGGCGATGGCCTGGCCTTTGTTTCCTCCCTGTACGTTCATGCCCCTTTGTTGGCTTCCTTACCACTTAACCTGTTTTGAAAGCGTCTACCTATGTCCCTCTCTCCAAGAGACCTAGAATTGGGGAGCCAGTGAACTCTCCTCCTTCTTGCAGCTTCAATACCTAATCTGTACTTATTACATAAGTACTTTTTGACGATTCAATTGACCAAATGAACTTTTGAGCACTCCATGGTGTTATATAGAAGAATGAAATTTCATGTTTATAGTATATATCTTGGAAGCCATGCCACCATTTCTGTATTTTGACTAAAATCGTGTTACATAGCCTCTCTTTTCCTGATGGGATAGAGAGAGTTGGGGAGTCAGTCTGGAAGCTTCACAGCCTGACTTTGGAGGCTTGAAAGGAGTGATTCTGTGAATGGTACCTTATTATGAACACACCCCCATCGCTACTCTTGACCTAGCGCATTTTTTAAGCCTTTTAAATTGCTTTCCTGTAGTTGTGTATAAGGTAGAAAAATAATGAAAACAAATGAGTCGACGTTATTCTAGAGCGCTTTATTATACTACTTATGTTTATATTTGGAGTGAGTTGCATATATACCTGCATAATGTAGAAAGGTGAAATTTTTATGCACATTGCATAAAAGCAAAGTCTTCATCAAAAATGATTATTCGTAGTGCCTATTCATCAATGTCACTGACTAAAGACCTTGTAAAGACCTTGTTGCCATGAGATACTAGAGATGCTGCATGGATGATTTTTATTCCTAGTATCAGAAACCTTATTCTACATACAAAATAGCTCGGGTTTGTTTACTGGACCTCAGAAGCCAAGTCAGAAAAATTATGTGTATACAGTTATCCCTTCCACATCATCGGGGTTGGGGTGTGGGGCCACCATAATCTGGTAAATCTGTGTAAAAATTTTGGGCCCTCCCTTCCTACCAGAGAAGAAATCTGAATTTTTTCTTTTTCTTTAACGGGGTGTTTACAGTATCTTATTGTAAAATTTGTGTATATTTGTGACATTAAAAGATAAAATATGTTGATATTAGACAATACTGTACATATATTTTATGCAATTTCTGAGTTTCTAGCCTTTTTCTGTGTCCTCTGTTGGCCTTCGTGAGTTATCTGTGACTTCCACAAACCTCCCAAAAAATTCCCAATTAATTTCTTATGCCAACCTGTGATAAATCGAAACTGCGATGGGGAAAGTTGGGATGTGGAAGGGATAACTGTATTTTATATAGTGAGTGTTTAAGTCTGCTAGGCTGCCAAAGGCAATATACCAGAAGTGGGCTGGCTTTTACAATGGGGATTTATTAGCTTACAAGATTATTTATAGTTCTGAGGCTGTGAAAATGTCCAAATCAAGGCATCATCAAGACAATACCTTCTTCCTGAAGACCGACTGCCAGTGATCCTGGACTCCTCTGTCACATGTCAAGGCAAATGGCAGCATCTGCTGGTCTCTCCCTTCTTTTCAGGTCTTGTTGCTTTCAGCGTCTGGCTTCTGTGGCTTTCTCTCTCTCTTTGTCTGAATTTCCTTCTGTTACAGAGCGCTCCAGTAAGAGGATTAAGACCCACCCTGGGCCACATCTTACTGAAGTAACCTAATTTTAAAAGGCCCTTAACTGAAGGAACCTAATCAAAAGGCCCTATTTACAATAGGTTTACACCCTCAGGCAGGGATTAGCTTTAAGAACATGATTTTCTGGGGTTCATATAGCTTCAAACCATCAGAGTGCAGGAAGAATACATTATAAATTATCATAGATTTCTTTTTAGAACCATAAAAATTGTAATACTTAGAAAGAAGCCAAGGGAACTTAAAAAGAGAGGTCTCCTAGACCAGTGGTTCTCAAATTTTAATGACATGAGGGTCACCTTACTGAACCGCAATGTCTGGTTGAATCTGAGAGGATCTGCCTTCCTCACAAGCACCCCAGGCCATTCTTTTACAGGACGACTTGTGGACCAAACATTAAGAAATAATATGACCTTGGGATATGTTAGGACTTGGCCCAGTCACTGAGATGGAAAGATTATTGAACTCTTTTTGGTTGAATAAGACACTTAATACCAGAAGAAACAGTGTGCACTAATGCAACCAGGATGATAAACAGAGACCAAACCACGTCACGTGAGAAATCATGGGGAGAAATAGGGATGCTCAGCCTGGAAAAGAGATAAATTGGGGATGTAAATAGCACTTCATGACTTGGAGAAGGCTTAATCCCAAGGGCCATTGGGTGAAATGCAGGGCGACAGAACTTGGCCGCGTGTGAGGAGGAACCTTTAAGATTCAGAGTTCTCCGTTCGTGGAACTGTCGCTGTTGTGAGGACTTCAATCCAGGATGCGGAATCCTGCGTTCGATGGGGCAGAGGCAGATGAGGTGGCCCCCGGGGTCGCTGATGGCTCTGATTTAGGGCTTCTCTGAAGGGTCAGCTTCTCATGGCAGTGGTAGGGGGCCCTGGCTCGCAAGCCCCAAGGCCAGTTGGGGAAGCATTAGGGCGTATCCCCATCAGAGAGATGAAAAGCAGCGATGGCAGTTGGTGTGTGGGTGGCCCAAAGACAAGTCTAGTCCCCAAAGAAATGAAACTGTCAACCCCAAAGAAATGTGTAATAAGTTCTCTTTCCACACTCCCGGGTACTTGATGCACAGGCATCCCGGCAGTAAGACAGGAATCAGGGGCGTGAGTCTGTGGCAAGGCCCAACATCTGGCAGGGCGTGGGGGGTAGTCACTTCAGCTTTTGTATTACAGCAAAATATGAATGACAATTTTAAACATCTGTTTATGAATGTACATTGAAGTCTTTAAGGAGCAAGTTACCAGAAAAGCAAAAGCTGAAAAAAATTTTCTACTGTTAGCTTTGAGTATGTTTATTAAAAATTCTCTTCCCACACATCCATTATCACCACTGCTCTCTCCTTCCCATCACCATTTACACATGGAGGTGGCAGAGCTAGGATTCCAGCTCCGGAGCCCATGCTCCCGCTGTTTTCTACTGCCTTCTAATGTGAAGACAAAGAAAAGCTCCTAAGACCTTTGTGGTGTTTTTAAACTAAGATTATTTCCTTAAAGAATGTTTTTCTTTTATATGGAAGTACCTGAGCTTGCAATGGATTTACTGCCTACAAGTCTCTAATATTGTCTTTTAAAGAACCTATTCACTTTTCAATTCTAAATGTTAGTAGAAGGAGGGGGGCAAGGTGGGCAACCGAACACAAAGAAGAGGTTCTTATATACTTAACATTTATTCAAAAAATTCCCATCCGGATAATTCATAGATAATATATTTGAGAACCAAAAGTATTTGATTGTGAAATTATGCTCAAAGCAAGGAACATCATGTAGTTTAAAGGACCCAGTCTGTGTTGTTCAGAGTTGGTTTACAGTTTTTATTGTCTCATAATAATTGTCAGAACACATTTGTTTGATTTGTCGGAGAAATTTAAAATTGTTGTCAAATCAAATATCAAGAGAGAAAAAGGCTGAGTGGAGTAATTTGTTAAAACCAGACCATTATATTAATTTTATTAGGAGGGAAGAGTTGAAGTAGTCACTGTTGGCTTTTCAGAAAATGTTCCCAAAGTGGTTCACATTCAAGAGACGGCAGAACTGTTGGAGAAGAGTTCCAGGATTAGTTGCAAAAATCATGCAGATTTGTAGCTTCTACTGCACTGGTTTTAAAGAATAATCTTATACAGTAGCATTCTTTGCTATACTTTTATCTCTTCTTTGAGCTCCGTGGCTGCCATTGTCTGGTCTAGCTTTTCTTTCACCGTTGAGGATGGTTATGAATGTGATTGGGGAATTTTTTCCTTCTATATTCTTATCACGGTATTATCTCCACCAGGCTATTTGATGCACGAATTTCATAAATTTTGGATTGAAGAGGACCCCATGGACATAATGGAATTTAATCGCGTGCGAGAGAAATTCCGCAAGAGGATCATAAAACAACTGCAGAACCCAGACATGGCATTGTGCCCACATTTTGCTGCCTCGGAGGGTCTAATCAACATGTAGTCGCCCACACTGCTTTTAGTGGATGCCCTGGAACACTGCCTCATTGTCGTGTCACATCTCTGCTTAGGTCCCAGTGCACACTCCGAATGCACACAGTGATTGTATGCATGCCTTTTGATACAGTATTTTCATCTCTTGGTCATAATTACCAGCTCTGCAGATACCACTATTTCTAGAGTACCTGTCCTCCAGTGACTGCTCATATTGTGGCATTATGCAGTGTTACATCTTGCCTTGACACCCAAGTATGGAGAGAGTTTTCTATTTTTTTAGATTTTTTCCACCCCCTCATAATTCAGCATTAAAGAATTGTATTTCTCTAGCTGTATTTTGTATGCCAGAGATTTAGCTGACTCTTGTTCTGTGAAAGCCTTTTAATTTATTGATAACGTTTCATGACTACTGCTGCTAGCTTTTCAAGCCAGTTTCATGCTTGGACCTCATTCCGATGAAGTATAAGACTTTAAAATCATACAGGCAGACACATGATAAGCCAAACTGTTTCTGCAAGCATAGCTGCACTTCATGAAAATGTAACGAGGCTTACAAGGCACAAACTTAGGTAGAAGCTGTTTTTTGTTTGAAGTACTGCAGAATTGCATTGTAACTTAAACCCCAGTGGCAATTGTGTCCTAGTCATCTGGATATCAAATTATTTTATTCCCATAACTTTGCTGGCCTGGATGCCTAACTATGCTTACCATGCTCGGCTCCTCAGAAAAGAAGTATGTATATCTGAAAAACCACAAAGGAGTTTTCACTGCCTGCCTCTTGTTGACCTCGAAAGCCGTGCCCTGGCCCTGTTCTGAGCCAAGCACCTTTGCTTAGGGAACTGAGTGCTGACTGCTTTGTTTCCTGTGCTTAGAGGCAATTTTTTTTTTTTTTAATTTTGCAAGAAAATATGTTGCAAGAGAGGAACCTAAGCTGTCGTTCTGCTTTATTTTTGAAAATAATGACTTTGTCTTGTATCAGTGGAAAAAGTAAATTGCTTAAAAGGGGGGAAAGCAAATCATTCCAAAACTGCTAAAAATCAACCCACGATTTAGTTTGGAATTATGATTGTAGTCTGTTGAATAGTATTTACCATGGCATTTCATACCCATGGTATTTTATACCTTCTATCAATTTTAGTATTATTAGATGTTTGTGTAATCACTCGCTTATTTAAATGAATTTTGAGTACTGCCTGTTGATTATATGAATAAATTACACGTCATTCTACTGTAACATATAGTGGGTTTCATTCCAATATTTTTGTGCTCGTACAGTTTCTGCATATGCAGATAGGTGAGTGGGTAGAATGTCAAAGGCAGACAACCTGGACCTGACTATAAAGCTCGCCATCTTTCAGAGTAACCACATGTAAATTAGAATGTGTCATGACTGAGAGATTTCTTTTAATTAACTAGTCTTGGACTTGGTGGCATGTTAATGAAAGAAAAGGATCCAGCTTTTCCTTCGTAACTTCCCACAAGTCCTGGTTTCTTTGCTGCTAGACAGCTGATAAAGAGGAAACATTAAGCTGCCTGCTTGTTTCCTTGTCCCTTCTGCCTCTACTGGGCTGCTGCTGTCCTCTTGCTTTCAGCCAGGGACGAGGTCGCAGCATCTTGCATTGCATTTTTTACAGCCCTGTGCCCTTCCTTAGAATGGGGGGAGCAGATGTAGCTCAAGTGGTTGAGCGCCTGCTTCTCAGGTATGAGGTCCCTGGTTCGATCCCCGGTACCTCCTAAAAACAAACAAACGAAAAAACCAATTCTCATTGGGGAGCAGATGTAGCTCAGTGGTTGAGCACCTGCTTCCCATGTACGAGGTCCTGGGTTCAATCCCCAGGACCTCCTGGAAAAAACAGTGGGGGGAGGGAAAGGGAAGGAGTTGGTTAATGCATGATGTGCACCGTAAGTGATGACAAGAATGTATTTTCTCCCCAGAGTAAGCGAGGCCTTGTGAGCCTGGTAAATGGTCTGTCTTGGGACCGGGTCCCACAGCAGCTGAGCTTCCCTAGCATGCCCCGTGTAGGCGAAGATGTTACCCTGCATGCCATGCGGCCTTTGTCAGCCGTGTGTGTGGTCGCTTTCCACTGTGCTCCTGTGTCACTGGCATGGTTCCGCGGTGAGTGGCATTTACACCAGCTCATGTCTTTTCCATTCAGACGAGGTAGTTGATGCTAACAAAGCTGGGTGTTTACCCTCTCAGCTGCTTGGATGATCTCTCTTGTTGTACCTTAGCACAGCTGCACAATTTCAGGATGAACAAACTCTGCCAGCTCCTTCTAGTTTTAAGTATTATTAGATTTCTCATTCACACCTCTCCCTGGAAGCTGAATTCTACCCAGTAACATGAAGTGAGGTGAGAAAAGGAAAAGGAGAAGGTTTCAGAAGCATCAAAAATGTGTGAGTGTTTCCCCCCCCCTGAGCATTCTTAGCTTTCTTGACACTCATTTAGTTGAGCAAGGGTTGACCCCTTAAAATGTAAATTGTGTTGCAAGCTCCTTCCAAGTTTTCCAAAACACTCCTTGCTATGATAAAAACATATTCCAGTTTTCACTACAGAAGTAAAACCCTTTGAAGCACCGTTTCTGAAAATTGTGACTTCAATTTGACTTTCTTCTCACAATTCTTATTGTAGTGTAAAAATTTAAAAAAAACAAACATTTTTGCCTGGCAACCCACTATCGTCTCAATGTTTGAAAAGAGGCTTAAATATATTCCAATCCCAGTTGAGAGGTTACCTTATAATACATCTTCCAAACCCAACACTTCTGAAAAAGAGGATGTTATTAATCATATCTTTAGGACAACAGAGTAAGTAAACCAGAACAGTTTGAAGAAACTGAGATGTTAGATGACCTCTGTCAAGACACAGGCATTAGAAGGGATTGTCTCCCTACAACCCAGATCTCTCCCTTCCTAATCTCTGACAGAAGTCCACCATAGAAACATAGAAATCTTGATATTCCAGATAATTCTTACAGACTAATCAAAGTTGTGAGCTTGGTCTGATTGTGGACAGTTCAGCTACAGATTTGGGGCCTATAGGAATTTGGCTATAGGGAAAGAAAATCTATCAAGCAAACTCCATCTGCAGATTACACTGAGCTGTCAACATGTGGGGCCAGATTCAGACTGGATGGGAGTGGGGAGGGAGTTGGTGGTGGAGTGTGGGAGGAGAGGAGGGGAGATGATGGAGAGAAGAGGACGGACAAAAGGAAAGTGCCACCTAGGCCTGTAGCACGTGTAGGAAACTCTGGGACACAGAGACACCTGCTCTGTCAAAGCAAGGCCTCTAAATCTTTAGGGAGCTTAACAGAAGTAGCTTCTCTGATCTTCAGGCAAAATGGCAGAAAAGCAGAAATTAATATAAGATCAAGTCTAGCAGAAGAAAAAGTGTGGGTGCTTTGAATATTTTTTAAATTACATGGCCTCTCTGGTCCTCAGTTTCCTGATCTAGACAACAATATTTCATTCAGAAAATAATTATTGAACTTCTGTGGGGCAGACAGTAAGGGACACTGTCCCTGCTCTTAAATGATCATCAGTCTTGGAGGTGAATAAGCACCTGCACAAACGCAGCGTGACGAGACAAAGGTTATAACCAAGGTGTGCACAGAGCTTTAAGCACCAGTGTGGCAGGGGGTGCATCCCAGGAAAAGTACATCTTAACCCAGGTCTTAAGAGAGGAATCTCCAGGTAATCTCCAGAGACTGCTCATCAATATCTGGCTGACCCTTCTCCCATAGTAATAGAACCCCTAAGTTTTGAGCTGAGCAAAAGGCTACCCGGAGTGAAACCTAGTATTTCCCGACCTCCCTTGCAGCTGGTATGGTCATTTGGCTAATTCTCACCAATGGAATGAAAGTGGGAGTGTTTGTGAGCAGCTGCTAAGAATGTTCCACTGAAGATATCTGGGATGCACCTTATGTCCCTTCACTTGGTTCCCCTCCCTCCTGCTGCTAGAAGCCAGACGTGATATTTGTCATTTAGACCACAAATATGAGAGCCACGTCCGAGGCATGTCGGGGTGGTGAGCTGAAAGTAGCCTGGGTCCCTGAGGACCTCAGCAGTCCTGTCAGCCCTGGACACTCCACCAGAGTCCTGCGAATGGGAAGGAATCTGTCCTGTTTTAGCTACTGCTCCTTTGGGTCTCTGTTACTTACACCAGCCCCAGTTCTAATGCACCGGATGCAGAAGCATGGGGACGTACACGAAACATCCAGGGAACATAATTAGCTCAGAATGTCTGGAGCACAGAGGACTCGGTCCTGGCTGGAAACGATGCAGGGGACGTAGGCACAGGGAGGGCAGGTCGTGGCGAGTGTGACATCCCAAGCCTGCTCAGAGAGAGGGACACGTCTCTCACTGAAAACCTTCCGTGGCTGCAGTGAGGCACCACGTCACAGCCACTAGGATGGCTATAATCAAAGACGTGGAAAAGAGCAAGTTTGAGCGAGGGGGTGGAAACCCTTGTACATTGCTGGTGGGAACGTAAAGTGGTCCAGCCACTATGGAAACTGTTTGGCAGTTCCTCAAAAAGGTAAACATAGAATTACCATATGACCCAGCAATTCTTCTCCTAGGTATGTGCCCCCAAATTTAAAAACTGATACCCAAATATACACCCAGGCATGTTCACAGCAGCTCTATTCATAACAGTTAAAAGGCGGAAACTGCCCGAGTGTCCATCAGAAGACTGGGTATGTGCTGTATCCGTGAAATGGAAAACTATTCAGCCATAAAAAAGAGCGAAATACTGACACGTTACAACGTGGGTGAACCTGCAAAACACGCTAAGTGTAAGATCAGCCCAAAGGTCACATATTGTATGGTTCCACTTATAGGAGATGGCCACAATAGATAATCCACAGAGACAGAAAGGTGGTTGCTAGGGGCCAAGGAAGGGGGAAATGGGGGTCACCTGCTTCATGCGTGGGCGGGGGCCCTCCTGTGGGGATGATGAAAGTGTTTGGGAGCTAAGGTAGACGTGGTGGTTGCAGAACATGGTGAATGTACTAAATCCCACGGAATTGGTCACTCAAAATGGTGAATTTCATATTATATGCATTTCACCTCAGTTTAAAAAAAACAAAAAGAGGAAAGAACAGTCTTCCCCTGACCGGCCTGGGAAGCCCTACATATCCAGACATGATCTCGCTCAATCGCTTCGAGAGCCGCCAGCCTTGGCCCTGTGCCCCAGCGCTCCCGGGGGCTGCCGCCTCCTGGCCTCCCAGCTGCGACAGCCGCGACCCTGCAGGAGTGGCTCACGCGGAGGCGCTGGCTGGTCACTCGGAGCCTCTCCAGCCGCACCTCTTGCACCCAGAGCCTCGGCAGGGACGCTGGGGGACGCAGTGCCTGCAGGCGCGGCTCAGGCTCCCCTCCAGCGTCAGGGAGGTCTCAAGCCTCGATGGGATTTCAGACTCCATTCCATGCTCTCCGTTCTCCTCTGGGGCCCAGAACTCCAAACTCCTTCCCTCCCCCTCAGAATCCAAGTGCTCGCACGTGTGCACACACACGCACAATCTAACTGTCCCCCATGCACAACGCAGGACCTGGCCGCACCCGGTGCACACACTCACGTGCGTTTGCGTGCACTCACCTGTCCCCACAGTCTTGTGACTAACACATGGGCAAGCCGTGGTCAGATTTTAACGTTTGAATCTGCGTGGGGAGTGGATTGGAAGGCAGCAGGAGTGGAAGCAATGAGAATTGTGATGCTCAAACAAGAAATCCTGAGGGTGGGAACCTAAGTAAGGGGGATGCAGAGGCACCGGGTGGGGGCTGCTGGGGGTGAGGCTGAAGGGGGGCGTGTAGGACGACCTCTAAGATCAGAGGACGGACGTAATTGTGTTAATAACCTAATGGAGGTAGCCTCCAATTACTGACCACCTACTCTGTTCCGCTCCTTAAGTCAAGTGCTTTATAGTCTAGTCTCTTTTAACCATCAGACTAACTCTGCCGGGTATTGTTTTTATCTACACTTTACAAATAAAGAAACTGAGGCAAAGGAAAGTGGAGTGCCTCACTCAGAGCCTCCCAGCTAAACACTGGCAAGGATATGATGCAGCCCCAGCTTTTCTGGCTCATTCTGGATCTTTTTTATGCAACCATATGCTATAACACCACCAGTTCATACTAAAATTCCATATTTTTTAGAAAAAGAACTGAAAGAGAATATAACAAAATAATTATCTCTGGGTGGTAGGGTTGTAAGTTATTTTCTTTCATACCTGTGTTTTCAATTTTTTCTTCGATGAGCTTTACGGCTTCTAAGAGCTTTTATTTAATAACTATTGCTATGAAAAAGAAAGGGCCTCAGGAATCTGAATTTATGTATGTCCCTTGGCAGGAAAGAGGAGACTGTCTTAAAGAATCAGGCCCAGTTTGCCAGGAGGAGTGACAGCCAACCCTAACGACATTCCCAATTCAAGCCTTGTCAGATGGGAGCCCTCTGGGCTGGTGCCGGCCAAGACCCTCCTTTCACTTAGCCATTGCGAGCATCCCTTCATCTCGCTGGCTCGCAGACATTTTATCAGTAATAATTTCAGGCACTGAAGCAAAATTTCCAGACAGCATACCTTCTGCCAACACCTCATAACTCTGAATAACAGCTCCATGAATATTTATTCTTACTATCACTGCTGCAAAGAATGGCAGTTTCAGCACAAATGACCATCTCCCATCCACCCTGAATATTCTGTCTTGGTTTCCTCCCACCCATCAGCTCCACACCCCCTTGCTGCAGATTTGCATGTGGTCCTGGGACATAGGTGGGATATCCCCTCTAAGAACTATTCATTTTCCTGCCCCTGCGCTGACAGAGGGCTGGGGAACCGTGCATTCATCCATCCGTTCGTCAGCAGATATTCTATATCCTCTGTGCCTGCGAGTCTAGTCGGGAGGTGGACACATAAACAGACCATTCCACTACACTGGGATGAGTGCGGTGGGGGCACGCATCACGGGGACAGCTTGGACAATGGCACCAAGCGAGAGAGAGCACGGTGTGAACAGGGGATCACAAGCAGCTCTGTGTTGTCAGCGCTCAGGGAGCAGGGTACGAGAATGGCGGCTCGATCCTGGATGGTGGCCTTGGCTGCCTTGTTAGAGCTGGGCCCGGAGTGGGAATTTGCAGGGGTCAAAAGTAGAGAGGATTATTGGGAGACTGGTAGAGCATCCAGGTGATAAGTTATGGGAACCCATACTGTACTTATGGGGGTGGGTATATAGAAAAAGAAATAGATTCAGTAAATATTTAGAAGAATAAATCAGAAGAATTTATTAAATGACTATATGAGGAGGAGCGTGGGTACTTGGAGGGGCTGGGGTAGGAGTATCTGGGTGTGGGAGAGGGAGAGGAAGGAACCAAGCAAAGGGAACTTTGTAGATTACTTAATGGAAATTTGATCTATTTAAAATATGGAATCCCCTCCTCCAAGTTCTTGCTATGTCTTTTCAAATCTTCAAGACCTTCTTCTGGTCCCTCAATAAAACTTTGCCATTTGCTTTAATAGGTCCTACTATTTCCTACTAGGTTAATACCTCTGGCTTTGTTTTTTTTGTTTTCCTATTGCTGTCATACATGGGTTCTTTTTTACATCACATTATTTAATTGATTGCATCAGTTAGGATTCTTTTTGTTGCAAATGACAGAAAATTCAACTCGAATTGGTATGAACAAATAATAGCACATAACGAGTGCTTATTATTGCTAGATATTACTCTAAGAACATTATATGTATTATCCTTTTAACTCATTTAAATAAAAAGAGAAGATTTATTGACTCATGTAGCTGAAGTCATGAGCCATGTGTCTGGCTTCAGATACAGATAGATCCAGCAGCTCAAAAAATGTCATTGACATTGAGTTTGTCTCCACCTCTTGGCTCACAGTGGCAAAATGACTGAGGCAACTCCCCCAAACTTCAGTCCTGGGGAGGAGTTTGGTGGGGGAACTTGCTTCAAATAGAAGCATGGAATTGTGTATCTTACTAGCCCAATTTGAGGCATGTGCCTACCCTGAACAATCACTATTGCTAGGGGTAAGTGGTGCTTTGACTAAATTTGGGTTATGTGCCATTCTCCTTCCGCAAACTACATACACTGAGGATTAGGGAGGAGTAATTCATCCCTAAGGAAATCAAGTACTTTTGCAAGAGAGGTAAATGGATACTGCAGGAGAAGAGCAAAGAAAGACAACCATTGTCCAATCCATTGGTTATTATTACTTTGGAGAAAAACTATTGTGTGTGTGTGTGTCTAAAGCATAATCAGCATGAATCATTTTAAAGTTACTTTTATTTGCATATTATAATAGATTGATTACATTAAGGTTCCCAATTTTTTTACCTGCCTCTCTGAATCCAAACTCTTTGCCCTTCCTACTGATGCTGGACTTGGTCTTCTGGTTGTGCCTTACTTCGGCCAATTGGCCAGTATCAAACGACACAGGAGAGACTTGAAAAATATTTTTTTCACTTTTCTCCTTCTTATTGAACTTGACCCAAACCATAAGAACAAGCTTGAGCTGACCTGCTGGAGGATGTAAGATCATGTGGAGGAAGGTCAAGTCCTAGCTGAAGCTATCCTAGACTAGTCAACTCCCAGGTGATCTGCCAGCTGACAGCAGATGCGAGAGCAAGCTCAACCAAGATCAGCCAAGCCCAACCAAGCTCAGCAGAGCCACCCAGGTCTAGATTCCTGAGAGATAATAAATGGTTGTTGTTTAAGCCACTAAGTTGTGGGGCAGATTATAATATAGCAATAGCCATCTGAACAGAAATTCTCCATTTATGCCTAATCATGGCTTCATTTATCAAAATTAACAAAGGTAACTAAGCCTAAGATAGTCTTGGGCTAATTTTAATGGTGGAGAAGACAACAGGAAAGAGCTGGATATTTTACTGCAGCCTGAATGGGTTACTACAGTGGATGCTTTGATAGCCCGAGGCCTTGGAGTGCAAAGCCAAGAAGTGCTGAGAGGCAGAAGTATGATGCATAAAAAGAGGTAGTCAAATCAATAAACTTACAAGTTTCCATTCACACATTTATTGAATACCATTGGGTATTGCAATGTTCCGGGCACTGGAGCAAGGGTAAAGGCGCTGGAGACAGGAGACCCATACTTATGAAATAAGCAGAGCATATGATCCTTGTGATATGACCAAGTGAAAACTAGCGAGATGCAGGGCTGACCACATTAGAAACTGGAGAAGGGAGTTGGAAGAGGAAGAAGAAAACTGAGCCAGGTTTTCCCATGAAATGAAAAGAATATCTAATACTCCCAAGATATGGAAGCTCAGGAAGTTTACTGAAGAATCTGAGTCAAGTTGCCAATCACTAAAAATAAATCTGAGAGAAAAACTATTATTTCACTGGTTATGAGCCAGAATGGAAGAAAGCAGAGAGTGGAGATCAGGAGCCCTAGGTTTTATTTCTCCGTAATCTTGGGCAAACTACAAAAATGTCTTTGGATCTTAGTTTTCTGATCTATAAAATGATGGAATTAGCTAATCTCTAACATTTCTTCCATTTCTAAAATTCTCCAACTCTCTATAGGAAAAAAGAACTCAGCTGTAAAACTGAAAATGTAGTTTCTAGGCTATTTCATCTAAGAATCAACTCTTCACTAGGGAGCTTTAAGAGGAAAGAGCCAGCCATTGTCATTTCAGTGATGAGGACATTACATATTAGACTTTATACGTATGAGTAAAAAAGAGTAAATTTTGGGCCTTTATCTTTTCCCAGAAACATTTCAAATCTCTCAAGAGTAATGAGGCCTATGTCTGTTTTTTTGACAGCGTGAAAATGACCAAATGTACCTCTCCTCGAAACACAAAGCCTCTGTGCTCAAATAAATACTTGTTTAATGACACAGGGAATGCTACCTCAACATCAATTGCCATTGCTCTCTTAGCACGTGTAGTGGACGAGACCAATATTTAGCTTCCAGCATCCACCTCCATCCGAATAGTCTTCTGGAGAAATAACTCCCCCCAAATGTATAGTCTTGGAAAGAGGATAATGCTTGGAACCCTCTTCCCGTCATAGGAGATGGCAGCCCCATGTCCTCCTTCCCTTGGCCTGGGGGGCTGGAGGATAGGGGCTCCATGTCTTACTAAGCCTGGCCCAAAGGACTCTTTCTGAGGACTTGGAATCCAGAGCCAGCCGAGTTGGGGGTCAGTATTACTCTTTCCTGTGGTTCTCCAAGGTCTTCTTGCCCACAGTGCCTCTCGAGGTTCCCGTGGTATCCAGGAGTCTACATGTTTCCGGGTCTCATTCTTCAGCCTCATGTCCATCATGTGAGCCCCCTGACATCCTACAACTTCCCTTTCACTTGAGCTATTCTGAGTTGGTTTCTATTTTTGATAACTGAGAATCCTAACTGATCCAATAATATTCCACCAGAATAAGTCAAACTCTTATGCTATGTCTTACTTCCCATCCTTTGAACATACCATTTCCTTTGCATTGTGTGCGGTTCTGATAAGGGAAGTGCTGAGACCCTAACCTTCCCCCCTCAGCAGAAACCCACAGCTTTAAGAAAATAAACTCCTCTCCATCCCTGGTCCCTCTCTCCCCACCTTCCTCCCCTTTTTCTCCATGGAATCCATAGTCAGGAAGATAAGCACCCAAGGCTGCCCCTTTAAATTGAAATTTACAACTCTATACAGATAATGACTCTTTTCCTCCCTAATGGCCTTCTGCTTTCAGAAAGATAAGCTAACCCTGCTTCTCTGCATTTGTAACCCTGCCTGCCCCATGCTCAGGAATTTGCCCGCTTAGTGTACCTATATAAACTTATGAAAATCGGAAAACGGGGCTCAGATTTTTGGAGACTTGACTCTCCTCTGGGCCCGCGTGTAATAAAACTTTGTTCCTCTACCTCTCTGAGTGCCATTTGGGCTTTCTCTTCGTGTAAGTCTTGTTTCTGCTGCAACAGTTCCTCCTTTAATTATTCACTATCGCACATTTTATAGAGGCTTTATAGGATAGCAGTTAAAAGCACAGCATAGGGAAGTGGATGTGGCTCAGGCGACTGGGCTCCCATCTACCACATGGGAAGTCGCTAGTTCGGATCCCGGTGCTTCCTAAAGAAGACAGTGGGCTGGCACAACGGGCAGGCATGGCAGGCTGACACAACAAAATGACACAACGAGACACAAGAAGAAAAAACATAAGGAGAGACACAACAAAAGCAGGGTGCAGAGGTTTCTGGTGCCTCCTAAAAAAGACAGCGAGCTGACACGATGGGCACGCATGGCGAGCTGATGGAACAAGAGACACGGGGAGGAAAAACATAATGAAAAACACAACAAAAGCAGGGAGCAGAGGTGGCTCAAGTGATTAGGTGCCTCCCTTCCACATCAGAGGTCCAAGGTTGAGTCCTGGTGCCTCCTAAAGAAACAAGGAAGACAAAGAGACACAGTGAGTGAAAAACAGCAAGGGGGTGGGGAGAAATAAATAAATTTTTAAAAATCTTTTTAAAAAAAAGCACAGATTAAAATCCTAGTTTATCCACTTCATGAACTATGTAACCACAAGCTAGTTGCTTAATCACCTTTGGCTTCAGTTTCTTCGTTTGTAAAATGGGTATGATAGAAGCATCTACATCACTGGGTTGTTGTGAGGATTGAATGAGTTTATAATGGAAAGAGTTTAAAATAATGCCTGGTATTCGGTAAGTCCTACGTTGTTGTTTGCTGTTGTCATTATATGCTAATACTTTCCAAACAATTCTCTTTCTTTTCATCACAATTTAAGAAGTAGGCACTCATCAAAGTTTACATATAAGAAAACTGAGGCTCAGAGAAGTTAAAAGCTTGCCTGGGGTTCTACATCTAGTTAGTAACAATGGCAGGGTTAGTTTCACGTCTCTGCCTGCCTAACTCCTACTGCCTGCCTCAGCTCAGGCTTTAGCTCCTCTAGAAAGCCTTGGAATCCCAAGTCTGGGGTGGGGGGATCTCCGGTGCTCCCACAGCCCAGTGCATGCCCTGTCCTGCCTTCACAGCTTCACGAAACTGTGATCGTGTCTCTGGAAGCTCCTTCAGCTCAGGCATTGGGCTCTCTTTGTCCAGTGCCCAACAAGGTGCTGACCAAAGAGCAAGCTCTCTTGAAATGGTTGAGGAATGAACAAAAAGAAGGGCGTGAAAAGAGCAAAGAATGGAGACGATGGAGGAACCTACAAAGCTTTCACCTTCATCACAGCTTTACCCGGAGCTGAATCTCCTTGATTCTGATCGCAGAGTAACTCAGAGATTTGCTATGAGTAGGCCTAATCAATGTGGGCAGCAAGTTTAGAAAAGTCAAATTACAAGGCCACTGAGCCCAGAAAAATGTTTGTAACTTTTAACCATGTAATTCACTTTCTGGATCTCAGTCCCTAGGATGTAATCTAAGATAGAGAAAAAGGGATTCACATAAAGCAATGCTCATTTAAAGTTACTTTAAAATGAAAGCAGCCTCAATTAAAACAGCAATGGGGTGGTAAATAATGATGTTTTATAATATTAAGGATAAAAATATAATATCAGTCATAGATAAATATATTGAGGGCTTACACTGTTGTGGGCACTTTACCTGGATTAACTCAGCCCTCACAATAATCCTGAGGAAAACACTCATTATCTCTGAGGCACAGAGGTCACCCAGGTTCACATAGCCAGTAAGAGACTGTAATGAAGAATTTGCAAGAACATTGGGGAAAAGTCTACTTTAAGTGAGAAAAGCAGTAGGCTTATTCAGGGTAATCAATACGTTTCTAAACAGACAACAGAGAGAGAGAGAGAGAGGCATTGGAAAGAGATACTCCAAAATGTCAAGTTAGCATTAGGGACAATCTGAGTGGTTTCCCTCACTTTTTTACCTTCCTTTTCTCTATGAAGCTCTATGAGGGCAGGGATCTTTGTTTTGTTTGTTTACTTCTTCATCCCTAGTGCCTTGAAAAGGGATTGGCACATAGGCCTTCATTAAATATTTGTTGAATAAATTAATAAAAGAATAAAGGTATTTTCCATGATGACTATGTATTACTTTTATTTTATTTTATTTTATTTTATTATTTTTTTTTTTTTTACCAGGAGGTCCCGGTGATCGAACCTGGGTCCCTCCATATGGGAGACGGACGCCCAACCAGTTGAGCTACATCCGACCCCCTTAGTATTACTTTTATAAAAAATAAACTTTAGCTTTTAAAACATGACCTTGGAGAGAGAATAAATTTCAAGGACATGTAAATTAACTTATAGGCCCACATATTTCAACTCACATCTTTAACTTTCTGTGCAGAGTGAATTGGTGAGGTCAGATAGAGGAGGTGGACTTGGGCTGACTTGGACGACTCGGTGGAGGGAGTGAACTACTGTCATAAGATCTATTCATCTTGGACTGCTGCTTTACCGTCCTCAAAGAAACCTTACTCTCAATCTGTCCTCCCTCCAGATACAGCATTCTAAAATCCAAGTTTACATCACACTTTGGAGATCCTTCCATTTTTACACATACTTACAAACACATACAAATTCATGCTTGCTATCCAGATGGTGACGACACTTTGGTATCTGAGCCCAATTGCAATAGATTGATTGCAAAAATGTCCCCAATTCTTCACCAAACCCTTTATCCCAATCCTTTGTAATTTGACTTTGCAGCAACTCCCATCAAGAGGTGGAGTCTTTTCCCCACCCTTTGAATTTAGGCTGGCCTTGTGGCTTTCATTGGCCTGGAGAATGTGGCAGAAGTGAAAGAGTGCCAGTTCCAAACCTAGATCTCAAGAGGCCTGCACTTCCACTCACTTTCCTGGAACTCTGCCACTGCCATGTGAACAAGCCCAGGCTCCCCTGCTGGCGATTTAGAAACTCATGACTCATTCACCCCTCTCCATCCAGTCAGCAGCCAGCCAATCACGACATGCATGGGTGAGGCCGTCCTAGACAAGCCAGCCCCCAGCTACTCCACCTGCTCACTGCCCACAGACACATAGCTGGTATCAGAGCAGCAGAACCCCTCAGCTGCCCGGTATACTCATAAGCAGTAATAGATGTGTATTGCTTAAGCCATTCCATTTAGAATGGTTTATTACATAGCAATAGCTAACTGAGATACCAAACTACTTTCCAGCTTCTCCTCCCACTTCCCACCTTGTACTCTGATTTCCCTGCACCCCCAATTACTTGATATTCCTAAGTATCTCACAATCATCTCTCAATGCCTTTTTTATTGCTGTAACCTCTGCCTAAGACGCCCTTTATTCTATCCTATCTTGTGAGAGTCTTCTCATCATTCAAGATCCAGCTCAAACATCATTCTTTCGTTCATCAGTTATTTATTAGGCAAGGCACAGATGTTTCAACAAAGAGCAAGACATGATCTGTGCACTTACCCCGCTCACAGTTGAGAGAAGGTACACAAGTAAACAGTTAATGTTGCTTTCTTCTTTCTTTCTCTAATTCCCTTAGGAAGACTTAATCAAGTCTTTATTATTTCATTCCTCAATTATAGCACTTCTTATGGTTTGAGTCAGTCTATAATAATAGTACCTAAATTGAAGAAAAACTGTGGAGAATAGATGAGCTGATGACTGTGAAGCCCTTAGCATGGTGCCTGAAACTTAGGAAGTAGAGAATAAGTGGTAGCTGTTATAGCTTTAGTTAGTTAACAGACATGTTCATCTCCCTCACTGGACTTCACATAAGCTTCTTGAAAGCAGGAATTGAGCCAAATTCATCTTTGTCTCTGAAGTGCCTAAAGCTTATAGTGCCTGGCACATAGTAAACACTTGTCAGATGTTTGTTAAGCAAATATCACCAGATGTGTAAAAACTGAGCAAAAGCCCAATAATTGCAGAGCTGTCCAGTGTCCCTGGGCTCTAGTGTTATGCTGGGGCACCCTCTACTGTTTACTTTCGCATATCTGAGTATGAAGAGAAACTCCCGAAGAGTCCCAAATTAAGCTAGAAAGTTCCCAGGAGGGCTCATGCCAGGCTAAGGGGCCCTTTCCCTTAACTGAGGGATGCTGACCCCCTCCACACTGCCATACCTGGGTCAGTTCATTTTATAGCTGCAATCATCCATATTATTTGGTTTTTGAAGAAACAAAATATTTTGGTCAGATTTTTATCATGTTTAGATAATAGATGATAATAAATAAGCCCTTCAGAAGTAATAAAGGAATAATGAAATGAAGAAAAACAGTAGAATAGATGAAATGTTAGATCATAGAACTCCATTCCCTGCCTTTTTTTTTTTTTCACTTAGCTGATTTTATAACATTTTTTTCCCTGCCATTTTTTAAATCCCTTTGAGAAGGAAAGGAGAAGGCACCATGGGACATGTCCATGACTTGAGATTTTAGTAAAAACAACTGAACATAGATGTACCTCAATTTATGGAGTAAATAAATTCTGAGGAAAGCCCAGGTAAATCACATTTTTATAAATCAGATCAGATGCCATGATTATATAATGTCATTACTATTAAAAAAACATTTATACAGAAGGGATAAAAAATGCAATCAATCTTGCAGCAAATTATTTAAAGTAATATATTTGTCTGAAAATAATATCTAATTTTTATGTTAGCAGATTCTATTGGACACTGTGGTGAGAAGGGAGATATGGGTAGGGAGATGCCTCTTTAATGTTGCAAAATTTTGTGTGTTTTTTTCACTTAGAAGAAAAGATCTTCAAAGAAAGTTGGTTTGAATAACTGAATGTACTATGTTCCATCCTCTTTCTAGTCATCTCTATTACATAGAGTAAAACTTTAGTAAAAGAGAAGTGCTCTATTCTTATACTAATGCCTCATGCCCATAAGACTGGAAGCTGGGTGCTGAGATGAGTTAGAGTCTCACACTTTGCACAGTGCAAAGCTTCTTTATTCCCCCTTTTCCACTAAAACCAGAAGATTGACTCTTTAGAATTAATTTTGGCTGAAATTGACTGACACTCATCAGGACATAGGGATAGCTTTGGAACTGCATTAACAGATTGGGATGGGTTATAAATCAACCCTCCCCCTTTTTTTTTAAGTATTAACTGAGACAAGTAACAGGGACCCACCTCCAGAAGAATCATAAGCTTTCTTAACAGAAAAGAAAGGCAAAAATTAAGATGAAACAAGATATATGAGAAGATGAAAAAAAAAAGTAAGATGCCCCAAAGAAAATTCACTATCAGAAAAGAAAGCACTTAAATACACTGGAGCCCATAGGCATGTTGAGTAAAAGATACTGCTGAAATAGATTTGTATGTATTAAATGTGATATAAATAAAATTGACCTTAACTTCTTTATTTAAACTATATATAGATGACAGTACCCTTTTTTTTCTGGAAAGGTAGCTGACTTTATAACATCTTTTTCTTTTAAAGAGATATCCTACCCTCCAACACAACAAACTCAAGTTCTTTTCTACTCAACTCATTTCATGAGAATAAGAAGTTGGCAAGTCTTCTAAAAGAAGGCTAAATTATAGATACAGAGGGTATTAAAAGTTATAAGACAATAAAAGGTAAAACATCATAGCAATATATTTTTTATTTACTTGTACATTTTAAATATAGTTATTTCAAAATCCCTCACTGATGAATCCATTAATTGTATTCTCTGTGGGTCTTTCTTTATTGTATATTGTTTCTCTTGTTTTTGATCCTGCAGTCTTATTTTTCATTGAGTTCTGGCTACTATATATGAAAAATTGTATTACAAAATAAATGAAAGCCTAGAATTATGTAATCTTTTCCCTGAGAGAATGTTCATTTACTCTGGCAGGTTATTGTGGCACTAACAATCTTGTATCATCTTAATCCAATCAAATATTTAGATTCTTCAAATCTGGAATTCACAACTTTTGGTTTGGGTGGAAATGAGCAAGCTGAATCCACTTTATCTCTTCCACAGAACTTATAGAACAGCCAATTTAATGGTGAATTAAAAAAAATTTTTTTTTCTCCATTCATGTCTCCTAAGTTAGACCCTATGGCAGCCCAAATCCTGGAACTGCCAGCAGATTTGAACAGAAAAAGCACTAAGATAAATCTTTTTCTAGTCAGAAGACCAGGTCAGGGGAGCCACTGAAGGATTGTGAGTGTTGAAGAATCCCTATTATTTTCATTTTTAGGCTCCTGGCCCTGCTCAGAGGCAAATCAGGAAGCTGTACTCTTGTACCAGCAGCAGTGGTAACCTTGTAGCCTCCTAAAACTCAGAGAAAACACTTCTTTATGACAAGAGGAACTTGGAAAGGGGTCCCTGTGGTCTGAGAAGTGTTTTGGGGGGGGGATACTTTCAGTTGTCTTTCTTTCTTCTCTTTAACCTTTGCTCCTGAGTCAGCCGAGTTATGGAAAGGGCAGGAAAGCACAAAGAGGCTTAAACCCCCAGGTGTCTACCCAGAGGATCAAAAAAAGGGAACTTTAGGAATAAAAGAATGTTGGTGAAATCGTAGGAGAGACTTTGAGAAATGGGTCTCCTAAATCCGAATATAAAGTCACTTCCAAGCTCCTCATTGGTGGAACTGATTCAAAGCAGCCTATCAAAGACTTTGAGAAGTGAACTTTGATGTATACCACCACTCATGTCTCAGACTAGCCTCTTGAGGGGCATACATGGGGCATATCTTTGCCCAGATATCACAGCAAAGTCCTTAAAAACTAAACTCACATTGGAACCGTAGCCCAGAGAAAGTAGATTGGGATTTGTAGTCATCTATTAAGCAAAACAAAAAAATCACATTCACCAGAGGATTTTAACAAAACCCAGAGCCTCATAACATAATATTCAGAATGTCTAGGAAACAATCCATAATTACTTGACATACAAAGAATGAGGAAATTCCCAACAACTCTCAAAAGACAATCAACAGATATGAACCCAGAAATAACCTAGATGTTGAAATGAACAGACAAAACTTTAAAGCAACTATTCTAACTATGCTCTATGAAATAAGGACAAACACTCTTAAAATGAATGAAATGATAGGAGTTCTCAGCAAAGAAATAGAGACTCTAAAAAAGAATCAAATGGAAGTTTTAGAACCAAAAACAACTAAAATAAAAAATCCATGGAATGGGCTCCATAGCAGAATGGAGATGACAGAGCAAAGAGCAGTGAACTTAAAGATAGAGCAATAGAAAGATAAAACAAAGAAAAAACTTTAATTGTACAGAGCCTCAGGGACCTGTCAGACAATATGAAGATGTCTAACATTTGTGTCACTTGGATCCAAGAGAAAGAGGAGAAAAAAATCTGAAAAAAAAAGATGGCTGAAAACATACCAAATTTGTTGAAAGATATGAGCTTAGAGTCTCAGAAAGCTCAATGAACCCCAAACAGGATAAATTAAAAAAAAAAAAAAAAAAGAAAAGAAAAAAACTAACAGGGAGGCAGATGTGGCTCAAGTGATTGAGCTCCTGCTTACCACCTGGGAGATCCCTGGTTCGGTTCCCAGTGCCTCCTAAAGAAGACAGTAAGCATGCGCAACAGGCAGGTACAGCAAGTAGACACAACAAAATGATGCAACAAGAGACACAAGAGGAAAAACATAATGAGAGACACAGCAAAGCAGGGAACAGAGGTGGCTCAAGTGATTAGGTGCCTCCCTCCCACATTGGAAGTTCCAGGTTCAGTTAATGATGCCTCTTAAAGAAACAAGGAAGGTGAACAGACACAGCAAGTGCAAACAACGAGGGGGTGGGAGAGAAATAAATAAAATAAAACTTTAAAAAAAGAAAAGAAAACCATAACAAAGCACATAGTAACCAGACTTTTGAAAACCAAAGATAACAAAAAATCTTGAAAGCAGTCAGAAACAAATAAAGCATTGTATATAGGAGCACAATAATTTGAATGACTGCAGATTTCTCATAAGAAATCATGGAGGTCAAAAGTCAGTGGAATAATTTTTTTTTAAGGGCTGAAAGAAACTATAGTCAGCTGAGCATTCTATATTTATTGAAAATATCCTTCAAGGATGAAGGAAAATAAAGACATTCTGAGATAAAGGAAACCTAAGAGAATTTCTTGCCAGCATACCTGTTCTAAAAGAAATGCTAAAGAAAGTTCCTCTATTGGAAAGAAAATTATACCAGGGGGATAATTGGAATAAAGAAAGAGCAACAAAAAAGATAAATATCTAGGTTAAAAAACAGACTATTTTTTCCTCTTAGTTTCTTTAAAACATGTATGACTATTAGAAGCAAAATTATAAAATTTTCTGATGGGGTTTTGTGTGTTTAGATGCACAACATATATATGAAAACTACAGTATAAAAGAGGGGAGGGTAAAGTGACCCTATATGGTTATAAGGCTTTTAACATTTCACATGAAGTAGTAGAATATTCATTGTACCTAGATAGTGAAAAGTCTATATTGCAAACCCCAGTGCAACCACTAAAAACCTTTTCAAAGATATATAATAAAAAAGCCAACAGATAAAATGGAAAACTAAAAATTATTCAAAGGACCCAAAAGAAGGCAGGGAATTGGAAACAGAAAAACAAAACATAGAGTAGACAACAGAAAATGAATAATATAATGAGTATAATAAATCCAGGCTTATCAATAATTACTTTAAATGTAAATGGTCTAAACACATCAATTAAAAGCCAGAGATTGGATAAAAATTTGGATTTCAGTGGCTATGATGTTTCACCTATTTTTGGCTCCCCCTTATTAATCCTAGGGAGTTTGCCATACCTCCCTCCTTAGAGAACCCTGAATTTCAATGTTTATTCCCCTGGCTCCAAAATGCTGTCTAAAACACAGCTCATCCACTCAGTCACTTTTTCAAATCTAGAGATACTATTAGGGAAAACAGTCCCAAATGCTGAGTTCACTTCTTGGATTTACCTTTTCTCCATGATCTTGACCCTATAATTCTTTACTTCTTTAGCTCCCCAGTACCTTTGTGGCGTCCTGGAGCTATGTACCCCAGAAAAACATGTTCTTAAACTTATTCTATTCCTGTGGATGTTAACCCATTGTAAATAGAACCTTGTGGTAGCATTACTTCATTTAAAGTGTGGTCTCACCAAATCAGACTTGGTATTAATCCTATTACTGGGGTTGTTTATAAGCAGAATGAATTTCAGACACAGAGATAAAGCCACAAGGGAGTAGCCAGAAGCTGGAAGTCAATGGAACCTAGAAGGGAAAGAAAAAAGCCAGGAGAGGCTGCCAAGTACATTGCCATGTGACAGAAAAACCAAGGACCCAGGACCACTGGCACCCAGCCCCAGATTGACACAGACATCTAGGAGAAAGCATCACCCTGATGATGCCTTGATTTTGGACTTCTAGTCTCAAAACTGTGAGCCAATAAATTTCCATTGCTTAAGCCAACCCATTGCATGGCTTTTTTTTTTTTTTTTTTTTTGGGCACCCGGGAAAGTAAAAAAAAATTTGTTAAAAGAATATTTTGTCCTGCTTTTATAATTTTTCTCAGAAAAAGTGTTGGCTCAAATTATTTAAAAACCTATAGCAAATGAAAAAATTTTAAAGAAAATATAAATGATCAAATTTGGCTCATGAAGAAGTACAAAATCTAGATAACAATAATTATAGATTAAATCAAATACTCAATAATCTATCCCCTAAAAATTTTATCCCACCAAGACAGTTTTAGTGATGAATTCTTAAAAATAAGCAAAAGGTAGATGGGGATGGAAGGAGTGAGAAAGGGAAAGTAAAAACGCATACTAAAATTTTAGTAATGAAAAAATAAATCAATAATCTTATTTCTTATTTTTCCTATCTTCTCTCATTTAACCCTCCACGCCCAACAGTGTGTGAGACCAGTGTGTGGGACAAGTGTGTGGGACTTGATGGGGCATTATACTAACAAAAGGCTATCACATACAGGGAGGTGAAGCTCCAATTTAGTAACCAGACACAACCAAAAAATAATAATTACAGGTTAAAATTTACCTAGAATCTACCGTGTTTAGTTCTTTCTATGTAATTTTTGCAAGCACTATTTCTACTTTCTCTAGTCCTTAAGGTAGGTAATATCATCTCTGTTTTTAGATGAAAAAACTGGCTCAGGGATTGAACTTGTCTTAGATCAAACAACTAATAAATAAGCTGAATCAGAAATTAAAATCCAGGTCTAATTATTGCCAAAGCCAGCCCTTTTTCCACTATGCCCTGTTGCCTATGGAAAGAATTCCGTTGGCACTTCTCAGGGAATAGGATACTATGCCACTAGGAAGATTTTCCAGCCAAGATCTTGGTGCCTGTGATGATTCATATTTAGATCATGTTCCTTGAGAGTAAAAAGATATCTGCAAGCAGCTGGTTTCAGCATCTGAGAGTTGTAAAGAAAGTTCCCAGGGAATCTATCCAATGATATTGTAGGGAACCTCAGAGGTCATGAGGGCTATTTATTTCCCTCCACAGCTAAAATTTCAACCCTTCTTTCCACTTCCAGCCCTAATGATGGTTAAAGTGTTTATCATTAAATAACCATAAGAAAAAAATTGAAAACATTCAGCAGCCTTCTAATTCTAGCTCCTCTGAGCCCACCCTTTTCAAGTAACTGCACTATTAAAAGGCTGAATCTTCAGTAGAAATGCCTGGACAACTAGCCAGGATGAAGGCCACTGCATTTTCCAGCCCATAGCATTGGGAACCTAGTTATGGGTGAGCTGTATATTTGCACACTGTTAGTTGTATACGTGTGGAATGGGATACATTATTTGGGCCACATCCTATAGGAACCAGATATTGCCTCTTTTTTCTCTTCTAAGAGTTGTGAAAACAAATTCCAGTAGATGAATCCAATTAGTCAGAGTTGCCAGTGGAAAAAATATTGACCTAAACATCAGATCATGGGATCTGGCTTCTCACCCCAGGATTACTACTAACAAATCAGGGGTAGTTCTTTAACTTCTCCAAACCCTCATTCTCCCCTCTATAAAATGTCATTGTTGAACTAAGTATTTTTGAAATGCCATCTAGCTGGAACATTCCAGAAACCTTATTGGAGGCCTGGTAGTATGGAAATGATTACTCCAAGAGCTTAGAATTTATCCCCACATTGTTGTGGAATCTCTCTGCTTCTCTATTTAAACTTGTGCATACATCAAGTGGTCTAGTTACCACCACCGGCTACCATTCAAGGTAAAGGCTTCATTTGAAAGGATTCTATAGTTTCTACAAATCAAAGAGTTTCACTACATCAAAATAGAAAACTTTACACAAGACCTTTTCTCCCCACTTCCTCTCTAAATATTCATTTAATAATAGAGATATGGCCACAGAGGACTTAATCTCAAACATTTTGTAGTCATAAATCATTAAAACCGAAAGTTATGAAATTTAATCAAGAAGTTTTGTTGATGAAAGAGGGAAGACAAAAGGTAATATAGCAGAGTTTATACAATCTTACAGATAATTATTCATATAAGTAAGTTCTGAAATAAATACAAATTAGTAAATATGTGACTAGTCAATATTAGATTAAAAGTTGTGGGAATTAATCAAATTCCTTTTGGTTGGGAGTTCTGGTTGACCAAGATGGTGGTATAAGATGCTCCAGGGTGCCATTCCCCCTCAGAATCTTTGAACAACTAGCAAAAACTGGCAAAACCATCTTCCTGAAAACTCCAGAAAACAGTTGAAGGGTTTCAGTAACTTGGTGCATGCCAGATCAAGAAAATGCAACTTTAAAAATGGTAGGAGAAGCTCCTGGTACCAGTGGGCAACCTCCCAACTGCTCCCCTGCATGATGCACAGTCAGCCTGCACTCCTATTGTGGGTACCTGTTCCTGTTCCAGGGAGCATAGTAACCCCTATGCACATAATGGAGTGCTTGTATGTTGCTGCCTAACAATCAGATGGCAGCAGGAAAGATAGAACCTGGACATTTGTCTCTGATTTGCCCCTCACAGAACTTGCCCTGCAGGCAAAAGAGGCTAAAGCAGTGTAAGAAACAATTAAATCAAAGTAGCCTGGAGCAAAAGATTACTCCCTTTAAGACAAATAATAGAGCACCCAGGAAGGGTGGGGGAGTCTATGTAGGAGAGAGTAGGGGGTCGCTTGGAACTGTAAATGGGGGAATTCCCAAGTCCATGAGCAAGCTCAAACCCAGGAAAAGATAGTCCCAGAAAAGAAGAGAATGCTGTACTTTCACCACAGGCTGATCTTCTTGATAAGAGGGCTACACTTTGAAGGAGAACACCAGCTAACACAGAACCAATTTTTACAAAGACTGTGAGTGGTGATTTTTCCATTGGCTTATTTATTTTTGTTAGATCTGGCACTCAAGGAGATCCTTTCACATCACTAGGTGGTTACAAACTTAAGGAATAGATAGCTCATCCCAGAGTTGACCCTTAAAATATTAAAATGTACAGTGTACAACAAAATATTACAAGACAAACAAAGAAACAGGAAATGATGATCCATTCAAAGAAACCAGATAAAAATCCAGAAACTAACAATGAAGATGACCAGATTTTGGACACATCAAAAGAAGACTTTTTTAAAAATGATGTTCAATATGCTAAAAGACATAAAAGAAAACAGGGAGAAATAATTAAGGGTATTAGGAAAAAGATGAATGAACAATATGAGAATCTCAATAAAGAGACATAAATTTTAAAGAGGAATGAAAGGAAATACTGGAGTTGAAGACCACAGCAACTGAAATGAAAAATTTCCCAGATGATTTTAATAGCAGATTGTAGCTGACAGAAGAAAGAATCAGTGAACTCAAAGACAAAACAATTGAAATTATTCAGGCTGAAGAGCAGAAAGAAAAAAGAAAAGTAGAACAGGGGAAGATATAATGCTTACAAAGGCCATGTAGCAAAATGGCAGAAGTCCTACATTATCAGTAGTTACTTTAAAAGTAAATGGATTAAACTAAACTCTAAAGTCAAAAGATAGAGATTGGTAGAATGGTTAAAAAAGCATAACCCAATTGTATTAGTCTGGGTTCTCTAGGAAAACAGAATCAACAGGTGATATCTATCAATAATATGAGATTTTATAAGAGGCTTTCATGTGACTGTGGGGATGCACAAGTCCAGGTCCTGAAGGCAGGGTGCAAACCAGGGGCTCTGATGAAAGTCCAATGAAGGTCCTTGATGAGTTTCCAGGAGATGTTGGATGTCCAAAGATGAGCTGGGAAATTCTTCTGAATGTTGAAATCACTTTCCCTTTTAAGGCATTCAACTGATTGGATAAAGGTCACTCATTGCTGATGACATGACAACCTCCCTGATTGATATAGATGTAATCAGCTACCTATGCAGTAAACTCACTGGTGACTAAGGTCCATAAATATCTTTGTATTACAGTTAGCTCAGTGCTTGCTTGACCAAACAACTGGGCACAATTACCTGGCCAAGTTGACACATTAGCCTAACCATCACAGTCCACCCCTTCTCATTTCGGCCACCATACACATCACCTTCAATCATACTTAGTCTTTAAGTAAAAACAATAACAGACATGCATACATATATATTTCTGCCTAACAATATTCAACTCTCCTGCATACAACTGGAAATGCATTAGTTCCCTACAGAATAGGATGCAAGTCCTTGGGTAATATTCACTCTTAAACTTGACATCCTTAAATATTATGAGATGAAACTAATACAACTTTTCATATGATAGGGGAAAAGGTTGGGGAAGAAAACAAAGAAATACATTCTCTGTACATATACAAGCATACTGATAATGAAGCAAGGAAAAAAGATTCATGACTATTATAGTCCTCATTTCTGTAACTGGTCACATGGTTGATGTTCATAATTATCCTACCTTCTTCCACTACCTATTCCATGTTTCCATTACCCTGAGCAAGCACTTCAGCTGGCCATGGTTCTTTACCTGGTGGGGTGACCCAAACGTTCATTCTTGAAGATTCTGGGCCATTGTTAGTCTTGCTTGGATTGGGTTGTTACAATTTTCATTGACTTCAATCACAGAGCATGGCAGTACTAGGAGACGCCCTAGGGGATCTCCTGTATTCCCGGTAAACTCTTCTTTACCCCCATTATGTAGATGCAGTCCTATTTCCCCTTGATAGTCAGGATCAATCACCCCAGCCAGTACAGTAATTCCTTTCTTTGCCTGTTGATTCACAGGTAAGAGGAGCCCAAAGTGGCAGGTGGCCATCTAAACTTCTAGTTCAATAGAATCATTGTTGTTTTCCTTGGTGGCAGCACTTCTCATTTTGAGACTAAAACCTGTAGACCAGCAGAGCTTAAGGTTGCAGGGACAGGAAGCAAAAACTTTCCTAGTGCAACACTAGGGGTAATAGTGACTGGTGCCACTCCCATTTCCACCCCTTGATTCCTGGAATAAATACCCTTTATAAAAGCCAACAGATTTCTGGTATTTTGCATCAGCACCCCTTTGACTGACTAATACAGAATTTGGTACCGAGGAGTGGGGAAGTGCTTTTGCAATTACCAAAATGCTGGAATGGTTTTATCAATGGGTAAGGAGTATTTTTTGGAGAACTGTGAGATGCTTGGTAGAAAAGGCCTGCAGTGCTTTGAAGAGACTGTTGATAGTAATATGGACTCTAAAGAGGCTTTTTATGAGGCCTTAGAAGTAAATGATGAAACTATTATTGGAAACTGGGGGAAAGGTGATCCGTGTTTTAAAGTTGCAGAGAACTTAGCAAGATTAACTCCTGGTATTTTATGGAAGGCAGAATTTGAAAATGGTGAGCCTGGGCATTTAGCTGAAGAACTTTCCAAAGTAAACTCAGAGAATGCGGCTTGGCTTCTCCTTGCAGCTTATAGTAAAGTGCTAGATGGGCGAGATAAGCTGAGAACTGAACTGTTGGGCACAGAGGAAACAGAAACTGATTCCGGAACTTTCAAGTCTCTGGAAATCAAGCTCCCAGACAAAAGTGCCCCATTTGAGGACTTAACTAAACTTGGAACTTGTAAATCAGTATTGAAGATGCAGTTATATTGGAAAAACTTGTGGAAAGTCTGTCTGATGGCTTTGCCCCCTGCACCCTGCATGCTAAACCAACAAACTTTTTGAGAGAGCTGTATGAACAAAATCACTGTCAGCCTGGACTAAAAGGGACATGGAAGGGAGAGATTGAAGGAGAAACAACGTCAAGAGGAAAACCATCGAAGCTGAGATCTAGAATTAACATTACCTCGGACCAAAAGAGGATCCCCACCCATGTGTACAAAGAGGGTGAGTTTGCCCCAGCAGTTGAAAAGGGTGGATATTCTCATCCAATGTTCGATGTTTGGGGAGAGTTTTGCCGCCCCAGGGTATAGAGGGGGTGGACCATATTCCTCAAGGATTAGGGAGGTTAAGGTCAGCATCCATAGGTCTGAGAGAGGTACACCTGTCCCCCATGGATTAGGGAAGGCCAGGTGTTCAACTTGTTGCTCTGAAAGTGTTGAGCCTGTATACCAAAGGTTAGGGGGGATGTTGTCTTCACTTCACTGTACTAGGGGGTTAAGACTATAACCCAAAGATTGGGTAATGTGTGGCAATCACCCCAATTCTCTTGGGGGGGGGGTTGGAACTTGGTCAACACCCAGATACTTGATGAAGGTGGAAACAAGAAAATGGCCATTGGGCAAGTCTGTGGAAATGGTGGGCCCCATGAGGCCCCAGGGAGAAGAAACCACCATCTTAAGAATGACTCTTGGGAAGCGGCTGTGGCTCAATCAGTGGGGCTCCCATTCACCATATGGGAGGCCCCGGGTTCGGTTCCTGGGGCCTCCTGGTGAGGGCGGCCCCGCCTGCACGGCGTGGTTGGCTGACCCAGCGAGCACGAGCAGCAAGGGGGGGATAAATGAATAAATAAACAAAATCTTTAAAAAAAAAGAATGACTCTTGGTGGGTGGAGACTCACACAATAAATGAGAGAATACTGAATTCCCATCCTGGAGAGCTCTGCTACATTCTCTAAGGGAGCAGCAACAGTCCTCCAAGTGCAGGGGCAGTGACTGGCGAAGGAGGATGATCCACTGATGGGCCCTTGATATTGATGACAAGGCTTATGAGTCTTTGCTTTTGAAATCGAAACTTAGCCTATTGTTATGGAGTGCCTTAGGGAGCCTCCTTGTTGCTAAAATGTGGCCTCTCTCTAAGCCAAACTCAGCATATGAATGCATTGCCTTCCCTGCAGCATGGGACATGACTCCTGGGTATGAGCCTCCCTGGCACCAAGGGATTGCTACCATCCACCAACTAGCAATGCAACTGGAAAAAGACCTCGAATAAAAGGTGGAAAAGGTAAAGACAAACAAGTTTATATGGCAAAGAGACTTCAAAGTGAGTTGGGAGGTCATCCCAGAGGTAACACTTACACACATCTCAGCAGGATCTTATAGACTTCCAAAGTGGATACGGCCCCAAAGAGTGGGGCTCCTGAGGGCTCTGGAGACACCCAGGTCCTATGGTCAGTGCAGATATCTCCAGAGTTTGGTACCTTGCCAGTGGACCCTACTTTGGAGTTTGTGCTCCTGAGAGTGACAGAGTTGAACTCAATTATGTCTTCCCTGCACATGGCTTATCTGTCCCTTCTATTTAAACCTATACTTGGTGCTGGAGTTTGTAGGTATATGTCCAGAGATTCGAGTCTTTGGGCTGTCCATGTGCCAGCCGGGCTCAGAACCTTGGTGGAACAGCAACTCCTACTCTGCAGCTCATTGGACTCACCCAGGACAACTGGCGTGGAGATGATGATGGACAATGACTGTCCCAGGGAATGGAGAGAGTCTGCTCCTGCAGGCAGGATAGTACCATCCATCTTTCCCATGAGATATAAGCCCCCTTTCAATTGGAGGTGGAGTGGACATCACCATCCCAGAATCCTCAAGATTGGAGGAAGAGATATGGACTAGAGTGGACTTACTGGTATTCTACTATAGACATATTGTGATTCTAGCAATGAAAGAAATTACAACATTGATGTGGAGCCAGTGGCCACTGGAGGCTCTGGGGGTAGGGAGAGGGAAAAGCAGTTGTAATATGGGGGCTTTTTTGGGACTTGGGAATCATCCTGAGTGACATTGCAATGACAGATATAGGCCATTTTATATCATCACATAACATGCAGAACTGTGTGGAAGAGAGTGTGGCCTACAATGTGAACTATGGTCTATGTTTAATGGCAAAGCCCCAGCATGCGTTTATCAATTGCAATGAATGTGCCATACTAATGAAGGATATTTGTGGGGAGGTTGTGGGAGGTGTGGGGAATGGGACATATGGGAATCCCTATGTTTTTTGTGTAACATTTATGTAATCTAAGTAGCTTTTAGAAAATAAAATATAAAAAAAGAATGACTCTCAGATTTTGACATCTAATGAAGTATGTCCTACAGGTTTACTGAACTGTAGATGACCCATGACTCATGTTTCCCTCCCAATTTCTCCTTATGATAATGAAAATGTTTATCCTTTGTCTGTCCATTTGTGTATTGGAAGCAGATAAATGATTTTTGTAAGTTTCAGAGGTCTAAAGCCAGAAGGGACTTTGCCTCAAGGCAAACTGTATTTCTTTAAACTGGTTGTGATATGATTCTGTATTTAGCATTGTATTGATTTAAGGTTTTCTTTTTGAATATTGTAATGTCTTTTTGGAATTCAGGGGGTGGAGTGTGGCAGTTTGGCATTGTTTATGAATTCCAAAAATAGATATTAGATTATGTTTGTAAACTGGTCTGTACCTGGGCATGATTAAATTATGATTAGGGCTTTGATTGGGCCACATCAGGTGGGCGGGGACTACAGAGAAAACTACACAGCAGAAAAGAGATTGGAGATTTGATGCTAGAGTTTTGATGTGGAGCCTGGGGAAGAAAAGATACAGAGAAGGAGGACACAAGGGAGTTTTTGAGCTGGAGCCCAGGAAGTGAACACATAGGAGAAGAACACAGAGGAATAGAGATGGCTCCTTAGACATGGCAGAAGCCCCGGGGAGAGAGAGAGATCTGTTCACCTGATAGTCTACAGCTGGACTTGTGGAGAGAGCACAGCAGCTGAGCCCAGGAAGAGAGGAACCCAAGAAGTTTGAACTCTTGGTAGATGTTGGAGCCATCTTGCTCTAACACGTGACAACAGACTTTGGTGAGGGAAGTAACTTATGCTTTATGGCCTGGTAACTGTAAGCTTCTACCCACTCCCAGTACCAAGCTGTATTAGTCAGGCTTCTCTAGGGAAACAGAATCAACAGGAGATATCTGTCAATAATATGAGATTTTATAAGAGCCTCTCACATGACCGTGGGGATGCACAAGTCCAGGTTCCACAGGCAGGCTGCAAGCCAGGGGCTCTGATGAAAGTCCAATGAAGGTCCTTGATGAGTTTCAGGGAGATGCTGGCTGTCCAAAGACAAGTTGGAAACTTCTCTCTGAATGCTGAAATCACTTCCCCTTTTAAGGCATTCAACTGATTGGATAAAGGTCACTCATTGCTGACGGCAATCTCCCTGATTGATGTAGATGTAATCAGCTACCTATGCAGTAAACTCACTGGTGACTAAGGTCCATAAATATCTTTGTATTACAGTTAGCTCAGTGCTTGCTTGACCAAACAACTGGGCGCAATTACCTGGCCGAGTTGACACATTAGCCTAACCATCACACCAACTATATGCTGTTTACATGAGATTCACCTTAAATTCAAAGACACAAGTAGGTTGAAAGCGAAAGGATGAGGGAGAAATGTTCCAAGCAAATAGTAACCAAAAGAGAGCTGGAGTAACTATATTATTATCAGATAAAATAGACTTCAAGTCATAAACTGTTGTGAGGGACAAAAGGTTACTGTATACTGATGTATATACTAGAATGGCTACCATCTAAAAAATAGAAAACAAGGAGTATTGGAGAGAATGTGGAGAAATAGGACACTCATTCTGGTTGGTGGCAATGTAAAATGGGGCAACTGCAGTAGCAAACAATGGGCACTTCCTCAGAAAGTTAAGTATAGAATTACATGACCCAACAGTCTCACTTCTGGGTATATACACAAAAGAATTGAAAGCAGGGACTCAAACATATATTTGTACTCAATGTTCACAGTGGCATTATTCACAATTGCCAAAACATGGACACATCTGACGTGTCCATCAACAGATGGTTGAATAAACAAAACATGGTATATTCATGCAAGGGAATTTTTTTAGTTGTAAAAAGAAATAATGGTCTGAAACATGTGACAACATGGATGAATCTTGAAAAAAAAATCTTTTGAGTGAAATTAGCGAGGCCCAAAGGACAAATATTGTCTGATATCACTGAGATGAAATTATTTGAAAATGCAAATTCAGAGAGTCAGAAACTAGAATACAAGTTACCAAAGCCAGGGTGGGGATAAGGAATGGGGAGTTAATACTTAATGGACACAGAGTTTCTGCTTAGGGTGAAGGAAAAGTTTTGGTAATGGGTGGTGATGGTAGCACAACACTGGGAATATAATTAACATCACTGAATTTTTTATATTTGAATGTGGGATAAAGGGGAAATGTTAGGTTGTATATATGTTACCAAACCAAAAATTTATATAAAATTATAGAACTGTACAACCCAAACATTGAACTCTACAGTGGACTATAGTTAAGAGTAAAATTATAATAATATTATTTTATAAGTTGTAATAAAGGAGCTACTCTAACATAAAGTGTTAATAATAAGGGAAACTGCATGTGGGAAGGGGGGAATATGGGAACTCTGAATTTCCTGTGTGATATTTCTATAAGCCTACAGCTTCTCTCATTAGAAAAAAAAAATCTTTTTTCTGGCCATTTTCTGCAGTACTTCATGTACGTAGCAGTGAAACAAATGTATTCCGTGTTGTGCCTAAAGGTAGCAACATTTGTACCACACAAGTTTTTATGAAACCATTACAAGGAAAGATGAGTTGCAATTTCGAGAATAAAGAACCGAATACAGATTTTAAAATAACGTCACACACATCTAAAGCGTGGGGAGAGAGCCAGTGATGTCATAAACATGGCTGTGGCCTGATTTCCTTTAACTAAAGGGCCCGCCGTACTCTAACAGCCCCAGGGAAACGCCCACCAAACAAAACGTGAGGAAATGTGTCTCTTCCCTGAAACTGGAATGTAAGGCATTACAACGAAGAGTTGTAATCAACTGTCATTTAAATAGTATGGTACGAGGGCAACTCATAATCCATGGCTATGCTCTATTTTGAAAGCACCCAGATGGTAAAACTGGTATCTTTTTTCAATTCATGATACCTAATATCAAGAGAACATTTGCCCGTTTTGAATTTTAAATAAAAAGCTGTGCTTGGCAAAATATATATCCTGCTGTCAGCTACTAATGCATCATCTTCTAGAATAGATATTCCTTCATCCTCATATCCATAGATGAGTGACCCAGTGTTTGTTTGTACCGCCAAGTCTGGAGCATGGACTCACATTTCCTTTTCACTATAAGTAGGAAAGAATGCCCTTTTATTTTGGAGAAGTACATTGACGATTAAGTAAAACCGCAGCTCATCGTATTAATCATTATGGTATCAGAATAAGCATATTTGGGACACTGAAAATTCCAGGAAAAGGTGGAAAAGAGAAGATGACACCAAGTACCGAGGTCTTCAAGGGAAATATATTTGACTAAACATATCTCACTCAGGAACAGAATGTTTTACAGCTCAGAGACTAATCATCAATAATATTCAATGTCAGAGATGTGATTTTCATAAATGACATTCAAAATGAACTGGCCCAGAACCATCCTTAAAGTCAGTGACATATGGCGTCATGCATAATGCATCTCAGCTCGTCAGTCTTCCAAATTGAATATGGCTGTCTCTCATTTCCAGAATCAAGGTTTTATGGTGTTATCACATGTGACAAAATCGAGTCTTACAAGTTCAGTTTCCCACTTATCTGCTGGTCTGCAATGTAAATGTGGTCTGTCATTTTGACAGATCTAGGGTGGATGTGGGGTTGGGAGAGGTGACTTCCAAAAAGAGCCTTGAAATGTTACCTGATTCCAGGTGTAGCCCTTCCATTCACCGGAGAAATCTCTGATTCAATTTTACGAAACTGAATGCCTTGCAATTGTGCATGAAGATGGAAAGCTCAACGGGGATGTTGCAAAGGACAGGAGCACCTTTCATGTACAATTACTGGGTAATCACCAAGCATCTCTGGGTGTCTGAAAAGTTTGCTATGGTGAAGACAAATTAGCTTAGGACTTGATGGGGCTAGGTGAGAGTGTGGGTGATGGGTATCACTATGCACATTGTCATTGTAAACACAACATGTGTTGAAAATAGATTTTTTTCCATGTCTTTTGGAGGCTGTCAGGTGAATATAAAGTGGGTGAGTGGCTGGAAGAGAGGCCAACACAGTCAGATGTGGGCCGGCCTGTCTTGGCTAGGGCCTGTGGGTGCTGCCGCCAGACGGCCATCACATCACGCTTACGTGGGTGGAACTGCTGCTGCTGAGAAAACTCATTTTCACTTTACCCACCCAGGGAGAAAGTAGCAAAGTTTTGCATTTTTTTAACCTGAAGTCTAAAGTGAAGACTGTTTTTATGCTGGTTTTCTATCCTTGGGTGTAGTCTGACTGCCTGGGAAGAGGTGAGAGTCAAAGGGGGATAATTTGGAAAGCTCTAATGATGTGTAATGTTTCTAAGCTATTAAAATTTGAAGACAGTTCTGATGTGGTCTGTAAAACTATGTCAGAATAGAACTCTTGCGTGCAGTCTAACACACTATATAACCTCAGGTTTAAAAAAAAAAAAAACTTGTTTGGAAGAAAATCTACAGACTGGTGTGAGAACTAAGAATAGGGAATAGAAAATGGAAGGAGAGCTATCCCTGGAGAGGTGGGGAAGAAGAATGCAAGTTTGTAGTTCAAGGGAATGGGGTAAGAATCCTGCTGTCCCTCAAAAAAGTGGAAATGTGTGAGCTTCTCAGAATCCATACAGTGTGTAAATCCTTGATAATACTCGAAACGCAAATCTGGAGAACTGGCATGCTGATTGCAGATGAGTGGCTCTCAAATTTTAGTGAGTATAACAATCATCAGGGGGAGCAGATGTGGCTCAGTGGTTGAGCACCTGCATCCCATGTATGAGGTCCCAGGTTCAATCTCCAGTTCTTCCTTAAATAAATAAATAAATGGAGGAGGGGGAAACAGATGTGGCTCAAGGGACTGAGCCCCCACCAAATACATGGGAGGCCCCAGGTTTGGTTCCCGGTGCCTCCTGTTGAAGACAAGCAAGACAATGAGCTGGTGCGACAGGCAGGCGTGGCGAGATGATGCAGTAAGGAGACACAAAGAGGAAAGACAATGAGAGACACAACAAAGCAGGGAGTTGAGGTAGTTCAAGTGATTGAGTGCCTCTCTCCCAAATGGGAAATCCCAGGTTCAGTTCCTGGTGCCTCCTAAAGAGAAGACAAGTAGATACAGAGAGCACACAGCAAATGGACACAGAGAGCAGACAGGGAGCACAAACAATGAGGGGGGGGAATAAATAAATAAAATAAATCTTTAATAAAAATAAATGGGAGAGCTAGTTTGAAAGGTAACAAGCCAGAACCCACTCTTAGAGATACCATTTCCGTAAGTCTGGGGTTGGCCTAGGACTGAATTTAATGAGTATTTTAGATATTATGATCCAAATAGACCTTGCATCATGAGAAAGACACTGTATTCTTCAGGAGTATAGGGATCTGCAATGCTCCTAACCCTCTCCCCTGCTTAAAAATTTAAAAATTCTCAATTTCACAAAATGTTTTATTATCACTCTTTAAAAAGACAGCATTGAAATAGCAGCAGCATTCCCATCTCTCCATCGCCAATCCTTAGCACATTTTTAGGGCCTACTGTGTGCCAAGCTTTGTAAACACTTTACTTACGTTATAAAAATATTAACTACCATATACTGAGCATTTACTAATTGCCAGGCACCGTGCTAAGCACTTTGCAAATATTGTCTAATGTAATACAGTGATCCTACAAGAGAATATAAAAGTACCCTCTATTTTCATAGCTAAGGAAATCTGGGCTCGCAAAAGTTCTTGTCTGAGGCCATGGCAAAATACAGTTTGTGAATCCAAAGACCATGCTTTATCCAGTGCTTTATTTTAAGATGATCTAATGAGAGGAAGATGAAAATTACCATGTGACAAATTCCTGCAAGGGTGTATAACTAGCTAATGCTGTAGATACAGCTGTCATTTCTACTTAATCCTCAAAGATAACACTGACACGTTGAAAACAGCTCATCAGCCATCAATATTCTCCTCCCTCCTTATCCACTGCTCAGTTAACTGGCAAAGATAAGATGATTCCAGGGTTGGTCTCAAACTGCTAGAAAACAGAGAGCTGTGTCAGTTGCACCTCCTGTATGATTGTATAGTGGTGTGACTAAGGAAGTTACTTGGAGGCCACTGGCATCCCATTTCTCCCACATTTTTCAGTCCAGAGTAAGGGACTGTGTCCTAGAATCACTTCCATAAAGAGGGGTAAACCTGGTGGTTGTGAAGCACTCTGCCTTCTCCTGATCTCAGAATGAGAGAACTGGATTTGACTCTCCACTCTTCCTGTCATTAGCTCTGGGTTTTGAGTCCAGTCACTTGTCCTTGTTGAGTCTCAGTCTTCCCAATTTTAAAAAATTAATAAAGATTGATGCTTCACAAGATCTGAGAAAATTAAATAAAATAGAACATGTGAAAATCCCTAATCTACAGTAATTGAGCCATAAGGCTTTTTTAAATATGCTGTCTATAATTGAAATTTCATCCAACTTTACCCAACTTGAAAAATGGAAATTTCTGCAGGATCACCCTGTTTGTAGTTGAACCCGAAAATATGCTCAACACATTGAGCTTTGATGAGTCATTCATAACCATTATCAAATTGTTCAGGTTGGTGATAGAGACAGATCAAAAGAAGCAAGCACCATGCACGTGTCATGAAGGAGGAAACCGCCTTTGGAAAAACCATTTCAACTGCCTAACGTTGACAAAGAACTTGGCTTACTCATTACTGTAATAGTACTTCTAGAACTACAGATCTCATACCTCTTCATTACACTGTGGTAAGCACAGATTATAAACTTAGTCCTAAAAATATCTACTCCAAACACATCTTCTCCAAAGGTTTTAATATCCAGCTGAGCTTTCATTGATGTTTTCAACAATGAATACTTATCAAATGATGATGACAGACCAACTAGAAGCTAAAATTAAGTATTGAAAAGAGCCCCCTCCTCAAGAAACACACACAGGAGACACACACACGAATCGATACAATGCAGTAATTGCTATGATAAAGGCATACCCAAGATGGCTGGGAGTATATTGGGCATAAGACCTAGGGAAGGGAATTATCTGGGGATAACTTCCAGGAGGTAACAACCCTTAATGACAATCTTAACAAACAACTAGTAGTTAGCCAGAAAAGGAATGAGGGGGAAGGGGGGCCCCAGAAGAGGGGAAGGATATGCATGGTCACAGCAGTATAAGAGAGCATGGTGCATTTGATACCTACAAATAGGAAATGGCTAGAAATGAGGGGTGGGAGGGTGGTGTATGGGACAAGTAAATGTAAGAGAAGCTACAGGAAGACATGGTTCAGCTAAGAGAGTCTTCTGTGCCAATTTTTTTTTAATTTCAAAAGCAGAAAAATGATGAAAATAGATCTAAGATAATTGTAGATAATATATGAAGAGGAAAAGGGAATAGAATCAGCTTTATTTTGTCACTAACTGCTTTCTGGGATACTCTAGGCATTCAGGATGGAATTCTGGATAGCAGGATTTCAAGGTGATAACAGACATACCCTGCCTGCTGAGGAAGGCCTGGCGATCCCATATAGAAATCCCATATGCCAGATGGCAGTGGGGGCAGGCGGGAATTGCGGAAAAACTGTGTACCAGTGAAGCAAAAGGGACAGCCAGCGTAATGATAAGGAAATATTCTAAGTGGTAAAGAGGCTCCTCCCTTGAGATGCTGTGTTAGTCAGCCAAAAGGGGTGCTGAGGCAAAGTACCAGAGCTCTGTCGGGTTTTATAAAGGGTATTTATTTGGGGTAGAAGCTTACAGTCACAAGGCCCTAAAGAGTACAACTCAAGGTGCCATAAGAGGTACTTTCTCACCCAGAGTCTGTTTCCACGTGTTGAAGCAAGATGGCGGGCGATGTCTGTGAGGGTTCAGCCTTCCTCTTCCTCCTAAGGCTCCATGGGCCCAGCTTCTTCTGATCTCAGCTGTAGGCGGGCATAGGGCTCGTCACTCTCCCCAGGGTTCATTTCTTTCTGGGCTCAGCTGCTCAGTTCTCTTCACAAGGTCAGCTTTAGACTATCAGGCTCATCTCTCTTCCTGGGGCCTCTGCCGTGTCTAATGCATTGTCTCTCTTCCTCTGTGCTCGTCTTCTCTCTGTGTCTACTTCCGTGTGAGAGTCTGTTTTATCAGCCCACCAAGGGCGCTGGGACTCAACACTGAGTTGCACTCTAAGGACATGGTTGAATCAAAGCCCTAATCTTAATATAATTTAATCATACGTCTCAGCTGAATTGAATACAATCAAAAGGTTATCTCACCCAGAGGAACAGACCAGTTTACAAACATAATCTCCTTTTTGGAATTCATAAATAACCTCAAATTGCCACAGATGCCTTCTAGATTGATTGAAAGCCCCAAGTTATATTAGAGGACAATAGTACCTTGGCTTGGGACATGGATTATCTAGATAATTTCTTATGCCTTATGGGGCCAACTATATGACAGTCCTGGAAACAGGGTACCAGATTCAGTGTTGGGACTGCCAGAAATGGATAAAAGCTTGTATATTCATTTCAATGGAAGAAAATAGATAAAAATAGGAGGTTCTTTAGGATGTCCAATTTCGTAGTGAGTTTAGAGAAGACTAAGCCAGCACTACAAGATACCTTTATTATTCTTTTTTTTTAATTCAAATGGCTGGCAGGTCTTTTAATGTGGGCATCTCAGCTCTAAGACATGCTGGGATCTTGGCAGCCTCGGGCTTGTGGCAAGAAAAGGAAACCATCACCCAACAGAGAGCTGCTCAATAGGGCAAGATAATGAGTGGAGAGAACTGCTTTTGCTGCTTTGGCTAGAAGTGACCAGGTGGCCCATGGCCCAGTGTCTAAGCGCTGTGAAAGCACAGACGTGGTTTGGACAATTACTGGTGGCAGGAAGTCCCTTCCAGCACATGAGGCATGCCAGCAAAGGATCCTTGAAGTGGTCCGACTTGGAAGTCAGGGAGATGTGGTCAGAGTCAGGCGAGCTGCCCTTATAAGGCATAACTACTGCCAGTGGTTGGAGAGGCACTCCATGCTCCTGCCATGTTGAAGCTTTCCATTTCTTGAGTTTATCATGCCCTCTGACCTTTGGATCTTCACTCATGCTGTGCCCGCTGCTTGGAATCTCCTCCGACATTCTACCCTCCGCTTGCCAAAGAACTTATTGCACAACTATAACCGCCTGTTTATATATCTGCCTCCCTTACTAAATCATCTGCTTCTCGAGGACAGGGACTTGTTGGTCTCACTTGCCAACTTTATCCCCAGTGTCTAGTAAAATGCCTGATACATAGTAGTGTAACAAGAAGTACTTGTTAAATGAGTACATGAATAAATACCTAAAATAAAAAGAAGCCTGTGAGCTGCCCCTTTGGTCACATCTAGGATTCAAAGCTCTGGTTCCAGAGGAGAAGCTCTTTGAGGGAACCAGGTAGCGTGTGAGTGGGTGGGGCCAGTATTAAGGGCAGCAGAGAATACCGTGATGATTCAGGGTAGGTTATGTATAAAAGGAGCCCTATGAAAATAAAAACAAAAAATAAAAATAGACAAAAGGAGACTTACAACTCAGACTGGAATTTAGCCATAATGACCAGCGCTCCTCAATGTGGAAAAAATAATCCATAATTCCTAGCCTCATAACTGAAGTTGCTAATGGGTGTCTTAACCCTGCAAAGGCTGCCCATAGTGTGAGAGGCCTGGTGTGCAGATGGGGCCCAGCAGGAGATCCAGCCACAGGAGGTGAGGCAAAGAAAGGCTGGAGAGAACAGATGGAGCAACAAGCAAGGAGAGCTGACAGAGAATTACAACCACAGCCTCTACCTAATTAGGCTGCTAGTTAGATTGCTAGGGACCGAGAGGGTGAAAACTTACACAGTAACCAAATGTTTTGGGACCTACAATGAAGCATGATTTGTGTGCAGTTCCCAGTTAAGGTCAGCATGACACGGTTATCATCCTGGCTTCACCACTTATGGCTGGTAAGTGAGGTCTATGATCCCCCGTTCCCACATCTACTAAATGGCACACTATGTAGAAAATGCCTAACACAGAGGAGAGGCAGTAAATGGTACCTGTTGTACATGCTGGCACTGGGACTCAGACGTCAGTGAAAGGTCAGATGGTCTAAAGTCTGAAAGGAATGGTGTGTCACTCCTTCTGTCCATTCCCCACCCCCTCACACCTTCTGAAACACACACACAAGCACCAGCAGATTCTCTGAGGTTTTCTTCAAATAAGGGACAGGCTGCTCCCTGTCTACCAAGGGCCTGGAGGAGCCACGTGCCACATGCTCAGTAGTTCAGTGGCACAACCACACGGGGGTCTCATTCTGAAATTAGGGACAGGGCCTTAGGGCACACACATTGCTGTTTCCCAGCTCTTATCTGAAACCCCTCTAAGTACAACACGTTTTTCTTTAGCAACATCAGGATTCTTAACCCTGGTTGCATATTAGAATCACCTGGAATCCTTCAAAAAAAAAAAAAAAGATTAATGCTCAGGTTCACCCCCAGACCAATTAAATTAGAAGCACCAAGGAATGTGGCACAATCAGAGGTATGTCTCAAGGTTCCCTGGCTAATCCATGTATGGTCACTTGGGAGTTAGTTGCAAATACAGGACCTCAGGCCCTGCCCCAGACTGAATGAAAATCAGAACTGAATCAGCATCTGAATTTCAATGAGACTGCCAGGCGATAATCTGTGGCATCTCATCAGAGGTGGAGAAGCACTGGTTGGCATCAAAGAATGTCGGTGCTGGCGATACTCTACAGTCTTCTAGAGGAGCTTTTGAGAAGCAGATGCTTGGGCTCTATCCCCTGAGGTTTTTATCTAATCGGTCTGAGAAGGACCAAGCATCCGGTTTTTAAAAGAATCATCATGGGTGCATAAACTGTGCAGGCAGGGTGGAGAACCATAATGCTACACAGGCAGTGCCCCGGTGATGGGTCTGATTCTTGGCAAGGAACACTTTTATGAGGCATGCTATAAAGGACAGGTTCGAATCACATTCTGAATTCGCTCAAAAAACAGGTTTGATCTATTACGGGGTGTTCTAGCAACATGCTTAAGAAATATCATATGACTGATAAACATATATGCATGTTCACTAATAACTAGCTTTACTTGTGCAATAGTGATAACAAAACTGGGATATGCTACTCTCAGAGACATGACTCATTTTCTAGTTTTTCTCAGTGGTAAATAATTTTAAATATTTACATTAAAAGAAACAGAGACTTTATAGAGTAGAATAGAGAACTCGTGAATTTTAAAAACAAAGCACAAGACTTCAAAGAAATTTTTTGCTTTTAGGGACACATTAGGCTATGCCCCAGACCTCCTAGTGGACTGGATTTATTCTCCCTCTCACTTCAGGACTGGTTTAGGGGGAAAGTTTGAGAAGCACGGAACCAACAGAATGGTTTGGTATTTCACACTGTTCGTTGACTTGGTTTCAAATCCACAGCAACTGAAGCATTTTGGCTCATCTCAAACTCTAGAAATTCTATAGCATTTGTCACTTTAAGCCCAGCCAAGGGTCAAATCAGCATCACCAATAAAAGGTGAAATAAACTCTGGAAGTCGTTTTTTGTGGTTGACATATCTTTATTCACGTGGTGGTTGCAGGGGCAGATAAGGGCTTCCTCTAACACTGCTTCCTCCTGGAGGTGACTCAGCTTGGTTGCGGACAGTGTGGGCTGCTGGTGACACAGCCCAGGGCCTTGCTACAATCCTAGTCATCGTGAATCCGGGTTACTTTTACTCCTGTGCTTCGTCTAACACATTTGCTGCGTGAGTTGGGGAATGAATCTAACGCCCACTGCTGACCACTCGGCAGCCCTCGCCAGCAGCAGCTTTGGAGAACATACACTCCTACGACTAGGGCACCTCAGACGCTGGGAGTGCAGGGGAGGGCGCCCCTTGGCGGCGGTGGGATCTCGGGGCGCACGGCAGGCCTCAGTACTGGTAGGACCTCACCAGGAGCCACATGAGGATGACGGTGATCAGCACCACGGTGAAGTTAAGGAACAGCTCCCGGGTGGACCACTCCATCCTCGAGGGCGGCTGCGCAGAACGCGGGGCAGACTTCCGAGGGCAGCTGAGGACCGCGGGCTCGTCCTCACCTCCTGACAGAGAGTAGTAAAGACAGCAACAGAGGGAGAGTAATAAGCATAACTGTGAGACAGTGCTAGTTCTTTCCTCGAAGGAAACGGAAGCTTTGTGGAAAAGGAGAGCCTGGCTTCTCTGCCTGTTGTCGAAAATACCAACAGAGTCCTGTGATGATTGTTTTGATGCTTTTCATAAAATCCAAAATAGTACATTTTTCCCTCGCCAGTTTTTGTGTGTACATGGGTGTGCTTGCTTTGCTAACTTAGAGCACCTGAAAGCAGGGGTGCTAAAGCAGAGAAAAATATTATGGTTTAGCAGTCTTCGTGTTTTGAATTACACATAGCAGTGGGGTATCAATCTTTCTGGGGTTTAGGCTGCTAATATCTTCAGCTTACCCTGGTCAAAGCACAGAGCCGTTTCAACAGCTGCTGGGTCTCTTAGAAGCCCTGCTTGGGCACAGAGCCTTGGGGTCAACCCTCACAGGGCAGGTGCTGAATCCAAAGAGCAAGTGTTTACCTCATGTGGACTTCTATTTCAATAAGGGCTTGTGCCAGCTATTTTTAGCCAGGTCCAGGATGTGCCTAGATTGTAAACACTTCAAAGAGCTGATATAGTCTCTTCAGAGTGTGTACAGCTAGTATACACAGGAAATCATACTTTTAGAACATATGCGATATGTTAATTGCCTGTGGCTATGAAATATAATTGGCATCGTTACTTTGTTTATGTGAAATAAATAAAATAAAAGGTGAAATATAATGTTTTAGATATTAAGGACACAAAACTTACTATGGAGTGAAAAGGTTTCGTGGGAAAGGGTGGGTTTTTTGGTTAGTTTGATAAGGGTAGGAGCTCAGGGGGATGGAAGGATTGCTAAGCTTTTGACCTGAATGGTATTGTTTAGCCACCTAGCAAGACTGAAACTGCATTCACTGTGTGATTAATTGACCAAATTATTAATTGAGCAGGCATCAGCAGAATAATCATTTTTCAATTATGTTATTATTGGTATAACACATAGGTTCAAATCAATGGCATCAACCTGCACATTGCTGAATGTTGGTTTAAAATAAGACCACTGATGACTGATTCAAGCTTCATTTCCCTTTTAATTCTTAGCCATCTTTTGGGCCTAAGCAGGAAGGAAATTAGCAGATTGCCATTGAAAACCTTTCCAAAGATTTGCTTGAAAGAGAGAGTTAACAGAAGAAAATGAATGGATAGAGGAAGAAGAGAGAATATGTAAGAATATACAAAAGATAACTGGAAGGTTGTTAGTCCAGGCAAGGAAGCTTTAGGCGAAGGAATTAGAATCAAAGTCAGAATCTTCCTTATGAGTTCGTTAATAAAATCAAACTCTGGTTCAAACTCCTACTTATGTGGGTAAGTTCTCAAGAATTGCAGAGCTATGCAGAGAATATGAGACTGTGATTATAACGTCTAAAGCAACCCAATTCAAAGAGGGCAAAATGTCCTACCAAATCTGCTTATTGGGCTAACCTTTTAAATCAAGAGTCATGGATAGTGGTCCAAAAGGACTAAACTCGGAAAATGAGGAAATGTTCATGAAAGCTGCTCAGCAGCTCTGCTCATGCAAGCTTCATAATTCTACGACCTTCACAATAACTCAGGCAAGTGTCAGTATGACTTTTATTTTTTCCACTCTCTGAGAAACTGACTCTTAGAAGTTAATTTGCTTGTGTAAAGATGCATAGCAAGTTAGAGGCAGAGCTAGAACTGAAAGATTGAAATTAGTTGTTAGAATTGTGGTTCTCCAAGAAGTGATTACAAGAATGAGTTATTACTGCAATTAACTGGATTGGCTAAACGAAGTTATAAAACTTAAAGATGCTCATTTTCTGTTATCTAGCAATTTCACTGCTACCCTAGAAACTCAGGAACGTGTGTACCAGAATACATGTACAAGACTGTACACATGCACACACAACACTTTACAAGAGCCCAAACTGGAAACAACTCAAATGCCCATCAACAGTAGCATAAATGATGCATTTTGGTAAACTCACTCATTGGAATACAAAAGAACAAAGAAAATACAAGATGGGAGGACCTCCTAAACATAAGTGTTGGGCACGAGAAGAATTTAAGAGAAGCATAGAATATGATTCCATGTATACAAAGTCAAAAACAGGAAATTTAATCCAGTTGGTTAGGGATGCAGACAGAGATGGTAAAACTATAAAGAAAAGCAAGGAAAGACGATCTCAGCAATCAAAAAGGTGATTCCTTCTAGTGGGGCAGAAGTGGGAGGTAACCAGGGATGGACTTCTGGGGTGCCAGCAATGATCTGTTTCTTGACCTGGGTGGGCATTGCCTTGTCATTATTGTTTAAACTGTAAATGTTTTATGTACTCTTCAAAAATTTTTTCAATAGTCCTTGAGTTGACTGGCTACCTATCATACTTCTTTTTTTCCTGAGGTTTATCTCTTACTATTTCTTGTGCTTTGATGATAAATTTGAAATATTTGTTGTTCTATATCTTTTGAAATGAATAACACAAAAGAGTTCATGTGACATTTTCTAATGAATCTGACTCAGTTCAACACATATGCTGACTGTGGATTTGACTTTTCCACACATTTATAACTTACAGTCTGAAGGAACCAAGTTAGGCAGAAATTCAGTTCAGCAAATTTCCATTTTTTCTGCTGCTAATCCACAGGGACAGTTTTGTCCCCATTTTAAACCTTCTCTGAAGTCAAGTTCACACCATATGATCCCGAATGATTGCCATGTGGATGAAATAAAACCCCCCAAAAAAAAACTCTGAATAAATTGTGCAGGAAGTTTGACATTGACTTTCCTTGAATGAAGACTTTGAGAAGATGAAATATACATCTTTTTCTATGTTATGAAAACAATTTTTTTAAAAAGTAATAGAAAGTGTGAAAATATATACCATGAGGAGAAAAAAGGAGGAAAACAAGAATCAATAATACTCACTTTACATTTTGAAAATTGTGTACAATAGCCATTACCTATTTCATTAAAAAATACAAACACTCCTCTGCCTTTCTCCTTTGCAACTTGTACACACATACACTCACACACACGCACACATTGTGTGCTAAACATAAAAATCCTGCTCTTACCCAAAAAGGGTCAAGGACGCACCCTGGCTGTGGAGGGCTTCTCCTCTCTCCCCTCTCCAATGCGTGCTCTCCTCCTGGACTCCTGAGCTCTGGGCAGAGCCTAAAGTAGCCCAGGGGAGGTAGCAATCAGTGTGATGTCACTGATGAACCATCTCAAAGGAACAACCTCCGAATGTTCGAGGCTTATTGGTGTTTTGAGTAACACAGAAATATGTTGACTAACACTTTATTCCTTTGGCTGCCAGTTTGTATTAACACCACAAGGACTTACCTTCTGTTTCCAAAGTTGACTTTGGTGCATTTAATGTGGGTTTTAATTTGTCTTTTACATCTTCATGAATATATCTAACATATCTTTAAGACATCATAAACCCCAAGAGAGTGATAGACCGATATCAAAAAATTGATCTGCATTTGGCTGCTCCCCCTACCCAGAGCCTGAGGGTGTAAAGAATTTACTTCACTTTACCACTCATATCTTTAGCTATTTGTAATGTGAAGCGTTTTCTGTCTTCCACTCACATCTGTTTGTGTGCACACACACACACATGCATGCACCAGAATGCAAAAGGCATCTTTAGCTTCTTCAAAACTGGCGTCAGTCCAGGCAGTGAAAATGTTCCTCTCAATCACCTGCTCCAATAACTTTCCAGTTAAGTTGTAATGTATAAATTTACGCATTAATATACAGTTTCATGTGAGACAGCTGATGAAGTTTTGCATCTGAGGAAGGTTTGAATATTCAGTTAGTAAATTAATACAGCACTAAACTCATACAGTAAATCTCAGTCATTGGATTGGGGGTAGAAAGAAAACCGATCAAAATAGTGAAAACTATGGGGAGTGGATGTGGCTCAAGCAGTTGGGCGCCTGCCTCCCACATGGGAGGTCCTGGGTTCGGTTCCTGGTGCCTAGTAATGAAGATGAGACAGACGAGGGAGCCATCTCGGCAGGTGCGGGGGTGGGGTGGGGTGGGGGGATAATTAACATTTTTTTAAAAATAGTGAAAAACATGAACTATAGAATATATTTGAAGGAAATAGAATTTTATAACTTTCAAATACAAACATTGATTTGTTAAGACAAGTTTTTAATCAACATACCAGATGTTTGGAGGTAAATGAAACCTCTAAAGTGTTTAATTACACTTGAAAGCAGATCAATTAAGCACTTTAAACTTGACTCCTGCAATTGTGTTTGCTCAGCAAATCCTTTCTTTATAGGTAATAGAGTAAATCTCCCTTTGGAAATCCCAAAGGGATTGATAGGGTCAATCAAAATAATAAAATTAAATAGTTGTGTTCATAGTCAAAACTTTTCCACCCCAGAGGCATTACTAAAAGAAAGAATCTCCATTCTATTTATTCATTTCAACTTAAGCCCAATGGTGCATAATCTTAATACAGCATTCTGGCAGCACTTGCCTTGTAAAAAGATAGCTTGCCGAAGTGACAGAGAGTGTGTAATAATTATAGCGCAATTTAACATTGGCAATTATTTGTTTCCATCTGGCAAACTCCTTGAAAGTAGTCAGATTTCTGTTTTTTCCCTCTGAGCCCTTGCCAGATTGTTTAAATGCTAAGATGTTTGCCTAAGTAACCAAGCCATACCCACCACCCCCCTTTTTTCAGAAAATAATTATTTTTATTAGAGAATTTGTGAGCTTACAGAACAATCAGACATAACATGCAGAAAAATTTATGCATGTTATACATAACATCACCCCTCCACCAACACCTTGCATTGTTGTGGAACCTTTGTTATAGATTATGAAAGAACATCATCAAAATACTACTACTAACTATGGTCCATAGCTTATATTTAGTGAATTTTTTCCATACACCACATCCCTCCTTTATTTAACCACTTAAATTTTTTTCCAAATAAAAAAGTTATGCATTTATTGTAGAAAATTTGAAAATATACCAAATAGTTAAGAAAAAATTACCTTGAATCTCACTATCCAAATGGTGGAGGGGAGAACTTTATATTACTTTTGATTCAGATGGTTGGGACTACATAAGACACAATCTCAAATTCCAAAGATATATATTTTTAAAGATTTATTTTATTTATTTCTTGCCCCACCTCACTGTTTTTTGCACTCGCTGTCTGCTCTCTGTGTCTGTTCATTGTGTGCTTGTCTTCTTTTTTTTTAGGAGATGCTGGGAACCGAACCCGGGACCTCCCATGTGGAGGGTGGGCACCAAACTTCTTGAGCCACATCTGCTTTCCCTGAAGATATTTTTTTGTAAAGGAATTCTGATACTCCAAAAAACACTTTCTCTTTTTTGATTTATACAGAATCAAATCATTCTTACTATGACATGTGTTGAAATTGGGTTTTTTAGGAGAAGCAATTATTTTGAACGTGTTGGAATATGAATTAGCTCTACAATATTTTAAATATTAAATAAAAGGGTAAAATGTTAACATATCTGCAAAACAGCTGGCCAATTGTGTCAATCTAGTTGAAGTGGACAATTTGAATGTGAGTTGGGGAAAAAAAATCACACTGCTTATTTGACTGAATTGACAAGTCAGCTCGGTTTGTCTATCTGGTTGTCCCTTTTGGGCATATCCAGCATAGTTCCAGGAGCCATTGTGCCCAGGAGGTTGACAAATTCCCATGATGCTTGGCAGCCAGATAGTGCATTCAGACACTTCTTCATATTAGCTGTTTCTCCTGGGATGTCACTGGAGAATGGGATTATTCTTGGAAATTAGCTTGTCCTTAGTTTGGCCTACAGCTCCCCAGAAACAAATGCCAGTCACCCAAAGTCACAACTATTCAAAGGCTTGAGGGAGAGTTTTATCCTGATTATCAGCAGGTCCATAAGGAAAAAACTAAACAATATTATTGTCTCTCAGTGAGAAGCAGAGAATGACAAGATTTCAAACCGCAGTGCCAAAGCAAACCCATTCCTTACGATTAACCTTACTTAACTCTGATGATTCTTTCCTTCCTGTGAGAAATTCCCCGACTTAGCATTCGTCCCAAGTCAACTTTCTTTCCTCAGCAGGAGGACATAGTAAATAATTTTTGACATTATTTCTATGCCTGTTCATTTAGAACTCGGCCAATGGCCAAAAATGTCAAGAAAGCAACACTCACATTAACATTGAAGATCTCACTGGCATTTAGCTCAGTGTAGACATTCTCAGGGGTAAAATATTATACCCTTTGGGAATCGATGCTGAGCTCTTATGCCTGATTAGGAGCTAATCTAGTTTGCTAAATGGATTCCCCTCTTCCACCCTCCTTTTGGAAATAGAAACATGGAGACTTTCTATCAGTCCATGATTTCTACCAGTCCATGCCACGATGGGAGAGTTGTGCAAGAACTCGATGAAAGGTGATAAGCACTTAGCTCATTACACTAAAGAATACGATCATCATGGTGCCCTTTTCACCCTTGTGCCTTCACGTCCAGCTGCTGAGAAAGAAGCAAGCAGCTCTCTGTGATTCCCTCTCACCATGCCAAATGCAGGAGCACAAGCCCAGGGAAAGAAGAAGCCCTACTTCTTGAAGCTCCCTCCATGCCATTGTTGCTACAGGGATCGTGTAAGTTCCGCCCTTCTGGCCACAGGGAAAGGCCGAGAAAAGGTCAGGGGGAAGCCTGAGTGGCCGCTGGTGGGGTCCACACAGAACTGCCAAGTCAGACATTTTAGTCCAAGCCGTTTGGGGAGAAATTGCCTTTAGAGGAGACTGTGTGGTAAAGTGAAGGCACAAAAACCTGTGTTCAAATTCTGAATTTTCCACTTACTAAGTGACATTGACAAAATTATTTATCCTTTCGGGGCCTCAGTTTCCTTGTCTGTAAAATGGGAATGCTAACAGCTCTTTTAAAGATTTGTAATCAGGGCTGAGTTGCTAGTGTACGTAAACGTGCTGAGCACAGCGCCTGCCTGTGTTGACGCCCAGTAGGTGTGTTATTTTTTTTCCCCTTCATAATAATTTTTTTAAATATGTTAAGGAACTCCTTTCTCTTGGACAAGTGCAAAACTTCTCTTTTCATTTATGACCAAAAGAGAATTAACTGAGTTTCACTTGGTATAAAAATCCTCTGAGGTGAGTACAAGTGCGAGGAGGTGGTTGTGTATGGAATTGAAGCAAGACTGGCTTCCCTTACTTTCTCGCTTGCCACCTTATGCCCCTTAGATGTAGGCCAGCTATTGTCACTAGGGATCAGGAAATGTGCTCTGCAGCAGGCCAGAGCCAGCACCTCCATTACACTGCAACTGTTCCTTGGTATTGAGTGGAACTACATGCAAAATGCTGTGCTAGGTACACGGGAGACCATAAGGACACAGGAGAGGACCACTGCCCTCAAGAGAAGACAGTTAAAGGTGCACAAACAATTAGGATACAAGGCAGTGTGAAAGAAGTGGCATCAGAATTATATCAGGAAAGATTATATGAGTCCCAGGAAGAGAGCTCTTTCCCCTGAGATAATCAGAGAGTGGAGAGGCTGCCTACAAAGAGTAGAGAAAGGTACTGAAGATGTAGGGGATCATGGACAACCCACCAGAAGGCTTGGATCCAGCCAGCTCTCTTCATGAATGAGAAAAAAGTTACTTAAGGCTAAAACAGTAGTAATAACCACAGCACTCTCAGATAGCACTTACTCAACATGCACCTCCTTATTTAATTCCTGGAACAACTCTGTGAGGTGGAAGAGAGGAGAAAACGCAGACCCATCCTCCTCCCAACAGCCTCGTGCCTAGGTCCTAGGAGGAGAGAGGGCTGTCAGTCAACAATCCGTGTCTTTGTCCCTTTACAGTTGAACTTGACAGTGTGTGCCACTGAGAGAGACATTCTCCCTTCACCCGGGCCATCTTGAGGACCTCAGTGTATCCACAGAACCAGTAAGGTAATGGCCTTCAGGGAAGTGTCACAGAGCCCGGCGGAAGCAGCAAGACTGACCAATGCTTATTTACTCGTGGTTTATACGTCCTCAGGAGCAGACGGCACCCTAGGTGAGCTAGAGATAAAAAGAAAGAAAATGGCAGGTGCTGGGTGGTGGCTAAGTACTTGTTCACCAGCGCTTGCGAGTCACCTTTTGAAGTTGCTGGAAAGAATCGGGAGGAACTTTACAGGAATGTGGAGTCTTGAATAAGAGGTGGAGGCAAATGCCAGAAAAATATGCGTTGATCCTGTTTAAGATAACCCGGTTGAAATCCTGGATTGTGAGATGACACCTGTTAACATCATTTGGACTTGGAACCAGTTAAATTCTGCTGCTCTGGAACAAATCTATTTCTGCTCTATAATAAGATTCTGCAAGCAAATGGTTTTCCCTCGGCACATTAAACATAGCTACGGGAGAGGGGGAGGGAGGGGAGACGCCAAAAATGTGTTTACTACCCAGCTAATGCCATCTGCCCTGAAAACACTCACAGATTTCAGATTGGCTTTGTGATTTTTCTGATGGGAACTAAGAATTCAGCAGTCTTTTGATGTGCCGCTGCTGAACTGCCCAGGGAGTGTCTAGTCAAATACGCCCACCTGAAACATTCTGTTCCTCAGCGAATCTGACCAAGGGTATTTTCACTGACCCTTTTGGGAATCTGCCAGTCAGAATAACACAATTGCACTTTCAGCCAGAATAATAAGGATCAGACAAAATTGCTTGTTGTTCTCTGTAAATGAGTTCGTTTGATTTTCGCCTCTGGCCACGAAAGCAGAGAGAACAGTCATGAAGAAGCATGAAAATCTATCTCGGTAATAAGAAAACTGGTGTAATAAGAAAACTGGTGTCTAGTGGCAGCAATGTGGAAGAAGATTAGCTGGATGCAGGCTAGGTTTCCTTTTGGATTAGGGATGTGCTATCGTAGAGGGCAATTGGTTACTGGTTCGACAGCCTGGGGATTAACCTAACTTTTTACACGTTTACAGTGAGGGAGAATGTGGTGTTGCCAGGAGCTAGTATTCTGGGAATTTGGGCAGCTTATCTGGAAGAGGTGGTTCAGGCCTCTCTACTTAGCTTCCCTTTCTCTGGCTCTTACCCACTTTGCCAGTAAAGAACAGAAAAGTGTCCCGTCCCCCCCCCCCACCCTCTACCACCCCCAACATCTAGGGCCACCAGTTGTATCTGTTTCCAATGGTGTAGACTTTATGTGATGGCAACAGTCCAATCAGTTAGTGTCCACCTCCTCTTACTCTTCCCTCTTTGCAAGAGGCTACAGCCCTCACCAGGCACAGACCTGTCTGCCTGGCTGCACTTGCCTCAGGTCCTATCGTTCCCAGTGAGTCTCACCCCAGGCACACCCCTGCCACTTCCTCGGTGGACAGACACCTCGATTACTGTCCACTCATAAAAGTGCAGCCTTCTCTGCTGGGCACGACAGCTTTTGACCACCGGAGCCCTCAGGTAGCAGAGGAGGGAGGAAGTTTGCCTCTCTCTCCTTTGTGCTTTAGGCCTGTGAGGAGTGCCAAAGGAATACTAACTTGCTCGCACTCCAGTGTCTTCCCAGAGTCTTGTGTTCAGACATGAGTTCATGGGGAAACTCAGCCAAGGGATATATACAAGTGATAGGCATCTTGTTATCCTAGAATCACTTCTTCCCTTCCACCACTAAGATCTGATGTCACACCAAACGTTCCTTCTCTTAGGATGAATCCTCTCTCAGAAGGTGCCAAAGGGAAGCAGATGTGGCTCAAGCAATTGAACTCCCGCCTACCACATGGGAGGTCCCTGGTTCGGTTCCTGGTGCCTCTTAAAGAACACAGCGAGCTGACACGACAGGCAGGCGTGGCGAGCTGATGCAACAAGATGACACAACAAGAGACACGGGGAGGAAAATATAATGCGAGACGAAACAAAGCAGGGAGTGGAGGTCGCTCAAGCGATTAGATGCCTTTCTCCCACATCAGAGGTCCTGAGTTCGGCTCCTGGTGCCTCCTAAAGAAGCAAGGAAGATGAACAGACACAGCGAGTGCAAACTACGAGTGGGTGGAGAGAAATAAATAAATAAAATAAATCTTTAGGGAAAAAAAAAAAAAAAAAAGAAGGTGCCAAAGTTCCCAGAGCAAGTTAACTTCTCTCAGGTCTGCCCCATCAGTAACCTAAGACATTGCATGCCTTAGAAGATCTCACCACATCAGTTCTGGGTAACAGATTCTGCAGCGTGTCGCATTTCTACCAATAACTTTTGGGCTGGGGTCAAAGTAAAAGTTGGTTTCCCTGTATTCCAGATCGAAAGCATCTTATTTCTTGTTTCTATTATTTCCTATAGGCCCCAGAGTAAGTTCAAAATCTTTACCTGCAGGGAAGCGGCTGTGGCTCAATCAGTGGGGCTCCCGTTTACCATATGGGAGGCCCAGGGTTCGGTTCCCCAGGCCTCCTGGTGAAGGCAGGCCCGCCCGCATGGCGTGGTTAGCTGACCCAGAGAGCACAAGCAGCAAGGGGGGGATAAATGAATAAATAAATAAAAAATCTTTAAAAAAAAAAAAAAAAAAAAAAATCTTTACCTGCAGAGGCAAGGCCTTACAAATGGTCTAGCTTCCAAACTCACTGCCCTCCTTTCCAACAATTCCAAACTTGCAGTTCCTCAAACTTTGCTTCCCTGTGTGCATATGCGGTTCCCTTCGACTGGGCCATCTTTCCTGCCTCCCCTCAGCACCACCCACCGCTGTCTGCCTGATGCTCAACAGTGTGTGGTTCAGGGGCCCTGGTCCCTGAGCCTTAGTTGCTGAAGAGTGCACCTCTGAGATGGACCAAGCCCGAGAGGCTACTGATGTCTCAGCCTTGACCTTCTTGTCCATCTGCCCTTCTTAAGGGCAGGGACTGTTTTTCTCATCCCAGCACTTAGTCACGTAGCACACGTTATTGCAGCAGGCATTCCATAAAAGTTTGTTGAGTAATTACATATATAAATGTAAGACAATTAACAACTGTGCAACTCCAGGGAGTCATGGGCAAGTGAATGTTTTAGAAATAAAACTTTCTGATCTTTCACCAGTTTAAGTTGAAAAAAGATGGTGATGTTTACAAGAACTGTAGTAATTTGAGCCTCTCAGGATTTCTTGATCTAAGAATAGTACATTCTAGGCTTCATACCCCTGAGCCAGCCCAACAGCTGTCTATCAGCTTGGCATGTAATATATTTTAAAGGGATGGTCTTCTCCGCTGTCAAAGTGGAACAACAACCAATGCAATTTTTTTTAGAAAATTTAAAAATTAAGAAATTAAAAATAAACTGTTCTTGCCACACAAAATTAATAATTGTTAATAGTTTGTCATAGTGTCTCACTTCTTTTTTAATAAAAAATTTTTAAATATTATAGATAATGCCAAGCTCTGTGCTTCTTCCCACATCCCCAAATAAAACAGCTGTTATATATTTGGTGTATAATCCAAGGACCTATCGTGAACTCTTAGATTGAGCACCAAGATTATAGGTCGGTTTCCCTCTTTCTTGCTCCTCTTAAACATAGTGTGTGAAATAGGTACCATCTATTTTTTGAAGGTTTGCTAAACTGGCCTACTACTTTATACATCTGGTGACCCTTTTGGAATGTCGGAGGGAATTTTTTACTATTGATTTCATTTTTTCCACAGTTATAGGCCTACTTAGGAGTCCTATTTCTTATTCAGTCTGACAATTTATGATGTTACTAGAAAAATGTCCTTTTAATCTTTTTTTGTAATTTTGCTAGTATTACTTTTCATTGGATTTTGTTAGATGTTTTCAATTATTCCCTTATCAATTGTTAAGCTCCTCCTTTAAAAAAAACTTTTTATAATAGAGCTATTTTCAAGGACTTTTATTGAGATATATTCACATACCATATAATCTATCCAAAGTGTACAATCAATGGCTTTTAGTATAATCACAGTGCTGTGCATTCATCACCAGAAAAAATTTTAGAACAATTTCATTACTCCAAAAAGAAAAGTCCACACCCCTGAGCAGTCACCTCGCGATCCCTCTATCCTTCCCCAGCCAAACATAGCCACTTATCTAATTCCGTCTTTATAAATTGATTTATCTTTACATTTTACATAAAGGGACTCATACACTATATAGTACCTTGTGTCTGGTTTCTTTCACTTAGCATAATGTGGGGGGGGTTGCCTGCTATTAACATCTTATAACATTAACATACATTTGTTCAGTTTCAAAAAACAGTCATATATGCACTATTAACCATATCCATATTTCACATGAGGTTTTACTGTGCTCTACAGCCCCATGTTACATTTTTTAGCGTTCTTCTAGTAATACACATGACCTTAGACTTTCCCTTTCAACCACTGCCATACCCATCTAATAGCACTGCTAGTTACAAACTCTGTGGTGCGCTTTCACCGTTTCTATTCATTTCCAAAAATTAACAAACAACCTTTTTACCATTTCTGCACAGGTTAACCCTCAGCTTTCCATTCTCTAACTTCATTCTACTTGCTGGTGGTCTGTATTCTAGTTATTAACTCCATGAGTTTACACAATATATTTCGTTCATAATAGCGGAATCATACAGTATTTGTCCTTTTGTGTCTGGCTTGCTTCACTCAATATAATGTCCTCCAGGTTCATCCATGTTGCCATATGCTTCATGACTTCATTTCTTCTTACAGCTGCATAATATTCCATCGTGTGAATACATCACAGTTTGTTTATCCACTCATCAGTTGTTGGATACCTGGGTTGTTTCCAACTTTTGGCAGTCGTGAATAATGCTGCTAAGAACACTGGTGGCCAGATGTCTGTCGTGTCACAGCTCTCAGTTCTTCTGAGTAAATACTTAGTAGCGATATTGCTGGGCCCCATGGCAAATCAATATTAAACTTCTTTAGGAACTGCCAGAGTCCTCCACAGTGGCTGTACCATTCTACATTCCCACCAACAGAGAATAAGTGTTCCTATCCCTCCACATCCTAACACTTGCAGTTTTCTGTCTTTTTAACAGCTATGGAATGATATCTCATGGTAGCTTTGATTTGCATTTCTCTAATAGCTAGTGATGCTAAATATTTTTTCAGGTGCTTTTTCACCATTTTGTATTTCTTCTTTGGACAAATGTCTGTTCAAATCTCTTTTGCCCAATTTTTAATCAGGTCATTTGTCTTTTTTTATTGAGTTGTAGCATCTCTTATGTATAATGGATATTAAACTGTCATTGGATATGTGGTTTCCAAATATTTTCTCCCATTGAGTCAGCTGCCTTTTCACTCTTTTTACAAAGTCTTTGGAGGTGCAAAAGTGTTTGATTTTGAGGAGGTCCCATTTATCTATTTTTTCCTTTTGTTGCTCGTGCTTTGATTGTATGATCCAAGAACCCACCACCTACCACAAGATCTTTAAGATGTTTCCCTACATTTTCTTCTAGGAGTTTTATGGTCCTGGCTTTTATTTTTAGGTCTTTGATCGATTTTGAGCTCTTTTTTTATTATTATTTGCATGGAATATCTTTTTCCAACCTTTCACTTTTAACCTGGTTGTGTCCTTATGTCTGAGATGAGTCTCTTATAGACAGCATATCGATGGCTCCTATTTTTTAATCTGTTCTATCAGTCTACGTCTTTTGATTGGGGAGTTCAACCATTAGCACTCAATGTTATTACTGTAAAGGCATTACTTATTTCATCCATTTTGTCATTTGGCTTTCTGTTGTCTTTTTACCCTTTAATTTACCATTCTTAATTTTCATTTCTATACTCTTCTCCACATCTTTCACCCTTGTTTTTTCCTTTCAGGTGACAGCACTCCCTTTAGTGTCTCTTTTAATTCTGGCCTTTTGGTAACATAATCTATCAGTTTTTGTCTGTCTGTGAAGACTTTGAACTCACTCCCTTTTTTGAAGGCCAGTTTTGCCGGATACAGAATTCTTGGCTGGCAGTTTTTCTTTCAGTACCTTAATTACAAAGAAAGTAATTAAGAAGATAGCGGTATGATATATATCATATCACTTTCTTCTTGCCTTTATGGTTTATGATGAGAGGTCAGCACTTAATCTTATTGAGGATCGCATGTATGTGATGCTTTGCTTTTCTCTTGCACTTTCAGGATCCTCTCTTTATCTCTGATATTTGTCACTCTGAATAGTAGGTGTCTCATGGTAGGTCTATTCAGATTTATTCTGTTTGGAGTGTGTTGTCCTTCTTGGGTATTGAATTAAAAAAGGGGGGTGGGTGGGAAGTTTTTGGTCATTATTTCCTCAGATATTCTTCCTGGCCCTTTTCCATTCTTTTCTCATCCTGGGACACCGATAATTCATATGTTTCTGTTCCATTTTTTTCCATTCTCTTCTTTTTCTGTTCTGTCTTTTCCAGTTCAGATGTTCTGTCTTCAAAATCGCTAATTCTGTCTTTAAGCAATCCAAATCTGCTCTTATGTGCCTTTAATGTATTTTTAATTTCATCCATCACATCTTTCATTCCCATAAGCTCTTATACTTTTCTTTGCAGGATTTCTCATTGTTCTTTATGCTCACCCAATATCTTCTTAATATCCTTTATCTCTTTAGTCATATTTTCTTTCAAATCTTTGAATTGATTTAGGAGAGTTGTGTGATTACCATTGATTAATTGTCTTAAATTGGTGTCTCTTCAGGATATTTGGTTTGTTACTTTGGCTGGCTATCTCTTCCTGTTTCCTAGTATGGCTTGTAAATTTTGCTGATGTCTAAGCATCTGAATGTTGGTGAATTTACTCTGGTGGCCAATTTCTCTCTCTTGCCTATTGTTTTTTTCACAGCTCTTCTTTGATATTCTGTTCAACTTATTCTAAATCTTTAAAATTTCCCAGCTTAAGTTATCAAGATCAGGCCATGGACTCACTAATAGGGTGCAGATTTTCTCCCAGGAATTTGGGTAAAGAGAGTCCTTAAACTTGTTTTTCTCCATGCAATTTCCAGACCAGCCAGTAGTTGGTGCTTGTTGGCACACCTTTCCACCAAAGTGTTTTCCACTTTCCAGGGTTTTGGTCTGGCCAGAGCTGAGATTCAAAGCAGGCTTTGCAGGCCCAATTCACTGAAGATAAGTCCCCCTACTCCCCTCCCTTTTTCCTTGTAACAAGGAGGACAACATCTCCTCCCCTCTCAGCTGGCTGAAGTGAGCAAGGGGTTTTATCCAGGCTTAATATCTTGAGGATGGGGATTAGGAGCCCTCCCAGCCATCATGGGGTTTTGGTAACACATGTTTGTTGTTTCAGGTTCTACATCTCTCTGTCCCTCACCCTCCTGGGAGTTCTGTAGCACTGTCTCAGTCTGCTGACCCCCAGAGCAGGTCCCTTGGCCAGCTTTTGGCCCTTTTGCCATTGTTTTGGTGAAAGAGTTGAGCCCTGCCTGTCTACTCCGATGCTGTCTTCCAGAAACTCTTCTAATCTTTCTTATTTCTTTCCTTCTGCTTGCATTGAGATTGGCTTGCTGTTCTTTTTCTAGTTCTGCCAGGTTTCAGTTAGGTCATTGATTTTACCTCTTTTTTCTTTTTTTAATACAGGTATTTACAGCTATAAATTTCCCTCTCAGCACTACTTTTGCTGTATCCCATAAGTTTTGATAAGTTGTGTTCTCATTTTCATTTGTATTGAGCTGTTTACTAATTTCTCTTACAATTTCTTCTTTGACCCACTGATTTTTTTTAGGAGTGTTTGTTTAGCCTCCACACATTTCACACATTTGACAAATTTCCCCTTTCCCACCTATTATTGACTTCCAGCTTCTTTCCATTATGATCTGAGAACGTTCTTTGTATAATTTCAAGTTTTTTACTTTTATTGAGGCCTACCTTGTAACCTAACATGTAGTCTATCCTGGAGAAAGATCCATGGGCACTTGAGAAGAATGTACAACACACTGATTTGGGATGCAGCCCTCTGTATAGGTCTCCTAGATCTAGCTCATTTATCATATTGTTCAAGTTCTCAGTTTCCTTGTTGATCTTCTGTCTAGTTGTTCTATCTAATGATGTGAGTGGGGTGTTGAAGTCTCCAACGATTATTGTAGAGATGTCTATTTCTCCCTTCAGTTTTGCCAGAATTTGCCTCATGTATTTTGGGGCACTCTGGTTAGGTGCATAGATATTTATGACTGTTATTTCTTCCTGGTGGATTGTCCCTTTTATTAATATATAATGGCCTTCTGCAGCTCTTGTAACTTTTTTGCATTTAAAGTCTGTTTTGGCTAATATTAGTATAGCTACCCCTGCTCTTTTCTGGTTACAGTTTGTGTGAAATATTTTTGTTCAACCTTTCACTTTCAACCAATTTGCATTCCTGGATCTAAGGTGAGTCTCTTGTAGACAGCATATGGATGGCTCGTTTCTTTTATTTTTTTAATCCATTCCAGTAGCCTATATCTTTTGATTGGGAAGTTTAATCCATTCACATAAAATGATATTACTGTTAATGCATTATTCTTTGGCTTTCATATGTTATATCTTATTTTTGTCTGTCTTTTTTCTCTTTTTATTATCCTTTCTGATAGTGTTCTCTTCTACACTCTCCTCCACACCTCTTTGTCCTGTCTTTTCCTTTTGGTCTTTAGGGCTCCCTTTAGTGCTTCCTGCAAAACTGGATTCTTTTTTACAAGGTCTCTTCGTTTAGGTTTATTTATTACTATTTTAATCTCACCTTCATATTTGAAGGACAGTTTTGCTGGATAAAGAATTCTCGGCTGGCAATTTTTCTCTTTCAGTATCCTAATTGTATCATACTACTGTCTTCTCATCTCCATGGTCTCTAATGAGAAATCTGCACTAAATCTTACTGGGTGTCCCTTGTATGTGGTGGTTTGCTTCTCCCTTGCTGCTTTCAGAATTTTGTTTTTATCTTTCATGTTTGAACAATCTCAGAAGTATGTGTCTTGAGTAGGGCTATTTGGATTTATTTTTACTGAAGTACACAGCACCTCTTGGACATGTAAATTCATCTTTTCTTGGGAGTTGGGAAATTTTCAACCATTATTTCCTCAAATACTCTTTCTGCCCCTTTTCCCTTCTCTTTCTGGAATTCTCATGACAAGTATGTTGTTGCACTTAGTGTTATCATTCACCTCCCTTAGCCTATGCTCAGTTTTTCCATTCTTTTCTCTCTGTGTTCTTCTGTCTCTTCAATTTCATCTGTTCTGTCTTCTGTATCACTTATTCTTTCTTCTATCATTTTGAGTCTGTTGTTGCATGCCTCTACCGTGCTTTGGTTCTCACCTATTGTGTCTCTCATTCCCATAAGCGCTGTTATTTTTCTACTCAGGTTTCCAAATTCTTCTTTGTGCTTGCCTAGTGTCCTCTTGATGTCCTTTATCTCTTTAGTCATAATGTCTTTCAACTCATTGATTTGATTTAGGAGATTTGTATGAAACTTTTTGATTGGTTGTCTCAAATCCTGTGTCCCATCTGGGTTTTTGATATATTCCTTTGTTTAGGCCATATCTTCTATTTCTTAGTATGACTATTTACAGATGTCTAGGTATCTTATTATGATAGTGAGTATACTCTGATTCTCAATTTTTCTCTCTTGCATAGGAAATTAGTTGTGGTAGGCTGTGTATTACTGACATTCTTTGATTCTTGGTTCAACCTGTTCTAGCTCTTTAGGATTATCCCTGTTTAGTTGCTCAAATCTGGGCCATGGACCCAATAATGGATTGCAGACCCACTTCCAAGGGTCTTGAGGAGGGAGACTATAAAGACCTGAAAAAGCCTCTCTTATTTAATTACTTTTAATTTCTTCACATATACTTCCTTGGTCCATGAGCAGACAGTGCTCTTCAGCAGACGTCTCAGCTCAAACCCTGGTGGGAATGTTTTCACTGCAACACTTACTGTAACAATGTGAGAGAGATCCTACCCCAGAGCTTTTCAGAGCCTCAGAAATCAAACTTTCTCAGAGGCTGTTCAACCTTGATGGCAGCTCCCTCCTTTCTCCAGGGTAGGAAATAATTCTACTCCCCTCTGAATCCTCAACAATCAGTCCCAGTCAGTAGGGAGGGTGATTGAGGGGGCTGAATCTCTTTCATCCCATGCCAGATCCCAGGGCAAACAATGGTGCAGCCCCACTCAGGTTAGAAGTGCTCGTGGGACACAGCAGACCAGATGTGTTTGCTAAAAGCTGAATCAGCACAGGCTGCATCCCTGTCTCTCCCTTTTCCTGGGGAGGTGGACCCCTGAGTCCCTTTCTGTCCATAGCTGCCAGCCAGAGGCTGGACAATTCAAAGCTGTCTGCTCTGAGGGTGGGGGGATGGATGCCAGCAGCTGCAGCTACAGCTTTTACTCACAGAATATTCCTGTTGACATTCTTTTCCTTTGCCCTTCTCTCTTCTGGGTTGTGTCCAGTCTTCCTCTGGTGCTTAAACCCTAGAACATTTTTTCTGGGCCATTTCTGCCTGCCCTCTATTTATTTTTCTTGGAAAGAAGTGACCACTGTGTCTCTCTAATTCTCCATCCTCTACTCAAGTCTTTTGCCCATTTTTTGATTGAGCTCTTTTTGTTGTTGAGTTGTAGGATTTCTTTATAAATTCTGGATATTAAACCCTTATCAGATATGTGGTTTCCAAATATTTTCTCCCATTCTGTGGGCTGTCTTTTTACCTTTATGATGAAATCCTTTCATGCACAAAAGTTTTAATTTTGATGAAATCCCATTTATCTATTTTTTTTCTTTTGTGGCTCATCCATTTGATGTAAGGAATAAGAAACTACTGCATAACAAAAGTCCTGAAGATGTTTCCCTATGTTTTCTTCTTGGAGTTTTATAGTCCTAGTCTTATATTTAGGTATTGGTCCATTTTGAGTTAATTTTTGTCTGTTGTGAGGTAGGAGTTCCCATTCAATCTTTTGCATGTAGATATCCAATTTTCTCACCATCATTTGTTGAAGAAACTATTCTTTCCCAATTGATTGGTCTTGGCACCCAAATAAAAAACCAATCAATTATAGATGTGAGGGTCTATTTCTGAACTCTCAGTTTTATTCTATTGATCTATATATCTATCCTTGTGCCACTATCATGCTGTTTTGACCACTGTAGCTTATAATAAGTTTTAAAATCAAGAAGTGTGAGTTCTCTAACTTTATTCTTCTTTCCCAGATTGTTTTGGCTATTCAGGACCTCTTACTCTTTCAAACAAACTTGATGATTGGCTTTTCCATTTCTTCAGAGAATTTTGTTGGAATTTTTATTGGGACTGCATGGAATCTGTAGATTGCTTTGGGTAGAAATGACTTCTTGGCAATATTTAGTTTTCCAATCCATGAATGTGGAATGGCCTTCCATTTATTTAGGTCCTCTTTGATTTTTTTTCATCAATGTTTTTTAGTTTTTCATGTATACGGCCTACACATCCTTGGTTAAATTTGTTCCTAGATATTTGATTCTTTTAGTTGCCATTATAAATGGATTTTTTTCTTAATCTCCTCTTCATGTTGTTCATTACTAGTGTGTAGAAACACTACCACTTTTGCATGTTGATCTTGTACCCAGCTACTTTGCTGAATATATTTATTAGCTCTAGTAATTTTGTTGTAGATTTTTTGGTATTTTATATGGGATCATGTCATCTGCAAATAGTGAAAGTTTTTACTTCTTCCTTTCCAATTTGGATGCTTTTTATTTCTTTTTCTTCTAAGGTTAAAATGATTTAAGAATAGTCTCTTTAACAAATATTGCTGGGGAAACTGGATATCCATATGCAAAAGAATGATGATGGACCCCTACCTCATGCCATAGATAAATATTTTTATTTATTTATTTATTTATTTATTTATTTATCCCCCCCTTGTTGCTTATGTTCCCTGTGTCCATTTGCTGTGGGTTTTTCTGTGTCTGCTTGTCTCCCTTTGTTGCGTCATCTTGCTGCGCCAGCTCACTGTGCCGTGTGGGCTGTCAGCTCACCAGCCAGCTTACCTTCACCAGGAGGTCCTGGGAACTGAACCCGGGGCCTCCCATATGGTAAACGGAAGCCCAACCACTTGAGCCACATCTGCTTCCCATAGATAAATATTAGCTCAAAATGAATCAAAGAGGAGTGGATGAAGCTCAAGTGGTTGAGAGCCTGCTTCCCATATATGAGGTTCCAGGTTCAATCCCTAGTATCTCCTAAAAACAACAACAACAAAAAAAAACAACTCTCATTGGGGAGCAGATGTCACCCAGTGGTTGAACACCTGCTTCCCATGGTAGGAGATCCTGGGTTCAATCCCCGGTGTACCCTCAAAAAAAAAGAAAGATCAAAGACCTGAATATAAGAACCAAAACTATATAATTCCTAGAAGAAAACACAGGGAAACATCTTCAGGAACTTGTGTTAGGCAATGGTTTCTTAGATTTTACACCCAAAGCATGAGCAGGAAACTGAAGCTCCAGATTAATTCATTGCAGAGCTGGAAGCCAGGTCTTCTGGTGTCATGCCCAGTCTCATTCTGCTTCACCTCAACTTCTCTACCAAAGTCACACAGCTAGTTAAGAGCACAGACAGCAGTAGCCTCCAGACTCCTCATCTAAAACCCCTTCCAGAAGGCAAGAGAGTCCTGACTTGGATAGCAACTGACCACTGCTTACTCCAGGATGTACCATTTACAAGAATACTTGCACTGAGTGACTCATTTGCCAAAGGCCTAGAGGCACTGGAATGCCTGGGTTTACTTGTATTGCCTTCATATGGTGTCCGTTTATTACAAATTTAAAAATGGGTAATTTTGACTTTACAAAATATAGAATGTCTGTAAAAACAAGACTCTATAAACAAAGTTGAAAGATAAACCATAGGCTGGGGGAAAACATTAGCTATATATAAAACAGTTAAAGAAATCTCTAGACTACAAGGAATTCCTACACGTTAATATGAAAAAGATGAATAACTCAAAAGAAAAATGCATAACTATGAATAGGAAATTCACAAAATACAAGAAGCTTTAATGGCCAAAAAATACATGAAAAATGCTTAACCTCACTATTAATCAAGGAAATGTACAGTTAAACAATAAGATAACCTTTCACCCCAATCAGATTTGTAAAGATTTTAAAGGCTAACAATAACAAGTGTTGATAAAAATGGAACAACAAAGAACTCCACTTTAGAAGGAAACCAAGAAATATCTAATAAATTAAAATGTTCTATGACCCAGCAACTAATTTCACATCTAGGTGTGTGTATACACACACACACACACACACAGATATACACATATATATATATACACTAAAAAACTCACTGAAGTATTTTTTACATCAAAACATTACAATTAGCCCAATGGCCACTGTATTAGTCAGCCAAAGGGGTGCTGATGCAAAATGCCAGAACTCTGCTGGCTTTTGTAAAGGGTATTTATTTGGGGTAAAAGCTTACAGTTTCAAGGCCCTAAAGAGTCCAATTCAAGGTTACTTCCTCACCAAATTCTGTTGCCATGTGTTGAAGCAAGATGGCAGGCAACGTCTGCGAGGGTTCAGGCTTCATAGGTCCAGCTCCTTCCAATTTCAGCTGTAGGCTGGCATAGGCTTGTCTCTCTCCTCAGAGCTCCTTTTTTTTCCGGGCTCAGATGCTCTGGTCTCTTCACAAGGTCAGCTGTAAACTATGAGGCAAATGGCTCATCTCTCTTCCCAGGGCCTCTGCCATGTCCATGGAGCTGTCTCTCTTCCTCTGTGTATCTTCTCTGTGAGTCTACTTCTGTGTTCTTGATTGCGCATCCGTTTATATAGTCCACCAAGGGGGCGGGGACTCAACCCTGCACACCCTAATGATATGGTAGAATCAAAGCCCTAATCTTGATTTAATCAAGTAAACATAAAGCCTTTGAATTTAAATCAATCAGAAGGTATCATGCCCAGGGGCACAGATCAGTTTACAAATATAATCAATATCTCTTTTTGGAATTCATAAATAATATCAAACTGCCACACCCACAGATAGATGAATAGATAATAAATTATGACATTCATATAGTAGAGTAATATATGGCCATAAAAATGAATAAACCAGGTCAATATGAGTCACCTGAGGAAATAATGAAAATATAAAATATAATGTTGGGGAAAAAGCAAATTTCAGAATGTTATATATTCTATTACCAATTCCATACAAATTAAACATACTACATAATATTTGATAATACATATATATGAAGAAAAGTATAGAAGCATAAGCTGAATATATACCAAATTCATGATACTGGTTACCTCTAGGGAAGGAGAGGAGTAAGATAAGAGAGGAGAACATAGGGGACTTGAATTTAGTCAGGCTTTTCCTCCTTTATTTTTTAAAAAATATGAATTAAAACAATATTTTATACTTCTTTGCCCATTTCCTCAAAAAAATATTCTCAAAACATATTTAATAAGCCTGGCATTTCACATATTAGTTTCAAATACTTCCCCTTCCACCCCAAGATTAACACTCTCAGTTTCCTTGTAAAGAAGTGGTAGATTAAGTCATTTCTATGGTCCCTTCTGGCCCTGACACTTTAGCCTCCTTTGAAATCTCAAAGGCTTTGAAGAGATGGTGGTTGAGTGACCTTTTGTTTGAGTAAGTTCTGGAAAGAGGCTAGGAATATACTGTCAGCTGTTACAAGGGAAGGAAGCCCTGGCACCTTTTTTTTAAAGTATGAAAGCTGCTGCTTTTCACCGTAGCCTCACCCCGGAGGCATTCCCCAGTTAGTGTCCTATCTATTTATATCCCGGGAACCTGTCTAAATTAAGCTGCCACACAAAGGTTGGTATGACGATGGGATCTGGACATTCTGGCACTATTTCCCTCTGCTCTCCTCCTCCCCCTTGACACAAACCTCATCATTGTCACTAATTCTTGCATAAAACAGGACGCTTAGAAATTTGCTGACCTATATTGAACCCCAAAGTGGAACTTGATCTGACCCAGATCTGACAAAGCAACAGAATATTTGCAATCAGGATGGCCCAGCAAATCTCCAGTCTTGCGGGAGACTGAAGGAACCAGTCAACTCATTAGATGGGAAGAGCTGGAGCAGAACCATATTTCACAGCCACATGGAGATCTTAGTTGTTTGAACTCACTTCTTTGCTTTCCTGAATGTGTTTAAGCTTTCCCCTACATATCACCATTACATTTTGTAAAGGATCCTTATTCTACAACTATTTGGCTAGAACATAAGCTTCCTTTATGACCCAATGCCTGCCTGCCTGCCCCAAGTGGAATCTTTAAGGAGATGCTCTCTTCTTTAGTTCTTCAGTATCCCTCAAATATCAACATTTGGTCATCTCATCTGCAAGTTCTCTCACTACCCTCAGCAAGAAAATGTATTCTTCTTAGTCTTCTCTAAACCAGCTCCCCTTCCCTTTTTTTTTCCTTATCTCTGTGAGAAGCAAAAAGTAGACACTTATTAAATACTTCTTAGATGAAAGAATCATGTCTCTACATGATTTGAATTCCTCAAGCAAATTCTTATCTGGTTCAGTTAAAAAATATATTAAACACCTCATATATACCGTACAACTGATTGGAGCTATTTTTGCCTGTCCTGTCTAAGTATTATCATGGTGAAAACAACTGGGATTCCAAACAGAAGCTCAAGAAATAGTGCGTTTATCTTGTTGGATCATTGATGCAACTTTTCTGTGAGTTTGAAAGTTTTACAAAATAAAAAAGTTAAAGAAAGCATTTGACAAAGTTCAATCCTATTTATGGTTAAATTTGTTAAAGGCTCCCAGAAATTAGGAATATAGAGAACTTTCTTCATTTGATAAAATCTAACTATCAAAACCTTCATCACTCCACCCAGGGAGGAACTTTGGATACATTTTTTAAATGCTTGCTATAACTGTTTTTTGGCCAACTAAATAAAAATAAAAATAATTAAAAAAAAGAAATATAAGGAATGAAAAAGAAGAATAAAAACAGTCATTCTTTTCACATGGTAGGATCACTATGTAGAAAACAGTAGACCCTAGAATAAAAAGAACTAAAGAGAGTTCAGCAAGATTGCCAGTAACAGTATCAACTCCAAAATGTAATATATAGGCTCCCCCTGCACAACCAGTAAGAAACCAGAAAATACAATGAAAAGTAAGATAATGATAATGATATTTAGGAATTAACCTAATGAAGAATGACAAGATATGTAATGAGAGAAAAAAGAAAGAAACACTAAACTTTAACAAAAAAACTAATAGGGGATAAAAATAAATGGAAAGATATTCCGTGGCAAAAAAAAAAAAAATCCTATCCAATATTCAAACTCCCTCTTCTTCACTAACAGAGAACCAGTTTGGGTTGGCAAAATCCATGTGCCTAGATAAAAGTAAAATTAAAAGAATATCCAACATTATACCTTGAAACTCAGGGACCATTGCACAAAGTTTTGGCCAATGAAATGCATGCAGAATTCCCTGGGGTAGACATCCCTTTCAAAGATCAAGAAATACCTTACAAAAAGGCACTTTCCACTTCCTTCTTCATCCTGTATATAATACAAACATTACAGCTGGAGGTGCAGAGGGCATCCAACAACCGTAAGGAAGAAGGCCATACTCTAAAAATTAGGGAGTTGGAAGCCAGAAGGAACCTGCAACATGCAAACAAACTAACGCAACAGAATAGAGAGCTTAGACCCATATTTACCCGGGAAGCTGGTTTATAGTATAAGCGGCATTGCTAAATTTGGAGGAAAGATGGTCATGATATGGAAAAAAATAAACATGGATCCACACTTCACACTGTAACCAAAGGTAAATTCCAGGTAGGTTAAATAACTATATGTGAAAGGTAAATCCATAAAGCAAATAAGAAAGTAATTAAGAAAATATTTTATAAACTTAATGAAGGATTTCTTAAATAAGACCCAGAAAGCAAAAGCCATAAGGGGAAAAGTTGATGGGATTTGACCATATCACAATTAAGATTTTCTGTTCAACAAAGCAGATTATAATATATTTGCAAAATATATTCAACAAAGATTAGATGATATTTGCAACATAACACCAACAAGGGATTAATTTCTAGTATGTATCAGGAACAGCTGAAAATCAGTAAGAAAACGAAAGGACATCCAACTTTTTAAAAAGTAAATAATATGATGGGTGATTCCCAAAAGGGAAAAACCAGATGCCTAGC
>JAKSZT010032012.1:12958626-13026297 GCA_026826555.1 Tolypeutes matacus
GTATCAAATTTGCCTCTTGTTCAACCCGGTATCCCAAGTGCCCGGCACGAAGTTGGGGTTCAGTAAATATTTGTTGACTTAATAAATACATTAATGCATGAAAAGGGTAATACAATTCTCTTGGTGGTGTAATGAGCTCTCCAGACAAAGATGTTCAATCAAAATTAAATGAATAATTAATGAAATGTTGCTAGGCAGCATCCAGCATCAGATGGAGACTTGGACAGGATGGCCATTTAATACACTCCTTCTAAAAATAATAGTTTATGAGTCAAAGGAACACAGTTAGTTAGTCCCCGTGGATACATTTGTTTTGACCACAGTGCCTAGAGCTCATTATTTTCGTCGGATGGAGTAAGCCAGCTGAAACTCGGTCCTCCTTAGGGCCGTGCACATTCTAATGCCATCACCCAAAGGGGCCATGGCGTGGATTCCATCAATAGGAGGTGATGTTTGTGATGAATGTTCCAGTAGGCAGAAATATTCTAACCATGAACCTTTGTGACTCAAGGTCAGAGCTCCCTGAGCTGACGGTGGCTTCCCGCTTTCAATCCTGTGGAGGGACAGTCACCATATAAGGGAGGAGCTGGTCTTTGCTAGCCGGGTCCTATGTGTGAAAGTGCAGTGAGTTTCTCATGGTGAGTTCTCAGGAGGAAGGTGGCACGGGTACCACAGCTGTTGGTCCAGTTAGGGCGCAGAGGCCTTGACCGAACCAATTGTTGAGTTTATTTTAGCAGAGTGCTTACATGCCCGGTGAAGCTGTCATACGGCTTCTCGGCATGCCATGCAATTTCTAATGATCCATTTATGTAACCATCACTTGTCCAGTGTAAGAAGAGCCTTGTCCCTGCGGATTTGCAGAGATGCCTGTTTATGAGGATGCTTTTTTTTCTTTTTAACCTTTACCGAAGAGTTCAATTAAGCACAATCCTGATTCTTCGCGCATTGTCGTCATCACTCCATGTAAGACCCGTCTCTTGCTTTGCCTCTTTACTTTTTTCTTCATTCCTGATCCCAACATCACCAATTCTTATGTATTTTATATTATGACCTGAAATTAACATGCGTTCTCATGAGATTGATGGTGCTGTGTATGTACTCTTAACACAATTTCAATGTTTCAACTTTATCACTTCAACATTTTTTAAATCGATCCACTCTTCCATGAATAGTTCAAAGCTTCTAATTATCTCAGTCTGTATCCACCACACTACAATTATTCATGCTCCCATAAAATTGTTATTGCTATTGTCAACAGAATCTTATTTCCTGTTTTATTTTCAAGATTGTTATTACTGTCTCAAAGGAACAGTGGTATTTGTATTAGTTGACCCTTGTATCTAGCAATTTTTCAGAATAGCTGTATTAGGTATAATATATCTGTATGTCAAATAGGTCAGGTTTTATCTCTTTCTTTTCAGTTCTTATACTTCTTATGCCTTCTTATTTTACCATTGCCAGGACCTCCTTTCCTAGGTTAAAAGGTAGTACTGAACATTGCAGTATAAGCCTGGAAATAATACAAATATTCATCAATAAGAGACCATTTGAAAAAAAAACTATGGTGCATCCATACAATGGAGTACTCTACTACTTGCAAAAGGGAATGAGGGTCATCTTTATATTGTGCTATGGAATAATCTCGGGGGCAGACTGGTGAATGAAAAAGCACGGTGCAGAACAGTGGGTAAAGTGTGCTTCCTTCTATCTAAGAAAGAGAGGACATTTAAATGAGAGAGAAAGAGAATCTGCTCTTCCAAACTCTCTAGGATTTGGTGAAAACTAGAGCCACAGCCTTAACTCTGTCTTCTAGGAGAGTTTCTTGATCTGATATTCCAACTCAGTAATTATTGTATGTATTCATTCTGCTAAATTCCATATTTATTGAATCCATACTTTTATTATCATAATTTTTATACCTGGGATATCTAATTGGTTCATCCTGATTACTTTTTGTCACTGCTTCACATGACCAATATCATCTCTTATTCCTCTGAAGATATTTATTAAGCTAATTTTAGAATCTTGGTTGGTGATTTCCATGAATTCTGTTCTTCTGGTGTAGATCACCTGGGTGGACTCCTGATATCTCAATAGTTCTGCCTGGAAACGTGTACCTCGAGTGAGGAGCTAAGGTTCACACCCTTGCTTCTATCATTCTTGGGTGTTGGGGGGATGGGTCTATTGCACTTTTTTTCCATCTTCACCAGCTGGCCCTGACCCCCATGTCAGGAGAAGCTGCATAAACCTCCACCCTCAAACATCTCCACCAAAAGATCTCTTCTCCTTGGATTGTAAAAGTTTAACCCTGGAAGTGTGGAGAAGATGGGAGAGTGTAAGGAATGCACAAATGCTGAATTACCTCACTTCACCATTGTTATCTGCTCCTCACCTGAGCCAACCACCCTGCTATTATCCTCCTGACCCCGAAGCCACGGCTGAAGCTGCTACATTTCTGCTCTATATTACACGTGAGTCGTCAGTGATCCGCTCAGGGCAATATGGGCATGAGGAAAGAGCATGACTCAAAAGCTTCCACCAGTTCATTGTCCGGCCTTTTTCTACCCCATGCTGGGTTTCCTTCCCACATAAGGTCACAATCATTTTGCATCTCCCCAGTGGTTTCTTTCTTTCTTTCTTTTTTTTTTTTAAAAAAGATCTATTTTATTTATTTCTCCCCACCACCTTGTTGTTTTTCACTTGCTGTGTCTGTTTGTCTTCCTTGTTTCTTTAGGAGGCACCGGGAGCCAAACCTGGGACCTCTAATGTAGGAGGGAAGTGCCTAATCGCTTGAGCCACCTCCGCTCCCTGCTTTTTGTTGTGTCTCTCATTGTTTTTTCCTCCCCACGTCTCTTGTTGCGTCTTCTTGTTGCGTCTTCTTGTTGTGTCTTCTTGTTGTGTCTTCTTGTTGCATCACCTCGCCATGCCGGCTTGTTGCGTCAGGAACCGTCAGGAGGCACTGGGAACCTCTGTTCCCTGCTTTGTTGTATCTCTCATTATGTTTTTTCTTCTTGTGTCTCTTGTTGTGTCACCCTGCCGTGCCTGCCCGTCGAGTCAGTTTGCTGTCTTCTTTAAGAGGCACTGGGATCTGAACCAGTGAACTCGCATGTGGTAGGTTGGATCCCAGCTGCCCGAGCCACATCCGCTCCCTCCCCAATGGTTTCTTTTCTTTTTTTTTTTTTTTTTTAAAGATTTTATTTATTTATTCATTTATCCCCCCCTTGCTGCTTGTGCTCGCTGGGTCAGCTAACCACGCCGTGTGGGCGGGCTTGCCTTCACCAGGAGGCCCCGGGAACCGAACCCGGGGCCTCCCATATGGTAAACGGGAGCCCTACTGATTGAGCCACAGCCGTTTCCCCCCCCAATGGTTTCTTATTAATTTTGTTTTGGTATTTCAAATCCCAGTGCTTCCCTCTCATTTCTGTTGCACTCTATGGCTGCGTTAGGAGAGAGAGAGAGAGTGAGCCCCCCTGCTAATTCACCATCTCGTCTAGAACCAGAACCACCTTCTGTTCCTGAGCAACACTGGCTGAAGTCTCATTTGACTTATGATTTTTGAAACTTAATAAATTTTAATTCTGCTTCTTCCCTCCATTAGCGATTCAATCTCAGGCAAGTTAATTACGTTCCTATTATTCCTGCCTTTTTATCCCATCTCATGTAGTAACTGTAAAAATTAAGTGAGATAACATGCAAAATCATCTATGAAGTGTGTTGTACACAGCCTAAGTGAAGAGTAATTTAGAGGGAGCATAACATAGTCAAGTATCAGTTAGCGTTTGCTGTTTCACACACTACCCCAAAGTTTAGTACCTTAAAATAATTACCATTTATTTAGCTTATGATTTTGCAGGTTGGCAATTTGGGCTGGGCCCAGTTAGGCAGTTTGGGGAATTGGCTACTGTCAGCTAGAACAAAAGGGCCACATGCCTTTTGTCAACCAGAGGCTAGCCTGTGTGCTTGCTGTCAGGGTCGCAAGGGTGAGGAGCATGTGTGGCTTCTTGTGGCCTAGGCTTGGAATTGGCATGATGTAACTCCCACTGTGTGCTGTTACAAGCTTTTGCATATGTCAGGCTGGCCATTTTTGCAACCCATCACAAGTGGTTAAGAACAGAGTCTGGAGAATGATTGCCTGGGTTTCAGTGCTGGCTTGTCGCTCAGGGCTGTGTGACTGTGAACCATTACTCAACCTTTCTGTGCCTCAGTTTCCTCAGCGGCTAAATGAGGATAATTTCAGTACTGATCTCAGAGAGCTGTTGTGAGCATTAAATGAGCTAAAGTTTATAAAGTACTTGAAACAGTAGCTGCCACAGAAAGGCTAGTTGAGTTTATTAATTTTTTTTAGTTTCTCTTCCCTTTCCTATCTATGCCACTGCCCCCATGCCCATCATGTTTCCTCCTGGAACAAGGGGTCAAGCTCCATCCACGTTCCCCCAATCAAAAGTCTGCTTCCTTCCCTTAAGACTTCCTTTTCCCCTTTAGCTGATATTACTTTCACCCCTTCTTTGCTCCAACATCACTCCGTCTCTTTGACAGCAGTCATCACATTCTGCCTTGTGTGGATTATAACAATATTGAGTTTCTACTATGTTCCAGGCACTGGACATAGGGTGGTGAACAAGTCAGGCAAAGTCCCTGGGCTTAAAGGGCTACAGTAGAGGAGAGATTTATGTAAGTGTTTGTCTCTTCTAAATTTTACCTCCAGAAGGCAGAGCCAAAGTCTCACTTCCTTCTTTATCCTTCACATACCCTAGCCACAGTGGGTACTCAAAACCTGTTCATCGGATTGAATTGTGTTGAATTGAATTAAACTGAATGGAATGCTCTCAAATCGACAATGTTTCCTTTGAGGCACTAGTTAACTCTCTTACTGGTTGCCTGGGACCAGAAAGAGCTAGATTTCCTTGGTGTTAAATACTCAATATCAGCCTCTCCCCAAGCTCCCCCTATTCGGGCACTGGGTTTAAGAAAGGCATCTCCACTTTCTCCAGCTAAAGCCGGAAGGACCAGCTCCCAGAGCATGTGGCACTTGCAGCTTTTCATAAAGTCTGTGTGAACAAAGCCATCCCCCTTCCTCTTGTGCCTCTTCCCATAGATGAAATTTGTGTCCACGACTCAGTGCTATGATAGACCCACAGAGTATGGTCAGTGACATGGCTGAGCCTGGACTCTGAAAATGCCCCCATCTTCTGAAACACACAGTGTTTTGAAGGTACTAAGCTTTTAGGAGCCTCTACCAAGAAGTGGTTTGAGAAGTCACTGTAATGCAAGATAAAAATCAAACAAAAGGATAAAAAAAAAAAAAAGGACACAAAACTAAACCATAAATCTAAGGAAACCCAATAAAGGCCTGCTTTTTCCCCATGATAGCTATTTTTAAAAATAGAAACTCCCAAATTCTTTGAATACGTTTTTTCATTTTGCATGGGCAGAGGTGGGTGGGCCCCAAACACATGTATGAACGGCATGTTTGGTACCCCAGAACTAGGCTGTGTATTGTTATTACTCATACTTAACAAAATAGAGATGGGGAAATAGAGAGGCTAAGAGATTTAACCACAATCACAGGGCCAGTTAGTAGCTGAGAAGAAATTCTAGACTTGACATTGCACTCTTCCTAGTAGAGCACACTGCACAAATAACAAGGTATGTGTGTGTGTGCACGTGTGTGTGTGTGTGCTGAGGTCAGGAGTGGAGAGTATCTATGAAAAACAAGGGGTCCTAACCTGACCCACAAAAGGCTGGGACTCTGGAAGTCTGGTTTGATCTGCTCTCTCTCTGTGGACACAGTTGCTATGCGAGGTATAAACTCTGGGGGGTACTTGGATTGAGATCTCTGGGATTTGGAGTCTCAGAGTGAAGCACCATCCCCCAGAGTACCTCGGGGGCAGACAGGGAACTGTTCTTTCGCAACTCCCCACAGCAGGGCTGCCTCTGCTGCAATGGATGGCAAAGAATCAGGCTAGATTTGGGAGAGAGAATGGGGTCAGCAAAAGTGTCAGACCATCTGCTGTATCTGGTGTGGTGGCCATGAGAGTGGGGGTGAGAGCTACAGAGGTGTGCCTTCTCTCAGTCAGAAAGAGATGGCAGGATGTTTATCCCGTACAGAGAGGGCAAGCTTGCAGTTTCACAGATGAAAAATAAGACAAATCTGAGTTCAGGTTCACAGATTTTTAAGAGCAATCTACAGCCTTCCCCACTCACTTCTGATTCCAGGAGATGATGTTTGCAGCCCAAGCTGGGAGAACATAGAACCCCCAAGGTAGTAGTCTTAATCAGAGCAATGTTCTTTTATCAGATATTAATTATTAGGTGTCAATAACAGGATTCAGCTGAGCAGAGTCCTAGAAGCCTCTTGTTCTTGTGGAATGCCTGTCTTTTTTCCCCAAAATTTTCGTTTCAACAGTGCCATCTACTGTCCAGATTTACCAGGCTTCACGGTATCCATTCAAGGGAACACTATTCAACTAGAAGACAGAAGATCAATATCCACTGCCTTGGAAAGATGTCAATGACAATGAGTGAAAAAAAGCAAATTGCAGAATAGTATTACTAACTAGTTCCATATGTGTAGACCTGTGTGCATGTATGTGGCAAACATTGTAAAAGCCAACATATTTCTGGTACTTTGGCAAACTAAAAGAGTGGATTCATCTTAGAGGACAACCGCAGTACAATTAAGGAAAAGCCCATCTTTATGTGACACCGGCATTTGAAGTCACAGAGCCAATAAACACAGTAATCGAGTGGGCTGAGCACTTGCCATATGCGAGGTCCAGATCCAAGAACCTAACACGTACTGTCCTAGTTAATCCTCCAAACAACCCCAGGAGGTAGTAGTCATGATTATCCTCATTTTGCAGGTGAAGAAAAGGCTCAGAAGGTTCAGTAACTTGCCCAAGGCTTAAGAGAAAAAATTAAAGAACCAGAATTTGAACACAGTTTTGACTAACGTAAAAGCCCAGACTCTTCCCTCTGTCTGATGCCATCAGAACCCTAGGCTCAAGGCAGAGCTCAACAAATATTTCAGACAAGTAAATGAAAAAAGAGGACCTGAGAGTCGAACACAATAACCCATGGTTATCCGCTGGTTAATGAGATTAGAATCTGGGTTACCTGACTCCTAGCGCTCTGCCTATACCCCTAAGCCCCTATAACACTTGACCCCTGGACTCACCTACATGCAAGTACCTGTTAGCCACAAATGGTGAGTGTATCAGTCTATGGCTGCTGTAACCAGTTACCACAAACTTTGTGATCTGAAACAATAGAAATGTATTGTCTGTCTGGAGATCAGAAGTCTGAAGTGGTTCTCAGTGGGCTAAAAACCAAGGTGTGGCCAGGGCTCTCTTCCTCTTTGGCGGCTGAGGGGAGAACCCATCCATGTGTTTCTGGCCATGCATCTTTTGTGTCCAGCACCTACTTCACTACTCACTATGTTTGCCCTTCCTGGGAAGGTAAAATCTGGTGGTCCATTTGGAACAGAAAATGATGCAAGTTGGAGTAGGGTTGAATAAAAGGAGTCAATGACCAGAAAAAAGCCATTGGACATCCATGTAACCAATACCCCAGTGAAGATATAGGCTATTTCCATCACGCTAGAATGTTCCCTCAGACCCTGGCTTTCCAGTTAATGCCTACCACCATCACCACTACCCAGAAGCACCACTATTTGATTTCTAGCCCCATAGATTAGTTTCGCCTGTTTGTTTGTTTGTTTTAACTAAATATAAATGGAAAAAAAAACCCAGGTATCTGGTTTTTTTATTCAACATAATGTTTTGAAGATTTATTCATGTTATTACATATATCAGTAGAGCATTCCTTTTAATAGCTGAGTGGTATTCCGTTGTATGTATATAGCACAATTTGTTTATCCATTCTCCTGTTGAGTTGTTTCCAATACTTTGCTATTATGATGAAAGCCAAAATAAACATTCTTATTAATAGAAGACAATGGACTGATTACCTCCATTATCTCAAAGGGCTCCAGGGCCCTCCACCTTGTAGCATAGCAGGACAATACCTATGTAATGGGAGAAGGCCCAGTCCATATGCACTTGGATAGCTGTACCTAAGTACAAATGCTGCTTACAAGCAAACTTCTTGAACCAGTCATTAGCCTACTAGAGATGGGTGGTAAGTAGAACTGGGCATCCTGAATAGAGGAATGCAGTTACTTGTTAGGTGTTTTAGTTTCCTGGCTGCTAAAACAAATACCATACTTTGGGTTGGCTTAAACAGTGGAATTTATTGGCTCATGGTTTTGAGGCTAGGAGAAGTCCAAAATCAAGGCATCAGTAAGGTGATGCTTTCTCTCCAAAGACTGGCATTCTGGGGCTGGCTGATGGTGATACTTGGTCCTTGGCTTTTCTGTCACATGGCAACACACATGGCAGCATCTTCTCCTTTCTCTTCTGGGTTTCGATGACTTCCAGTTTCTCACAGCTCCTCGTGGCTTCTCTTTCCATGTCCGATTTCCTTTTCTTATAAGGACCTCAGCCATATTGGATTGAGGCCCACCTCGTTCAGTGTGGGCACACCTTAACTAATAACATCTTCTTTATTTTATTTTTTAATAAATTATTTTGTTGCTGGAAGGAACTACTTTATTTTTTAAAATAATTTTCTTTAAAGATTCATTTTATTTATGCACCCCCCCAGCCCCCGCCGTTGTTGGTCGCTGTCTGCTCAGAGTCCACCTGCTGTGGGCTCTCTGTGTCTGCTCGTCTTCTCCCCAGGAGGCACTAGGAACCAAACCCAGGACCTCCCATGTGGAAGAGAGATGCTCAGTCACCCGAGCCACCTAAGCTTCCTGGTTTGTTGTGTCTCTCATTGTCTTTCCTCTGTGTCTCCCGTGTTGCATCATCCTGTTGCGTCAGCTCACCGCACCTGCCTGCCGCACAAGCTTGCCTTCTCCAGGAGGCACCAGGATCCGAACCAGGGACCTCCCATGTAATAGGCGGAAGCCCAATCGCTTGAGCCACATCCACTTCCCAATAACATCTTCAAAGGTCCTTTTTAGAAATGAGTTCACACCCACACAGGACCAGGCGTTGGGACCTCAACATGCCTTTTGTGGGAGGTATGATTCAATCCCCAACATTACGCATTTTGTAGGTGAATCATTGCTAGAAGGATGGTTTGAATCTTTTTTGGCCCCCAGAAAATTATGTTCTTAAGATGACCCATTCCTATACATGTAAACCTAGTTTATGTGGGAACTATTGGTTAGATTTAGGTACGGGACCTTTTAAGTAGGTGCGTTAGGGTCTTTGATTGGACTATGTCGGTGAGGCATGACCCAGGTTGGGTCTCCACCCTCTTTGCTCTTATCTGCAAAGAACTGAAAGCAGACACAGAGAGAAAGACAGCAGCCATTTTGACCCTTCTGTGTAAGAGAGAGGACTCCAGGATTGCCTATACCTACAGAAAGACAGAGAAAGCCCAAAGAGGCTGGAAGAGAGCCCAGAGGCTGAAGTCAGCTGAGTAGCCCAAAGCTAAAGAGACAGGCCCGGCAAGAGAAGAGCCATATGCCTGATTGCGCACAGCAGAGCTTGGGGAGAACGTGAGCCTGGAGGGGAGAGCGGAGATTGGCCGCCATTTTGCTTTGCCATGTGGCATGAGTCCAGGATTGCCCTCAGCTGCAATTCAGTCAGACAGCATCTCTGATGATGCCTTGATTTGGACATTTTCACAGCCTTGGAACTGTTAAAAATTTTTCCCTAATAAATCCCTATTGTAAAAGCCAACCCATTTCTGGTATTTTGCTCCCAGCAGCTTTAGCAAATAAAACATATAGTAATATAGGGATACTTCCTGCACCTGGGCTATTTTCTATTTATCAGTCTGGAGAGCATTTAACATGGACTTGGAGGGCTTGAGGTTCCTCCAAAACCAGAAAACAAACTGAGGATCAATTGCTCAAATCAGGTGATTTGGAAGTTGATGGAATTGGAAATTATCAATGATATGCAATTTGATGAAAGAAAGGGAGCTGCTGGAATGCAGGAAGTGCCATATCATGAAGGATCTACCATTACCAGGACAATTTGGAGTAGAAAAGCAAAATAAGTAATATTTGGCATCTCTTAGACAAAGAACATGTGCAACATATGGTGGCCCTAGAATGCTCTCCAGAAGTCCCTAGGGACTGTGCCTAGTGACTTGACCAAGATCTGGTGACCCACAGAGGGGAAATCCAGGACTTCTGAATGGAGAGCTGTAGCTGCAGCGATCTTCAGAATCCACGGTGTCCCCTTCCTAAGGAAGTTCATGGATGGAGCTATTGGGATAGAAAAGTGAGGAATGAACCACCCAAAACGCCCAGGGAAGCCTAAGAACGACATCACATAGTTGATTGCATAGGAAGGCTTCCTACAAAACTGCTAATATCTTCCCAATATCATGTAGCCCTTTGTCAGGATAGAATGTGACCCAGAAACTCCATCCTAGGGATTCTCCAACACACGCTTCCTAGGTTAAGCCAGAAATGATGTTAAGCAGGTATATTAATTTCCTTTAGCTGTCTTAACAAATTATCACAAACTGGGTGGCTGAAAACAGTTCTGGAATCTAGAAGTTCCAAATCAAGGTATCAGTATGGCCATGCTCCTTCCAAAGGCCCTAGGGAAAAATCCTTTCTTGCCTCTTCCTAGCTTCGGGTGGTTGCCAGCAATCCTTGGCATCCCTGGGTTTGTAGCTGCAGGACTCAAATCGTTGCTGCCCTTCTTCCCTATGAGTATGCCTTCACATGGCCTTCTACTAAGGCCATCAGTCATGGGATTCAGGGCCCACCGTAATCCAGCATGAGCTCATCTTAACTTAATTTCCACTGTAACAAACCGCATTTCCAAAGTAAGTTACATTCTGAGGTTCTGGGTGGGCCTGCATTTTGGGGGGACACTATTTAACTCAGTATGGCACATCATTGAGGACTGCCCAGATTATGGGTTAAGAATGTCAGGTTGAGGCAAACCTGTATTTCTCAGCCCAGGAAGTTCTGCAAAGTGCTGTATTGTACCACTGATCCAGGATTGGGGTTTTGCTGGGCAAGATATGGGTACAAAGAAATGATGGGTGTAGGTGACAATGGAAGGAAATCCAATCAATCAGTCACAGGATAGAGAGGACAAGGAATTTTCAGGAAGGGGAACAATTGAAATAATTGTTCAGAAGAGCTTGAAAAGCAGGTGTTCTGGGTTAAGGATATGACAATTATGCTCAGAATATGGAATATGGTAGTTTAAGACACAGAGGTAGAACACTTCTGAGTGATAAAATTCAGATGTAATATGGGAGTAACTGTTAGAAACAATGAGGATAACAGTAATTGGCATTAAGCAGGTAAGGAAATTGTGAGGCTAGAGTGTAGAGAATTCACCCACATGGACACAGACCATCTAAGTGTTGGATGGAGTTGAGTGGAAAGACTAACCCAAGTGTCGAAGTCCTTAACGAAAGGTAGAGAATGACTGGGAGGAAGGAGTTGAGCACACCAAGAAATAAAAAGTGTAAAATTAAATAGGAAACAGGAAGATGGTAAAACAAAATGCAGTGTTGTGTTATTTGGAAATAAATTTTATTGCTGTGATAAAATCAGAAACCAATTTTTCTTTGGGCTAAAATTGAAATAACACCGTTGGTAACTATTTTTATTGCTATGTCAATAAGGCACATATAGTTATTAATCCCCATCAGAGAAAAGATTCCCAGTAGTTCAAACTTGATGGTTTATTATTAAATGTAAATCATCATAAATTGAATGTGGTGGAATGACCTTCCAGATAGCCAATTTGTGGGGTTTTTTTTTCTTCTCTATTTCAGAAACGAAGTGACCAGAAAACTACTCTAGATTCATTGTAAGCAGCCTCTCTTAGCAAGGAAATATGAGATCTTAGAGTCATTGAAAATAATCACTGCCCCCAGAATTTGTTATGGATACACTGGCATCTCTTGGGGAATCTCCCCTAAAAAGGTGAGCTACCTTCATGGCACTGGAAATCCTGAGGATTGCATTGCTTAGGAGGACTGGCTGTCTGGGGAAAAATATGGCGTTTTGAGGATTGAAAATAAAAACTGTTTGACCTGGAAAGGTGCAGACGGGAGGCAGGAAAGGAAGTCAGTAGCTCTGGGGCAACACTTAAACCAGTCCTCTATAAGTGCCTGAGCTCAGCTGACACCTGCGTACAGATTAAAATGCTACGTACACCTGGCCAATCCTCAGCAGGTTTGGGGCATTCATCCTCTGAAACAGGTTCACATCAACCTAGTGAAGACCTGACCGGAAAGGAATGGCATCCTCTGTTGCAACGTGGGAACCAGCTGTTCTACAATACTAACAAATGTTGGGAGAAACCGGCAGAAGCTGGCTCATCAGAAACAGCTCACCCTACTTGGGCTTCAGAGTCAGACACCACCAGCCCTCGACCATGCTGAGCTGCTCAAGCCTCCTCCTGGGTTCTCAGGTGATTCAGAGGAGGGGGAGAGCCCCTGAAGAGAGAACATCTCACCAATAGGCACAAAGGGGTCTACAGTAATTCATTAGTAAAATAGAAGTGCTGACCGTGCCCCCATCTGAGACAGTTTATAGCTGTGGCGTTAACAACGAAGTCACGCTGCTCTTGCTTTTTATTTGCATCTCCCTCCTTCACTGTCAGCTGCAGAGTCTCGAGGGAGGAAGTGCGATTACAGCACCTGAAAGACAAGGTGGATGAGGACAGTGACCGCAGGCTCATGAGGCAGTGCCAGCACCCTCAGAGGACAGTGCTCCCCAAACGTAGCCAGACGAGCGGGGATTGTGGTGCTCCGCCCTCGGCGTGCCTTAGCTCCCTTAATCCTCTAGTTTTTCGGAGGAGGAAAGCCAGATGCACAAATGAAGTCACCTGGCCCAGGCTCAGCCAGCAAGAAGGTAGGACGGCACTCAGCTGAGCCTTCCCTCCCAGGCCGGGCTGCTGTGTGATCACAAGGCTCGAGGTTTCTTCCAGGAAGGATAGCGGCTCGGGACCCACAGACGCCAACCTTCTTGCAAACTCCATTTGACCCAAGGTGAGTTAATTTCTTGAGTAGGTGGTTGGGTTTTAAGTGTTTGACTAAGAACTCCCTCTCTCTCGTGGGGCTCGGTGTAAGAGCACATCAGCTATTCTTGCTGACATTTCCAATGGTCCCCTGGGCAGCAGGCCTGGGTCTGGGAAATAGCCAAAACCTGAAGCTCAGAACTTATTTTCAAATTCCCAGGAACTAGAAACACTCTCTGGTAGGCCTGGGTGCCACCAAATCAAGTACTAGCAAATGAATGCACTTGAGTGGTACTAATCAAGGTGCAACAAACATCAATGCTTAAAGCTCGCAATTCTCTTAGTTTGAACAAGACCTGCATTTTCCTGAAGAACGATTTTATTATAAATGTTAAAAACAAATGCCTTGGGAGCAGATGTGGCTCAAGCAGTTGAGTGCCTGCCTCCTACATGGGAGGTCCTAGGTTCGGTTCCAGGTACCTCCTAAAGATGACAAGCAGACAACAAGCAGGCAAACAAGGAAAAAAAAACAACAACACACAGACAACAAGCACAAACAACGAGCAAAAAAACAACATGCAAACAGACAAGGGAGCCATGGGGCAGGAGAAAACACCTTGCAATTTGGCCATCCTTTTTCTTTTCTTCTTATGTTACTGATTTTACTATTTCCACAGTGACAGGTAACAGCAGGTATTGTTACTGTTTTACTGTAGCAAGATAGCATGGTGGCTAAGAGCACAGAAGCTGGAGTCAGAGAGATGAGCATCCGAATCTGGTAAAGTTGCTTAAGTTCTTCTGACAGTCTTAGGGATGCACACAAATGAGTTATTAATGAGGTAAGTTAGCAATACAAAACAGAATAGGTAGATCTCAAATCCACCATTTTAATAGAAGCCCCATTTTCCTATATTATATACTGATACCCTGAACCAACTTTTGAAAGCTCTTTGGTGCCATAACCTAGAACAGTGCCTGACCCTGTTGCTCAATAAATATCTTTTTGATGGAATGGATGAATGATGCTGTCTGCCAGCCAAGTTTACTTCCAGCATCATCTCTATTGAACATGGAAAAGCATGGCTGCCAGGCAGAAAGAAGATAACATCCCAGGCCGGGGATGGGGGCTTCCTGGAGAAATTCCAGTTGCTAGCGCTGCGAGTCCTCTCTGTCACACCTGTATACAGACTCCGACCTCCCCAAGGACAGGCAGTGACTGCTAATAGCTTGAGTGCGTGATGAGTATATGAAACCATCTGAATGCACGTCTACAGTGAATCGGAGCCAAGAACTGTTCAAATTATTTGTCTCAATTCTCTCCCACTTTCAATCTAAATTTCATTCTCTAAAGTGTCTGCATTTTAAAATAAGATTGTTAGAAGACAGCAATATTTAAACCAAGGAATAAAATGCATCAACAAATTTTGGGACATAAAATCATATGGGTTAATGCATAGAAGGACAGGTAAAATTTTGCGGTTCTGAAATGTCTTTACTTCCTCGATACACCATTTACATCCTGCCAGGCATCTCAAAACACCCCTTATATGACTAGGAGAACTGCATGTTCAGCATTACCTAATTTCCTAATAAATCCCTTGCCTTTTAATCAGCTAAGTGGCTATCTGCTGAAATTTCCTTGATTTATTGGTATGTTTTGAGGGCTGAGGATATGTCCAGATACTAAGTGATTAAATGTGGATGAAAATGGCACATCATCCTAATTATGATGGAAAAGAGAAGCGTGACTGGGCATACATAAGACCTCGCAGAGATGAATGCAGATCACTGCTTACAAGGGCAGGCTCCAGAGTTGCAGAGAAAACTGCACTACCAAGCTGGCTTTTACACAAAAATCTTCACAATTCTCTCACTAAATATGTATTTGCTGGTTTCAGCAGTTGCACAGAAACCATACACCCCTTAGAATTTGCCCTCTTGAGAAGCAATGCAGATTTTAGGCTGCTGGCTAACCTGGAGATTAAAATCCTGGTTTCTGTTTTCACCTTTGCCACCAAGCTCTGCGTGACCTGGGGAGAAGGGTGTTTCAACTTTTCTGAGGCCCTACTCCTTCAACTGTTAAACAAATGTCACAGTACCCTCTGAAAGCACACACATACACATACACTTTGGTTAAAAGGACATTATGGAGGTGCTGTAAAATGAAGGACGGTTGTCACGCTTCTTTGGTTGTTACAGTTGCTAAAGCGCCACCTGCTGGAAACCCCGCTGATAATACCTCTCAAGGCTAAGAGAGGCTGGTATGAGAAAGGTGAGAAATGCAACTGCCTTTCCACAAAAGGGAACCCCGTTTCTAACACAAACAGTGAAAATGGCATCAGCAGAGCCCCCTCTTCTTACAGGGTGGCTACACTTCAGTCGCCAAACTTATTTCATATTATGCAACCCTCAGGAACAATATAGCAACTCTTTTATACTGTCCAGTAGGGTTTTGTTTTTTTCAATGGGGTAAATATCTACGAAAAACATGGGAAAATCAATGTTGTTCTGAAAGGCTAAAAAAAAAAAAGAATGACAGGAGGGTCTCAACTTAAGAATGTGCTGTATTTCAAAAGCTCATTGGTGAGCCAGATGTTTGGGGCACGTTTTCCCACAGACACGGCGTTACGTGGGCCGGACAAACTGCCAGGCCTCCCAATCGCACTTCCGCCAGGAGGCACAGCCCTCGGTACTATTATTTAATGGCCGACTGTTACAGTATGGTTTTCTTTGGGACACTGAACTCCTTTTCCCCTCTCCTGAGGCAAAGAGAAAGACAGGATTAAGGTGGAGAGGTGGAAAGGTAACAAGCTGACTGCAGGCATCTGCATAAAAGGCCTTGCTTCAGGCCAATTTCCCATTGTGTTCTGAAGTGGGAATGAATGTTTATTTACTAAACACCCAAAAGGTAAAATGACCAAAGGGCTAGAAGGATGAAAAAAGGTAACTGTTGACCTGGAAGAGCTCAGCCAGTGGTGAGTAGGGGCAGGTAACCCACAAACCCTCAGTGCTAAAGGAAGAGAAGCACAAGGGGCCAGGGGAGCCTGGGGCAGGGAAGGAGCCAGCGGGGAAGGCCTGGGGAAGGATCCAGAAGGAAAGTGACATTTGAGCTGAGCCTCGAAGGACACATGGGATTTTGCCAGCCAAGATTCTCTGCTTCAGCTCTACCACAATATATACAGGCTTATTCTTAAACGAGATATTTTTAAAAACTAATCAGACTGAAAGGCCGACCATTTTAACATGAACATTTTCTTTCATAGACTGTCATTAACGGTAGGGAGTGAAAACCAAACAATTGAAAAGGCAATTTTAATTGGTTGCAAAGAATGAAAGATAATTTCACTTGAAAAAGTAAAAAAAATCATTTTGGTAAATTAGGATTGAAAAACTCAATGATCTGTGAGCTCGCTCTGAATTTCCCTCCATCCCAGGGTGGCCCCCCATAGACAGGTCTGCCTCACCTTCAGGAAGGCATGAGTCTGAAAAATTAGATATGAAGAAATCTTGAATATATTAAGACACTTGAAATCCACAAGGGGGACTGGTTAATCCAAGAAACCACCCAGTGAATGTATTTCCATGGCTTCAAAATCTTTTAATAATATGAACACTTATTCCCAATTTCTTTATTATATTTTTACCAAAAAAAACAAACATCGAGTTTCCTCAAAGTGGCAGAGTGATGATTGGTATAATCATGATGCTACTACATATTAACACTTTGTACTGAAGTATCATAAAAACCTCACAGCACATTACAGGTATCTGGTAAGTGGCACAGTGTCCTCTCTTAACACTTGGGAGAGGTGTTCCCGAGGTGACCGGATTTCAGCTTCTATGCTACTCTCACTCGCATCTCAGGATTTCTCCAGCGCGGCCTCCTGCTGTCTCGCCCCCTTTCCCCTACCACAGGCCACCGGTCACCAGGCCTCATCTCTAAGTTACTAGGCCTGTGGTCAGTTACTGCCCAGGCCGGATGAAAGCCCGAAGCAGGCAAGTACGGACACCGCTTCCAGAAGCACCCTGGACTGCCTCCCATGCCTGCTGGGCAGCTGCTCTCAAGCCCCGAGCGGAGGCTGGCTCCCTCCTGGCCATCTCCGCCATCCTGCTCCAGCTGAGCCTGAGACCCCAGCTTGGGGCCCACCCACACCTTTTCTCCCCAGCACGAACAGGTATTGGTCCTCAAACACGTGGAAACAATCCTAGCCTCGGGTTCTCCTCGAGTTTGGTATTTCTACTTTTGACTCATTGCTTTGTGTTTCTAAAATCTAACACAGGATCCAGTCCAACACTGTGGAGCGTTTACTCCAAGTCTCATTTTTCAAGTGTCCCCTCAGCAGTCAGTGAGCTCTGCTTTACCCCTGGTGGTGGCTCTGAGTTTCCCAGGAAGCCTCTGGGGCGCCCGTGTGCTCCTCCTCCTCCAGCTACAAGATGGCAGAGTGGGTCTCCTGGAGGTTCTCCTCAATCTTCAGCCCCAGGTTGTCGATCCCAATGCAGGTGACGGGTGGCACGCTGCTTTCGGCTGGCTCTGCCGTGCGTGTCGGGGTGGAGCAGTACAGGACAAAGCCCACCATGATGATGGTGAAGGACAAGATGTAGAGCCCTGAAAACTAGGAGGAGAGAAAGAGAGGCTGGGGATTGTGCTCCTGCTCACACATCCTTCCTGCGGCCTTTTGGCAACTGGGTTTGAGGGTGACCTTCGCACAATCTTTTTCTCTGAAAGCTGCCTAGAAAGATCCTGGCGTCCCACACCTCCCACGTATAGGGTGATTGTGTGGACTCTGGCACACCACCCGGAAAAATGGCCAATTGGATCCTTGGCTCTCTAGGGGAAATGAAACCTTTGCCTTTTCCTGGGAGAATCCAGCTGCACCCGACTCTACAACCAGTCCTGCTTACTGGAGAGAAAGGTGAGCACGGATATTATGGGAGCCCAATTTAGACCACAGGCAGAGCATGGGGCAGAGGAACACACGACCCACGAGCGAATGTGGGGGTACAGATGCACCATCTCAACAGCCCCTAGAGATGCTGTCTCAATTTTTCCAAAACTTAATAAGTTATCTTGTCTCTGAAAGCAAGAGTTATATGGTAAAATAGTGAACCAAGAAGACTCAGACTTTTAGAGCTGGAAAGAGCCTAAAACATTATTTTTCAGAAGAGTCTGAACCCAGAGATGTTGCTGGCAAAACGACCCAGGGAATGGAGCCTGCAGGAGGCATCACCAACCCTCTCTGCTCCCAGAAGGACCAGTTATAGTAGGAGCCCGTTCTCACATGCCATAGGGATGGAGTTTTTGATGACCTTCCCCAAATAGCCCCTTCTTAGATTGAAAACAACAAGCAAAATGCAGTGAAGAATGAACACAAATGCACTGGGTATTTTTACTGAAATGATATTCTGATATACCCCAAACTTTAAATAAATTATAAGTACTTTATATATTTACTATTATTTGAATTGGGGATCCACCCGAAACAAAAGTTCAAATATAGTAAAAATTAAAGACTATTTGTTTTTAACAGCATGGTGAATAAAGCACATAAAGAGCGGAACGACTGACCAAGAATGGCGTCATAAAAAAAGGAAACCATGAAGCATAATTAATGAGTAATTAAACGCCCAGGGTCATTTTTCTTTTCTTGGAACAAGCAAACCTAACTTAAGAAAGGTCCTGCCAATTTTGATTTTAAAGTTAAGAATGGGGGCATGCTCTTTTAATCAGGCCAATAAATATTTTAAAATTAGCTTGGAGTTCATATTATACACAATAAGAAGGGTACAGACAAGGGGATGACAGGAAAAGCAGTAAGACAACAGAAAGAATTGGGGACTAGGAAGAGAAAGAAGATTTAGTAAACGGAAGAACAAGGAAGCAAGATCCTCTCTGTAAGGTACAGAGAAGGGAAAAGTAACAGTTTTGAAGTGAGTCTTAAGTAGACTTAATTCAGCTGTGGCTTTCTGGGGGTCGCCATGGGCTTTGACATGTTACTTTTTTACAAAGGCTCGATTACTTCTTAATCTTAAACCTCTAGAGCGCCTTAGGGAATGGAACAGCCAGAGCCCTCCACCAGGCAGGAAAGCCTTCACTGGCCGTGAGGCCCTGATGATGTCAAGGTGAAGGGATGAACTGATTCACTGCACTGGCTTAAATCTTGGACCTGATGCTTAGCACAGTGCCCAGCACACAGCTGGTGTTTAATAAATGTTGTGGAGAAAAGAATAAGAACTGGGAGAATATTAGGAGAAGCTAAGGCTGTTTAGAATAGAAAGCTAACCTTTTCAAGTCAGTAATAACAAAAATCAATCACGCTGTCCTATAAAATGTTCACTGTGATGTGGGAAAATGTACATAACTTGTTCAAAGCATATCCTGTTTGCTTGATGGTTTTTAAAACTTCAGAAGAAAAAAGTATCTTGTCCTTCTTGAGAAGGCAGGTTAAATTAAACAGGAGCACCTTTATTAGAAGGGAGAGGCTCTAAGGGAGTGAGGGAAGTCTCCTGAATTTCCCAGGTTGCATTTTATTCTACCATTTGGGTCTGGAACTACACAGGAAGCTTCTTGTGGCTACTCTGTTCAGTAAGTGTTTACTCAAGATCAATTCCAGAGGAATCAGAGTGCTGAAGCGCTGACACAGGGGAGTGTAAAACTTTTAAAGCCTCGTTTTCAACTGTCTGCTTTAAAAAATCAGAGCCAAAGTTACTTTAGATACCACAATTTTTAAAATCCATGGTGCACTGGACTTAAGATTGTCTTTACAAATTACTTCAAAAATGCTAGGTATGTCCTTCATGCTCTGAATTTTTTCCCATCTCTAATTTACTCTGAAGGTCATAGCAGACCTGCTCTTTGCTCTGTATGTCTTAAAACGGCCTTTGACCAAAAACAATAAAATGTTATCTGAGTGAGCTGCTAGACACGTCAGGGACAAAGAAACATAAAAACAAAGAAAGAATTTTTACAGATTGCATGTTCTGCTTTGAGAAGAGTAGTTTAAAGTCAGGTGACCAAAAAATGACATATAAAAGGGCTTTTTCATATTAAAGGTAAGAGCAGTGGAAGAGCAAATATTTAGATTAAGGGAGTTTATAATAGGTGATGACAAGAATATTTCATTTGTACTTCAGAAGCTTTTATTTCTTTTATCTTTTATCTTCCTTGGACATTATTTTACTTATGAGAGAAAAGTAAAAGCTAAGCTACTAAAGATAAATCAATACATTTGGTTTAAAAAAAAAAAAAAGCACAGGTGAGGGGCCATGTTATAGGGTAGCGTGCTCAGGCTCTCTTTGGCTATGGGTAGCCATCAACTGGCCCTGACCTACAGTAGACACACCATCACCTCCTGGTGGTGGCCACGTGAAATGCAGGCAATCACAGCCTAACAATTAATTTACCTCCTTAAAGCCAACTTGACAATTCTGCTCTCATAGCAAAAAAAAAAAATCTGCACCTGTCAAGATCACGCCTCTGATTCATTTTGACACCTGTTCCTTTTGTATGCAAACAAGCAAACAAAAAAAGCTTTATAAATACGCCTTAGTTCAGGAATACTTTAACCAGCAAGTTTGCAAAGATAACATCTGGTTCCTGACACATTAACATTGCAAGGAAAAACAGGTTTTTTTAGGCAGAACTTTCTGGAAACTTACTGAGCTTAATGTATAAATAATTTAACTTGCATAGTAAGCTCATGGCTGATTCTTGGGAATAATGTAAATCAATGCCAAGCGTTCTTGCCTAGATACAAAAATTTACAAGGACAAAGAAATATAGTTGATATCCCCATTAGATACGTAAATGATCAAATAACAGCCAACATCCTAACTCTGCAGAAATGACTGTAGGGAAAGATAGTGAGCAGGTCAACAAACATTTACTGAGGGTTTACTAAGGAAGGACAGATTTCTAAAGCAGCAGTTCTCAAAGCATGGTCTGGAGACCCCTGAACGTCCCAAGATCCTTTCAGGGGGTCTGTGAGGCCAAAATTATTATCACAAGACTAAGAAGTTATTTGCCTTTTCCAAGTTCATCTTCTCACAAGTGTAGAGCACAATGTTCCAGAGGCTACATGATGTGTGATATCACAGGATAGAATGAAGAAGCAGATGTGAGAATCCAGTTATTTGAAAGTGATTTTCAAAAATGTAAAGCAATGCCACACTTCTTAATAATATTTATTTTGGAAAATAAAGTTTTTTTAATAAAATATGTTTGTATAATGGATTTATTATTTCCTTAATGAGTTAAAAATGTTTAATTTCTCAGTTTTTAATTTCTAATATGGCAAATAACATTAGATATTAGTAAATGGGGTAGGTCACCAATCATTTTTAAGAGTGTAAAAGACCGAAAAGTAAGAGAACTACCACCCTAGGAATTTTGAAATTAGATGTGAAGTGGGGAAAAAAAATCAACTTATTTGGTTCTCTCTGAAGTAGGAGACTTTAACATGATGAATGCATAAGCCTGAGTTTCTCATACTAATAAAGAAAATAAAGGTACAGTGGAAAGAAGACTGGACTATAGGATGCATAACTAAGATTTAATCTTGACTTTACTACTAACCAGCTGCTGATAAAGAGTGAGCCACTCAACCACCCATAACCTCACTGGACCTTCCTTTCCCCATCTCTAAAATGAGCTAGTTTGATCGGTTATGCTCAAGGAAAGGTGTATCAGACTTCCCTGGGGATACTGTTTTTTTTCAAACTGTACATATTCACTCCCTTGCTTCTCTTGAAGATACTGACACCTTCCCTCCCACCTCCCTTGAGCATGAGTACATGCGACAGAAGGAGAGGTGACGGGAGTAGGTCACCCTTATGCTGCAGTAGTGACAGAAGCCAGAAAAAATACTGGATTGAAGGACATCTAAGGTCGCTTCCGGAGAAGATATTACCATCAGAGACAGAACCGTTCCAATCCCTGCCTGCACAATAACATTTGCCTATCCTTCCACTCCACCAGGGACTCCAGGCCTTTGGTCTGTGTACCAGGGCAAGGAGAGTAGACAGAAAAGCTCACAGTGATTAGCCTAGGTTGGACAGTCCCTCGAGTAGCTCTAGGACTGCTTGTTCATCATCTGGCACCACGCATCTAGCATTTCCATAGGCGAGTGTCCTGGGCCATACCACCATGTTTCACCCTTTAGAAAAAAGCCCTAAAATGGCAATTCTTATTCAGTACAATTTTCTAACTCAAAAGCAGTAGCAGAAGGAGTGAAGACTGCCCAGTGAAATTTTCCCCAAGTGGAGGAGGTTTTACTTTTGGATCTGGAATCCTGAAGAAAACTGCTACTGTTTTTGGACCAAACAAGTGTTCATTTTTTAACATGATCTATTTGCTTACCTTATAGCCAAATAGAAAGAGACCAAAAAATAGGCTGTAGAGGTCAGCTGTAAGGATACCCAGGTTGACAGAAGTGGCACTGGTGACTTTAATCACCAACGGCATGAAGCTGTACAGGCAAAACATACAGAGGGCAAATGCCACAAACAGCAGGACTGTGGGGAAAAAGGAACATCTAATATTACAGGAAGAAACAAGAAGGCAAAGGGGCTTATGGCTGGGCTACCATATAAAACTCACTGCTCTTTGAACATACTATCTACAGAGCCCCTCGGTAACAGCATTGCAAAGAAGGGATAAAAAGCTCTCTGGAAAAAATATAATCTTAACAAGTGTTAATGGAGATGAAGAACTTCCAAAATTCAACACAGTGTTGGATAGTCAAGACCATAAAGTCTTGCTTGAGATGTGACTGAGTCAGTGGCTCTCATCACCCCATGCTATCCACTGGCTTAGGACAGAGTGATGCCTCTGATAAAAAGTCAAAGGGGAATCAATGCCACGTTGAGAAAAATCACTCTAACTTTTTTTGTTTTTGTTTGGTTTGTTGGACATGACTTGTGTAATTGGATTTGGAATGTAGTATTTTTACAGCATCAAAGGCCGTTGTTAGGCCCATTATCTTTTGTTTGCTCTCATTAAATTAAATGCTCCAGGAAAGCACAATAGAACTATCCTCTTTTGGACAGTACTAGTCAGGTGGATGCCAACTACATTAGCAGTATCTCTGCTTTGCAACCACTTTTCCAATCTCACTCCAATACCTAACACACATAGCACACTCACACACACGAGTGCACACAAACACCCATACTCTTTCTGCCAGTCTCAGTTACTAATTATCCAAGTATAGTCACTCTTCAATGACATTTTATGCACTATTTAACTTCTTTCCACCCATCATTAAATAAGATTGAAACTTTAACTGTCCCATCAGTTTCCTTCTGCTTTATTTACTAGTGCAGATGTCTAGGAATACCAAGTGAGAGTAGAAATGGAAGAGTGTGGGTGATTACAAACCATCAGATTATTCAGATTAATGCTTCATGAGTTACATCGAGCAAACAATCTTTACAGGAAGCTTGGGAACCCAAGACACAGATCTAATTGAAAGCTGAGTGTGACCAGAGGTCAATCTTGTTCAGAATTTCCTAATAAAGGAAGACTATTCCTGAAAGTAAAGTTTAAAAATTAACTTATATGGAGGTTCATCCACCAACTATCAAAGAAAACTCAATATATGCCACTGTTGCTCTGTGTGTAATATATTACACTGTGATTTTATAAAAATGCCCGAGCATTATCAAAATGAAGTCTTTATTCCTTGAAGTGTGTTTTTGCCAGTTGAGGGAAAAGTATACTCATTAAAAAGAATTATCATTCATTTACATACCAATTTTCCAGTCCCAGTGAATGCTGGCAATATCCTTATATTCCACTATCAATCTATGAGCAAAGCAAGAGGTTACAGAGAGATCCACATACTAAATTTTATTGTTTTATAAGCATTTTCATTTCTGTATTATGTAAGGAATTATGCTGACTTTTAAAATTTTTCTTAGAATATAAAAGCAGCTTTAATAAAGATGGCAAAGAATAAAACCAAAGGAGTCCATAAAACTAATTTTTACTTCCTTTGGACACTTTGATAGTAGTCAGCTTATAGGGGGGAAATATGACATTGTGCTATCCCTCTGAATAAGCTTGTGAAGTTAATGTGTTAATATTTTCTGGGAATAACTGAAAAAGAAGGTCCTAGAATCCTAAACATCATGAATGCATAAGAAAATTCATGGCATTTCGGCATTCCTCTAACACATTTAGCAAGTTAATGATTTCAAATGTGAATTTGGACTAACTAAACAACTAATTTTATTACTTTGGAAAGTAAATCTATGATATATTTACTTATTTTGTTTTTAAAGAAAATGTTGGATTCTTACAGCTGTATGCCGCTGATAATTGTTCCAAATAAGCCCAACATCCCTAAAAACTCCTGTCTGCTCAGCTTCTTCACGATGTATTCCTCACACACATTGGAAACGGCATAGAGAGAGGCCCCGAGGAGAACCAAGATGTCGCCAGTCAGTACATCACTGCCTGCAGGAAGGAAGAGCCACAAAGGAACACACTGTCAAAACAGGGAGACCTCTCCAGCCTGCCTCCAGGAGTTTATCTTTACGTAAGATTTTGTGGAAGGAGTAACCCTGATTTCTACAGTGCAAAGACTTTAAACGCTTTTCACTTTATGGCACAATTCCATGGTTTTTCGTATTCTGGCCCCCCTGGAAGGTGGTGGTACCTACCATAAGGCAAGGTGTCGGTGAAGGGTCCCATGGCATGATAAATTAACAAACGCAGGCTCAGGTCGTTTGAAAACTATAGGGAAGGAAGCTGCTTTCAAGGTAGTGTCTGTCTTAATCAAAGGAGACACTGAAGTCATTTGTAGATAGAGTGAGTTTATAGACCTTATTTGGGTTTTACGCTCTCAGTCGTCTGGACTTTAACAGAAAGAACAGTAAAGGGTTCTCAACAACAGTGACTTTAAAAAGGTGAATCCAGTGAACACAAAGTCTCCTTTTTGATTAAAAACAAAAACCAAGAATATACAGTAGTTTTTCTGGTAACTAGTCCCAATGTTTGGACCAAAATATCACTGCAGATATATAAAGAAGGTTCTCTCTCATGAGACAAAACAAAATGTGTGACAAAAAGGAGCAAGGACAGTGGGCAGGGAAAAACATAAAAACTGTTTCATGGTAGTAGGTACAAAATACCAGAAACAAGTAAATCTGAAAATAAATATGAAGATGTAGTTAACCAGGACATGTATTCTGCCTTTTACTGTACCTTTGCTAAATAAAAGCAAAAATATGAACCTAACTTTTTTCTACTAATGAACCAGAAACATGCCACCCAATCTTACCTGAATTGTCTTCCCTTCCTGCTAATATGTCTGCACCAACCATGGTTCCTACACCCAACAGACAGACGGCCACGGCAATGAAGTGGACCACTCTGTATCTTGCATAGAGAACAAACCAGGAGAGCGCCATCAACACTGGAATGCCAAAGCAATCCAGAAGCTGCGAGAACAGAGAGACAGACAGCTTAAAACACCTCCCATTAGCATAAGTCATAATAGGAGTGAGCATTTATTGAGCATTAACTGTTGCCGGCCCTGTGCTAAGTGCTGTACCTGGATTAACTCATTTAGTCCTCACTATGATTATGGGATTGGAACTACAATCCCCACTTCACACAGGAGGAAAATGAGCTGCCCCAAATCACACAGCTAAAAAGTGGGAGAATCAGGCACAGAACCCTGTGTTTATCCTTAAAACTAGTAAGCAAACTGTCCTTCCTGCATGCATCCATTTGCTAAGCCAACAAATGTTTATTAAGCACCTCCCGTGTGTGAGAGGCTGTTCTAGGAGCTGTGAATTCAGAGATGAACAAGACAGATACAAGCCCTGCCCGCAGGAGCATGCAGATGGCTAGACAGATAACAGAATAAATAACTACAGAACTAGATATTTAATTGCAATGGACTAAGTGCAACTAGACATGCTCAAGAAGTATAGAGAAAGCAGAGCCCACGCAATCTTCCCGGCAAAGTGTCCAGCCCCCACTATTTGAGACAGACACTTGCTCGCGGCAAATACCCTTGCTCTTCTTTATCACATGTTTCCTCCATCACCTCTTGGTCTTGGGTCCAGAAAATACTCGCTACACCCCTGCTATTGCCAATCTGAAAGGCGGGGGCATTAAGAATGCCAAAAGAATAGCAAACCCCAAATCATTTGCAAGATTAAAGAAAAACAGAGACAGTACTCAATCCTTCAATTCACAAGTTTTGTAAAGTATATCAAAGGCTAAAATACATTTCTTATATTAATATTGTTCCTAAAACTGCTGATTTATTGCTTACCCAGTTCTTTTTTTTTTAACCTTGTTCCTGATTCTCTCTGTATCTGGTTAATCTTGGATAAGGTCAGCCCCTAAATCTCCAGCAGCCCATTTGGTCCTGTCCTGCTGTTACTGATCGCCTTTTATTGCAATGTCATCGCTGGAGTCAGACACACCACGTGTGAGAATGGGGACCTTGCCTTGTTATTTATTCTAGCTTCTGAACTCTAATCTCCGAAGTGCTTTTTGGAGGAGCCTGCCTGAATAACAAATCATTAAATAATGCCAATGATAATAGCCTGTCCCAAGAGACACCAGCAGACTCTAGCCATGACTTAACAAAGCCTGAACTACATTCCCTAAACAAAAAGATATTTTTTAAAAGCCACTCTAAAAACTATCACAGAGTACTCCCTATCCTCAAATTGCGTCTTAAAATCAAGCTTAAATTTGCTCTATTTTTAACATGTTTTGGTATCTACATGGGAATGAGTAGCCATATACAGGAGTTGCCTGTATGGTGGAAAGAGCTCCGGCGGCCTCAGGTCTGGCCCTGCCATGGACCAGCTGTGATCTCCCACCACTCACGCTCTCTGAGTCAAAACAGAAATGAGGAGACTAGACATGTCCCTTCCTCCTTTAAAATTCCCAGATTTCTCATCTGGTATCTATCACATTCAGTCATTTATCTACATTGAATCTCCTTTTCAAAACGTATTCTTGGTGATGGATGTCCTCTTGTTGATAGTTTCAGTTCCAAGAGTCTTCCTATTTATTTTAATCTTTAAAAATAGTATTATACAGCTGCCATAAGCAGGATACTGTGTAAGACCTGGTTTCGAGCAGGGAGGGAGGTTCCTGGTCATAAAGATGAGTTAGACTACAACTGATGTATAACAGGGTAAAGAGAGCGTGCAATTGAATCAGGACTTCAAGAAAGGGGGAGACTTCAATAAGGATTGCATTCTGGAAAGACCAGAGCGGCCCAAGAGAGGAGGATCTGGCTGTGGCTGGGGAGCTGGAAAATGTGGCAGGAGAGTGGAGGAGACAAGCGGAGACCAAGGCCAAGGGATGCAAAGGCCACTCCGTGAGCATCATGTGAACTCCCTCTATTTACAGGATCTTGGAAGGGCTCCTTAAGAAGGGATTTCAAAGACCCTCTAATCCACACTTCTACTCTTTTAGATTACCCAGGCCAGAGACTCATTCAAGTAGAGATTCCCCTTGAATAAATTTTAGGGACAGCATGCTCAGCTGTAGGAGGGAGCTTTGGTTGTTAGATGCCTTTTTTATAATATATAATATATGGCTCTTTCTAGGACCATGAGTATACAACTTTTGACAACCAACTGCTTAGAGTTTTAAAGACACTGACATGGAACTGTTTTCGATAGTATAAGCCATGAACTTCAATCACCAAAGACCACCTGTAAATGCTAAACTGACCTGTGCATTGACCTTGTACCAATTCAAAACTTTTAATCATTATTAGCTCAAAGGTCAAAGTTTCCAGAAATTGCAACCAAGTAATTAAAATGTATGTGAATGTGAATATTCTCACTGTCCTAATTTTTTGATAATCAGGGTAGGCTAAACATTCGCTATATTAGAAACCATGCCTGTGTCCTCAGACCTAGTTTTTCTCCCTAGATCTAGTTTTTAGAATGTTAGTGATAAACCAAGCCTGATTTATTATATGACCATCCTGTATGGGAAATGACAATAATTCTAGGTATCTTTGGTCAACCTTAAGAGATACAGCAGGGGGGGCGGATGTGGCTCAAATGTGGCATCCGACTCCCATATAGAGGGAACTGGGTTTGATCCCTGGGACCTCCCAGTAAAAATTTAAAAAATATCTAAGAAGGCCCCCCAAGCCCCGCGCGCAGGTCCTCTGTCAGGTTCCATGAGCCGCGCAGCAAGATGATGATGTAACAGGAGAGTGACACAAGGGATAGCCAAGACAAGACGTGCCAAAAAACCAGGAACTAAGATGGCACAGGCGGTAGGACGCCTCTCTCCCATATCAAAGGTTCCGAGGATCAAATTCCAGTGAAGACAGAAAGAAAAGGATGAGAAGAGAGGGCAGGAAACAGACACAGAGAATTGCCCAGCGAATGGACACAAAAAACAGCAAACTGGGGGAGGGGAGGGGGTAAAAATGGATAAAAGTAAATGAAAAAAAAAAATGTGTGTGAAATGAGATTCTAAGGGTAGATGTGACTAGAAAATACCATTTTCTACACACTTTTACCCTCATTACCCAATGTTAAAAGTACACATAGTCTATTTGTGATAAACATCATCATCTGCAAATTCCTGGTTTTAATTTTGGTAAAGTCGTGTGTGTGTGTGTGTGTGTGTGTGTGTGGTCCCTATGATCAGCAAATATTTTTACTGCAGCTTTTAGACTGTGCCACTCAAAACCCAAGAGGTTTGCTGAGGAGATGCTTAGCATAATATTACACAAAAGAAAATATTTCATAAAATGCACTCCAGTAATAACATTTAATGTACTTCCACACTGGAAAAATACTGAGTTTTCATCAATCCTTGTCTTTTCCCAGTGAAAAAAGTGATTTCTCTCCAATTGTTCTACAGTTCCTAAAATGTAGAGATCACATGAGAATATTTCTGGTTTTATATAGCGAAAGAAGTGATGCATCAGAAAGTAACATATGTGTGAAACTGAAGTCTAAACCTAACATTGGAGACCATCTCTTTCACCTCCATTTATAAAACATGATGGTGTTAGTAATGGTGAGGCAGTGTAATGACACATCCCCATAGTCTGTTAACATCAAGACAACTGAGGTCAGTCTTCCCAACTCCACAATGTTGGAAAGTACTGCTATGGAGGAACATTTTTCTTCCAATCTTGCAAAACTAAACCTAATAAAGAAATAGGGATGTGAGTTTTACCTCTGGCTGCCACCTCTACCTAAGATGTCTAACAGGTTCTTTCCAATACTTCCTTTGTTTTGAATATTTATTTTACCTACAAACCTCCAACTCTTCTGTAGCACAAAGGTACATCCATTTTCATCTGCCACGTTTGAGCAATGCATAAAGCAGAGCTGTTGTTAACATCACAGCATCAGCTGCCAAATAAATATTTATACTTGTTTTAGTAGGAACAGTTCTGATCTGCTGTAGCATTAGCAGTTTGGGAACTGATTAACTTGTATACATTTTCACTAATTCCAGTAAACATTACTCATTAGAGCATATGCCCCATTGGAAAACACATAGCATCCACCTGTGTTTAGGTTTTCTTCAAGAGAACAGATTTTCAATAAAATTAGATTAACACATATAAATTCAGATTCTTCTCAAAGTTTTAAAATTCAACATGGTCAGTGGACTCCCTCTTACCTGGACACTAGTTAGAGTCGTGTACTGGTAAGCTCTGACAATCAGGTAATTAGCTTCCACGTCTGCTAGTCCCAGCAGAATATACTTCCACCATTTTCTTTTCAAGATGCATAAAAGGTTATCACTGCCTGATTGAAAGAAATCTGGGTTAGTACATGTTACATGAAAATGATATTATGCATGTTAATTAGGAGATTAAAGAGTCAAAGGCAGGGTCTGTTGTGTATTTTGAATGTGGCTCCTCCTAGTCTATAATTTTCCATTTCTCATACCCTAAACCCTGGCAACAGTCAGCAGAGTCATTTTACTGTTTTCCAATATGAGGCCCATGTTAAGGTGTTGTCATGACCAAGTATTCAGTGAAAGGGCCAGAGAAAACGCTAAGTAGGAGGAAAGTGATTAAAGTCCCTTTCCCATCATAACAGAAATATAATGTCCCGGATGGATTTGGATGTCCCCATTCCTGACAAACCACAGACTAACCTAGGGAATGAAATGCTTTGCTGTGATTTCATTGATTATTTAACCTCTATTCCTGGGTTTCTTCAAAGGGAATTCTGCATGGGGTCATTGTTCTGGAAGAAATGTGGTTTTAGGTGAAAACTAAGTCAGTGATAGGCTTGGGGAAAAGGGTTAATGACACCACTGAAGAAACACCTTTTGTTTTCCAAATTCTATTAATTCAAGTTAAGTGAATTCCACTAGGTCAGAGTGTCTGGCATCACAGGAGATACAGAGTTGGCACTTGGATCAGAAGACTTTATGGTAGGATAACCTACAAGGAAATAAAGGGAGTGAGAATCATAAGCAAATAATTATCATTAAGATATAATTAGGGAAGCAGATGTGGCTCAAGTGATTGGGCTCCCGCCTACCATATAGGAGGTCCAGGGTTTGATTCCTGGGGCCTCCTGGTGAAGGCAAGCTGGCCCACACGGAGAGTTGGCCCACACGGAGTGCTGGCCCCCAAGAGAGTGCTGGCCCACGCAGAAATGCTGGCCCACGTGGAGAGCTGGCGCAGCAAGATGACGCAACAAAAAGAGACACAGAAGAGAGACAATAGGAGATGCAGCAGACCAGGGAGCTGAGGTAGCGCAAGAGACTGAGCACCTCTCTCCACTCCAGAAGGTCCCAGGATTGGTTCCCAGTGCCGCCTAAAGAGAAGACAAGCAGACACGGAAGAACACACAGAGAGCAGACAGCGAGTGCCAAACAACAAGGGGTGGGGAGCAATAAATAAATCTTAAAAAAAAAAAAAAAAAAAAAAGACGCAATTAGCAGGAATATTCTGAAAGCACAGCGTTACTCTTCTTCAGCATGGGGTGGCAGGGAATGCATTCACAAGGGGGCACCACGCTGATGTATTTAGGAGTCACACTGACTTTCTGAAGGGCAGTATTCACAGAGAAGAGTTAAGTTGGTCCAGGACTATTAACCATGTACCAGTTCAATTTCCAGCGATTCAAGTTTTTGCCAAATTTGGTGCTCATCTGCTCAGATGGTTTTCCCTTTCCTTCAAATGGCTCCTATTTTCCTTCAAAAATAAATTACAGCACAACCAGCAAGATGGTGGCAAAGTAAGGAGCTCCTAGAGTCAGCTCCTGCTAGGGCAGTTAATAATCACCCAGAGCTATCTAAAGCACCTGTCTGCGGGCGCGAGGAGACCAGAAGAGCATCCTGCAACATCCTTGAAAGAATGGAAGGAGATGCCCATCTGCAGAGAAGATTCGTAAGCTGAGCCCTCCACTGAAGGCACAAGCTGCCTCGGGAGCTGTTCTGCGTCTGGAACTGGAAGCTCCAATTCCCAAAAATGGAGGAGGAAGAGGCAATGTGGCATCGACTTCAGCTACTGATTAGTAAATTCAGTGGGCTTAAGTATAATCCTAAGAACAGCTAAAGTTTGATCCTGTCCAAGTCAGAGAGAGGCCGGTAGCCACCATTTTAACTCTGCCCCTGGCATGAGGGAAAGCCGGGCTGCCTGAAAATCCCAGTGATGGTAGGGACCGGCTTCTTTCCATCCAGACCAGACTGCAGCTCTAGCATAAGCCCCGGGCCCACCTCCTGCAGGGAGGAAACTGGGGGAACCTGCACCAGCTCCTCCGGGAACATACAGGCCACGCCGTGGAGGTCGGTGATCATCCTACTCTGGTGGCACAAGTCACCCCAGGTACATTCAGCTGGCACAGACTGAATAGTCGGAAGTCTACTGGGACAACTGCGGTCATTTTGGACCCACATGGCACAGACTGCTGCCCACACCTGTAGCTCCATCCTCGCCCCAGGAAGGAGGGGAAGGGGCATGAAGTTTCATCAGTCTCTCTGGGCAACTACAGTCTAGGCCTGCACAACTTGGATTATTACACATGGCTGTGGCTCTGTCCCTATCCCTGGCAAAGGAGAAAGTTGGGAGAAGCTTCATCTGTCCCTGCAGCAATGAGGGCAGCTTAAGCCTCCACAGCTTACAGCACCAACTATATCCTTGGCTCCTATTACACAACCAACAAGGGAGAAAAGGGCAAGAAAGCCCTAAATTAAAGAGAAAATCTGCACCCAGAATAAATACATCTAGTAACCAGATGCCAAGACACCAACAAAAAATTATAATCCACACCAAGAAACAGGAAGATAGGGCCCAGTTAAAGGAACAAGATAAGCCTCCAGACACATAAAAGAGTTGAGAAAACTAAACATAGATGTTAAAACAAATCTTAATAAATTCAATGAGATGGCTAAAGAGATTAAGGATATTAAGAAGACATTGGGTGAGCACAAAGAAGAATTTGAAAGCATACATAGAAAAAGAGCTGATCTTATGGGAAGGAAAGATGCAATAAATGAAATTAAAAATACACTGGAATCATAGATTTGAGGAGGCAGAAGAAAGGATTGGTGAGCTTGAAGAAATGGCCTCTGAAAGCGAACATACAAAATAACAGATGAAGAAAGAAATGGAAAAAACTGAACAAGTTCTCAGGGAACTAAAAGACAGCAAGAGACATGCAAACATACGTGTCATGGGTGTCCCAAAAGGAGAAGAGAAGGGAAAGGGGGCAGAAGGAATATTTGAAGACATAATGGTAGAAAATTTCCCAACCCTATTGAAGGACATAGATATCCATGTCAAAGAAGCACAACGTACTCCCATCTGAATAAATCCGAATAGACCAACTCCAAGACACATACTAATCAGAATGTCAAATGCCAAAGACAAAGAGAGAGCAACAAGAGAAAAGCAATGCATAACATATAAGGGATACTAAATAAAATTGAGTGCTGATTTCTCATCAGAAACCATGAAGGCAAGAAGACAGTGGTATGATATATCTAAGATATTACAAGAGAAAAACTTCCAACCAAGAATCTTATATTCGGCAAGATTGTCTTTCAAAAATGAGGGTGAGTTTAGAATATTCACAGATAAACAGAAACTGAGAGAGTTTGTAACCAAGAGACCAGCTTTGCAGGAAATACTAAAGGGTGTGCTACTGTCTGAAAATTAAAGACAGGAGAGAGAAGCTTGGAAGAGAGTCTAGAAATGAAGATTATATCAGTAAGAGTACCTAAAAGTGTCAAAAGAGTGGTGAAAATAAAATATGACAGATAAAACCCAAATATTTTGGAATAAACTTAACCAACGATGTAAAGCACTTGTATTCAGAAAATTACAACTCATTGTTAAAAGAAGTCAAAAAGACCTAAATAATTGGAAAAACATTCCATGCTTATGGATTGGAAGACTAAATATCATTAAGATGTCACTTCTACTCAAACTGATACACAGACTCAATGTAATCCCAATAAAAATTCCACCAGCATTTTTAGAATAAATGGAAAACATGATTATCAAATTTATTTGAAAGGGTAAGGGGTGGGAAGCGGCTGTGGCTCAATCAGTAGGGCTCCCGTTTACCATATGGGAGGCCCCGGGTTCGGTTCCCGGGGGCCTCCTGGTTAAGGCAAGCCCGCCTGCACGGCGTGGTTAGCTGACCCAGCGAGCACAAGCAGCAAGGGGGAGATAAATGAATAAATAAATAAAATCTTTAAAAAAAAAAAAAAAAGAAAGGGTAAGGGGTCCTGAATAGCCAGAAACATCTTAAAAAGGAAAAACGGGGAAACGGATGTGGCTCAAGCAATTGGGCTCCCGACTACCATATAGGAGGTCCAGTGTTCAATTCCCAGGGCCTCCTGATGAAGTCAAGCTGGACCACACAGCGAGATGGCCTGTGCAGGAGTGCTGATGCAGCACGATGATGCAACAAAAAGAGACACACAGCAAAGACAATAAGAGATGCAGCAGACTAGGGAGCTGAGGTGGTACAAGAGATTGAGTGCCTCTCTCCCCTCAGGAAGGTCCCAGAATTGGTTCCTGGTGCCGCCTAAAGAGAAGACAAGCAGTCACAGAAGAACACACTGCGAATGGACACAGAGAGCAGACAACAGGGGGGTGGGGGGCAAGAGAAATAAATAAATCTTAAAAAAAAAAAAAGGAAAAACGAAGTTGGAGGACTCTCACTTCTAGACTTTAAATCATATTACCTAGCTACAGTGGTAAAAACAGCATGGTACTGGCATAAAGACAGACACCTAGACCAATGGAACTGAATTGATGGTTCAGAAACAGACCCTCACATAAATGGTCAAGTGATTTTTGACTAGCCTGTCAAACCATCCCAGCTTGGGCAGAACAGTCCATTCAACAAATGGTGCTGAGAGAACTGGATATCCATAAGCCAAAAGAAGGTAAAAGGACCTCAATCTCACACTTTATACAAAAAATTAACTCAAAATGGATCAAAAACCTAAATATAAAATCAAGAACCATAAAGCTTCTAGAAGAAAATGTAGAAAAATATCTTCAAGACCTGGTGGTAGGTGGTGGATTCTTAAAGGAGATACGAGGAGGACTGAGATGAACTACTCATGTTTAATGTATGTAGAAGTTTTAATCAACTTTACTGTAAAAGTGTGGAAATGTACAGAGTTGATGGTAACACATTATAGTGACTAATAGCTGGTTTATAAATGGGAATGTGGCTAAAAAGGGTAGTCTAGGGATGTAAGTGTAAGAAAGCTAGAGAATAATCTAGGGACTGAATAGCACAGTAAAGGATGAGAATTGTGGTTGATGGTACAGATGCAAGAGCATCCTTTGTGAGCTGGAGCAGATGTACATCACTATTGCAGGGTGGCATGGGAAAAATACAACTGGAGTGACCTATGGACTGTAGTTAACGGTAATAATGTAATATTCACGCATCTATGCCAAAGATGTACTGTGTTGATAATGGGGGAGTATGGAAAAATGTGCCAAATGTATGCTATGGACCTGGTAATAATCTGATGATATTATCTCATAATCTGTAACAAATGTTCCACCACAGTGTGGTGTGTTGATAGAGGGGTGTTGTATGGGAATTCTGCACATGTGCATGATTGTTTTGTAAGTTTACAACTTCTATCATAATAATATATTTCAAAAATAATAATAGGGGAGAAATAGACCAAATATAAGATAAGGACTATAGTTATTAGTAAGATTTTAACAATATTCTTCCATAATTTCTAACAAATGTCTCACAACAAGGCAAGGTGGTGGTGGTGGGTTAATGTATGGAACCCCTGTATGATGTTATGTATGTTTGCTTTGTAAGTTCACAACTTTTACAATATACTTATTGCTTATGTATGTTCATGTATAAATGATATAGTAATGATAATAATAGGCTGGGTTGGGGGGGAAATGCACCAAATCTAAGATACTTTGGTTAGTAGTAATATTTTGAGGATGCTCTTTAATCATTAGTTAAAAATGTTTCACAACAATGCAAGGTATTGGTGGTAGGGTGAGGTATGAGAGCCCTGTATGATGTTATATATGTTTGTTTTGTAAGTTCACTGCTATTACTATACACTTATTGTTTATGTATGTTTATGTATGAGTGATATACTTCAATAAATTAAAACAAATAAATTACATATTCTGACACAAAGGAATGCCACTGATACATTAGGGTTCACATTAAAAGAGGATTAAAAAATCCAGCACCGATGTTTTTTTATATGCCTTAAATATGCTGAAAATGGAAATACTTCACCCTCCCAGCCTTTCTGGGTTATCCATTGTATTCACATTTCTGAATTTGATCTCACTTAATTTATTTTATAATGCCAGGCTCTTCTCCTGTGGGAAAGATGTTTGTTATTACGATTAGCAGCCCCTAATACAGAACAGGGTGAAAGCATGGGTTCTGGGGCAGGCTGCAAAGGGTAGACTTCTGGCTCCACCAAGTACTCCCTTATATGACTTAGAGCAAATTATGTCTGCTGCATGCCTTGGTTTCATCATCTGTAAACTGGGGGATAATAACACCCACCTGAGTTTCTATGAGGCTTCAATGAGTTAATACAAAGCTTAAAGGAGTTAAGCAATTAAAACGATGCCCAGCACATAAATGTAGTCAGAAATTAGTTTTTCCCATTTTTGTGTGGCTAGCTAGAAATCATAATTTTATGATGGTTCTAAAAATAGCTTAACCTATCAGTGATAAAGATGTTAATTCCTTGTCAATTCCCTGTCTTTGTTTTGCTGGCAACTTGCACTAGATCTATGTGCAATCGATGCTCCATTTAGCATTCTCCTCTTAGTTGAAAATACATATTTTGGTGAGGAGCGTTCTTCACTTTTTAAGTATGTTTAATATTACCTCTTAATTTTGTCAACCTCAGGGGAAAAAACCTAACATGTAATGGCATTGTGCTGTTTTTGCCAACTTCTCTGTTACAAACAGGTTGGTGCTACATATTTTAATCAACAATTTAATCAACAATGTCAGAGATTTATCCATAAATCTCTAGTGACTATTTTTATAGAATGCAGGTGTCAGACTTTTCTGGTAACTTTTTTTTTTTTTAAGGTTTATTTTGTTTGTTTATTTCTCCCCACCCCTTAGTTGTTTGCACTTGCTGTGTACTATGTCTTTAGGAGGCACCGGGAACTGAACCTGGGACCTCCAATGTGGGAGGAAGGCACCTAATCACTTGAGCCACCTCAGTTCCCTGCTTTGTGTGTCTTTCATTATGTTTTTTCTTCTTGTGTCTCTTGTTGCATCATCTTGTTGTGTCAGCTTGCCACACTTGTCATCGCATCAGCTCACTGTCTTGCTTGTATTCTTTAGGAGGCACTGGGAACCTCTGCTCCCTGCTTTGTTGTGTCTCTTATTATGTTTTTCTTCTTGTGTCTCTTAGTGCATCATCTTGTTTTGTCAGTTTGCCGCGCCTGCCTGTCACACCAGCTCACTGTCTTCTTTCGGAGGCACCAGGAACCAAACTATGGACCTCCCATGTGATAGGCGGGAGCTCAGTCACCTGAGCCACATCTGCTTCCCTCTGGTAACTTTTATAAATATATCTATAGCTTCCTGTTATTGGTTTTGCCATGTTTTTTTTTTTTAATAGAAATTTTGAAAACTTTTAATTCTAGTAACATATAGATAACTCATATGTTTTATTTTTAAAACATCTAGAAGCCAAAACATTTTATGAAAATAATTTTCTTGAAAAGGTAATTTCCTCACTTGACATACCTGATCGAAATGTCAGCATCACTGTATAAATTAGGAACAGCAAGCAGTAGTTGATAAAGCTCTGAAGCATTGGGGTGTTCACTTTGTATCTTTCAGCCAAATACTGGCTGGTGATGGCTGTTCCACATATACACAAGGACAACAACTGACCCAGAGCAATTGTTTTCAAAATATTCCTAGAAAATAAAGGAAAAAATTAGAACAGCTTGCAAATAAATCATACTTTTTTAAAAAACACAAACACATTTTAGTGTTAATCGCTAATGATTCCATGTGGTTCTTTGTTTCACTTTTACTCTATTTCCTTTCTTTTTCTTTTCCTTTTTTTTTTTTTTTCAGGAGGTACCAGGGATTGAACCCAGGACCTCATACATGCTAAGCAGGCGCTCAACCACTGAGCTACATCCACTCCACTATTGCTTACTTCTTAACCACAAAAAAATTAATTGTTGGATTTTAAGAAACATTTTTATTCCTTTTACATTTCTGATTCCCCTTCCCCCACAAAATACATACTCCCTAATGTCACTAGCTATCATTTAGAAATCTTTTTCATGACTTATCTATAGTATACTATTTAATGTGAGGAGGGGAGGCATTTTTTAAAAAAACTCAGCTTTAACTCTAGTTTTAAATCTTCCCTATTCTGTAAACGGTTAGCATTTTCTCATCCTTTCATTCTCCCTGAGACTTGATTTCTTCAACTGCCCCTCCAGAAGCAGTGGTTTCATTGTTGCTTGCACATCAAAATCACAACTTTTTTAAAAATCTCAATGTCCTGCCCAAACCAATCGCATCATAATCTCTGGAGATGGGGGCCCCAGCATCAGTGATTTTCAAAGCTGCCCGGGTGATTCCAATGTGCAGCTACGGTTGAGAATCACAGCTCTGGATACACAGAAGAAAAAGTACCCCCTGCCCTTGGACACTGGAGGAGAGGGGTGCCTTGACAACCAACTACAAAACCAAAAATACTCACAGCTATTACTGGTTAATTTGAGTGAGGGAGTTAGCAGGCACAGGAGAGGTTATGAGAGATTTCATAGAAGAGGTGATTTTTCAGTTAGGTTTGGAAGTATATAATGGCTCTCTAGAGGAGGAAGTAGGGAGAAAGGAATCAAGGAAGAAATAACTATAGGAGCAAATAAATACACAGAGGCACAAACATGCCCTGGTAGGTTCAGGAAACATCAAGTAGCACAGGGTGCCTAGGGCATATGGCACTAGCAGAGCGGTTGAAACCACAGATACTGCCCGACCTTTTCATGTTTTAGATGTGACACAGAAGCCCAGAGAGGGGATGACGATGGCTGTTTAATTTGATTTCCAAACTTGTATTAAATTACTCAGAGGTGGAATTATTTTCTTTTAAGGGATGGGGGACCTCCTGGTGTTTCTTCTAGCCTCAGAATTTTATACTGTTGCCTCTTCTTGAGTTTTTTTCATCTCCTTATTTCTCATTCATTCATTCATTCATTCATTCATTCAACATGTACTTTGTATCCAGAGCTGCTCTAGGCAAAGTGGAAAATACCAAAAGAAGCAGAAAACACAGAACATCTGGTCTAAAGTTTAAAATGTACTCTTTCCTCTGGAACGTTTGTTTCAGTAATCTGCAACTAGCCTCAAACCATCCTAGCAGAGGGGGAGAAAGAGGAAGGCGCTGGGTGAGACAACCCCTGAATGCACTTGTTGAGCACCTACTAGGTGCCAGCCAAGAAGATACAAAAATGAACAAGCATCTGTTTCTGAAGGTCTCAAATTCTACCAGGGATAATGAGTCATATGAACTTATAATTAGGGTACAGCAAGACAAGTGCTAAAATGGGTTAGATTTAGAAAAGCTAAAGGCAGGCAGGCAAGGTGAGGAATGGCATTCCAGGCAAAGAACAGCAAAGGCACAGGCACAGGGCCTAAAGCCATGTGGCACATTCAAGGATTTCAAGTTGGCTGGTGTACAGAGAAATGGCAGCAGATCAAGAAGGGCCTTACATGCAATGCAAAAGTGGGTATCTTATCTTGCTAGTGGTGAGATCACTGAAAGCTTCTAAATAGGAGGGAGTAAAGTGATTAACAAGGCAGGAATTGAGCATTCTTAGGTTTCTGGCTATGTGATAGCACCAAAGCCTTACCCTTAATTCCTAACATGGAAACCAACTATGGTGGTTTGAAGCTGTATGTATTAAACTTAATCCATTCCTTGAGTGTGAACCCCCTGTAAGTAGGGCCTTTTGATGAGGTTATGTCAGTTAAGGTGTAGCCCACCTCGATCAGGATGAGTCTTAATCCTACTAGTGGAGTCCTTTATAAGCAGAATGAAATTTGGACAGAGAGAAAGCCAAAGGGAGCAGCCAGAAGCTGAATTCAGTGGAACCCAAAAGACAACAGAGAGGCAGGAGAGGCTGCCATGTGCACTGCCATGTAACAAAGGAGCTAAGGCCCAAGGATCACCAGCAGTCAGCCCCAGAACCTCCATAGTCTTTGGGAAGACAGCATTGCTTTAATGATGCCTTGATTTGGACAAATCAAGATGGAAAGTTAACAGACATGAAAAAGTCTAGAATAAGACCCAGTTTTCTGTACTGGACAAGTGGACAGAGAACAACAGGGTTAATCAAGATCCTGAAGACAGTAGGAAAAGGCACATTTGAAGAGGATAATTTCATTTTGGACATGCTGGATTTGGGTCAATCATGAGACAGGCACAAAAAATATCTAGTAGGCAGTCTGGAGCTGGGAGAAATTAGGCTGAAGAAATAAATTTGGGAATCATGTGCATAAAAATTATTAGTTGAAGTTATGGCTATAAATAAAATCACGAAGGCAAATAACCAAAAAGTGAGAAGAAAGGAGGGTGAGCAAACCACTCTGAGAAATATCAACATTTAAGGTGCTGAAGGAGAGAAAAATTAGAGATGGAGATGGAGCTTGGCCAGAGAGCTGGGGAGGGAACTAGGAAGAAAGAGCACGATGGAGGCCAAGGGAAGATGCAGGACTGCTTTCCAGTTTGGGCCATGACAACTGTCTCCTAACTGTCCTTCCTGATCCACACCTCTGTCCCCATAACCAGTCTCCACACTTGAACAGAAGTCATGTCTATGAATATTAATCTGATAGGATCATTCCCATGACAAAAACCTTTCAGTGGTTCCACTTTGCCCTTAGAATAAAGCTAAACTTTAAAATGGCCTAAAAGACATGCCACAATCTGACCCCTGTGTATCTCTCCTGCCTCATCTCAGACTACTCTCGCCAGCTCATTTATATTTTAATTTTTAAAATTTCTTGTACAATCTTTAAAATACAACAAAGTATAATATATAAACAACAAGTATCTATGTATCTACCAGGCAGCCTAAGAAATAAAATGCTGAAACATCAACATATCCCCCTAGTGTTCTCCCCAATTTCTTAGCCCTCCAGAGGTTAATACAGTCCAGAACTTGGTAGCTATTGTTCCCATGCATTTCTATACATTTTACAATTTATGTAAGTATCCTTAAGCAATAAATAGCATTTTAAAAAACAAATTTTACTTGTTTTTAAGCTTTATATAAACGGCATCATACTATATGTATACTTCTGCAACTTGCTTTTTTTTTTCACTTCTAGATTCAGGTAACTTTATTATTTATTTATTTTTAATTTTTTAAAAGATACTTAGATTACATAAATGTTACATTAAAAATGTAGGGGATTCCCATATGTCCCACTCCCTCCCCCTCCCACACTTTCCCACATTAACAACATCCTTCATTAGTGTGGTACATTTGTTACAATTGATGAACACATATTGGATCATTGCCACTAAGTGTGGATTATAGTTTATATTATAGTTTAAACTCTCTCCCACACATTTTTGTAAGTTATGATAAGATATATAATGGCCTGTATCCATCACTGCAACATCATTCAGGACAATTCCAATGTCCCAAAAATGCCACCATATTACATCTATTTTTTTTTTAAAAGATATTTAGGTTATATAAATGTTACATAAAAAATATAGGGGATTCCCTTATGCCCCGCTCCCCACACTTTTTACATTTTCCCACATTAACAACATCCTTCATTAGTGTGGCACATTCATTGCAATTGATGAACACATTTTGGAACATTGCCACTAAGCACAGATTAAAGTTTACCTTGTAGTTTACACTCTCTCAACTTGCTCTTTGATCAACACTGCTTAAGAGAGTCATCCATATATTGAAAAGTTTGTTCCTTTCCACTTATGTATTAAGTACTTCACTACATATGTCACACTTTCTTAATCCATCCTCTGTTGAATAGGTTGTTTTTCTTTTTTTTTTCTCTTATAAAAATGCCTATATAAACATTCTGGCATATGCCTCCGGTGTAGATATCTAAGAGTTTTTTTAAAAACTTGTGCAAACAGGTTATAGATGTGCTAAAATAATCCCCTCAGCACTCAGAATGGCCTGGGGTGGGGGGCACCCAAGGCATCTGGAGAGATTCCAGCCAGTTGCCATTTGATGGAAACAGTAAACTCAGAGAATATCCTACTAATATAATGACTTTCTCTTGGTGTCCTGAAGTTTAAAAGAATCATTTGCTGTGGAGATATATCTAAGAGTTGAATTGCTGGTCTTAGGCTGTAAGCATTTTCAGCTTCGTTTTTCTACATTGCTCTCTAAAAGATTATATTCCTTGGTGTAGTTTAGCCTGTTACCTTGAAAGGGAAGGAACCTCCACCCTCAAGGGGGAGGAATACTGTTAGGAACTGGCCAAATCCAAAGGCATTTTATTAGGCTATTGAAGACATTTTCACCAAGCAGAGCAAAGGTTTAAGGATATGCTCCCACTGGGGCAGTTTTCTTTCTGGGGCTACTCCACCTGCCTCAGACTGATGAGGTAAGTCAGGTCCAGGGGTGCCTGCCTCTTTCTCTTGTGCTTGCTTCTTCCTGAAGGAAGCATGGTCTGCACTGATTCTGGATTTTAGGTTGCCCTATCCTATTAAAAAGGAATTCATTCCTTTGTCCAGTATAGTGTGCCAGGAATCTATAGCAGTATGGGGCCAAAGCCAAAGAATGAAAACATGCATTCGTTTCGTGTCTTTGTCCTCAGTCACATACTTCCCCTTAGGAATCATGTGGGGAAGGGTAGATAGTGGAGGAAATGTTTCAAAATTCCCTGGATTTCATTGTTCAGTCAGTATCCTCATGGCACATATTCTCAACATCATCCTCACAACAACCCGAAAAAGTATTATCACTTTCATATTACAGGTGGGAAAAATGAGACTCAGAGTGTTCCATTATTCATACTTAGCCATAAAGCAAAAGATAAAGGGCAAGTGAAAGGCAATAAAAGAACAAGTCAGAGCTCTTAATTATTAAGACTGGATTGGGGGGGGTCAAAATTTTCTAATTAGGGATGTGTGTTTTTAACTTTTTATTTTGAAGTAACTTCAAACTTACAGGAAAGTTGTAAAACTAATACAAAAACAATACATAGAACTCCTGTATACCCCTCACCCAGATTTACCCTTTTAGCATTATGCAATATATATTCTATCATTCTGTCTATCTAAACATTTGAGAGTAGGTTGCGTACATCATGCTTCTCTAACACTAAATGCTCACTACGTAACCACCTTAAATACAGCTATCAAGTTCAAGACATTTAACATTAATATAAAGCACACAGTCCATTTTTCAATTTTTTAAGTTGTCCCAATAATGTCTTCTTTTTTTTGTATGGGATGGAAGTTTGTTTGTTTATTTTAGTAGCATATATACAACTTAAAATTGTATATAATTCAGTGGTATTAATTACATTCACAATGTTGTGCTACCATAACAATCATCAATTACTGAAACTTTTCTAAAAGCCCAAACAGGAATCTATATCAATTAAGCTTTAATTTCATTTCCTATCCTTCCCCTAGCCCTGGTAAGCTGAGTTCTAGTTTCTGACTCTATGAATTTGCATATCCTAACTATCAATGAAATCATACAATATTTGTCTTTTTGTGTCTTGCTTATTTCAGTCGACATGATGCCTTCAAGATTCACCCATGTTGTTGAATGTATAAGGATTTCATTCCTTTTCATGGTTGCATAATATTACATTGTATATATATAGCACAATTTGATTATCCATTCATCTGTTGATGTACAATTGGGTTGCTTACGTCTTTTGATAAGTGCAAATAATGCTGCTATGAACATTGGTGTACAAATATATATTTGAGTCCCTGCTTTTAATTCTGTTGAGTATATATACCTAGAAGTGGAATTGCCGAGTTATATAGTAATTCTATACTTAAATTCCTGAAGAACTGAGAAACTGTTTCACTCAGCACCTACACCATTTCACATTCCCATCAACATTGATTGCGTGTTCCTGTTTCTCCACATACTCTCCAACACTTGTGTTTTGTTTTGTTTTTTAATATTCTAGTTTCTAGTGGATGTGAAGTGGTATCTCATTGTGGTTTTGATTTGTATTTTCCTAATGGCTAATGATGTTGAACATCTTTATATGCTTTTTTTGCCATTTGAATATCTTCTTTGGAGAAATGTCTATTTAAGTCTTTTGTCCACTTTTTGATTGGTTTGTCTTTGTGTTGTTGAGCTATAGGAGCCCTTTATATATTCTGGACATTAAACCCTTAACAGATACGTGGTTTCTAAATATTTTCTCCCTTTCTGTAGTTTGTCTTTTTACTTTCATGAGGAAGTCCTTAGATGCACAAGTTTTAAATTTTGACAAAGTCCCATTTATCTTTTTATCTAGTTATATATTGAGGATACAGTACCAATGGGTTTCATATATACCCATTTAGTTACCTTTACTGAGGATCTTCACTTTTTCCTACTGCTCCAAGCTATTCTCTCCTGTCTTTTCCTTACAACCTGAAGAACTCCCTTCAGCAGTTCCAGTAGGGCATGTCTTTTGGTGATGAATTCTGTCAGCTTTTGTTTATCCATAAATGTCTTAAACTCTCCCTAATTTTTGAAGGACAGTTTTACTGGGTAAAGATTTTTTGGCTTGCCGTTTTTTTCTTTCAGTACCTTGAATATTTCATACCACTGCCTTCTCACCTCCATGGTTTCTGAGAAGAAACTGGCACTTAGTATTATGGAGGATCCCAAGTATGTGACAAATCACTTTTTCTTGCTACTTTCAGAATTCTCTCTTTAATCTCTGGCATCTGACATTTTGATTACTATGTATATTAGAGTAGGTCTATTAGAGTTTATCCTGTTGGAAGTACATTGTGCTTCCTGGCCATTCATGTTTATGTCTTTCATAAGAGTTGGGAACTTTTTGGCCATTATTTCCTCAAATAGTCTTTCTACTATTTTTCCCTTCTCTTCTCCTCCTGGGACTCCCATGATGTGTATGTTGGTACATTTCATGCTGTCATACAGGTCCCTTAGCCTCTACTTAGTTTTTCTACTATTTTCTCTCTCTATTCTTCCAACTGTATGATTTTGATTGTCCTGTTTTCTAGTTCACTGATTCTTTCTTCTTCCTGTTCAAATCTGCTGTTGTATGCCTCTAGTGTATTTTTAACCTCCATTATTGTACTTTTCATCCCCATAAGTTCTCTTATGTTTCTTTTTAAAGTTTTGATTTCTTTTTGTTCACACATTGTCTTCTTTATTATATCCACTAGCTTTATATCCATATTTACTTTATTTCTATCCCTATTTTCCCTTCTTGAACTTCTTGAATTATTTGTTTGAACTTCTTTGATTGGTTGTTCCAAAGTCTGTGTTTCTTCTAAAGTTTTAATTTGTGCCCCTGAATGAGCCATATTTTCCTGTTTCTTAGTATAGCTTGTGATTTTTTGCTGATGTCTAAGCATCTGATTATTTTGATGTGTGAACTCTGAAAGTCAGTCTTCCATCTTGCCTAGAACTTTATTGTAGATTGGCTGTGTATTAAAGCTCTTCTTCAATGCTTGGTCCATCTTATACTGAAGCTGTTCTGATTTTCTCAGGTTTCCTGTACCTCTTTCTTGCCCTGGACATGCTGAGCAACTTTCAAGATTGCCCCTTTATATGCAATTGTTTCACCACCAAGAGAAGATTTCCTTTCCTCTGTTCCTTCTCTGGGAGTCCTGGGTTGCTCTGTTTGTTTTTGTGTAGATTTTCCTCCACAGCAGCTATGGTTTTCTCAACTGCTGTCCCTCTATTCAATAGAGGAAAGCTCATTGACCTCTATTCATTAGAATTTTCAATCATGAGGCCCAGTCTGCCTTGAAGCAGATAAGTATGCCCTTTTTTCCATGAGCTTTTCTGCCTCTGGTAACATATACATTAAGGTATCTGTTAGAGTTTCCCCCTTACAAAATTTGCAATAATTGACAGGTCATAGGACCATGAATCAATGACCCTGTGGCATGGGTTGAGGAAAGGCAGCCTCCAGCCATAGCCCACTTAACCAATTGAGCAAGCCATAGCCTATGAGCAGCTCATCCCCTCCCAAGAATAAACAAAAAGGAGCAGATAAGAGCCATCACTCCCTCCCCAACCCCTCCCACATTCCAAGACCTCCTAACCCACACCCCCTAGCCATTTGGCCCCAGGCTGTACTCAGTTTCCCTGCCTAATGATGTACTGTATAAATTCATATCCACCACCTTCCACGGGTGGGCTGAAGTCTGTCTTAAGACCCCCTCCATTGGGAGAGCTTCCCGATAACTTCCTGCCTGCAATCATCAGTCTTTGTGTCCCAGTGAGCACCGTTGCCGCTGCCCAGAGAACCCATCCAACACCGGACACCGAATCATAGCTGGGTGAGTCAAGGATTTCTCCGCGGGAGGACCCTGCTCTCTCTCCTTTCCTGTTGTCCAGGACAACCTGCTAAAAAATCCCTAGCACTAGGTCAGTGATCCTCACTTCCCTGAGGGCCACGGTGGGCAGTACACCTGCATCCTCATGGGAAGAGACCCCTTGGTTCCACATACGTCCAGATCCAAGCACAGTCTCCCGTTTCCTTGGGTGATTTCCGACTGATTCGGGGACGCCTGTCTCATTCAGAATCTCCCCTGTTCTTTCCTTTTTAGAGATCCTTAGTCTCACCCACACCACCTAAAATGGGGAATTCAATTTTGGCCCCCCCCCCAAGAAAAAACCATGCCTCTGGGTTGTCTCCTTCATAACCTTAAAAGTCTGAACCTGGAAGGAGACATCAGGCCTAAAAAGCTCATCTTCTATTCGACCTCTGTGTGGCCACAATACAAATTGGACAATGAAAGTCAATGGCTGGAGAACAGCACTTTCAATTTCCAAATTCTCTGAGACTTAGAGAATTTCATCCAGTACATCGGCAAGTGGTCAGAAATTCCTTACATTCAGGCATTTCCTTTCCTTTGTAATCATCTCTCCCTTTGCCAATCCTGTTCCTCTTATCAGATCCTTCTTTTATACCAAAAACTCTCTCAGAAACTTTCTTTCTCCTCCTCTCTCACTCCCTACAACCTCTGAAAATCTTAACTTCAATCTGGCAGACCAGGGTCCCCCGACTTTCACCCATCATCATACAGGTGCCTGGGGCCCAGTGCTCGCCTCCCCTCCCCGCCTCTCCCCACCTTCCACACACACAAAACCCTTCTTCTGACTCAGATCCCTCGGATCACACCCCTCCTCCACTACTGTATGCCTCATCAGTGCCCCCTGAACTTGCTCCATCCTCCTTCCCTTTCCCCACCCCTCTCCCTGGGCCCGCTCCCTTCTCCCCACCCATCACCGGCTCTGGAGCCCAAGTCCCCCCTCTCCAGACTCCTTTTCTAGCTCCTGTCCTCTCTCTCCAGAGTGGCCCGGACAGAAAGCATTATGTGCGTTCATGTCCCCTTCTCCCTCTCTGATCTCTCCTAAATCAAACACCATCTTAGAACCTATTCCTCTGATCCTTCTCATCTTATCAAAAATTTCAACACCCAGCTGTCCCTAATAATCTTACTTAACAAACCTACAATTGCTCACCTCTTACAAGTAAGCTTTTAGCTAACTCCTAAGTCTAAGTATACTCCTAAAAAGCAATGATACAAAATATATGTGTTAAATCCTGTCTATCTAAACTGCTGAATTAAAGCTTAACTGCATTTCTAATGCTCAAATATTCCTAACTGTTGCTGATTGCTAGTAAAATGGTTTAAATCTTAAAAGCAGTAAAATGAAAGTTATAAAATAACAAAAAGCCTAAAAATAGCCATACCAAAGCAATAAGAATTAGGAGTCAAGTTACTGAGCTTTATGTTTCTGTCGGTGTGTCTTAACTCTTTTTGTGTTTGTCTGTTTGTTCAGTGTATATCATAATACCTCCGGATAGTAATATTAAATTGACACATGAAAATTCTTAAAAGAGCTCTATTCAAATGGCCAAAAATCAAATAAGCACTTATATTAATAAGTATGAATGCTAATAAGGTAAATTTGCATTGTGTATATTAAATCTTTAAAATGATGAAAATCGTATGTCTTGACTAATGAAATTACTGCAAATCTCTTCATAAAAAATAGTTCTTACCTAAATTGAAATAAATAGTTTTTCTTCACAGAATGAAATGAAAGATGTGAAACTTAAATGGCTATTGAAAGAAGTAAAAAGTTTGTAGGAATGCTGGCTGAAATTTGATAAATTTGCTCAGGAAAGTGTGTTTTGTCCTAAGATAAGATGGCTGGTTTTCATAAAATATGTAGGACAAAACTTGAATGCATATGCATTATATATTATAGGTTGGATGGAAAGTGTTTAAAAGTCTTAATTATTTAGCCCTCTGTTAATCAAAGTTGTACCAGTACAATGTTCATGCATAAAATTCCTGAAAATCTAAAAATGTTTATAGTGTTGTTAATAAAAATGTTATGTGTCACAGAAACAACCTCTCCACCTAGAAATAAAGAAGCAGATGCCTTAGCTCATGTTCATCTGATTTGCCCCACCTCTGCTAAAAAAGCACCTTTATGGCTGCAGAAAAAGAGTGGCCACTGAGGGCTGCCAGAGGTGGTGAATAACAATACATTATCATGAATTAAAGTAACACCACTGCTGTCTGCAGCAGTCTCAAATATAGCTCATTTTTTGCAAGAAATTAATATCCAGTTATGTCATTATCACTTTGTTTTAAAACTTGCTAAGTCTTTCTTTAGTATCTCTTTAGGCAAATCAGTCCAGCCTGCACTCACCTTCATGTGAGAGGCCTACAGTGGATTTTGCAGCTTCCCCAAGGCTGTGTGCATGGCCCAGCCACCTGTCCTGGCCTGGTGGCAGAGATTCTGGCTGCCTGGAAAAAACCTGTGGCTGTAACCCTATTGATGATATTATGCTAACTAGTAATCCTTTTTTCAGAATTAAAAGGAGCATTAGAGACAATGATATCTTATCTTAAGAGCCTGAGATGGGCAAACAATTGGGACAAGCTACAAAGTCTCAGCTGTCTATCAAAGTCTTAAATGTTTAGTTAAGTAAAACAAGAACTGTATCCTCTGCTGTAATTGATTGGGGTACTGAAAACCATTCATCCCTCATTTAGCTCATTTAGCTGGGAGACTAAAACCAAGGTTGTGCATGGAAATGAGAAAAAAAAAACCCAGCAGGCTGCTTTTTAGAGGGCAATGGCGTAAGTTTAAGCAGTAAATGGGGTGGTGAACCTTAACTTACCCTGTATATTGGATGTAGCCAGGACCAGTATTGGCTTTGGGTGGGGTCTGGGGCAGAGGCGACATTCTAAACAAATACCCCTTAGGCTTTAGTCACAATTGCGAGAAGAAGCCAAAGTACAAGACAGGAACAACGAGCTGTTGCGGGCTGCCCTTCCAGGGGAAGAGAGATCTGTGGAAGAACATCTGGGACGCCTACCAGCTGCGACAGGTAGCTGTCTATCATGTCCCTGCCCCCTCCTCTAGCATCTCTCTTGAGTAAGATGCCCCCACAAAGATCCAGAGCCACACCATTGAGACCCAAAATCAGCAGAGTGGCCCCACCAAAAAGGCAAACATCATGGATACCAGACCTTGTGGTGCCCGGCCCAGCAGTTCCCACTGCCTGTCACTAGCCAGCAGCTCATGAACATCACCCCCGAGTGTCCTTCGTGCTCACTCCTGCTCTCAGAAGGGGCAAGGTGTGCTTTCAGTGCTGCAGACGCTGCAAAGGGACTCTTGTAATTCGTTGCTGGGGGCTGCAGCCATAGCTCCAGTTCAGATGCTAACAGCAAGACCAAGAAGGCACTAAAGTCAGGAGGTGAAGTGCCAGCCGCCCCACAGCCCAAAAAGAGGAAGTAATAATAATTTGTTGTTGCCTATGCATCACACTATACAAACTGGGAGAAAATAAAATCATTTTAACCATAGGCCTATGCAGCCCTCTGGTTGGGAATCTTAAATCCATGAAAAATTAAAAATCACTCAAAAACAGTGTTATGAAACCACAGTTAATAATGAAGTCTCCCATTCCCACTAAAACTCTATGTGTGTAAGCCCACCAAATTATGTAATTTCACTGTCAACCATTAATGTTCAATGTTGAATATATAATCTTATTATTCCTTCTCCTCAGACTCCTGGAGGCAATAACCTCACAGCCCACCCTAAATTTCATGGTTAATTCCTATCCTTGCCACAATTATAACTCTCATTTTCCTCATATCAGCAGGTCCATACATCTTCCATGCAATAACTCAGTTTATCCAAACAGCCGTGTGAGATGTCACCCATGATCATGTACATGATCTTCTCCCGCTGCAAAAATACAGTGCCAGCCGCCAGGCCAGAAGCCACAATATCTCAACGCTGAAAAGGGAACAGTAACTGAATCCCACAATGCTTCTTTTTTTTTTTTAAAGATTTTATTTATTTATTCATTTATCCCCCCCTTGCTGCTTGTGCTCGCTGGGTCAGCCAACCACGCCGTGCGGGCGGGCCTTGCCCTCACCAGGAGGCCCCGGGAACCGAACCCGGGGCCTCCCATATGGTAAACGGGAGCCCTACTGATTGAGCTACAGCCGCTTCCCCAACAATGCTTCTTAACAGCAGGAAGCAGCCAGATGACCGATGCCCACCTTCCCACTCTCCCTCTCCACACAACCATATCAAAAAGAGTTGGGAACGTTAGCCCCATTTAGCAAAATAATCCCCTGCGACCCCATTTGGTGCCAGCAGGTCTCTCCTGCCCCATAGCAGATGACCCCAAACCCCCACCCCTGTCCCTAATTCAACAGGAAACTTGTTGAACTGGGCAGGTAGAAGAAAATCTTAAAATTTCAAAAGAAAACAAATCATTCAGAGGGCCTGAGACAATAGCTATGGAAATCAATCCTAGTTATCCTCATTTCTCTCTTACTTCTCCTTAACCTAAAACCAACCTTTTGCCCATTATAACACCACTACTGTTAGTATTGCTGCTGCTTCTCTTTAATCCTTGTCTCTTAGAGCTTCTCCTTGGATTTACACGCCAAATCATAAAATCAACAACTCTGGAATATGCTAACGGCATCTTCTCGCTACATGAACGCCAATACCAACATTTTCTGGACCAGAAATCAGAACCCACTGGACAGAACAGAAAGGAACTCTTCGCCAACAGGAAGTAGCCAGACTGAGTCAACGTCCCGAATTCCCTCACCCTTCTGTTCTGCCCAGTATGCCCATTACTTAGGTCCTTCACCATATATATATATAATCAAAGAGTTAGGATTGCAAGAGTTTCCCCTTACAAGATTTGCAATGACTGACAGGTCATAGGACCTGCATCAATGCCCCTGTGGCACAGGTTGAGGAAAGGCAGCCTTCAGCCATAACCTACCAAACTCATCCCCTCCCAAGAATAAACAAAAGGGAGCAGATAAGGGCCATCACTCCCTCCTCAACCCCTCCCACATCCCAAGACCTCCTAACCCACACCCCCTGGCCATTTGGCCCCAGGCTGTACTCAGTTCCCCCCTATTGATGTACTATATAAATTCATATCCACCACCTTCCACGGGTGGGCTGAAGTCTCTCTAAAGACCCCCGCCATGCCGGGGGGGGGGGGCTGAAATCTATTCTTCAGACCCCCTCCGTTGGGAGGGCTTCCCAATAAACTTCCTGCCTGCTACAGTCAGTCTCTGCGTCCCTGTTTTTCTCTAACAGTATCCTGCCCCAGGGAGCCAGATGAGATCAAGACTTCATTTGCATGCTCCAGCAATTAGAGTCCGGGTTGCGTGTGTGCACACTTGCCAACAGTTCCGCCATGGGTCTCTTTAGTTTCCGGAGGGCCCTTTTGTATGTGCACACTTGCCACTTAGGCTCTGCCCTGGGTCTGTGTGGCCGGGGGTCCCCTGCCTGAATATGCGTGGGGTTCTAACTCACTGCTATGAGAGGCGTGTGGTCCACAACTACAGGAGGTGCCCAGGCCAGGGCGCTGCTGCTGTGGGACTCTTAAGGCACACAGGCCCAGTGAAGGGGCAGGGTCCAAACTGGCAGGTGTTCTTTGGTTTTGTTCCCCGCAATCCCCCATATCAGCATTTGTGGTGTCTTTCTCCAGTCTCTATCATCCTCCAGATTTCCAAGCTAGTGGGAGTTACCCTTTTATTAGTTGTTTCACAGGGGAAATTTTTCTGGAGGTCTCTTATATTGCCATCTTGACAAATTAAGCTTAAAGAAAAGGATTTGGGCTAAGTTCTCCTCCTCCCTGGAAGAAAGCCTCAGAATCACAGAATTTGGCACTAATGCTCACTTTTTTTTAAGTTGAGAAGACTGAAGCCCAGAGGAGGGAAGTGTTTTGTTTAAGCTCTTACAGGAGCAGAGCCAATGTCCATCTTTTCTGACCACCAGATATCTTCTTTCCCACATACAGCACACCATCTTGGAATAATAAGTGAACTCAGACCAACAGTCAATATCTTCCCACATTCTGTATCTCTCCCCATTTTTCTGTGCCAACATCCTTCACTCTCATTCACATTTCCATTATGATTTTACAACAGAGCTTATATCAGAATACCCCTTCTTCAGAGGGTCCTTACATCCCACCTTGCAGGCATGAAAGAATGATTCTAGCCTGATTTTTTTTCCTGACAGTGTTAACACAGCTTCCCTGTATATCACAGGGGAGTCAGATGTACAAAGTACAAGGCACTGTAAATCTAATCCAGTGGCTAATAACCTAATTGAATTCAGAAAAAAAAATTTGCGTCCCAAAATGTACTTAGAATCAACGACAGATTTGAAATAAGTGAGAACAAGAAATGTGTAAGCACAAAGCCCTGTTCACAAACTGACAAGGTTCCTCTAGTAAGCTCATATTTTGCATTCTAAAATAGCACAATTTAGCAAGCTCTTTTCCAACTATAAAACATTACCATCTTCTTTAAAAAGGAGAGGCACAAATTGAGTACAGAGATTTAAAGTTACAGGAAAGCACTTTTCTTGGCTCCAAATCATAACGACCTCATCTATAATGGAAGGGGCAAGAGAGCAAGAGCGAGAGCGAGAGAGAGAGAGAGAGCAAGCAAGCTGGCATGAGAGAAGCTGGAGGAAGCAGGGTCAAAAAAGGGGGGAAATAACAGAAAGAAACACTCAACTTGTAAAGGGAGACAGCAAAGACCTCAAAACAATATTTGCTGCTCATGCCTTCACGTTTAAGAATTAGTTTTTCACTGCAAGGTCCTAGTTTCTATGACTTCTGAACAGGGGGGCTATCTATACCATCACAAAACCTGTCCTCTCTAAGCGAAGCTGCCAGAGGCAACATGCATCTAATCGTGGGATACGGTTTTTAAAAGGAACTTCCAATGCAGTGAACTTCAATTGCAGGATATGGTCCACCCCAAGACACGTTTCCCAAGGTGGCTTCACACTGTGAGAATCAGGCCACCAGAAAGCACAGCAAACAATAGCGAGGGATCACTGAGGATAGGGGCGGGAAAACAGGTAGAAGACAAGGCTGAGTAAGGGTCACTTCTGACTATGTTACAGTTTGGATACATTCTATGCCTGCAGAAAACAGTTTTTTAAGACACTTTATTTCCTCTCTTCTTTCTTCCAGGAAAACTGAAGCACACATCTTAACACCCCTCCCATTCTATAACACTCCTACACAGGCTTTCCAATGAAAACATACCTTCTTTCATTCCTTTATTCATCAGTAGGTCATGTATTCATCAAAGTCTATTGGATGCCTAAAGGTGTCAAGTGCTAGGGATTTGGAATTTGCTGGTCCCAGACCCTAACTCCCCAGACCAGATCAGGTGGCTTAGCTCTGTGCGAAGACAAAATACCCCATTCCCCTGTAACAACACCCACCACCCCAAGCCCTGACACTGCACCTAACCCCCCCCATCCCTCTGCCATTGTACCCACTACCACATCCTGGTCATTGTACTCACCACCCCATCCCCGTGTCACCATACCCTCCACCCCACCCCGTCACGGCACCCACATCATCCCGTCACTTCATCTACCACCCCATCCCACAACACTACACCCACCCCATGTTGCCCTGCCATTGCACCCACCATCACATTCCCTATCACTGAACCCACCACCCCATCCCGTCACCACACCCACCACCCCATGCCTCCGTCACTGTACCCACCACCCTATCCCATCACTGCGCCCACCACTCTGCTTGTGGCTCTTCCCTCACATTCTAAACTCTGAGGGGACAGGGACATTATCTCCCCCACGATTAGCACAGTGCCTGGCACATAGAAGGTGCTTAAAGAACATTCACCATTGCTGAACCTCTTAAGGAGTTTCCTCCTTAATTCAGGGGACAGACCGACCAGATAAAATGGGAAAGTGTTAAAATAGAGTTGTGTATGCAGCCAAGGAGAAGGAAGGGTCGAGACCACTCAGAAGATTCACGGATAATGAGACCCTTGATCACAAACCAGAAAAGGGAATAATTTCCAGGAAGATTCAGGAATGGGGGAATGACTATAATATGGTGTTTTGCCTAATTTAAACACTAGTTTTATATAATATATACATGAGACACTATTATGGTATCCATCCATTTCTTTAGCTCATCTTCATTTGTAACTTCAAGTTAAACCATCAGTTCTTTCCCTGGGTGTATATTAGTATCATAGTGTGGGGCAGGGGCTAGCTTTTAAAAAACTCTGACAGCAGGATCAGAGCACAAACTAGATTCTCAGAGCTGAGGCCCAAATATCAGTATATTTTAAAAAGCACCCTAGATAAATCTAATCTGCAACCAGGATTGCAAAGCACTGAATTATTCTCCCCTTTTTATTTGAGGGGGTAAAAAAGCATTCAAAATGACTGATAAGATGCAGCGTTTGAATGTAAATCACACATTTTTTTCTTCACTTTATGTTTCAATAAATCAGGGCTGCTAGGTTGCACATTGTCAGCTGGTGGCAGGATTTAGCATTAGAGCTACAAGATTTCTATGGAGCAGAGCTACTCTGAGGAGATTTTAAAATCCATCATGTCTGCCACCCATACGTATACTGATAGAATAATAACTTACAACACTTCTATAAAAATCGTATTACAAATCAGAAAAGAAATACTCATTTAGGGCAAAACCTCACATTTAGCAAATAGATTATCTAGTATATTATTACTAGAGCATTTAAAATTAAATTGGAAACAAGCTAGAAAATAAATTACAAGTACTTTTTTTTTTACATATTGACTAGGTTAGATGACCTATTACATTCTTTCCATCTCTACATTTCTATGATTTAAACAGCTAGTTATTAATGCACCATCAATCTAACAAGCATAAGTAGCAGTTTTGAAGGACCCACTTTTTGATGTTAAAAAGGCATATTCAAAAAATGTGGCTAAGAAGGCCAAATTTCAATGAATAGAAAATACAGTAGTATACATCATTACCTTAAAAGAAAGACCTGATCCTTTTTAACTATAGGAAAGGAAATCCATGCTTTCTTTTTCTCCATTGGATTACGTCTTACTCAGTAAATGCTTATTAAGTAATTGAATAAGTGCTGCAAGTAATTACTGAGATTCCATAATGTTATAATGCAAAGTAGACAAATATTGTAGAAAGGAGACCCTTAGAAGTGAACTCAAGGAATGTCTTGGTGGGAAGAAAATGAGCTTGGCAGATAGATAAAACTAGGGTGTAGATTTAGGTTAAACATGAAAGAGAAAAGAAACAGATGCAGGCAAAGGAAAACAGCGATTTGTATCACGTTTTGTTTTTTGAGGGGCTGGTAGAGACTGCACCCCAGAAATGGCCTTTCAGAGAAGAACATGCCTTCTGAATACAGTGACAAGAACCCCAGACCAAATCAGGGACCTAACTCCACTACCTGTTAGTGCCGCGAAGTCGAGTGTTAGTTAGCTTCTCCAAGCCTGTTTCTTTTTTTTTTCCAAGTGGGTGTAATACCGCCTTTATGGGTTTATTTTAAGAGTTAACGGATGTAGCCTATGTCAAAGAACCTAGCACACACGTCCACCCTAGACACTCAATGAACCGTATTTCCTTCCTTCCTCTGGCCCACCCAGCCTGTTGGTAACCGCTCATCCAACAGAACATTCTGCAATGAAGGAAACGGCCTCTCAATACACCATCCACTACATCAGTCACTAGACACATGTAGTTATTGAGCACTTAAATATGGCTAGTGTGAATGAGGGACAAATTTTCAATGTTATTTAATTTCAGTTCATTTCTATTTAAATCGAAATAGCTACACGAGGCTAGAAGCTGCCATCCTGGACGGTGGAGCTCTGGTCCAGCATTGTGCAACAGAATTTTCTGCAATGATGGAAATGTTTGAGAAGTGGCTACTGAGCATGGGAAATGTGGCTAGGTTGAATGAGGAAGTGAACTTTTTATTTTATTTAGCTTTAATTTACATAGCCACGGAGGGCTAGTGTCAATAGTAACGAGGAGCTCAGCTTTAGCCCAGTGCTTCTCAGATTGCAACGTGATGTGAATCACCAGAGGATCTTGTTAAACTGCAGATTCTGGTGTGGAAGGCTTGGAGAGAGGCCTGAGGCTCTGTGAGGCCATGAAGCATACTTTGAGCAGCAAGGATCTAGAGCTGTGCTTCCAAGTCTGGGGGATCTCAACCACGAGGGATCGATGGAAGTAGTGAAAGCAATCCATGGGCTGTCCAGGAACTGTTTTTGACACTTCAGAAAGTTTAACAGTACTTCTGATCATTGGAGGTAAGAATGCAAAAATGACACAATCCCTATTTCAGGGGCGAGGGGTGAGGGACTTTGAAAACTGGTAAATAAAGGGAAAGAAGCAAACATTTATTGTGCCTCTCCTATACAAACTGTACTTCAGGGTAATCAAAGAGTTGACAAAAGGGAGTTTGTAGAACTATTGTGACTAATAAATGAAGATGGAATGATAGAAATAGAATTTCATTTACAACCCTTAATAAAATAATGGTTCTAGGCAAATAAACATCTATAGCTTCTAATATAACAAAAAGAGAAACAAGCAAATATGAAGTGTCTCCTGATGAAAGTACACAATACCTATGAGATATTCTTGCAAAGAAATAAAACCTTTAACCTGGAGTCTGTGGACCCGGTCCATGAAAATATTCAGGGGATTTACAAACTTGGGTGGAAAAAACAATGCATCTTGATTTTCAGCAATGTTTAAACTGAAGTTTAACATTCTCTTCAGTTAGTAGTACTACCAGTACCTATGAGTAGTTATGTCTCCCCAAATCACAGATATTTTCATAATATATGGTAATTCTTGCTGAAATTTTGAAATTTACTTACATGCATCACTACTCTGAAATTAGGATAATTATTAATTAGATCCACTGTGAAATCTTGTTATTTAATGTTTTTTTAAAAAGTACATTTATTAATATAAATCAAAATTTGCTTTTTAATACTTCTGTAACTAAATACATATATAAATGATTTACATTATAATCCTATGTAGTTGATTTTATGTATTTTAAAACATTATTCTGAGAGTCCATAGACTTACTCAGTCTCACAAGGGTCACTGGCAAAACAAAACAAAACAAAAAAAAGACACACATACACACACAAACTTTGAACTACCAATGTTTAGGAGAAATCTAAGAATAAAGGACACTGCAAATACCACCACAGGGACACAATGAGCAAATCCCAGAATGTGAGAAACTCCACATAAAAATAAAGTGTTTCTTCAACTAGGTGCTCACTTCAGCATATAAACTAAAACTGGAACAATAAGGAGAAGATTAGCATGGCCTCTACACAAGGATAATGTACAATTTCATGAAGCATTTCATATTTTTAGGTGAACATCATCCTAATACTAAAGTCAGACAAAAATAGCATGAGAAAAGAAAATTACAGACCAATATCCTTTATGAATATAGATGTAAAAAAACTCCCAAACCCAAAGCACATTAAAAGAATTATACACATGAACAAAGAGGGATTTATTCCACGTATGCAAAGGTGGTTCAACATAAGAAAATCAATTAATGTAATATATACCACATTAACAGAATGAAGGAAAAAAATAAACCCATGATCATCTCAATTAACATAGAAGAAGCATCTGATAAAATCCAGCAGCCCTTCTTGAGAAAAACACTTTGAAAACTAGGAATAGGAGGAAACTTCCTCAACATGATAAAGAGCATATGTGAAAAACCCACAGCTAACGTTCTACTCAATGGTGAAAGATTGAAAGCTTTCCTTCTAATATTAGGAACAAAACAAGAATGTCTACTGTCACCACTGTTATTCAACACTGTACTGGAAGTTCTAGCCAGGGCACTTAGGCAATAAAAAGAAGTAAATGGCACCCAACTTGGAAAGGAAAAAATGAAACTTTCCCTATTTATAGATGACGTGATCCTATATAAAGTCCTGAAAAATCTACAACAAAGCTACTAGAGCTAATAAACAAATTCACCAAAGTGGTGGTGTACAAGATCAACATGCAAAATCAACAGTGTTTCTATACAATAGCAATGAACAATCTGAAAAGAAAATCAAGAAAATTCCACTTAAAATAGCAACTCAAAGAATCAAATATCTAGGAATAAATATCACCACGTTCGTAAAGGGCTTGTACACAGAAAACAACAAAACATTGTTAAAATAAATTAAAGAAGACCTAAATAAATGAAAGGACATTCTGTGTTCATAGATTTGAAGACTACATATTGTTAAGATGTCAATTCTACTTAAAGCAATTTACAGATTCAATGTCAACCCAATCAAAATTCCAACAGCGTTCTTTGAAGAAATAGAAAAACTAACCATCAAATTTTTATAGAAGAGTAAAGGGTCCCAAATAGACAAAAAATATATATATATATCTTGAAAAAGAATGCATTTGGAGGACTTAACACTTCCAGATTTTAAAACTTATTACAAGCAACAGTAATAAGTAAGCATGTAAGAAAAAAGAAAAGAAAAGAAGAAAGAAAAAAGCATGTTGCTGGCACAAGAACAGACAGATAGACCAATGGAATCCACTTGAGGATTCAGAAATCAACCCTCACATCTATGTCCAAATGATTTTTGACAAGGGTGCCAAGTCCACTCAATGGCGAAAGATTATCTTTTCAACAAATGGTGCTGAGAAAACTGGATATCCACATGCAAAAGAATGAAGGTAGATCCCTACCTGACACCATATACAAAAATTAACTCAAAATGAATCAAAGACCTAAATATAAAAACTATAAAACTAAAACTCCTAGAAGAAAACTTAAGGCAGGAACCTGAAGACCTTGTGTTAGGCAATGGTTTCTTAGAATTTCACCAAAAGCACGAGCATAAATAAATGGGACTTTGTCAAGGTTAAAAACTTTGGGGCATCAAAGAACTTCATGAAAATAAACAGACAACTTACAGAATGGGAGAAAATATTTGGAAACCACATACCCAATGAATAAAGATTTAATATCCAGAATATATAAAGAAATCGTATAACTTGCAACACTAAGAAAAACAACCCAATCAAAAAATAGGCAAAGGTCTTGAATAGACACTTCTCCAAAGAAGACATATATATGGCCAAAAAGCATCATTAGCCATTGGGAAATGCAAATAAAACGAGATACCATTTCACAGCCACTAGAAAGGCTACTATTAAAAAAAAAAACAAAATAAGTAGTGGGGAGGATGTGGAGAAACAGGAACACTCATTCATTGCTGGTGGGAATGTAAAATGTTGTGGCCATTGTGGAAAACCGTTTGGTGGTTTCTCAGAAAGTTAAGTATAAAATTACCATATGACCTGGCAATTCAATTTTTAGCTATATACCCAAAAGAATTGAAAGCTGGGGCTTGAACAGATATTGCACACCGGTGTCCACAGTGGCATCATTCACAATTGCCAAAAGATAGACCCAACTAAGTGTCTATAAACAGATAAAAGGATAAACAAAATGTGATATATATGTACAATGGAATATTATTAAGCCATAAAATGGAATGACATTCTGATACATACAACAACATAGATGAATCTCAAAAACGTCGTGTTGAGTAAAATAAATCAGATATAAAAGAACAAATACCCCACTCAGTTGAAAGCAGAGTGGGCATCACCATCCTAAAATCCTCTAGAATTAACAAACATAAGGGGGGATTGCAACTATGGACCAAAGTAGACTTATTATTCTAGTAATGGAAGAACTAGTAGTATTGACATAAAGGCAGTGGTCACCAGAGGTTTTGAGGGGAAGGAGAGGGAAGAATAGGTGTAATATGGGACATTTTGGGGACATTGGAATTGTTCTAAATGACCTTGCAATGACAGATATAGGCCATTATATATTTTGTCAAAACCTATAAAATTGGCTTTATAGGTTCAAAGTGTGTGCCATAATGTAAACTATAGCCCATGATTAGTAGCAATACTTCAATATGTGTTCATCAATTATAACGAGTGTACCACACTAATGAAAGATGTTATTAATGGGGAAAGTGTGTGTGTGTGGGGGTGAGGGTATATAGGAATCCCCTATATTTCTGATGTAACATTTATATAATCTAAAGCTTCTTTTAAAATAATAATTTTAAAAAGGACAAATATTGTATGATCTCATCGATAGGAAACTATTAGGATAAGCAAATTCATAGAGTCAGAAAGTAGAATATACATTATCAGGGTCTGGGGTGCGGGTAAAGAATGGGAAGTTAATGTTGAATTGGTACAGAGTCTCTGTTTGGGATGATGGAAAAGTTTTGGTAATGGGTGGGGTGATGGTAGCACAACACTGTGAATATAATTAACACCACTGAATTATATTTTTGAATGTGGTAAAAGTATATTTTCCAGGAAGGAGATGTGGCTCAAGTGGTTGGGCTCCCGTTTACCATATGGGAGGCCCCGGTTCGATTCCGCGGCCTCCTGGTGAAGGCGAGCTGGCCCGCACGGCGCAGTGAGCTGATGGCCCGCGCGATGCGGCGAGCTGGCGCAGCAAGATGACGCAACAAAGGGAGACAAGCAGACACAGAAAAACGTACAGCAAATGGACACAGTGAGCACAAGCAGCAAGGGGGGGATAAATAAATAAAATAAATCTGTTTTTTTTTTTTAAGGATATTTTCCTGTTGGGATATTCTTACTGTGACGAGCTGATGCATTTAGAAGTGACATTTCTCATTATAAATTAATAAATTTATTTTCAAGTATAAATGTTAGTTTGAGCAGCAATAGCCACTTTCTCCAGAGCCTGGTCACCCCTAAATGAAATGATCATTGGTGTTCTACACATATAGAACTGGAAAATTCCAGCAAGGAACAGAAATCCAGAGGTTCAGAAGTCAGTCTTCCTAACCTCTACAACTTTAGAAGCATGTTCATAAAGTTTTGTCAAAACTATGGTCTGGTATTTAATGAGGCAATGGAGCAAGTTTTTCCAAAAATTACTTCATAAATAATAATTTCCATTATATTTCATTATATTTATGACTATTACACAGAATGTTGGAACAGGACACTTCTGAAATTAGCAAAATATTTTTTTCTCTACTTCACAATATGTCATACTGAAATTCTTAGAGAATTTTTTTTAAAGCTACCCAACTTTACAAGATTCTGTAGCAATACAACAGTAGTTTAGAGAAGAGTTAGGTTTAGTATGAGTCTAAATCCACCAAGTAACCTGTTGGATTTCATCGAATCACTTGAGTTGTAACTCAGGATATTTCCAACAAAAACAAATTTTGATCTTTGGGCATTCCCAATTCTGTTACTTCCTAGAAGTGTTTCATTTTATCCTGAAACTGTGGATAAGAGCCAAATGATACAAGTGAAAGGGTAAGAGCTCAACGACATGATTAATTGATTGGATCAAATTGCATGATTGACTGAAACTTGAACCAGAAGAATTTGGGTTAGATTATAGGATATGTATGTGTGTGTTTTCTTCTTCACACATTTTGTATATACTAAGTTTTCTACAATAAGAAATATATTTAAAATTCTTCTTTCTTAAAATAACCAGGAAAGTGACAGGAACAGAAAAAAAAAAAAAAAGTAAAAATAACACTAGAAGACGACTTCTCCTTGACTTCTTTTGAATCCTTGTGCTAAATTAGATTCACAGCTCACCTTCACTCTTTTGTTTCTCCCCCAACCACCTTCTGCCCTGTGATTCTCTGTTGACAATTCAAGATTTCCAAACTGCTGACTTAAAGCTCCCTGGACTTGCCAATGGGGCATCCGTCATCATCAAATATTATTTATTTATTACATTCATGCTAATGGACCCCATCAGAAAACATTACTTTGTTTTTCTACAGTGCCTTGCAGTTTATAAAAACTTTTCAGTACTCTGTCTCATTGGATTTTTGATCCATTCAACAATGCTGTGGGATTACAGATAAGGAACTGAGGCTGAGAGAGATAAAATGGGCCGCCAAACTCATGCTGCTCAAAAGTGGCAGAACCAGGTACAGAATACAAACCCCTGGACACTAGGTAGAATACTTTTGCAAACCCACTACATTCCCTCGTACATTCCTCTTAAAATAACCTCTCTAACCAAGAAGTTGATGAAAATGGATGGAGTTGAATAATTAAAGGCTTGTGCATACTAATGCCATTTCTTTCTGTAAATGCCTGACTTTTTATCCAACCATTGAAGATTACTTAAATATATCTTTCCACATACTTGATAATCAGTAACATACCATAGTAACTGCAGACTTAGTTATTATAGAATCATAGTTATTTTACATTTTACTTAGAATCATGCAAAAAATCCCAATACATTCCAATCAGTTTAATAAATATGATTCGCATGCAGAACTGAATTATACAATCTTCTGCAATACCTGACAACTTTAAATCATCACAACATCTCCCACAGCCAATAAGGCAAAAAGCTACCGACAGTCAACCCTCTAGGAAGATATAGGTAAACAGAGAATTAAATGGATGCTAGTTGAAAGGGCCAGTAGCAAGGCCTTGATAGGCTAATGAACCTTAAAACACACCCACACTCTCACACACAGAGAGAGAAGTGTGAAGATAGAGGGAACTGTCACTTGAGGCATTTGAGGGTAACTACACCTATGGGATGTACAGAGCACTGAAATTTCACACATGTTGTGGTTTGGAGCTATGGACCCCAGAAAAACATGTTCTTAAACTTTATCCATTCCTGTGGATGGATTCCCTTGTAAATAGGACCTTTTCATGAGGTTACTTTAGCTAAGGTGTGGATCTTAATCCTATTACTTGAGTCCTTTATAAGCAGAATGAATTTTAGACACTCAGAGGAGAAAGCCACTTGGGAGGAAGCTCAAAGTCAACAGAACCCGGAAGAGAAAGAAGAGCCAGGAGAGGCTGCCACATGCATTGCCAAATGACAGAGAAGTCCAGATCGCTGCAGCCAGCCCCAGAATGCCAGTCTTCTAGGAGAAAGCATCGCCTTGACGTCTGGATTCCAGACTTCTCCTAGCCTCAAAAACTGGAGCCAATAAATTCCCATTGTTTGAGCCAACCCACTGGGTGGTATTTGAGTCGACAGCCAGGAAACTGAAACACTGAGTAAACTGCAGCCTGGTCTGAGGGACAATCAAGTCTATACCTGTGTCTTTTTTCAGGGGATGCAGTAGCATACCACTCCAAAAACCTCCACCTAGAAAGCAGAACACGTGGGAATTTCCCTTGCCTTAGCGGAGATAGTCCAGCTCTGAGAGGCAACTTCAGCAACCCAGTGAGTGATCTTTATTACCGTCTTCCTAATGGTACCCATTTCAATTCAGAAAGTATTCTGAGTACCTGGTAGGTTCCTGACACTATACCAGGCTCTGGGAATATAGAGAAATAGAGCCCCTGCCCTCATGGAATTCAAAATAAAATAGTGAAAATAAACGCAGTTTAGTCCATCAGGCAATTTGATCTATCACTTGTAAAGAAACAATTACAAATATGGTATGACCAAAGAGATGTCCAGGGTAGGATGGGACCTAACCTAACCTGGCGTTTCATAGAAAGCCTTATTCATGGAGTGATACTTCATCTGAGACTTGAAGAATGAGCACACTTCAGGTCAAGAAAAAGTAGACTGGGGGGGACACCAGTGTATATCAGTGGTTCTGCTCCTGCTTCTCATGTGACAGGGTCTGAGTTCAATCCCCAGTACCTCCTGAAAAAAACAAACAAAAATACCAACTCTCATTGGGGAGTAGATGTAGCTCAGTGGTTGAGCACCTGCTTCCCATGAACAAGGTCCTAGGTTCAATCCCCAGTACCTCCTAAAAAAAAAAAAAGAGAGAGAGAGAGAAGTAGAATGGGAACCGTTGTCCCAGCTGAAGGAACAGCTCTGTGAATTCTCAGTGTGGTTGAAGGCTGGAGATGTAGCACTTCTAAAGAAATGAGCAAATTACCAAATCTCCTTCAAATCTGTGAGACAAACCCAAAAGAGTCAGGAGCAACTTGGGGTTGATTTTTTTTTTCAGGCACTATATACAAAAGACTGTGGGTTTAAAGAGCTGAAAAACGGTTTCCTTAACATTTTTTGAATTATTGCTTAAAGATCTACAATATCCAGGTGCCTCTGTGCTCTGAAACTATTTTTCATTGGAACTGCACTAAGTGTGGGAAGCAGAATAATAACAGCATCCCAAAGATGTCTGTGCCCTAATCCTTGGAACCTGAATATGTTACCTCACGTTGTAAAAGGGACTTTACAAATGTGATTAAGTTAACAACCTTGAGATGGGGAGAGAATCTAGGATTACCCAGTTGGGCCCTATCTAACCCAGAGTCTTCAACAGGGAGACCCTTTCCCAACTGTGGTGAGTGGCAGTCTTTACAAGGAACAAAGGTTGCAAAAAAATGCACCGTTGCTGACTTTAAAGATGGAAGAAGAGGCCACGAGCCGATGAATGGAGGTGGCCTCTTAGAAGCTGGAAAAGGAGAGGAAATTGATTCTCCCCTAGAGCCTCCAGAAAAGAATGGAGCCCTGCCAACACCTTGATTTTAACTCAGTGAGACCCGTGTCAGAATTCTGACCTACAGAACTATAAAATAATCGATTTGTGTTGGTTTAAGCCACTAAACTTATGCTAATTTGTTATGGGAGGAATAGAAAATGAAAACACTAAAGCAACAATGTGTGCAATAAAACAATACTTGAATCACAATGTTATACCTGTATTTACATTCATCTCAATGAGTTTCCTTAGTAATGAGACAATCATATCCAATAAAGAGTCTATTAAGGGAGCCACTGTAGCTCAAGTGGTTGAGTGCCTGCTTCCCATGTACAATGTCCCGGGGTTTGATCCCCAGAATGTTCTAAAAACAAAACAAACAAACAAAAAAAAGAACTCTCATTGGGGAGCGGACGTAGCTCAGTGGTTGAAGCCTGCTCCCCATGTACGAAGTCCTAGGTTCATTCTCCGGTACCTCCAAAAAAAAAAGAAAAAAAAGAGTCTATTAAATAATTGCACACAAAGCTAATCAGTCAAGAACCATCTGGGATCTGCCAGGGAGAAAATAAAACCATGGGATTGTCAGAAACTACTAAGCTAGTTTTAAGCAGGACAAAAAAAAGTATGAAATCCAATGATTTCTTCTCATATATTATGTCCTACATAACTCTTAGATCGTCTATAATACAGGGGAAACATATTTATACTCTCTCACCCTCTATACAATAAAAGGGAGGGGCTCTTACATATATTAACTCATTGGAGTATCTATCAAACAACCCTATCAGATAGGTATCCTTTTGCCCATAGCTCAAGTTCATATGGAAATAGCACTGGATTTAAAACTAGAGCCTGTGTTCTTTCCATTCCACCATGCTAAGAAAATGAAATAATCATGAGAACAAAGATACTAAGAAAGGTGCCCAGTTGCAGAGTGACAACCTCTAAATTCCTAAGGCATTTTGGTTACAACCCTCTTATCCCACTTTGCAATCTGCCTACAAAGTTTGGTTTTTTTTTTGTTTTTTTTTTTTTATTTATTTTTATTGTGGGTAAAAATCAAAATTCTCACAATACATACAAACACTTGCAAAATGATATATAAATATATATGCATATATGTGTATTTGCTTACAAAAATGTTATTTTTATATATATATATATATATATATATATACACATATATTTTAAGAGGTGCTTAGATTACCCAAAATATTACACGGAACCCACTGGGATTCCCATGTTGCCCACCTCCCACACCTCCCACCACATCCCACACAAACATCTCCCACAAGTGTGGCCCACCACCCTCAATGAACTTACACATCCTGGAGCCTTGCCACCAACAATAGACCACAGTTCACACTGTAGACCACTCTCTCTCCCACTCAGTTCTGAGTGGTGTGTGCTGATTTAAAATGGCCTACATCCGTTGCCACAACAGTACTCAGGACAACCTCCAAGTCCCAAAGAAGCCCCTGTATTTCAACTGCTCATCCCCTCCCTACCCCAAAAGTGTCAAGTGGCCACTGGCTCCACCTCATTGTTATAATTTCTTGCATTGCTAGAATCACCATATGTGAACAAGAGAATACCATCAAGTCCACTCTAGTCCATAGTTCTTCCCCCAATCCTGAGGGGACTGAGATGGTGATGGCCACTCCAACTCCAAGTGAGAGAGGGCTTATATCCCATGGATATGGTGGGTGAGATGATACTGCCTGCAGATGCAGGCCCTCTCCATTCCCTGGGATGGCCACTGCCCATCGTTGTCTCCTCACCAGGTGACTTGGATGAGTCCATTGAGCTGTAGGGTAGGAGTTGCAGCTCCACCTAGATTTCATGCACACCTGGCACATAGGTAGGCCGGAGGCTCCAGTCTCTGGAAGTATACCTAAAAACTCCAGCATCACATATAGGTTTGAATAGAAGGGACTGGTGAACCATGTGCAGGGAGGACTTATTTGAGTCTAATTCTGTCACTCTCAGGAGCACAGATTCCAAAATAGAACCCACTGATAAGGTATCAGTCTCTGGGGCTATCCCCCCTTATATAGGACCAGGGTGTCTCCGGAGCTCTCAGGAACCCCTCTGAGTGGGGTGATAGGCACTTAGATGTTCTATGAGCTCCTACTGAGGTGTGCGTAAGAGTTACCTCTGGGATGACCACCCGACTCTCTTTGAAGTCTCTTAGCCACTTGAACTCATTTGTTTTTACCATTTCCCCCTTTTATTCAAGGTCTTTTTCCAGTTGTGTTGCCAGTTGGCACTTGGTATTAATCCCTCGTTGCCAGGGAGGCTCATCCCCGGGAGTCATGTCCCACGTTGGGGGGAAGGTAATGCAATCATATGCTGAGTTTGGCTTAGAGAGAGGCCACATTTGAGCAACAAGGAGGCTCTCAGGTGGCAACCCTTTGGCACCCCACAACTGCAGGCTAAGTCTCTTTTACAAGAGCAAAGACTCACAAGGGTAGTCATCAATAAAAAAAAACACATCAGTGGGTCATCCTATTTTGACAGGCACTGTCCCTACACTCAGAGGATTATTGCTGCTCCCTTGGAGACTGTGGCAGAGTTCTCCAGGCTAGGAATACAGATTCCCTCATTTATTGTGTGATTATCCACCCAACGTGACCATGCCCCATCCCCCGATCCTTTGAATGATTTTGTATATCTTTCATGTATATTCGGATGAACCAATCCCCACGAAACCCCCCCCAGACACACCCCCTAATAATCCCCCGCAGTACCCATTGTAACCCTTCTGTGATCCAAATCCTCCATGAACATTTAGTCCATAAAATAATCAAATACACTTACTAGGAAAAAGAAACAAGTGTGATAAGCTTACATGCAAGAGACAAACATAAGGAAACTCAGGGGGAAAAAAAAAAGAGAAGGAAAAAAACCAAATAATCAAACAAAGAACAAAACAAAATAAAATATAATTAGTGGATTGGGACATTCAAAAAATGGGCAAAAAAGCAAAGGAAATGCCTTTAAAATATATATATATATTCATTTTTTTTTCCTTTCTCTTTTCTTTTTTCCTTTTTTTCCTTCCCTTTATCACTGTGTTATCGGATGTT
>JAKSZT010032012.1:13034865-13083354 GCA_026826555.1 Tolypeutes matacus
GAAATACAGGACCCAAAATAATTCCTCCTCTAGACCAACCCCCTTACGGAAGGGACCCTAGCTGGGCCCGTGGAAATTAATCAAGCACGTCCCTCTTTCCGGACTCCCCAGATTAGCTGAAGCTCTGATGTTAGTCAGTGAGGAGTGCTAAAGACGGCGGATTCCGCCCCTTCTGGCGACGAGCTCGAGCGTCATCGGGCTGCTCAGTAAATCAGTTTGAGTGCAGATTCGCGTCTGCTCTCAGCCTAATGGTGCTTCAGGTCGGCTTATCTGCTCCCCAAAGCTATGGGGCGGTGCAGGCAGCCAGATCGATGTCTAAAAATATAAAATACCCTTCCCTGTCTTCCAATAGAACCCTCCCTTTTTGGGGGAGTGTCCCTTCCTCCTGGCTCCGCAGCGGCCCGGGTCTTATCCCTGGGTGGCTAGGGAAATCAGCTGCGTTTCCCGACCAAAATCCCCCCTCCGGTTCACCGGGTGCTGATTAGCTCGTTTGCTCTGTTCACACAAGGTCCAAGGGGCGCCAGGCAGCCAGATCCCCAGAAAATAAAACTTTTTCGCCCCGCCCGCGGCTCCAAATGGCCATTTTATTTAATTTTATTTTTTTTTCCCTAACCGCGGGGCTCAGCCGCCTATGCCAACCTCCACCGGCAGCCTCAAAACTCACGAATCTCCACCGTTCGGTCCATGCTGCCGATCCGCGCAGAGAGATGTCCCAAGCTTCTCACTCCACGCGTGCACAGCACAGACCCCGGGGCAGGACCCCATCTACAATCCACCTTGCTCTGGGAGCTTGCAGTGTGCACCCTCCTACGCTAACGCCATCTTGGCCCTCCAGGATCACAAAGTTTTATTTGTCTGTTGCATTTGTTTTACTAGAGTGTGTATTCATAAACTGGTATGGATATTTTTATGCTATGCTCCCTTATATACACATACCTATAAGATATCTAGTAATAGTATCAGTGCTACTAATAATAATGGCATCTAACACTCAGTGAGTACACACAATGTGCCTAGCACTGCCCTATTTCATATTCCTTAATGCATTTACTCCTTCCAACAATTCTGAGGAAGGTGTTATTAGTATCACTATTTGCAGATGAAGAAACCGAGGAATAGAGATGTTAAGCAACTTGCCCAAGAGCACACAGCCAGCTAATGGTCAAACCAAGAGAGAAACCCTACAGTATGTCTCCACAGTTTGAGCTCATAACCAATGCATTTTTAGGGGATCAAAAATCCCAAAAAAGTGAGGCAGCTTAATAAAACAACTGTATGCCAGGTGGTATACTAAGTGCTTATACATGTTGTTTCATTTAAATCTCTCATAAACTCTTGTGAGAAAGTATTATATAATCCAATTACACTTTTGAGAAACTGAGGTTCAGCTGTTCAGAGAAGTTAAATAACTTCCCACGGTCGGAGAATCAGTCAGTCTTTATTTTTTTCCATTCTACACACTGTCTCTCGGGTAATAACAATAAGATAAAAAAAAAACATTGAAGATTATGATACCCCACAGGGAAATCAATTGATACAAATTATCCCGCATCTCTAACAGTGAGCATTGTTTAATCAAACTCTGAGCATAACCATTTGACTCTACAGTCTGCAATTAATTATCTTAATAAGGGGTGCTCAAATGAAAATGAAAGAGGGCATGAAAGCTACTGATCATATCCTGCTTCTCTATGTCCTCCTATATTAGACTGGTTGAAATGAGAAGGTGAAAAGCACATTTTCACATCACCTGTTCTCTTTGGACATGTGTCAGCCCAGATCCAGGGCAGGGCAGAGGCAGCACTAAGCTGTGAGCAATTTGTGGAGCAACATGTGGGCCTCTGCCTCCAGGATCCTCCCTTCCCCCAGAAGGCATCCCAAAGGCCAAGAACGGGAGCTCTAGAGGAGAAAAGATGGGTGCAGGAATGAGGGAGGGCAGGAGTGGGACGGACAGGATTAGGACTGGGTAATGGGTGCAAGGCAATTTCAATAGTCCAGATTGTGCAGATTTATGACTGTGACAGAAACATGCCTCTCTACCCATCCCAGTCTGGCAGAGATGCTAAAGAAAACAGGGAGCCAACAAGCCACATCCCATAAAATTTCAATTCCTCATACTACCTGCCCACTGATGCTAAAAAGAAAGTTTTGAAGGGGCAATTTTTTTAACTATTGCAAAATCTAAATGAACTTACTTGTGGATTATCAAGGCAAAAAATACAGCTTTCAAAACTTTCTTGAGTTTTGTTTTTTTTGTGTGTACTTTCAACTGCACAAGGTAGTCCTCAAATGAAGATAATCAGCTGGTCTACAGTTAGGAGAGTGAAACCAAAAACCAAAACAAAACACAAATAAAGACACAGACAGAGAATCCTGGTGTGGCTTGGGTTGCTGGCTCCAGCTGCTTCCCCAGTGTCTTTGTGGTTTGGTAGTTTAACCCTCCTTGAAGCTGTAAAGTAATAAATCCTGCTTTTTACCTACACCAGTTTTTTCTGCTAACAACTAACTCATCAAACACCAGGCACCTGAAGAAAACAGGTGGCTAAGACTGATTCAGAAAGTTCCTGGTAACTCGGCCCAGTGAGGGAAACAGAGGCAACAGGGTGACTTCCAGTGAGTCATGTCATCCTTTCCAACCTTTCAACACCCCACAGCCTCAAACCAGAAAAACTCGAAGCCATGTGTCACAGTCCCCTCTTTAAGCAGCTCCAACTGCTCCTAATCCCAATCCAGCCAACTCTTAAATACGCTCAAACTTTTCAACTGAACTTCCACTGTCAGGCAAAGAGAAGTAAATGAGCATTAGTGGAGACTCTGAGGTGAGCCCCAATTTTTTTTTTTTTTTAAGATTTTATTTTTATTTATTTATTTACACCACCCCCCCTTGCTGCTTGTGCTCACTGTATCCATTTGCTGTGCGTTTTTCTGTGTCTGCGTGTCTCCCTTTGTTGCGTCCTCTTGCTGCGCCAGCTCGGAGCGCCGCGTGGGCCATCAGCTCACTGTGCCATGCCGTGCGGGCCAGCTTGCCTTCACCAGGAGGCCCCAGAATCCAACTCGGGGCCTCCCATATGGTAAAGGGGAGCCCTATCGATTGAGCCACATCCGCTTCCCCCAATTTTTTAATAACATATTTTCTTATTGAAGTATATCATTCACACATGAGCAATATGTGTATAGTAAAAGTTGTGAATTTACAGAATAAACATGCATAACATCATATAGGGCGAGCCCCATTTTTTTCAACTCTCAGGTGTTATCTTTAAAATTCATATATAGGCAGAGGAGACATCCAAAGTGGCATCTTAGGAGCTCAGGCAGGGCACAGCTCTCTTGCAAAAATAGGGGAGAAGGCACAGAAGTCAGTCTGATGGAGCCACTCTGGGGACCCATGCAGGCCAGGAGAGTGCCACACACATTGTCCAGGAGAGACTGGGGTGGCCAAAGGGAAAAGAGCTGGAACCTTGCCCATCCTCCACCCCCGAGGAGAACAGCCTCGGTAAAACCTGCGACTGAGCAGCCACCAGTGAGCGGAAGGACAGATTCCTCCCAGGAAGGGGGCGGCGGATCCCTCTGGTGAGTAGAACTACCGTAATTCGCTAGCTCAGAAGAGGCAGTGGAAGCTGAAGGATTCATCCAGCACCGTTTGCTGGCCAGCCGCCAAAGTGAAGGAAGACAGGATGCTCTCCCCCAGTTCCTTCCAGGCACGGCATTCCTGGTCAGGCCCCGTTAGCAGCTCCCTGCCATAGTTTTGACTACTTAAACAGGGAATAGTAAAGTTTTAGAAAAAGTTATACAAAACACTGTCTCTGATCAAAAAGGAATTAAGTTGGAAATTAACAACTGTCAGAAAAAGGGGATAGTTAACAGGCAACAGTAATGTGTAATATTTTTGCAGCAATGGCAAAGAAGATATTATATCAATTCTAAGGGACAATAGGGGAGTATAAGGGGGTATGGGATTTTTCTTTTTGGAGTAATGAAAACGTTCTCAAATTGACTGAGGTGATGACAGCACAAAATGAGAGCCACTGAGTGTACACTTTGAATGAATTGTACAAGGTATTGGACTGTACAACACAGAGACTCCTGTGGTGGAAGATGGACTGTGGTTAACAGAATAAATATGAGAATGTTCTCTCATGAACTATAACAAATACATAATAGTAATACAGGATGTTAATAAATAGGGTGGCTTGGGGGGCGGGGATACACTAAATTTAAGATATGGGCTAATGATGTTGAGCATCTTTTCCTATGCTTTTGGCCATTTGAACATCTTCTTTGGAGAAATGGCTATTTAGATCCTTTGCCCATTTTTTAACTGGGCTCTCTGATTTCTCATTATTGAGTTGTAAGAGCTTTTTGTATATTCTATATTTAAGTCCCTTATCAGATATATAATTTGCAATTATGTCTTCCATTTTGTGGTTTGTCTTTTTACTTTTTTGATGGTGTCTTTTGAAGGACCCTTTTTTTTTTTTTTTTGGTATGCAACAAGTGGCCAATAGGTAGCTATAAATCATTGTCAGGATTCTAGTTTTAGGGCTGCATCAAAAAATTAATCGAACTATTCATGGGCCAATGATGAATGTGTTCATGAATCAGGAATTATACTAATCCACATCCATGCAACTGGAGTCTAAAAAATAAATCATGTTCCAGCAAAATGCATTATATTTATCCTATGACATTTATATACTCTCTGGCATCCCTGGGGATACAGACAATACAGAGTGAGAAGCCCAGAAAAAGAAGTCCTGCTTTTTCTATTTGCTGCCCAGTTAACAAGAGAAACAGAGCAGGCTCTGGGGCCAGATCGCCTTGCAGGAAGCCTGGCTGCATTCCTTACTACTATGTGTCTAATCCTGTAAGGGCAAATTTCTTAACTTCTCTGTGCCTGTTTCCACATGTGTCAAATGGGGCTGGTGTGACATTATTATAATACCTACTACAAAAAGTTAGTATAAGGATTACACAACAGTCCATTCCAAGGTTCTGGAATAGTGTGGTTTCTCTAGGTGCACAAAGTAAGCACTCAATAGAGACTGGCTATGCGAATAGTCTCGCTGTCCTGATTTTGTGATAATCAGGGAAGGCTAAACATTCACTATATTAGCAACCATGCATGTGTCCCTAGACCTAGTTTTTCTCCCTAAGTCTGGTTTTCAGAATGCTGGTGATAAACTAAGCCTGATTTATTATATGACCATCCTGTACGAGAAAAGACTATAACTTTGGGTATCTTTGGTCAACATTAAGAGATATAGCAGGGGTACGGATGTGGCTCGGGTGGTTGGGTGTCCGTCTCCCACATGGAGGGACCTGGGTTCGATCCCTGGAACCTCCCAGTGAAAAGAAAAAAAAAAAAAAAAAAAGAAAAATACAGAAGGTGCATGGGCCACCAGGCCACGTGCACGTGTGCACCATCAGGCCCCGCAAGTGGTTGAGCCCCCCAGGCCCTGCACGTTGGTGCGCTGCCAGGTCCCACGAGCGGGTGCGCCGTCAGGCCCCACAAGCCACACAGCAAGATGATGACATAACAGGAGAGCGACACAAGGGAGAGCCAAGACGAGACACACTGAAAAACCAGGAACTAAGGTGGTGCAGGTGGTAGGACGCCTCTCTCCCACATCGGAGGTTCTGAATATAGAATCCCAGTGAAGACAGGAGGAGAAGAATGAGAAGAGAGGGTAGGAAACGGACACAGAGAATTGCCCAGCAAATGGACACAAAAACAGCAAAAATGGGGGTGGGGGTAAAAATGAATAAAAGTAAATAAATAATAAATCCTTTAAAAAAATGTATAGGGGAATAAGATACAGACTATAGCTAGTAGTACTACTTTGACAATGATCTTTCATAATTTGTTAACAAATGTTCCACAACAATACAAAGTATTTGTGGTGGGGTGATGTGTGAGAGCCCTGTGTGATGTTATGCATGTTTGTTTTGTAAGTTCACAATGTTTACTGAACACTTACAGTTTATGTATGTTCATGTATGAGTGATATACTTCAATGCATTTTTTTTTTTTTTAAAGAGAGACTGGCTTTTATTATTTTATATATTTTATATACATATATATATATATATTTTAACTTCACAGTAGTATGTGAATGTTCTTCTCCCCAAACATATCCTAGTATATCCAAATACATCCTAAACTCTTCTGGGGTAGGAATGTTCCAACTTGTCTGGGGAGCTCTATTATACCCAGCTCAATATTAGCTTCCAGCACTCAGGGAGGACTTGTTGGACTGAAGAAATCGATTCATTTGTTCCTTAAATACTCTGGTTTTTTAAAATGACTAGAAAGAAGTTTTGGACTTAACCATGGCTTTTCATGGAATCTATTTCTACCTGACTAACATAAATAACCAAGATTTTGGGGACATACCACTTGTCTTATCACTTTTTTTTTTTTTTTTTTTTTAAGATTTTATTTATTTATTCATTTATCCCCCCCTTGCTGCCCGTGCTCGCTGGGTCAGCCAACCACACCGCGCAGGCGGGCCCGCCCTCACCAGGAGGCCCCGGGAACCGAACCCGGGGCCTCCCATATGGTAAACGGGAGCCCTACCAATTGAGCCACAGCTGCTTCCCAAGTCTTATCACTTTAAAAACCTAGATTTCTACAACCATCCAAAGCAAATTTCCCAAAATCATGGTTAAAAGCTTTTATAATTTATTAAAAGGAAAATCATTCTAATCTATACTCAGAATCTATTTATACTTTCATTACAATCAATTCTAAGAAACTGGGTTGTCTGGGGTCTACAGTATTATGGGTTCAAAGTCATAAATTATAAAGAATGCAGACTTCCAGAGATATGTTCGGCAACAGAAAAAAATCACACATGAAAACCTGTAAGAAAAACACTTGTCAGGAAAAAGTCAGAAAAAATAAGGCAATTCACTTCAATGGCCTCTGGGCATATTATTACCACAGAGCAGAGTAATTAAAATTCACAATGGTAATCCTGAATCATGAAGAAAACAATATCACACATAATACACTTTATTAAAAGATTTGTCTCATTTGTTTAAGTGTACTATAAAGAATTTTAAATATTTTACTTTTTTGAGGCAACATGGCCAGGATTAGTTGAAAATGGACCTACTAACTAATTAAATGGATCAGCCTGCCCTAGAGAGTTGTTCAGTACAAACCAATCAAGTGTTGAAGAATAGCTGCCAAAATTTATGAGTAAATAAACAGAGGTAAGTAATCTATTACATAAACAGTTTTAGTCAATTGGATTTAATGGTAAATTTTAGTGCTTAAAAGGGTGTGTTTTAAATTATCTGGAAAATTCTCCTATATGGAACAATGATCTTTAGCAAATAAACATCAAGAAGTTTACAGAGCTTTTTCATAACTTTACCAAAACTTACATACACAAAGAGCCTTGGGAGGCAATTCCCTTGGTCCACAGTTGTGGCTGCCATTCAAATCAGCTCTGAAATCTCCTCTTCAGAATGAGCCCTTGTTTCATTATTTTACAGTCTTTTACAGTCTTTTATCTCTGTGATGCTTTGAAGCTGTATGGACCCTCAAAAAGTATGTTCTTAAAGTTAATCCATTCCTTGGAGAGGGCCTGCATCTGCAGGCAGGATCATCCCACCCACCATATCCATGAGATATAAGCCCTCTCTCACTTGGAGTTGGAGTGGACATCACCATCCCAGTAGCCTCTGGATTGGGGGAAGAACTATGGACTAGAGCGGACTTGATGGTATTCTCTTGCTCACATTTGGTGATTCTAGCAATGCAAGAAATTATAACAATGAGGTGGAGCCAGTGGCCACTTGACATTTTTTGGGTAGGGAGGGGATGAGCAGTTGAAATACAGGGGCTTCTTTGGGAGTTGGAGGTTGTCCTGAGTACTGTTGTGGCAATGGATGTAGGCCATTTTAAATCAGCACACACCACTCAGAACTGAGTGGGAGAGAGTGTGGTCTACAGTGTGAACTGTGGTCTATGGTTGGTGGCAAGGCTCCAGGATGTGTAAGTTCATTGAGGGTGGTGGGCCACACTGTGGGAGATGTTTGTGTGGGATGTGGTGGGAGGTGTGGGAGGTGGGCAACATGGGAATCCCAGTGGGTTCCGTGTAATATTTTGGGTAATCTAAGCACCTCTTAAAATATATGTGTGTGTGTATATATATAAAACATTTTTGTAAGCAAATACACATATATGCATATATATTTATATAAAAAATAAATAAAATAAAATACACTGTCAAAAAAAAAAAAAAAAGTTAATCCATTCCTGTGGGTGTGTCCCAATTGTAAAAGATCTTTTGGTGAGTAGGATCTTTTCTTTTTTTTTTAAGGTTTTTTATTTTTCATTTAATGCCCTCCCTCATTATTTTGCACTCACTATCTGCTCTCTGCATCTACTCACTGTGTGCTCTCTGTGTCTGCTCAGCCTCTCTTTTAGGAGGCACCAGGAACCGAACCTGGGGCCTCTCATGTGGGAGAGAGGCGCTCAATCACTTGAGCCATCTCCAGTCCATGCTTTGTTGTGTCTGTCATTGTATTTCCTCTTTGTGTCTCCTTGTTGCATCATCTTGTTGCGTCAGCTCGCCACATCAGCCCATGGCACCAGCTGGCTGTCTTGCTCATCTACTCCAGGAGGCACCAGAAACTGAACCCAGGACCTCCCATGTGGTAGTGGGAAGCTCAATCGCTTGAGCCACATCTGCTTCCCTGGTGAGCAGGATCTTAAGTTAAGATGTGTCCCACCTCATCCAGGGTAGGTCTTAATCCTCTTACTGGTCCTTTACAAGAGAATGAAATTCAGAGAGAAAGCCAGGATAGGATAGCAAGAAGGTGAAAAAACAACGAAACTCAAGAAGAGAAGGGAGAGAGCAGCAGATGCTGCCTTCTGCCATGTGACAGAGGAGTCCAGGATCACCAGCAGCTGGTCTTCAGGGAGAAAGCATCACCTAATGATGAATTGATTTGGACATTTTTCTCAGCCTCGAAACTATATGTTTGTAAGTTAATAAATTGCCAATGTAAAGTCCAACCCATTTCTGATATATTGCTTTCAGTAGCTTTTAGCAAATTAGAACTATCTCATTTATCAAATCTGGTTGCAAATAGGTTTTTTCTGGTCCTAGAAATCAATTCTACCCTCAAAGTAGGAAGAATTGCTCCAATTTCAGTTCTGTGCCAGGCACAGTGATACTGTAGGGACTTCAAAGATGAATTACCCTATCTGCCCTCAAGGCACTGTCCCAGCTAGTGATAGTTATATTTTACATTACAATATGGTAAGTGCAGTGATGAGTTAGGAACACGTACCTGAAATGTACAGAGAAGGGGTACCCAAACCATGTGTATAAGGAGAGACAGAAGGGAGTTAGGGAAGAAGACTTCCCAAACTGGTACTGTCTACAAAGAGTCAGAGAATAAGCAGGAGTGCACCAGGAAAAAAGGATGGACAGGGAAAGCATTCCAGGAGGAAGCCAGAGGCATGTCAGTGATGCCAGGGCACAGAGCGAGAGATGGACGTTCTGGGAGATGAGCCTGGAAAGGGCAATGGGCCTGGGAGAGAGGGCCTAGTGGTTCTACTCACTAGCTTGAGCTCTACCAGAGCCAATGGCTTTCACACTTGTTTTGCCCAGTGAACCTTTGCTTCAAACATCATCATATATAAAAACTCAACTGTCAAAGAGGCAAAGGCAGCATACCCTGGTGGGCGCGAGACCAGTCCAGAAGGCCACCAGCTCCTACTCCCCAGTTGTCCCCCATGGCAGACCCTGAGGACCTCCAGGGATCCCCAGAACTCCCCTGGTTTGCAAACCACTGGTGCAGGAGAAGGGAGGAAGCGGCAAGGTAGTCAGCCTGAACCTGACACGGTGAGGTTTCTGACACAGTGATGGTCCCCCACAACAGAGAATTATTTGGCCCAAAATGTCAACAGTGCTGAGGTTGAGAACATAGGACTAGATGAAGGAAAAACCCCCGCTCCATCTACACGCTAAAAAAAAAAAAAAAAAAAAAAAAATATATATATATATATATATATATATATATATATATATATATATATAAAAGGAGGGGCCATAAAAATATAATGCTGAGTGGGAAAAACAAATTCCAATGTTTGGGCTCTAGAGTCAAATGAAACTCTCTCAGCAATGCCTCTCACCAGCTGCGTTTCCTTGGGCAAGTTACTTACCTGCTCTGTCAAATGGAACTAAAAAACTGGTAAACTCTTATTTGAAATAGCTGCTGATATCCTTAAGTTTTATCTGGCATCACTCTGGTTCCTGTGTGGAGAGATGATGAGGGGCCTGGAAGCTTCTTACAGGAGTCCAAGTGAGAGATGACAAAGGCCTGAACTGAAGTAGTGGCAATAGGGGAAGGTGGACTCCAGAATATCCTGGAGGTCCTGTCAAGATGGGAAATAAACTCTGGTGGCCACCCTCTCTTCCTCCAACACAGCCAGAAGAAAGCAGCAGAGAGAAGCAGGAATAACCCAAAAGCTGTCGAGGACTGGTCTGGGAGAGGGAGGAGCCTGGAGCCTGGCAGTTAGAAGCCTGAGGCCCAGGGGAGAGCACATTGGAGAAAAGGTTTTAAATCGCTACTCTGCATTGGGACCTTATTGCCCGTGGCTTTAACAACTCCCTGCAGTGTTGAGAAGTTAATCCAGAGGTCCTGGCTGTCCATCCAGCAACCACTCCCCCACCAGCCCCTCCAAGTACCTAGGGTGCCTGTCTCCCCCAAGACTCCTACTTCCAGAGCAGCTGAACATCAAACTGATCACAGGAAGAGCCAAACAATAACAATCAACAGTGATTCTGGGGTGTCCAAATATCTAACTGGATGGTCAATCCTCTCTCCTCTACCTATATTCACCTGGAGGGATGAGGCCAGGGCCTGGCCATCAGCCCTTCCACAGTACCAATGGGGACATGGATGTGGGAGCCAGGAAACAATCTGGGTGCCCAAAGGCAGTTAGAAACTATAGATTAGGCCAGTGGTTCCCAACCAGGGAGGATTTTGCAATGTTTGTAGACAATTTTGATTGCCATGCCTGGGGGAGTAGGTGTTACTGGCATCTAGTGGGTGGAGGCCAGGAAAGCTGCTAAACATCCTGCAATGCACTGGGCAGTCCCACAACAAGGAATTATTCTGTCCAAAATAGCAATAGTGCTGAGGGTGAGAAACTCTGGACTGGATAAACAAACAAACATGACTGGGTCATAAAAATACAGTGCTTAAGTTGAGGGGAGGGAATCGCTCTTTTATACAAGATAATCTGGGATTAGGGATTCATCCATTCACTCATCTGATATTTATTGTGTATTTACTGCTAGGCAGAGTATACAAAGGTCACCAAACTCAAATACAATTCCTGACCTCCTAAATCTAGTAGAATAATCTCACGAATAAACAGAGGAAGGAGTAAAATTTAGAGAATGGTAAGATCTAGCATCCTCTGCAGATGCCACAGAAAGTCCCTCACTTTATATCTTTGCTTAAATAACATTACAAACAGTACCCTACAGCAGTACTACCTACTAAAACAGAACTTGTGCTCTGCACAAAGTTAGTACACAATAGATGTTTGTTGGATGAACAGTTCAACACAACTAAATGACCTCCAAGTCAGGACTGCCTAGTCCACCTGGAAAACTCTTAATCATGCCTCAAGGCTCCTATCACCTTCTCTCCCAAGCTCCCCAACCCTAAGTCACCCTGGTAGACTTGATCTCTGCCTTCCTTTTTGCCATCACTGTACTTTGTACTCACCTCTAAAGCACTTATCATTACTTATTATAACTTAATTATGAGCTTTCTTGGGAGGGGAAACTAAATCCTCTTGATCTCTACCGCCCAGAGACTACTCGGGAGCCATTACAGTACACTGCCTTCCAGCTGAGAACCTGTGGTTGCATTTACCGCGACATACACATCCAGATGACACCAGGTGATTTTTGGCCAAGTTTCCTTTTTAAACGCATACATCTATTTAAAACTATATCTATTTATCAGATAAAAATACATATACCTTTATCGACCCAGTTTTTAAATAGTATGGTTTTTCAGAACCTAGTTTTCACAATCTTTAAAGGATAATTCACTTTGCTAATCTGGAAGAAAAAAAAAAAAAAATGCCCCTAGCCTGTTTCCTGCAGTGCCAGTGGCCAGGAGTGAGTGAGGTGCAGTGGGGACCTGAGGGCTGGCAGGCGCCTTGGGCAAACTGCTTAGCCTTGTTTCTCCACCCGTGAAGTGGTTATAATAATAGTGCCCATCTCACAGTCTTGGGGATTAGATGAGATTATCCACGTAAATTGCTAATCGCGGCACCTGGCTTTCATTATTTTAGGTCCTGCGTTATCTGAATCTCTAGAATACACGACCCCCAGGATCACAGAAATGCTTTCCCCGTCCCAGATTCGCTGCCAAGATTTCTCCCTCCTTCCCACCGCGCACAGAGACACCAGGCGGAAGGGCGGGCGGGCCCCCAGCCTGGAGGTGACCGAGGCGCCGCCACATCAGGCCGAGGGAGGCGGCAGACTCTGGGCTCTGGGGCGGCGGCGGGGAACTTCGCCCAGATCTCTCACTTGGGTGAACTCGTCTGGGAGGGGAGGCTCGGCGGGGTCGGCTGCAGGAGGCGCGCGAGCTCCCGCCCACCTGTCAAGCCCGAATTGCCTCCCCTTCCTCCCCGCATCCCTGAGGACCCTGTCCGCTCCCCGCCAGGCGGCCCCCGGGCCCGGCCCTGGAAGTCCCCCCACGGCGAAATCTCCCCCCAAGACCGCCGAAAAGCGAAGTCTGAGAGGCAGCCGAGGGAGGAGCCTGAAGCGCCCCAGGAACCGCGGCGAAGCGCAGCCTCGCGGGAGACGCGGCTCGGCCCGCCTCAACCAGGTCCACAATCCTCGCAGCGGCCACGTTTCGCCCTCGTCCTCCCGCCGCCGCGCCGCCGTGTGCCCCGCAGCCACGTGCGAGCCGGGCCCGCGTCTGCGCTCGCCCCGCGCTGCCCGCCGGCCCAGCCCGCTCCCTCCACTCACCAGGTGAGGAGTTTGCCCTTGATCCTGCACAGGAAGCTGGCGAGCGCGCCCCGCGCTGCGGCCGCCTGGGGCTGCGGGGCGCCGGGCGCCGCGGGCGCCGCAGCCTCCATCGGGGCCCCGGCGTGTCTCCGGCGCCCGGAACCCCCTGAAACGCCCGGGCCCGGAAGACGGGAGGCGGCGCCTGTGCCGCCGGCGGGGCCTGGGCTCCGGCCCCCGCGCTCGCCTGCTCGCGTCCGCCTCGCTGCTCCCCGGGGCTCGTTCTGCAGCAAATTATTAACAGTCAAGCCCAAAGGGCCAGACGATACATTGGCAGATTACAGTCGGGCACCTCCGGGGTGGCCGGAGGAGAAAGGGCACTTTTTTTTTTTTCCTCCTTGGCAGTCGCCTCAGGGCTGGGTGACAACCGATATGCATTTCAGGTTTTTAGGTTTCCTGATTTTAAATCTGCAAATGAAGTGATAGGAGGTTATCAAGACCCACTCCCAGCGTGTCTGAACGCAAGCAGCAGCTTCCTGTACTCGGCCACCGGGAAAGGACCGGCTGGCTCTTCCCCTTCTGTCGCGGTCTCCTGCCCTCTGATGTGTGAAAGCTCTCGTTCCAAACTGACAACGCTTTGCCTCTGTGGTGCTTTTTAGTTTTTACTTTCTTTTTAATTTTTCAGTCCTGTGTTTCTTTTCCTCACAACACCTGGGTGAGATCCTCAAAGGATCCTGGAAACATCGCCTTGTGGCGCGGGTGGGGCGCGTCCCCTTCCTCTCGGGGGTGTTTGCTTTGCTTCTCAGGCCTGAGCTGCCTGGGCGGTGCCGACCAGGGTGTTCGTCCAGGGTGCCCCGGCCACGCCGTTCCAGGTTTCTGCGGATCAAGGAGGGACTGAGAAGTAGGGTCTAAAAGTCCCTGACTCTCACTGACAGAAGGAGCTTGGTTTGACACCCTGCTTCCTGAAAGGAGGAGATTAGAAAGGAATTCGAAAAGGTGTTGGGGCTTTTTTTTTTTTTTTTTTTTGGGCCCCTCTTTTCCCGGGGCGGGGGGGGGCGCGGGGGGGGGGGGGGGGGGGCCCCCCCCCAGAATACAGCCCCTCCTTAACAACCCCTCCTGGAGTATCCTGGCCTTAGGGTAAAACATTCTCTGATCTATTGTCTGATGAAGTCACCCTTTTATCCCACTTCCCTACACCTAATTCTTTCTAGCCTTGTTTACTCTGCTCAATAAAAGAAAAACTCTTTTTAACTTTAACCTTTTAGACATTTGTAGACCTTATGGACAGAGTTTTCTCACTATTGCAACGGACCTCATACCCAAATTGCAAGAGTTTTTCCCTCCCTTTGCTATAATCCATTTGAATAAAAGCCTCTCTCTACCTAAATCCAGATTTGTCTTTTAGTTGACTATATATATATGGTCACAACAGCCTGGAGAAAAGTACATGTTAACACAAGTAACCTTAAAAGGGGATGGGGGACTTGTGGGAGTTGGCAGAGCAGGGAGCTCCAGGACTCAGCTTTCCCCGGCTGTGGAAGAAGTTCTTAGCACCCTTCCTGATCCCCTCCCCAGGACCCCTTGGAGTTGCTGTGCACCTGCTTCATGGGTCCCTGCCCTATTTTGGCTGGGAAAGACTGACTTGTGAAAGTCCTATCTGGTGTACCCCTCTTCCCAAAATATGCCCTCTGGGCAAAAGCAGCTTGAGACAAGGAAAGGAGTGAAAGAAACTATAGAGGCTGACAATCTGGGGCAAAGGATTGCAACCTCAGACACTCAGGAGAGGGAGGTCTGTCTCCTAGGAAACAGAGAGGGCAAAGAAACTCCTATAACAGGGGAACTCCAAAACAACTAAGAAGCAAACGCCCAGGACAAGACACAGGTCTAGAATGACAGGAAAAACCATGCACACTGCATTCCCCTTGGGCAGAGCTTCATGATAGGAGGGCTGAAGCTCAAAAACATCTCTGCTTACCACCAGCTGGATACAAAATCAAGAAACAGACATCTTAGGGAAAAAATCCCAGAGTTAACATTTTAAATTATTAAAATGTACAGTGGGGGAAAAAAGCAAACAAATAAAAAAATAAATATGTACAATGGGCAACAAAATAATACAAGACAAAGAAAGAAAATTGTGAGGATAAAAATACAAAACACATCAATGAAGGACTTCTGGGAGGATGGCAGACTAGAAAGACACGGGACTCTTCTCTCCCAGAAAAATAGCTAGAGGACATGCAGAAACAGCCTGGGGAAAAAAATCTTCTAGGGTTTAGGACACCAGAGGAAGACTGGATACCGCCCAAAAGAGAGGGACAAAAAAAGAATCACAATGGCAAAACTGAGTTTAAAACCACAGCTGCAACTGCCAGCATCCTTCCCCCCCATATAGATACTGTTGAATTCTCAGGCCTCAGGGCCAGTGGCTACAGATAAAAATGGCCTCAAGGATCCACCTTGCCAGGAAAGGGGAGAGAGAGGGACACTGCCTAAGGCTGACTCAGCTTTTGACCCACAAATTTGGTCTGCTGTGTCTGCAAACCTGTCCAGGCCAGGAGACCGGCACCATTGCTTACCTTGGAAGCCAGCAAGGGACTAAAGAGATCCAGCCCTCTCAAGCTCCCTCTCAACTGAGTGGGACTGGTTGTTGAGGATGCAGAGGGGAGTGGAATTATTTCCTATCTGGGAAAAGAGAGGAGGCAAGGGTTGGAGAACTGTCTCTGCGAATGTGTGAATTATGAGGCTCTTAGCCTCCAGGCAGGACCCTGTGTCACACTGATCCTCTCCATGTTGCAGCAACATACACTGACCAGGCAGTAACCTGAAAGAATTGCAAAGAGCACCATCTGCTGACAGACCAAGGAAGTACATGTGAGGAAATTAAAAGTACATAAGTAAGAGGCTTTTTTGGGCCTTTACAGCCTCCCTCCCCAGCAGGTCTGCAACCCATTACTAGGTCCAGGGCTCAGATATGAGAAACTAACAGGGAAAATCCTAAAGACACAGAATAGGTTGGACCAAGAATCAAAAAACAGCAGTAACATACAGCCTCCTGCCACTAAATCTCTATGAAAGAGAGAGAAAAATTGAGCATCTGAGTAATCTCACCATCCTAATCATTTGCCTAGACATCAGCAAAACATTACAGACCATACTAAGAAAGTGGAAGACATCACCCAAGAAAAGAAATATATATAAAAGCCCCAGAAGAGACACAGGATTTGAGACAACTAACCAATGAGGTGAACACAAATTTCCAAAATCAAATTAATGAGCTGAAAGACAATATGGCAAAGAGATAAAGGCTATCAAGAAGACACTGAGCAAGCACAAAGAAGAATTTGAAAACCTGAATAGAAAAGTAACAGAACTCATGGGAATGAAAAACATGATAAGTTTGAAGGTGCCTCAAGCAGGGGTGCTCCTGAGTGCTGTAGAGGCATCTAGACACTATAGGCAGGGCAGACAGTCTCAGGAAATTGGTACCCTGTCAGTGGGCCTTATGTTGGAATATATGTTCCCCAATGTAACAGAGTTAAACTCATTTATAATTTCCCTACACATGGCTCTTCTGCCCCACTTATTTGAACCTATAATTAGCACTATACCTGCTAAGGATATGTCCCAGAGACTTGAATCTTCTAGCTGTTCATAGGCTGGTTGAGCCCTGAATCTCAGCAGAGTATCTACAAATGCAAGCAAGAGAGTTTTATCCATCTGCCCTATGGGATTTAAGCCCCCTCTCAATCAGAAACAGAGTGGGCATCGCCATGCTAAAATCCTCAAGATTGAGGAATGAACAAACATAAGGTGGGAATGCAACTATGGACTAAACTACGCTTATTATTATTCTAACAATGGAAGAACTTGTAACATTTATATAAAAGCATTGGCCAACAGAGGTTCTGAGGGAAAGGAGAGGGAAGAACAGGTGTAACATGGGGCATTTGGGGAACATTGGGATTGTTTTGAATGACATTGCAATGACAGATATAGGCCATTATACATTTTGTCAAAACCTATAAAAATGTGAAGAGCAAAGTATAAACTATAATGCAAACTACTGGCCATGGTTAGTAGCAATGCTTCAATATATGTTTATCGATTATAATAAATATACCACACTAATCAAAGATGTTGTTAATGAAGAAAAGTGGGGAAGGGGAGAGGGTGGGATATATGGGAATCCCCCTATATTTTCAATATAATTTAGAGCTTCAAATAAAATAAAAAACATTAGAGGCATACAACAGCAGACTCAATAGAAGAAAGAATAAGTGATACAGAAGAACAGCTGAAATAGGAAAAAAGAACACAGAGAAAAGAATGGAAAAATTTGAGCAGGGGTTCAGGGAGTTGAATGATAACATTAAATGCAACAACATAAGTGTCATGGGACTTACAGAAGGAAAAAAGAAGGGAAAGGGGGCAGAAAGAGTATTTGAGGAAATAATAGCTGAAATTTTCCCAATAATCTCACTAAAGAAATGAACTCACATGTCCAAGAAGTGCAGCATACTAGACCTACACCAAGACACATACTACTCAGAATGTCAAACGTCAAAAATACAGAAAAAATTCTGAGATCAGCAAAGAAAAAGCAAATTATCACATATAAGGGAAACCCAGTGAGACTTAGTACAGATTTCTCATCAGAAACCATGGAGGCTAGAAGACAGTGGTATGACACAATTAGGATACTGAAAGAGAAAAACTGCCACCTGAGAATTCTTTATGCAGCAAAATTTGTCCTTCAAATATGAAGGTGAGTTTAAAATATTTACAAACAAACATATTAAGAGAGTTCATTTTTAAAAATCCATCTTTGGAGGAAATATTTAAGGAAGCTTTCCATCTGAAAGAGACAGGAGAGAGGCTTGGAGGAGAATATGAAAGAAATAGCAGAAAGAATAACCAAAAGAGTAAAAAGACAGATGAAAATAAGATATGACATATAGGGAAGCGGCTGTGGCTCAATCAGTAGGGCTCCTGTTTACCATATGGGAGGCCCCGGGTTCAGTTCCCGGGGCCTCCTGGTGAAGGCAAGCCCGCCCGCACGGCGTGGTTAGCTGACCCAGCGAGCACAAGCAGCAAGGGGGGGATAAATGAATAAATAAATTTAAAAAAAAAAAAAAAGATATGACATATGAAAATCAAAGAATAAAATGCTAGAAGTAAATAATGCATTTACAGTAATATCATTGAATGTGAATGGATTAAATTCCCCAAGCAAAAGACATAGGAAAACAAAATGGATAAAACAACATGAGCCATCCATATCATGCCTCTAAGAGATTCATCTTAGACCTAGGGATACTAAATGGCTGAAAGTAAAAGGTTGGAAAAAGATACTTCACGCAAACAGTAACCAAAAAAGAGCAGGGGTAACTATGCTAATATCTGACAAAACAGACTTTAATTGCAAAAAATTTATGAGATACAGAAGAACATTGTATATTAATAAAAAGGACAATAAGCCAAGAAGAAATAACAGTCATAAATATCTGTGCACCTAACCCGGGTGCTCGAAACTATATTGAGGAAAACTCTGGCAAAACTGAAGGGAGAAATAGACATCTCTAAAATAATAATTGGAGACTTCAACACACCACTCACATCATTAGTTAGAACAATTAACCAGAAAATCAACAAGGAAACAGAAAATTTAAACAATATTATAAATGAGCTAGAACTAACAGACATATACAGAATGTTGCACCCAAACTCAGCAGGTTATATATTCTTCTCAAGTACTCATGGATTTTTCTTGAAGATAGACCACATGATAGGTTACAATGAATGTCTCAATAAATATAAAAAGATTGAAATTATACAAAGCACCTTCTCAGATCATAATGAATGAAATTTGAAATTAATATTAAACAGGACAGAGGTAAATTTGCAAATGTGTGGAGGCTAAACAACACACTCCTAAACAATCAGTGGGCCAAATAAGAAATTTTAAGTGAAATGAGTAAATATATTAAGAAGAATGAAAATGAGAATGCAATTTATCAAAACTTATGGGATACAGTGAACACAATACTGAAATGGAAATTGATAGTTCTAAACACCTATGTTAAAAAAGAAGAGAGAGCTAAAATCAAAGATCTAACTGAGAAAGGAGAAAAAGAACAGCAAAACATTCTCAAAACAAGCAAAAGAAAAGAAATAATAAAGACTAGAGCAGAAATAAATGGAAATTGAGAAGGAAAAAACAATAGAGAAAAATCAACAAAACAAAACCAAAAGCTGGTTCTTTGAGAGGACCAATAAAATTGACAAAACCCTAGCTAGACTAAAAAAGAAAAAAAGATGCAAATAAACAAAATCAGAAATGAAAGAGGCAAAGTTACGACTGACCTTAGAGAAATAAAATGGATCCTAAGAGGATTTTATGGGAAACTATACCAATAAACTAGACAACCTAGATGAAACGGACAAATACCTAGAAATGCACAAAGAACCTACACAGATGTGACAAGAAATACAAGAACTTAACAAACCAATCACACTTAAAAAGAGGGAATCGGTCAACAAAAATCTCCCATCAAAGAAAAGTCCAGGATCAGATGGCTTCACAGGTGAATTCTACTATACATTTTGAGAATAATTAACACCAATCCTGTTTAAACTCTTTCAAAAAATTGAAGAGGAGGGAAAATTACCCCACACATTTTATGAAGCCAACATCACCCTAATACTATAGCCAGATAAAGACACTACGAGAAAAGAAAATTACAGAACAATCTCTCTATTGAACATAGATGCAAATTTTCTCAACAAAATACTTGCAAACAGAATCCAATAGCATATCAAAAGACTTATACATCATGGCCAAGTGGGATTTATTCCTGGTATGCAAGGGTAGTTTAACATAAGCAAATCAATTAATGTAATATATCACATTAACAAATTGAAGGGGGAAAAACATGATCATCTTGATCGATGCAGAAAAGGCATTCAACAAAATCCAGTACCCTTTCTTGATAAAAAACACTTCAAAAGATAGGAATAGGAGGGCTCAAAGATGGCATCAGTTTAGGAGGGCACTCACCATCTCACTCTCAGAGGATGGCTGATTGGGGACGGGATCCTGCCTGCGTGTGCTGGGGGCCCACGGAGCGAGAACCTTGGGGACATCAATCTGGAGGGAGCTGGATGGTGAGGTGAATTGCTCAGGAAAGAATTGTGAGTTTTTCCCCCGCTGTGGTAGTCGACATAGATGGCTGAGCCCCACCCTCAGGGAAAAAGGCTGGGAGGAACTGCAACTCCTACTGGAAACCCAGTGAGAGGGACGTTCTCCAGGAGTGAGAGCGTTCTGGCGGAGGGTCGAGAGGGGTTTCCTTTCTGCGGGTTAGGTTGCCTGGACCCCCTTACAGCTTTGCTGAGCAAACCAGATGGCTTGAAGCAGCACCAGGCTATGGGGAGAGGCAAATCTGCTGAAGAAGCCTCATTTACCTAACAGCCCAGTGATACTGAGGCTTGGCTCGGGAGGGGGCGGAGTCAGCCAATTTTATCGTTCTGCACTGACAAGCATCAGAACTTTAGCTCCCCTGGGGAGGCCAGGAAGTGGGAAGTGCTTGATAAGTTTCCACGAGCCTAATTAGGGTCCCCTCAGTGGAGGGGGTGGTCTAGAAGAGGCCTTCTTTTGGGTCCCTTATTTCTCCAAAGAAAAAAAAAGATAGTCACTTAAAAAAAAAAAAAAAGATTTTTTTTAACTTAGTTTAATCACTAAAATCTGCCTCAAAACCTGCAGATAGAACCTTGCAGAGTAATTGATTGATGAACACAAGCAGGCTGAGAGGCTCCACAAGGGCCCAAGAAGGAACACAGTTCTCCCTTAGCTTTGTTTGACTGCTTGCTTATGTGGTTGTTTGGTTTTTCTTTGTTTATTTGTTGTCTCTTGCTTTTCTTTCCTCTTTCCTCCCCCCTGGTTTTTTTTCTTTTTCTTTTTTTTTTTTTTTAATTAGATGCTGCTAGCTTGGCACTTCTTTGCTATGCTTCTTCTTCCGTGATTTCCCATTCTCTGTCTATATTGATTTTGTCTCCAACGCTATCTCTTTTCCTTCCTTCATCTTTCTATTTTCTGTTTTCTGTTGTGGTTCTTACGTAACACCTTTTTTTCATTAGCCCACAACTTCAAGAGTGTCAATTTCTTTCTCCCAGCGTGGGACATGACTCCCAGGGATCAGCCTCCCTGGCAACAAGGGAGTACTACCAAGTGCCAACTGGCAATACAACTGGAAAAAGACCTTGAATAAAAGGGGGAAAAGGTAAAGACAAATGAGTTCATATGGCTAAGAGACTTCAAAGAGAGTCGGAAGGTCATCCCAGAGGTAACGCTTACACACACCTCAGTAGGATCTCATAGAACACCAAAGTGGATATCACCCCAAACAGAGGGGCTCTTGAGGGCTCTAGAGACACCCAGGTCCTATATAAGGGGGGATAGCTCCAGAGATTGATGCCTTATCAGTGGGCTCTACTTTGGAATCTGTGCTCCTGAGATTGACAGAGTTGGACTCAAATTAATTCCTCCCTGCACACGGTCCATCAGTCCCTTCTATTCAAACCTATATGTGGTACTGGAGTTTGTAGGTGTACTTACAGAGACTGGAGCCTTTGGCCTGCCCATGTGCCAGCTGTGCCTGGGATCTCAGTGGAGCTGCAACTCCTACTCTACAGCTCAATGGACTCATCCAAGACACCTGGCGGAGAGATGATGATGGACAACGGCCATCCCGGGGAATGGAGAGAGTCTGCAGCTGCAGGCAGGATAATCCCATCCATCTTATCCATGGGATATAAGCCCCCTCTCACTTGGAGGTGGAGTGGACATCACCATCCCAGAGTCCTCAGGATTGGGGGAAGAGCTACAGACTAGAGTGGACTTACTGGTATTATGTTGTAGACATATTGTGATTCAAGCAATGGAAGAAATTATGACATTGATGTGGAGCCAGTGGCCACTGGATGTTTTGGGGGCAGGGAGAGGGAAAAGCAGTTGTAATACAGGGGCTTTTTCGGGACTTGGGAATTATCCTGAGTGACATTACAATGATAGATATAGGCCATTTTACATCAGCATATAATATGCAGAACTGTGTGGGAGAGAGTATGGTCTACAATGTGAACTATGGTCCATGCTTAGTGGCAAAGCCCCAGGATGTGTATATCCATTGCAGGTGATATGTCACACTAATGAAAGATGTTTATGTGGGAGGCGTGGGATGTGGGAAACATGGGAATCCCTATAATTTTTGTGTAACATTTATGTAATCTAAGCATCTTTTAAAATATTAAAAAAATAAAAAGTTCAAATGTTCACAGGGCATTGTCACAGTGGGTGGAGAATCACTCAATAAATGAGAGAATACTGAATGCCCATCCTGGAGAACTCTGCCACATTCTCTATGGGAGCAGCAACAGTCCCCCAAGTGCAGGGGCAGTGACTAGCAAAGAGGATGATCAACTGATGGGTCCTTGATATTGATGACTAGCCTTATGAATCTTTGCTCTTCAAATTGAAACTTTGCCTATTGTTATGGGATGCCTAAGGGTTGCCTCCTGAGAGCCTCCTTGTTGCTCAAATGTGGCCTCTCTCTAAGCCAAACTCAGCATATGAATGCATTACCTTCCTCCCAGCAAGGGACATGACTCCCAGGGATGAGCCTCCCTGGCACAGAGGAATTGCTACCAAGTGCCACCTGGCAATGCGACTGGAAAAAGACCTTGAATAAAAGGGGAAAAAGGTAAAGACAAATGAGTTCATATGGCTAAGAGACTTCAAAATGAGTTGGGAGGTCATCCCAGAGGTAACACTTATGCACATCTTAGTAGGATCTCATAGAATTCCAAAATGGATATCACCCCAAATAGTGGGACTCCTGAGGGCTCTGGAGACGCCCAGGTCCTATGTCAGGGCAGATAGCTCTGGAGTGTGGTGCCTTGCCAGTGAACCCTACTTTGGAGTTTGTGCTCCTGAGAGTGACAGATTAGACTCAACTATGTCTTCCCTGCACATGGCTCATCTGTCTCTTCTCTTCAAACCTATACTTGGTGCTGGAGTTTGTAGGTGTATGTCCAGAGACATGAGTCTTTGGGCTGTCCATGTGCCAGCTGGGCCCATAACCTCGGTGGAGCAGCAACTCCTACAGCTCACTGGACTCACCCAGGACAACTGGCAGGGAGATGATGATGGACAATGGCCATCCCAGGGAATGGAGTCTGCAACTGCAGGCAGGATAATCCCATCCATCTTCCCCATGGGATATAAGCCTCCTCTCAATTGGAGGTGGAGTGGACATCACCATCCCAGACTCCTCAGGATAGGGGGAAGGGCTATGGACTGGGGTGGACTTACTGGTGTTCTACTATAGACATATTGTGATTCAAGCAATGGAAGAAATTACAACATGGATATGGAGCCAGTGGCCACTGGAGGCTCTGGGGGCAGGGAGAAGGAAAAGCAGTTGTAATAAAGGGGCTTTTTTGGGACTTGGGAATTGTCCTGAGTGGCATTGTAATGACTGATATAGGCCATTTTATACCATCATTATAACATGCAGAACTGTGTGGGAGAGAGTGTGGTCTACAATATGAACTATGGTCCATGCTTAGTGGCAAAGCCCCAGGATGTGTTTATCAGTTGCAATTAATGTGCCACACTAATGAAGGATGTTTATGTAGGAGGTTGTGGGAGGTGGGGAAGGTGGGGCATATGGGAATCCCTATATTTTTTGTGTAACATTTATGTAATCTAAGTATCTTTTTTAAAAAAATAAAAATTAAAATAAAAAGATAGGAATAGAAGGAAAATTCCTCAATATGATAGAAGGCACATACGAAAAACTCAGAGCCAACATCGTGCTCAATGCGGAAAAGTTGAAAGCTTTTCCTCAAAGATCAAGAACAAAACAAGGAGGCCCACTGTCCCCACTGTTATTCAACATTGTGCTAGAAGTTCTAATTAGACAAGAAAAAAAAAAGGCATCCAAATAGGAAAAGAGGAAGTAAAACTCTCACTATTTGTGTATGACATGATCCTATATTTAGAAAATCTGAAATGTCTATGACAAAGCTACTTGAACTAATAAACAAGTTCAGCAAATGGCAGGATACATGATCAACACACAAAATTCAGTAATGTTTCTCTACACTAGTATTGAACAACCTGAGATGGAAATCAAGGGGAAAAAACTCTACTTACAATAGCAACAAAAAAAAACTCAAATACCTAAGAATCAATTTAACCCAAGATGTACAGTACCTATATGTAGAAAACTACAAAACAATGCTAAAAGAAATCATTGAAGACCTAAACAAATGAAAAGGCATTCTGTGTTCATGGATGGGGACTAAATATCATGAAGATGTCAATCCTACCCAAACTAATTTATAGATTCAATGTAATAGCAATCAAAATTCCAACAGCCTACTCTACAGAAATAGAAAAGGCAATTCATTTGGAAGAGAAAGTGTGCCAGAAAACATTCTAAAAAAGAAGAGCTAGATGGGAGACATTTCACTGCCTGACCTTGAAACATATTATAAAGCTGCAGTAGTCAAAACAGCATGGTATTGGCATAAAGAGAGGCATATCAATCAGTGGAATAGAATTAAGAGTCCAGAAATAAACCCTCAACTCTATAGCCAACTGGTTTTCAATAAACTTACCAAAGCCATGTTAACAGGACACAGCAGTCTTTTCAACAAATGGTGCTGGGAATACTGGATATCCATAACCAAAAGAATGAAAGAGGACCCCTATCTCACTCCCTATACAATAATCAATGCAAAATGTATCAACTACTTAAATATAAAAGGCAGGACCATAAAACTACTAGAAGAAAATGTAGGAAAACATCTTCAAGACCTTGTGCTAGGTGATGGTTTCTTGAACCTTATACCCAAAACACGTGCAACAAATGAAAGAATTAATAAATGGGACCTCCTCAAAATTAAGCACTTTTGTACTTCACTGAACTTTGTCAAAAGGGTGAAAAGGGGGAAGCGGCTGTGGCTCAATCAGTAGGGCTCCCGTTTACCATATGGGAGGCCCCGGGTTCAGTTCCCGGGGCCTCCTGGTGAAGGCAAGCCTGCCCGCACAGCGTGGTTAGCTGACCCAGCGAGCACAAGCAGCAAGGGGGGGATAAATGAATAAATAAATAAAATCTTTAAAAAAAAAAAAAAAAGGGTGAAAAGGCAGCTGACCCAATGGGAGAAAATATTTAGAAATCACATGTCTTATAAGGGTTTAATCCATGATATATAAAGAGATGCTACAACTCAACAATAAAAAGGCAAATGACCTGATTTTAAAATAGCAAAAGACTTGAAGAGACATTTGTCCAAAGAAGAAATACAAATGGCAAAAAAAAAAAACACATGAAAAAATGTTCAACATCACTAGTCATTAGAGAAATGTAAATCAAAGCTACAATGAGATATCATTTTATACCTACCAGAATGGCCACTATTAAAAAGACAGAGAACTGCAAGAGGATGTGGAGAGATAGGAACAATTATTCTCTGTTGCTGGGAGTACAGAATGGTACAGCCACTGTGGAGGACACTTTGGCAGTTCCTAAAGAAGTTGAATATAGATTTACCATGTGACCTAGTATGGCAGTTTGAGATTATTTATTAATCCCAAAAAGAGAGATTATGTTTGTAAAGTAATCTATTCCTCTGGGTGTGGTACCCTTTGAACGCATTAGATTCAGCTGACATGTCTTGATTAAATTGCCTGTTAAGAGTAGGGCTTTGATTTGGCCATGTCAGTAGGGTATCTCTCAGATTGAGTCCCTGCCTCCTTGGTGGGCTGGTATAAATGGACACTTATTCAAGAAGACACACAGAAGAGGAAAGAATGTGCTATGTGACTGAAAGGAGAAGGCTCAAACAACTAAAGCCCCAGGAAGAGAGATGAGCCATTTGCCTGATAGTTTGCAGCCAAAGAGAACAGAGCAGCTGAGCAGCTGAGAAGGCCCAAGAGACCAGGGAGAAATCTCCCACCATCTTGCTTCAACATGTGGCAACAGACTTTGGTGAGAAAGCAGCCTTGAGTTGGACTCTTTAGGGCCTTGTAACTGTAAGCTTTTACCCCAAATAAATACCCTTTATACAAGCCAACAAATTTCTGGTACTTTGCATCAGCACCCTTTTCGCTGACTAATACACCTGGCAATACCACTACTGGGTATATACCTAGAAAAACTGAAAGCAGTGACACAAACTGACATCTGCACATCGATGTTCACAGTGGCATTATTCACTATTGCCAAAAGTTGGAAACAACCCAGGTGTCCATCAACTGAAGAACAGATAAACAAACTGTTGTGTATTCACACAATGGAATATTATGCAGCTGTAGGAAGAAATGAAGTCATAAAGCATATGACAACATGGATAAAACTGGAGGACATTATGTTGAGTGAAGCAAGCCAGACACAAAAGGACAAATAGTGTCTGATTGTGCTACTGTGAACTAAATTATTGTGTAATCTCAGGGAGTTAATAACTTGAATAAGGGTCACCAGAAAATAGAATGAGTTTAGAGATTGGAAAGCTGAGGGTTAACTTGTGCAGAGTTGGTAAAAAAAAATATTTTAAATATGTGTATTAATCTTTGGAAATGATTAGAAAAGGTGAAGGTCCAACAGAATGTTTATAACTAGTAGTACTATCATGTGGGTATGAAAGTGGTTAAAAGGAAAAGTCTAATGTCATGTATGTTAGTAAAGGAAATCTAAAAAATGTAACATGGAACTGTATCACATAGTAAAACCACATGTGAAATATGAATATGGATAAAATTGCATATTAGACCATTTTTCTTAAACTGAACTAAGGTATGTTAATACTACAAGATGTTAATATCAGATGAAAAAAAACTTATGATAAGTGAAAGAAACCAGACACAAAGTACTACATCATGTATGATTCCATTTATATAAAATGTAAATGTAAATCAGTTTATAAGGATGAAATTAAATTAGTGGAAATGTAGGGCTTGGGGAAGGACTGCTAAAGAGTGTGGAGTTTTTCTTTTTGGAGTAATGAAATTGTTCTAAAATTTTTTGTGGTGATGAATGCACAACATTGTGATTATACTAAAAGCCATTGATTATATACTTTGGATAGATAATATGGTATGTGAATATATCTCAATAACACTGCTTAATAAATTAATAAATAACTGTGCAAGAATAACCAGTAATAGCAGCTATATACAGCAGGGGAAGCATAGAGAGATTGAGAGGTGAAGAATTTTCTTTATTTGTTTGTTTGTCTGCTTTTTGTTTGTTATAATTATTATTATTGAAAGATTGAAAATGCTCTAATAATGAATGAAGTGATGAATGCACACCTATGTGATTATACCAGATACCATTGATTGTATACTTTGGATGAATTGCATGCTTTATTAATATGGATCAATAAAATTGATTTGTTTAAACAAACAAACAAACACCAATGAAAAGACCAGAATGTAGACATACCAAACAAATCCTTTTTTAAAATTATATTAAAAATGCTCAAAGAGATGAAGGAAAATACAGAGAAAGATCTAAAGGACATCAGGAAAAAATGAATGAGCAATATGAAAAACTTAGTAAAGGGATAAAAATTCTAAAAAGGAGGGAAGCAGAAATTCTAAAAAGGAGGAACCGCATGGGAGGTTCCCGGTGCTTCCTAAAGAAGATGAGCAGGACAGCAAGCTGGCTCAGCAAGATGATGCAACAAGAGACGCAAGGAAAACATGAGAGACACAACAGAGCAAGAATGAAGGTGGCTCAAGCAATTAGGCATCTCCCTCCCACATCGGAGGTCCCAGGTTCGGTTCCTGGTGCCTCCTAAAGAGAAGACAAGCGGACACAGCAAATGCAAACAATGAGGGGATGGGGAGAACTAAGGAATAAAATAAATCTTTAAATAAAAAAAAAAAAAAAGAAATTGTAAAAAGGAACATTCCAGGACTAAGACCACAATAACTGAAATGAGAAGTTCAATGGAAAGGTCCCAGGAGGGTTTCAAAGAGTCAGTGAATTGGAATATAAGCCACTTGAAATGAGTCAAACTGAGAAGGAGAAAGGAAAAAACAATTATGAAAAGTGAAACTAGCCTAAAACACTCCTGGGACACCTTCAAGCATACCAATATACACAAAATAGGAGTTCCTGTAGAAGAAGAAAGTGAGAAAGGGACAGAAGGAATATTCAAAGAAATGGCAGAGAATATCCCAAGCTTAGCAAAAGATGTGAATATATACATCCAAGAAGCCCAGAGAACACCAAAAGGATAAACAAGAAGAAAAATACACCCATCATACATTGAACTCACTATCAAATGCAAAGGACAAGGAAACTATTCCAAAAGCTGCAAGAGAAAAACAATTATGTTATGTAAAATGTAGTCCTAATTAGATTGAGTGCCCACTTCTCATCAGAAACCATGGAGGCAAGAAGGCAGTGGGTTGAACTAAAGTGTTGAAAGAAAACAACTGCCAACCAAGAATTTTATATCTGGCAAGGTTTTCTTTCAAAAATGAGGGAGAGATAAGATATTCCCAGATAAGCCAAAGCTGAGAAAGTTCATCACCACTACACCTGCCCTAAAAGCAACTCTAAAGCAGACTGAAAGGAAAGAACAATAGACAGTGGTTCAAAGTGGCATAAAGAAATAAAGGCCTGAGAAAAAGGTAACCACTTGGGTAATTATAAATGCTAGTATGATTGTAGTTTCTTGTTTGGTATGTAACTCCACTTCTTACTGCCTACAGGTGCTGAAATGCAAATGCATAAAAAGTAAGGATATGATGGATACAAGCCATTAAACATTTTGTCAAAACCTGTAAAACTGTGTGGTGCAAAGTGAAAACCATAATGCAAACTATAAACCTTGGTTAGTAGCAGTGCGTCAATATTTCTTGAATTGTAACAAATGTACCACACTAATTTAAGATGTTATTAGTAGGGGAAAATGGAGAGGGAGGAGGTTAGGTATATGGGAATCCCCTATACTTCCCATGTAGTTTCTCTGTAATCTAAAACTTCCTTTAAAATAAAGTTTATTATATAAAAAAAATTAAGGGCAAATCTAAGGTTTTGGACATATAATATACAAAGATAAAAATGGTAACAAGTATAGGTATATGCTTTTGAAGTTAAGTTGGTATCAAAACAAATAGAATTTTTATATATTTTGAATGTTAAATTTTTTTTTTTTTTTTAAAGATTTTATTTATTTATTCATTCATCCCCCCCTTGCTGCTTGTGCTCGCTGGGTCAGCCAACCACGCCGTGCGGGCGGGCCCGCCTTCACCAGGAGGCCCCAGGAACCGAACCTGGGGCCTCCCATATGGTAAACGGGAGCCCCACTGATTGAGCCACAGCGGCTTCCCTGAATGTTAAATTTTAACCCCATGGTAATGACAAGGAAAATAGATGAAAAATACACACAGATAGAAAAAAAGAAGTCATTCAATCTAATTGGGACATGCCTTTCCAGGTTTCAGGAAAAAAAATACAAATAAATATAAAAATAGGCCTAACAGAATAATTGAGGGACAGCAAAAGTATAAGACATAAAAAGGCTAAATAGCAAAATGGCAGAATAAAGACCTGCATTTCTTTTTTTGAAATAATGTATTGTGCCTATACATGAAAAGAAAGTACAGAATACAAGTGGCAAAGATAGTGGCTTCAGCCTGTGTAAAATGGAAGGCCTTAAGGCAGTCACTGGTTAAGGGGCATGCCCAGAAGCTCCACACTGTCAATACTCAGAAGTTTGTGTATTTGGGTGGGCTTTGAGGGGCTGATGGGGATGTGGAGAAAGTGGTGCTAAAGGCTCCATCAACAACTCCTTGGCCCTGACCCTGAGTAGTGGCAAATTTTTTCGTTGTTGTTATTACAGAGTAAAGTTTGCTTAGTTTGTCTAGTGGTCTAATATACCATTTTACAGTAAAAACATAATAGAAAAACACACATATGAACTGAAATTACCCAAACCCAGCAAGAAAATCCAGCTAGATCCTCAGCAGAAAGCTTTAGGGACAGTAAAAGATGAAGAAAAGATGACGCCTTTATGCCACCATCTGTCAGAAGCTCTTTCCATACCACAGACCACTGTTCTTTTCAGGGAGAATACAATGATGAAAAAGTAGACTGTTCTCTTGAGGAGGAGGAGGAGGAGATAGGTATAATATGCAGAGGTGCTTGTGAGCTGCAGCTGCAGGGCATCTGTCTTTCCTAACATCACTCATTGTGGCTATGATGCTGCATTAAGTTCAGCAGTGGAACACCAGGAAAGGTAGAAGGTCTGTCACCATGCTCTCTTTCAAACTAGTTTCTATAGAAATGGTAGGAATGACACCTTCATTTATTAAAGGAAAAAGAATCTCTTGATCAACTTCTCCTTTATTATTCTCGTGTTTGACCACACATTTGTGTTATTCATTCATCAACTTCCCATTCACAGTCAGTGAGCTGAATTTCATGTATGTGTCATTAGTCTTCACTGTATTTCCCTGATAGGATTCCAGAATCATATGGCCATCTTTTTCTTTCCAATACACTTTAATAACATCAGGGGAAAAAATTCTCAAGAAGACAAAGATGTTCCAACCTTATGAAAATTTGTTTCAGCAATTGAAGGAAGAAATATAGTGGGTCATGATGTTAAATGTAAATGGATTAAACTCTCCAGTCTAAAGGCAGATATTGGTGGAATGGATAAAAAGGCATGATCCAACTATATGTTGTCTGCAAGAGACTCACCTTCAATTCAAAGATACAAGTAGGTTGAAAGTGAAAAGATGGAAAAAATATGTACCATGCAAGTAGTAACCAAAACAGAGCTGGGATATCTGTAATAATATTAGATAAAATAGACTTTAAGTGAAAAACAGTTACAAGGCACAAAGACAGTCATTATATACTGATAAAAGGGACAATTAAACAAGAAGATGTAACAATTACAAATATGTATGCTGCTAACAGCAGACCCCCAAAATATATGAAGCAAATTCTGACAGATTTGAAGAGAAATTGACAGTCCTATATTAATAACAGAGGACTTTAATATACCATTTTCAATAAGGGATAAAATATTAATACACCATTTTCAATAAGGGATAAAACATCTAATCAGAAGATCAATAAGGAAATACAAGACATTTACAATACTCCAAACCAACTAGACCTAATACCATGTATAGAAAACTTCACCCAAAAAAAAAAGCCAGAATACACATTCTTCTCAAGTGCACATGGATCATTCTCCAGGATAGACCATATGTTAGGTCACAAAACAAGTCTTAATAAATTAAAAAATATTGAAATCATACAATGTATGTTCCCTGGTCACAATGAAACGAAGCTAGAAATCGATAACAGAGGGAGAAATGGAGAAAAAATTTACAATTTTGTGGAAATTAACATACTTTTAAACAACCAGTGGGTTAAAGAGGAAATCACAAAGGAAATTAGGAAGTATCTTGAGTCAAATGAAAATGAGAGTACAGCATGCAAAAATTTATGGGATGCAGTGAAAGCAGTGCTGAGAAGGAAATTTATAGCTTTAACTGCTTACATTACAAAAGAAGAAAATTTCAAATCAGAGGCCTAACCTCAAAACAGGAAGAACTAGAAAAAGAAGAGCAAACTAAACCCAAAGCAAGCAGAAGGAAGGAAATAACAAAGATTAGAGCTAGATAAATGAGACAGAAAAACAAAACAAAACAAAAAAAAAAATAGAATCAACAAAACAAAAAGTTAGTTCTTTGAAAATATCAATAAAATTGGCAAACCTTTAGCTAGACTGACAAAGAGAAAAAGAATGAAGATACAAATAATGAAAATCAGAAGTGAAAAGGGGTATATTATTACTGGCCCCAATGAAATAAAAAAGACTTTAAGAGAATACCTTTGAACAACTGTATGCCAATAAATTAGATAATCTAGATGAAAAAGATCAAATTCTTAGAAAAATGCAAAACACCAAATTTGGCTTAAGAAGAAATAGATTTCAACAAATCAATTACTAGTGAAAAGATTGAATCAGTAATCAAAAACCTCCCAACAACAAAATAAAAATAAAAAACCTCCCAACAAAGAAAACTTCAGGACCAGATGGCTTAACAGGGGAATTCTACCAAACATTCTAAGAAGGCTTAACTCCAATTCTGCTCAAACTCTATCAAAAAATTGAAGAGGAGGGAACATTCCCTAATTTACCCTACGAGGCCAACATTAGGCTCATACCAAAAGCCAGATAAAGATAGCACAAGAAAACTACAGACCAATATATCTTATGAATAGAGATGCAAAATACTAGCAAACTGAATCCAATCCATATTAAAAGAATTATACACCTGACCTAGTGGTATTTATCCCCCGTAGGCAAGCTTGGTTCAACATAAGGAAATCAATTAATGTAAAACACCACATTAACACAATGAAGAAAAAAAAAAAATCAATACAATCATCTCAGTTGATGCAGAACAGGCATTTGACAAAGCCCAGCACAATTTCTTGACAAAAACACGTAGAACATTAGAATAGAAGGAAATTTCCTCAACATAATAAAGGGTATTTGTGAAAATCCCACACCCAACATCCTACTTAATGGTGAAAGACTGAAAGTTTTCCCCTTAAGATCAGGAACAAGGCAAGGATGTGCACTGTCACCACTGTTATTTAACAGTGTACTGGATGTTCTTGCCAGAGCAACTAGGCAAAGAAAAGAAATAAAAGCCATCCAAATTGGAAAGGAAGAATTAAAACTCTCTGTTTGCAGATGACATGACCCTATATACAGAAAATCCTGAGAAATCCACAATAAAGCCAGTAGAGCTAATAAATGAATTCAGCAAAGTGGCAGGGTACAAGATCAACACCCAAAAATTAGTAGTGTTTACATACACAAGCAATAAACAATTAAAAGAAGAAATCAAGAAAAAAAATATCCATTTACAATAGCAACTAAAAGAATCAAATGTCTAGGAATAAGTCTAGCCAAGGCTGTAAAGGAGTTTTACATGGAAAACTATATAACATTGCTAAAAGAAGTCAAAGAAGACCTAAAATGGAAGAACATTCTGTGTTCATAGATTTGAAGACTAAATATTGTTAAGATGTCAATCCTACCAAAAGCAACTTATAGATTCAGTGCAAACCCAATCAAAATTCCAACAGCCTTCTTTGAAGAAATGGAAAAGCTGATCATTAAATTTATAAGAAGAGTAAGGGGCCCTGAATAGCTAAAGCCATCTTGAAAAAGAAGAATGAAGTTGGAGGGCTCACTTCCCAATCTTAAAACTTATTACAAAGCCACAGTAATCAAAACAGCATGGGGAAGCCAGTGTAGTTCAGTGGTTGAGCTCCGGTTTCCCATGTATGAGGTCTCAGTTTCAATCCCCAGCCCTGGTATCTCCCCACCCCACCCCAAAACAGCATGGTGCTGGCACAAGGACAGATATATAGACCAATGTAATTGAACTGAGAGCTTGGTAATCAGCCCTCACATTTATGGCCAACTGAGTTGTTATGGATCTTGAGATAGGGTAATTATCCTGGATTATTCAAGTAGGCCCTAAATATAATAAAAATGTCTTATAGAAGGGAAAGGGAGATTTACAACAGAAGAGGAGAAGGTGATATGAAGATGGAAGAAGAGATTGGAGTGATGGGGGTTGAAGATGGAGGAAGGAGAATACAGGTAGCCACTAAAATCTGGAAGCCAAGGAATATAGGCGACCACTAGAAACCAAAGAATACAGGCCACCACTAGAAACCAAGGAGTACAGGTGGCCACTAGCACCCAAGGAGTACAGGTGGCCACTGGAAATCAAGGAGTACAGGCTGCCACTAGAACCCAAGGAGCACAGGCTGCCAATAGAAACCAAGGAGTACAAGCAGCCACTAGAAACGAAGATGTACAGGCAACCAGTGGAAGCACGGATCCTCCAGAAGGAGCTGTCCCTGCCAGTACCTCAACTTTAGCCAAGTGCAACTGATTGCGGACTTCTAACCTCCCTAACTTTAAGAGAATAAGTTCATGTTGTTTTAAGCTATTAAATTTGCAGTACTTGTTACAGGAGCCATAGGAAACTAATGCAGCTGCATATATACTAACTTGTAGAGATCCTGATGTACTGTTAAGTAAAAAAAGCAAGTTGCAGAGTTGCAGAGTAGTTGTGTAATGTGATTCCATCTAAGTAACTAAACGTCTTTATACACATACACATAGATACATATATTTATTCTTGGTTATGTTTATATGAGAAAAAAGGAGAAAAAATACACACCAGGCTGTTGATATTAGTAAAGGCATGGGAGTGGAGAAGGAGAGGCAAGGAAGAAAAGATTTCCTTATGAATCTCCATTCTGATTTCTTTTGATAGGCATATGCTACTTTTGCAATTTGAAAAATAGTCAATTAATACATTTTTCAATAAGTCACATTAATCTTAATTTAAAATATGTTAGACTCAATGAGGTCTCACATATCACCCCCAGGGGGAAACGAGACCAGGAATATAGTCAACCCCTGATATAGATTCTAAAATTAGGGGCAAAGTTGCATGTATTTTCTAAACACAAAATCCTCTTTTTAAAATGTAGCAATAGTGGTACTCCTCCAGCATTGCTACAAAATGAGCTCATCCACTTACTGAGGAGTATTGATTGGTCCACATTATTTTGGTATCAGGATTAAAATACATTGAATGGATCTGTGGGCACCAATCCACAAGTTTAGTCAAACGAAAAAAATGATTTAGATGTTGGGGATTTTGCACATAATAATCTTACTTACAAAAAAAAACAAATGAACAAACCAAAAAAGTAGCTACCATTTATTGAGCACCTATTATGTGCCAGACATTTTAAATAAAATTTTCAGTCTTGCTCCAGTTATCTATTGCATGTATCAAATCACACCAAATATTAGTGGCTTAAAACAACAACAATCACTTTATTACCTCTCGCGGTTTCTGTGGGAAAGGAATTTAGGAAGGGCTGGGCCAGGTGATTCTGGCTCGAGGTCTCCCAGGCAGCCACAAGAAGGCAGGGGCAGAGCTGGGGTTGGGCTGCAGCGTCTAGAGACTGGCCAGCATCTCTCACTCCACTTGGTTCCAGGGGCTCTCTGGTGTCCCTCTTTATGAACTAATTTGGACTTCCTCACTGCCTGGTGACTTCAGGGCATTCAGATTGCTTACATGGCAGCTGGCTTCCCTCTCTAGTGAGCATCCCAGGAGAAAAAGAATCAGGAGCATATTGTCAATGCCTTCCAGCCAAAGACCACCCACAGTTGAACAAGTTGGGTGTATTACTTGCACTGCAGCAGGGGAGAATATGGGGGATACATCAGATGTCTCAGTAAGATACATCATAGGTTAGAAAGAACCTATGATAGGATTTGGACTTTGGTGAGTGATTTGAGGAAAGGTCTAAGGAAGCAGGGATTTGCTCTAGATTGGATGCTGTCAGATAGGATGCAATTCTATAATTAGGTATATCAGTAAATCTTATCAATACAGAGAACAGACTAGGGTGAGGAAAACAGTATAATTGGTAAAGAGGTAGCATTCACTCATTTTGGCCAAGAGAGCGGGATAGTTGGTAATTTGTGATTGGCACACATGGTAATTGGCGTGTGGTAAGATAAAATTATGAACTGGCCTTGCTTTGCCTCATTTTACCATGCTGTCGGATCATGAGACTGTTTGGTATTCTGTGGGGTTATGTCCAATAGGAGAATAACATGGCTGACCTATGAGTACCAGGATAGCTTCTGAATGCCAAGGACTGTTTTCTTTTTTCTTTCTCAGTATCTCCTGTTTTGACTTAGCCTCAGATGTCACTTAGCATCGTTTCCACCATAGTCACAAGCCCATCCAGATACAAGGGTAAAGAATACAGATCCTACCTCTTTTTTTTTTATTTTATTTTTATTGTGGGTAAAAATAAAAATTCTCACAATACATAAAAACATTTGCAAATGGTGGGCCACAGATCCTACCTCTTGATGAGAGAAGTGTCAGTTACATGGAAGAGAGCACGTGGAATAGGAGATAGTGTTGCAATCTGCCACAAATGCTTTCCAAAATGCTATCATAGGAAGCAGATGTGGCTCAAGTGGTTGAGTGCCCGCCTGCCTCCTAAAAAAACAAAAAACAAACAAACAGACAAAAAAAAAAAACAAGCAAAATAAATGAAAAAACAAACTCAGGAAAGCTGATGTGGCGCAGTTGTTGAGTGCCGACTTCCCACATAAAAAGTCCCAGGTTCAATCTCCAGCCCCCAGTACCTGAAAAAAAAAAAAAAAAAGAAAAAGAAAAAAGCTATCAGGCATTATTAGGCTATTTTTCAGGTGAGTAAACTAAAGCTTAGAAAGGTTGTAACTTGTCCAGAGGAAGTAACTGAGGCTGACATCAGAGCCACTTGCTTGCCTGTGTATTTTACCAATATGCTTGCGTGAGCCTCTCTCCCAATATCCTTTTCTTGCTGGTTATAAAAAAATATTGTAAATAAACATGCATTTTTAATCTCACCAAACATAAATATGTTGAATAATAAAAAACATTATACTCAGATCCATATTAAGATTGTCCTCAATCAAGAAACATAAGATTTTTAAGTCTCTACAATTTTATATTATGTTATTATAAAAGTCCTATTTGAATACTAAAAATTCCATATTAGTAATGAACTCCGATTTTTTTAAAAGGGAACAAAAAGAAGAAAAAAATTAAAGCAAGTTGCAGACATCATTATTTGATTCCCTTCATTTAGAACCAATGTTAAAGTAATTAAAGTAAAGTAATTTTTATAAACAATGGAAACTTACCAAATGTAATCTATATCTACAGTCCATGGAGGACGTATAGCTCAGTGGTTGAGTGCCTGCTTTGCATGTATGAGGTCCTAGGTTCAATTCCTGGCATCTCCTTTATTAAAAAATCCATCCTAAAGCCCTTATATAAAAAGGCTTATTTTAAAAGATCCTGTTTGTAGCATCCTATTAAATAGATCTATTGCCACCACACTTGAAGCTCACAAAGATGCATAACTGTCTTGTTCTAGCTACACGTCCTTATTTTCTCTTTCAGAAATGTTCTAAAAATCCTGGTCAATGTTAACCTGTCTTCAATTTGAATTGCCGAAAGTACACAAGATACCAAACAAATGAAAATGTCACAATTATTTAAGTCGTTAAGGAGAGTGAATCAATAATACTGTGTGCTTAGATGGCAATTTTGTTTGGAGGATTCATTTTATTACCATTATCTTGTTATGGGATATATGTAGCTATGAATCAATAGTTATTTCTGAATGCAAATTATATACAGAACACAGTCCCAGATATGATGGGCAATGTTCAAAATGTGAGATATTTTTAAAAAATTTTTACTGAAGTATATCATTCATACATGAACCTATATAAACAACAAGTATATAGTATAAGTTGTGAACTGACAAAACAAACAGAGCATATCATCATACAGGGCTCCCATATATCACCCTACCAACACCTTGCATTATTGTGCAACATTTGTTACAAACTATGAAAGAACATCGTGGAAATTTTATAACTAACTATAGCCCATATCTTAAATTTGGTTTATTTCCCTGCAACCCGTATGATTGTTAACATCCTGTATTAGTATTATATATTTGTTATAGTTCATGAGAGAACATTCTCATTTTGTTCTGTTAATCACAGTCCATCTTCCACTGCAGGATTCACTGTGTTATACAGTACTATCCAAAATGTATACTCAGTGGCTCTCATTTTCATCACAGAGTTGTGCTGTCATTACCTCAGTCAATTTTAGAACATTTTCATTAGTCCAAAAGGAAAAATCCCATACCCCCTTATACTTCCCTATTGTAGTCCCTTAGAATTAATATAATATCTTCTTTGCCATTGTTGCAAAAATACTACATTACTGTTAACTATCATCCATAAGTTACATTAGTTGTAATTTTCCTATGTAGCACTATATTCTTTTTTTTTTTTTAAAGATTTTATTTATTTATTCATTCATCCCCCCCTTGCTGCTTGTGCTCGCTGGGTCAGCTAACCACGCTGTGCCTGGCGGACTTGCCTTCACCAGGAGGCCCCGGGAACCGAACCGGGGGCCTCCCATATGGTAAACGGGAACCCTACTGATTGAGCCACAGCCGCTTCCCCACTATATTCTTAACACTTTGTAAAAGAAGAACATTCTTATATTTATACTATTAACCACAATCTTCTTCCACCACTGAAATCACTAATGTTATTCAGTCCCTAGATTTGTCTCGTGAAAGAAATTTTTACTCTTCCTCCGTCTTTTCTTCCTTCCTTCCCTCCACAAACATTTTTACAACACTTACTATGGTGGTTTGGAGCTATGTACCCCAGAAAAACATATACTGAAACTTAGTCCATTCCTGCAGGTGTGAACCCATTGTAAGTAGGACCTTTTGATGATTCAGTTAAGGTGTGGTCCAACTCAATCATGACAAGCTCTCTCTGTCTCTCTATCAGACAGAAAGCCGCAAAGGGAGCATCCAGAAGTAAAAAGTCAAGGGAACCAGGAAGAGAAGGGAGAGGCCAGGAGAGGTCGCCATGCACATTGCATGTGACAGAGGAGCCCAGCTTCGAGGATCACCAGCAACCGGCCCCAGATCGCCACAGTCTTAGGGAAGAAAGCATCACCGTGATGACCCCAAGATTTGGACTTTTCTTAGCCTCAAAACGGTGAGCTGTGGGAAATGGATGTGGCTCAAGTGATTTGGCTCACATCTACCATATAGGAGGTCCAGGGTTCAATTCCTGGGACCTCCTGGTGAAAGGCAAGCTGGCCCGCGTAGGAATGCTGGCCTGTGCGGAGAGCTGGCCCACGCAGAGTGCTTGCGCAGCAAGATGACGCAACAACAACAACAAAAAAGAGACACAGAAGAGAGACAATAGGAGACATGGCAGAACAGAGAGCTGAGGTGACAAGAGATTGAGCGCCTCTCTCCACTCCAGAAGGTCCCAGGATCGGTCCCTGGTGCCGCCTAAAGAGAAGACAAGCAGACACAGAAGAACACACAGAGAGCAGACAGTGAGCAAAAAAATCAACGAGGGGGGAGGGAGAAATAAATAAATAAATCTTTAAAAAAAAAAAAAACAACTGTGAGCTAATAAATTCCCACTGTTTCTGCCTGTCCTCTAGCTATTTTTCTGGGAGAGAAGTGAGTCCCATATCTCTCTAATCCTCCATCTTCCCAGAAGTCACCCAAAGACAGAACAAAACAAAACAAAAATCCCCATTGTTGAAGCCAACCACCTGTATGGTCTTTGCTTTAGCAACGAGGAAGCTAAAACACCTACTATGTTCAGGGCTCTATGCTAAGTGGCAGGGAGAATATAAGAATAAATAAGATTTGGGTCTTGTCCTCAAATAATTTACAATCTATTTAATAGTAGGGAAGAAAAGACATGTATGCAACCCTAAATGATCTCATTATCTATTTGAGAAGAGAAGATTCCCAGAAATGAGATTTGTCCTGGATTATTCCTTAGTCCTAGTCAGCTGGCCCTCAACCCCTTCTTTTCTGCCCATGCTTTTCCACGATTTCTCTTCACATGCCATCGCCTTCACATGCCCTTTCCCTGAGGTCATCCGACCTGTGAAATAAGTATTCAGGTGAGAAAAAGGAAACAGCCATGGAGGTAATCAAAAAATAAGAAAGAGATGAGAGAGGCAAAAAAAAAGTCTGAAGATGTTTTAAAGTTTGTTATGAGCCATAGCGGCCCCTTATCATCCATCTGCCGATGAGTCCCAAGATGGCTTTCTCTCCAGTGTGGTTTCCCCTGAGGTCCAGATTCATAGATCTAACTCCTTAACATTTCCACTAAGAAGTTTTATAAGTAGCTCAAACTGAACATGTCCCAAACAAAACTCTTCCTGTACCCTCATTTCCTGTTCTTTCCCCAGTCACTCCCATCCCAGTACATAGACCTTCCATCTACCAGGTTCTCAAATAAGAATCTAGGCAACCATACTTGATTTCTCCTGTTTTTTCAGGCAGTCTTTTATTTCCATTTCCAAAATATATCTTGAATCCACTTGCTTTTCTCTATCTCTACCACCCTAGACCAAGCCACCATAAACCTCTAGTGTAGACCACGGCAGGAGACTCCTATCTTTTCTTGCTGATTCCATTCTTGCCTCTCTACAATCCACTATCCAAAATGCCTATGAAATAAGGTCACTTGCCTGCTTACAAGCCTGTCATATTTATAGTAGAATTTAGACTCCTTACTCTGATTATAAAGCTCCTGCCTATAATCTTCAGGTTGCACACTGTGCTCTTTTTTCTGTTCCTCAAACACCAAGGTGTCTCACTTCTCCTTCCTGTCATTATCTGCCTTCAGATCTAAGCATGGATTTAGAGCTAATATCACCTCCTCAGAGAAGCCTTTTCTGACCTAAACTAATTCATTGTCTCTTAACCTCTCTCTATCAAATTCATTGGTTACATTTTTATCATAAAAATTATCTGAAATTGTCTTGTTCATTCATTTGATTAATTATTTACTGTTTCTGCTGCTCCCAAAGAACTGGTTGCCCTTCTGTTGGGAGCTGCCCCGTTAATCTTGATAATCATGTTAGAGCTCAACAAAAGAGGCTAAACCGTAAAACACCCCCGACTCCCAAAACGTTTCTTTTTTCCTCTTTATACATATCTTCTAGAAACCAGAACGTATTCATCTCATTGCCCCCTCACTGCCTTTTTCTTTCTTTACTCTCCTGTAATCCCGTGCCGCACCCATCCCTCCAGCCATATCAAGGTACTTGTAGTTTATGAAATACGTTACGTCAGTTTTGCACCCTATGCCTTCACACAGGCTTTCTCTCTGTCTGGAATAGCCCTTGTGTTCTTAAACTAGCTAAAGCCTTCTTACCCTTCAAAAGTCAGCTCAGGGGTTCCCTTCTCTGGGAAAAGTTTCTTTTTTTTTTTTTTTTTTTTAAAGATTTTATTTATTTATTCATTTATCCCCCCCTTGCTACTTGTGCTCGCTGGGTCAGCTCACCACGCCATGCGGGCGGGCTTGCCTTCACCAGGAGGCCCCAGGAACCAAACCTGGGGCCTCCCATATGGTAAACGGGAGCCCTACTGATTGAGCCACAGCTGCTTCCCTGGGAAAAGTTTCTTAATCCTATTTTATAATTGTTTTCTATTTCATTAATTTTTGTTCCAGTCTATTTGATTATCTTCCTCTAAATTATTTGGGTTTGTCTTGCTTTTTCCCTAACTCTTTAAATTGTTTGCTAAGTTCATTAGTTTCGAGCTACATCTCACAAGTTTTGATAATAGTCTCACGATCATTCAGATATAAGTATTTTCCAATTTCCAGTATAATTTCTTCTTTGACCCGAGTTGCTAAGACACATTCCTTAATTCCCAAGCATAAAGAAGTTTTTCAATTATTTTTCTGTTACTAATTTCCAACTTAGTTGAATGATAATGTGGTCCATATGATAACAACCATTTGAAATATATCGATATTAGCTTCAGTACCTAGTATATGGCCAGTTTTCATAAATGCTTCATGTGTGTTTAAGAAGAATGTGTATTTTCTAATGTTCTAATATGTCCATTAGATCAAGCTTGTTACAGGTGCTGTTGAACTCTTCTCCTACTGGTTTTTTAAATCTATTTGATATATCAATCATCAAACATCCATTAAGCCAATGGTTCTCAAAATGTGGTTTCTGAACCAGAAACAGCAACATCACATGAGAACTTGTTGGGAAAAAAAAATTCTCAGATGCAACCCCAGGCCTTTGAATCAGAAACCCGGAGGTAGGGCCCTGCAATCTGTGTTTTAACAAATCCTCCCTGTGCTTCTGATGTATACTAAAATTTCAGAACTGATGCATTAAACTATTCCTCTATGATGGGGGCTTTGTCAATTTCTCCTTGTAGATCTGTGAACACCGGCTTCATATATTTTGAATTCTTGTTATTAGGTACAGTTCTAAATTGATACATTCCTAGAGAATTGAATATTTTATTATGCCATGACCCTTTTTATCTCTATAATACTTTCTGCTTTAAAGTCTGTTTTTTCTGATACTAATACAGCTTCTCCAGCCTACTTTTAGTTAGTTATGGCCTGAGTATCTTTTTCCATTCTTTGCCTTTCAATATTTCTGTATAATTATGATTTTATACATCTCTTGAAATAGCATATAGCTGAATTTTGTTTTGTTTTTCAATCTGAAAGTTTTGGACTTTAAATTGAAGGATTTAGTCCATTTACATAGAGAGGGATTACCAATATATTTGGATTTATTTCTATCAATTTACTAGGTGCCTTAAATTTGTCTCACTTAACAGTTCCCATTTTTCTTCTTTTTTCTGCCTTCTTTGGGACTGGCTGAGTTTTTCCCCTCTAGTTGTTTGGAAGTTATACACACTATGTCAGTTCTAACATGCAAATTTAAAGTCTAAAATTAATCGAAGGGTTTATCCTCTTCCCAAAAATTATACAAATCTTAGAATAGTTAAACTCTAATAACTCCCCCAACATATGCTATTGTTGTCTAGTAATTTAGTACTAGCTTGCTTTTTCTCATCCAAAAGTCTACATTATTATTGTTTCACGCAGTTGTGATTGTTCGGCTAGGGCAGGTTCATGAGGCCTGTACTCACAAGGGCCCCATGCTTGGTCTAATGTTCTGCTATTGCCATCTTGAAATTCTTAATTTTTGAACGAGCAGCCTTGCATTTCCAGGGACCCTACTCTGGGACCCACAAATTACATAGCAGTCCTGAATATAGTCACATATTTACTAATATATTTGCTTACCATTTCACATACCACAGATTTTCTGTCAGGAATTTCTTTTCCTTCTGCTTGAGTTACTTCTTTAGAGCTTCCTTTAAGGTGGGATCTTTTGATGATAAAATCTCTCCATTTTTTTGGTGTGTGTCCAAAAATCTTTGTTTTACCCTCCTCATTCTTTTAAGATAATTTTGATGAGCACAGAACTTTAGATTGACTAATATTTTCTCTCGCCACTTTGAATATATTTTCCCTGTCTTCATTGTTGCAATTGAGAGGGCAGCCAACCATCTAATTACCTTTTTTTTGTAGGTAATCTGATTTTTCTGTGACTTTTTACGGCCTTCTCCTTTTCTTTGGTGTTCTGTATTTCATGATGAAGTGTCTAGAGGTAGATTTTTTTGCTTGGTGTTTCTTTGGCTTTGTTGGGCTGCCTGGATCTGATGATTGGTCTCTCTCAATAATTTGGGAAGTTTTCAGCAATTCTCTCTTTGAATATTGCTTTTTCCCTTGTCTCTCTATTATTTTCTTTGGAAACTCCTTTTAGATAAATATATCAGATCTTCTTACTCTTTCTGATTCTTTGTGCACAGTGGGATTTATTTCTCATTCACCCCTACATTTCAGGTTTAGTTCTTTGTATCTCCAGCTTTATTCAGTGAGTTTATGACCAGGTTCCTCATCTGGACTTCAAAGTCTACACGTAAAGAGGGAGCTCCAAGAGCTCTTTAAAGCAGAGGCTCATGTTCTTTAGCAGAAACATTTAGAGAAAATACTGGCTTTAGCACCTTCTTAACTCCCAATGCCTTGGAGTTAATATTGTTGGTAGCCTCTGCAGCCTTACTTTCCTACCAGCTCAGCAATGCATTTTAAATGGTTTTATGTGTTTTATATTTTATGTATTTTAGTTCAGAGGGTCATTCAGGGTATCTAATCTACAACACTACCTGAAATGGATCTCTGTATTTACTTGATCCTTTAAGATAATAAAAAAGCTAAAAGCAGAATTGGAGAAGATATTTACAGTACATATATGTGACAAAGGACTTATACCCACACACAATACATAAAGAACCCCTAAAAATCAAGAAGAAAAACTCAGACAAACCAAGTAAAAAATGGGCAAAATATTGTTACAGGCACTTCACAAAATAGGATCTCCAAATGACAAAAAAAAAAAACATAAAGAAAGATACTCATCATCATTAGCCATCAAGGAAAGGCAATGACATTCTGTCACATACTCAAGAGAATCACTAACTTTTTTTGTAAGGACAATACCAAGTATTGACGAGCGTGCAGAACTACTGGGATTGTTGGTGGGAATATAAATTAGTATAACCACTTTAGAAAACTGTTTGTCAGTATACCTACTGAAGCTGAACATATGCATACCTCAGGATCCTGCAATCCTTCTGATACATACCCAAAATAAAAAGAATACATGTTTGCACCAAAGACATATACAAGAATGTTCATAGCATCTTTATTTAATTTTTTATTAATTTATAGGTTTATTAGGGCAAGATGACATGAAACGGTACAAGTACAAAAAGCTTACAAATGAATCACTGTTGACTCACAGAAAATTTTAAAACAAACTTATAATTCCAGAGGAGTACATTGGCAAGCTCATTAACTTTGTCATTTGCTAATTTGGGAAAGGGAGAAGAGTCAAATCAAATATAATAGAAATGACTTACAGTATAATGGTAATTTTTTTTATGCAATAGCAAACTAAAAACCTAAAGAAGACAACAAGATATTAATTTCCTGCTTTTAATAACATACTATAGGTAGGTAAGATGCTACCAATGGGGGAAACTGGGTGAAGGATACGTAGGACTGCTCTATATTATTTTTACAACTTCTTGTGAGTCTATAAATATTTCCAAATAAAAAGTTTTTAAAAAAGAGAGAGAAAGAGAAAAGGGACCAGAAAGAAAAAACATAGTAAGTCTGTGGAAGTGGATGTGGCTCAAGCAGTTGAGCACCTGCTTCCCACATGAGAGGTACCAGGTTTGGTTCCTGGTGCCTCCTAAAAAAACAAAAACAAACAACAGGCAAACAAATGAAAAAACCAACTCAGGGGAGGCTATGGGGCTCAGTGGTTGAGCACCGACTTCCCACATGTGAGGTCCCAGGTTCAATCCCTGGTCCCAGTACCTCAAAACAAAAAACAAACAAACAAACAAAAAACCCAAAACATAATAGGTCTACATAGAAAAAGATTTTTTCCATTTATTTTTTATTTTTAAACAACTTCTTGAAGTCTATCATTCATACATGAACATACATAAACTATAAGTGTTCAGTAAACATCATGATCTTACAAAACAAACATGCATAACATCATACAGGACTCCCACACATCACCCCCCACCCAAACCCTGCATTGTTGTGAAATATTTGTTAAGAAATCATGAAAGAGCATCGTCAAAGTATTACTACTAACTATAGTCCAAATCTTCCTCCCCTATACGTTTTTTTAAGGATTATTTATTTATTTACTTTTATCCATTTTTATCCTCTGTATTGGTCAGCCAAAGGGATGTTAATGCAAAATACCAGAAATGGGTTGGTCTTTATAAAGGATATTTATTTGGGGTAGAAGTCCACAGTTACCAGGCTATAAAGCATTAGTTTCTTCCCTCACCAAAGTCCATTGCCACATGTTGGAGCAAGACAGCTACCGACGTTTGCCAGGGTTCAGGCTTCTCGGGTTCCTCTCTTCCCGGGGCTGTATTTCTCTCCAGTCTTAGCTCCTCTGCTTCCTCCACAAGGTCAGCTGTAGACTATCAGGCGAATGGCTCCCTTCTCTTCTCCTGGGGCCTTCTCTCCAACATCAAAACTCCAACATCAAAACTGCAACTCAAAAACTGCTCCTTCTGTTCTTTGCCTTGCCTTTTATATTCGATTCCACCACCCACCAAGGGGTGGGGCTCAACGCCCTAATCATAACTTAATCATGCCCAGATTATTAATAGATCAGTTTACAAGCATGATCCAATTATATTTTTGGAATTCATAATTACATCAAATTGCCAAATGGCTACACTCTCCCCCCGCCGCCCCCATTTTTGCTGTTTCTTTGTCCATTTGCTGGGCAACTCTCTGTGTCTGTTTCCTGCCCTCTCTTCTCATCCTTCTCCTCCTGTCTTCACTGGGATTCGATCCTCGGAACCTCCGATGTGGGAGAGAGGCGTCCTACTACCACCTGCGCTACCTTAGTTCCTGGATTTTTGGTGTGTCTCATCTTGGCTCTCCCTTGTGTCACTCTCCTATTATGTCATCATCTTGCTGCATGGCTTGCGGGGCCTGGCGGCTCACCTACGAACAGGGCCTGATGGCTCACCTACTTGCAGGGCCTGGTGGCTCACCCACACATGGGGCCTGGTAGCTCACCCGCTTGCAGGGCCTGGTAGCGCACCCACGTGGGGCCTGGTGGCCCACACACCTTCTATATTTTTCTTTTTTGTCTTTTTACCAGGAGGCCCTGGGGGTCGAACCCAGGTCCCACCATATGGGAGACGGACACCCAACCACCCGAGCCACATCCGTTCCCCTGCTATATCTCTTAAGGTTGACCAAAGATACCAAAATTTAGTCTTTTCCCATAAAGGATGGTCATATACTAAATCAGGTTTAGTTTATCACCAGCATTCTAAAAACCAGACCTAGGGAGAAAAACTAGGTCTGGGAACACCTGCATGGTTTCTAATATAGTGAATGTTTAGCCTACGCTGATTATCACAAAATCAGGACAGCGAGAATATTTGCAGTATCTTTATTAATAATAGCACCGAACTGGAAAGCAGCCAAATTTCCATCAATAGTAGAACAGATAAATTGTGGTATATTTGTATAATGGAATAGTACAGGATAGTGAGTACTGCTATGTGAAATAACATGGGATGAATCTCACAGGCATAATATTGAGTGAAAAAGAATCAGAACAAAAAGATATATGCTGTATGCTTCATTTTTATGAATTTCAAGAAGTTCAATAAAGTAAAACTAATCTGCTTTGATAAAAGTCAGAATAGTAGTTACCAATGGGGAGAGATCAACTGGAAGAGAACATGAAGGAGCCTTCCAGGGTACTAAAAAATAGTTTGATCTTGATCTGAGTGGTGCTTACATGGTGTGTAAGTGTCTTTAAAAAAACAAAACAAAACAAAACAAAACAAAACTTTCAGAGCTGTAAAGTAGTCTAGGAAATCTAGTTTTTAACTTTCCAGCCTTTGCAAATCAGGAAGGCACGTTGGAAGGAAACTGGATGGAGATCAAATACTAATCTATCATGTTATTTACACAAAAGAAACACGAAAGAGATGATATATAAATTAGAAAGCGCCTATCTTATAATAGTCCATCTCTCTAGTAACCTGAGTACTTATACCTTTGAAATACATATCTCTCTCCCTTGGATCATGCTAAAGGTTATTTACCAGCTTTAGGATTAAATCTAAATTACGAGTTTTCATTAACAATAAATCTCTTAGAGCAGAAACTCCTGCCAGTGGTATCCACTGCAAGATTCAATTAATTAAAGCATTGATTTTTTTGGTTTTACTCTCAAAGCCAACATATTTCGGGAATGCTTGACTGCAGCCCTCTTTATACTAATCTCACTCTCCTGAAGAATATAAGAAGCTCCTATTGAAAATGTCAAAGGGAAAAAAAAATTAGGGGAATAACACAAAATGAATAAGGAAGCCAGCCTCATTACCTAGAGTTATTTCATGTGAACTCTACAATGCAGATTAGTGCACTATGTTTCAAATACTGAAGTGCTTTTGAAATTTTTCCAAGCAGAAATAAAAAGAGAAGAGGTTTGGACATTTAGGATGTAATGGAACATCACTTAAAAGTGCTGCCATTAAAAAGTAAGTAGGTAAGCACTTGAGAAATTTGGGCTTAAAGCAGTGGGTGCATATAAGGAAGATATCTTAAGCTCAAGAATGAACTAAAAGTCTTATTGAACTGCTGACAGTTTTGAAAAGTATTGAAAAACTATACTAGCACAAAGAATTGAAAAGGCAAATACAATGCCATCCTGTCTCAACTGCATAAGCATTGTTCCCTAATGTTTCTTACAGTTATCATCACCGGCTCAACCCACTTGTCAGCAAAAATTAAATGGCAGCGTTAGAGTGATATCGTTACTGAGATGCTGCCTACATTTACAAAACACTCTTTAAGACATTTACCAATGGACTACAATGTGCTGCTATAAATAATTAAAATCACATAAATAAATCCCGAATAAATAATTTAAACACCTGTCAGAATAAATCAGCTCTCCTTTCAGGCTTTGGTTTACTTTTCTCATTCAATCTGATAATATACAAAACTTCTGTCAACCGAGAAATAAACTAAGCTGCAAGGCAACAAAGGCGTTTATTCAGGGTCTTAGAAATGCAATTCAGGGAGCAAAGATTCAGGTAGCAACCCAAATCTTGTCTGGTCTTGGCAATTTCAGCCATGGTAGACTGAAGGATTCCATGAATTTAGCTAATTGAGTTTTTTTTGTTGTGGTGGTTTTTTTTTTTGTTTTTTTTTTAAGCTTTATTTTGTACAATTAATAATTGAAAACATAAACAATTAAAAACTAAAAACTAAACACAGATGAATAAATATA
>JAKSZT010032012.1:13108872-13146874 GCA_026826555.1 Tolypeutes matacus
TAAACAAACTGTGGTCTATTCACACGATGGAATATTATGCAGCTGTAAGAAGAAATGAAGTCATAAAGCATATGGCAACATGGATGAACCTGGAGGACATTATGTTGAGCGAAGCAAGCCAGACACAAAAGGACAAATACTGTATGACTGTGTTACTATGAACCAAATATATTGTGTAACATATTGTATGATTCAATAAAAAATTTATATGTATGTTATACATTTAATTGAGAAGTGTATGTTTATATTCAACTGTTTCCTTTTGGAGACAATAAGAAGGACAAGTGGGTTGTGACCAGATTATGAAAGGCCTTGAATTATAAATCAAATCGTTTCAGTTTCTTTCTGTGTACAGTAGACAGGCATTAAGAGGCTTTTTTTTTTTTCAGCAGTGGAATTCTAGGAAGGTTGCTCAAGTAGAATGAATTAGAAAGTGTGCTGGATGCAGGGAGCGGCATTAGAAGGTAACCTTAATAGCACCCACATGTGCTAATTCATTCTGGCATTAATGTATGTGAGGATAGGATGGCGTGGAAACGCTAGTTAGCAGACAATTACAATAGACCAGGCAAATGATGAGGCCCAGAACCAAGGCTGGAGCAGAGAGGAGAGTTTTAAGACATTTAGGAAGTAGACTCAAGGTTTAGTATTGCCTGGATATCATGGGCAGATGGGAAGGAGTCTAGGCTGCGTCCCTGGCTTCCTTGTGAGGAATCTAGGAGGAGGAGCAGATATGAAGTAGAGAACAATGAATTTTACTTTGGGCTTTTTGTGTTTGGGGTGCCCCTGAGACATTCAGATGCAGATGTATAGCAAGGTTGTAAAAAATATGTCTGCCTCTCAGAACTTATTTCTTAATGTCTGTTAATAACAAATTAATTTTTAGCTCTTCAAAATGTACACTTTCTTTTATTAATTCACACAAAAAAAACTCCCTTTTATATATGGAGAAACAAAGTTGTGGATTTAATAAATTACACCAAGGATAATCCCTCAGTCATAAAACTAGTCAACCCTAGATCTTAGATGCTGTCTGACGCTCAACCTTGAACTCTATCCACTGGATTGCACTGCCTCCATGTGTATCTAAGTTGCAATAGCAAAATAGAAGTAATTCACCTACTTCATTGTTTTAGGAAACATGATACATATTCAAACACTTGACGGCCAAAAGTAATCCAATGGGACAGATTCTTAGTCTCTGTCACCTTTTGGGAAACGTTTTGGGAACTCTACCATAGTCTGATATTTCCCAGAAGAAAAGTTTAGCTTACAGTAACAATTTCTATATGACATAAAAATAGTTATTCAGTCATCTGAAGGGACTTTATTCTTGGCTTTATTAAATTACCAAAAAGTGATGGACCAATTAGAAATAGAAGCTAGAAGTAAAATGTAATTACTTGCTATTGGTCAGCATACTCGGAAGATACAGGGGAAAACACCAAAATAATAAAGAATGAGTTTTTCTTGTGGTAGGCTCATGAGACTTTTACATACAGCACTTATCCATGCACACAGATGAAGAAATGCCTCCTTTCTTCAAAAACAGACACCACATAGCTCCAAAAAGGAGGAAAGATTATGAGCAGGACACAGCAAGAAATGGAAACAATATACTGCCTGGCACTGTGAAAGTCGGATTCTCTTACTTTGGAGCCTTTTGAAAGGAGGAAGAGGTTGCACAGATTGCAAATGAGGTAGCTAGGATTTGAACCCAAGCACCAAAACCTAGCTCTGCCTCCAAATTCCATGCTCTTAATTCTGACTTTTAATAAAGAAGCTTATGGGAAGTGGCTCAAGTGATTGGGCTCCTGGAGGTCCAGGGTTTGATTCCCGGGGCCTCCTGGTGAAAAGTAAGCTGGCCTGTGCTGTAGGCTGGCCTGTGCGGTGAGCTGGCCCACGCAGAGAGCTGGCGCAGCAAGATGACGCAACAAAAAGGGACACAGAAGAGAGACAATAACAGACGCAGCACACCAGGGGGCTGAGGTGGCGCAAGAGATTGAGCGCCTCTCTCTACTCCAGAAGGTCCCAGGATTGGTCCCCGGTGCCTCTCCTAAAGAGAAGACAAGCAGACACAGAAGAACACACAGAGAAGACAGCAAGTGCAAAACAATGGGGGAGGGGGGGAAATTAATAAATTAAAAATAAATAAATAAAAAAGCTTAGGTGTTGTAATTCAACATGGAGGTAGACGGTGCCGGGAACGATCCAAAGAAAGATTGGGATCAGGGGACCTCACTCCATGTGGAATGCAGGCAAATTTATTTAGGCTGAAGCTGCTTTTATACTACAAAGCTGATAACAAAAGTAGGGCATCTTCTGTTAGTTCCTCTGCATGGTACGTAAGAGCACTGCCGGTTCCTGTATCTCTAGATTAGGGATTTATACAATAACTTCTTAGTGGTGGGTTCATTCCGCTCTGCTTCCTCCCTTTGACGTCTGCAGTGTGCAGAGTCCTTGGAGACATTTGCTAATGTTTCTTTTCTAGCAAGCATGCTTTTTAGATGCTTAACCCTTTATGCTCTGACTCTCAGCATCTTCTCCAACACTTAGGCATTATTTTGGACAGCCCCAAGTCAGTATGTCCGATCCCCTTCCATACACTATCACCTGGAGAAGAGTTGGTCTCCCTAGAAACAAACCTTGCCCCAGGGAGCAAACGTTGCAGGTCACCTCCACGTCACCAGCCTCTTGCCTAACCACAGCTGGTTCTCCATGTAGATGTCACTTCCTCTGGAAAGCCAGCCCTGTCCCTCCAAGGTGGAGTCCCTTTTCCCTCCCACGTGCTTTCAAGGCACCTTATGCCAGAACTCACGTTGATTTCCGTCTACCTTTTGGTCACCCCCACTGGATTATAAGGTTCCTGTAGCCTTGGCACCTTAGGAAAGTACCTGGAATTCTCCATAAATATTTACTGGATGATTATTTATTTGGGGCATTTTGTGATCAGAGCATTTAATGATACAAAGGTGAAAAAGATACCATCTGGTTTTAAGGAACTTACAATGGAGGTGGGGAGACAGATGTGTCCAAAAATTAATTATAAAACTAAACTCTAGGTTAAGGGTTTAAACAGAGGTACAAGCAACAAACCATGGAGATAAGGAAGGCTTTGGACCCTGAACGTTGTTTTGTTTTTTTTAACAAAATCAATTTTATTGACACATATTAATAAAGCATACAATTCAGCCAAAGTGTACAATCAATGGTATTTGGTATAATCACATAGTTGTGCATTCATCACCTCAATCATCATTAGAACATTTTCATTATTTCTGTTTTTTTCTTTGTTTCTGTTTTTTTTTTTTTTCACTATTTCAAAAAAAAAAAAAAAACTAACAAGAAAATTATTCACATCTCAATCTCTCTATGCTTCCCCTGCTGTACATAGCTGCTATTTCTGGCTATTCTTGCATAATTATTTATTTATTAAGCAGTTTTATTGAGATATATTCATATACCATACAATCTATCCAAAGGGTATAATCAATGGCTTTTTATATAATCACAATGTTGTGCATTCACCACCACAAAAAATTTTAGAACAATTTCATTACTCCAAAAAGAAAAACCCCACACCTCTTTGGAGTCCTTCCCCAGCCCTACATAACCACTAATCTAACTTCGTCTTATAAATTGATTTATATTTACATTTTATAAAAATGTAATCATACAGTATTTAGTACTTTGTGTCTGGTTTCTTTCACTTAGTATATTTTTTTCATCTGATATTAACATCTTGTAGTGTTAATATATATTTGTTCAATTTCAAAGAAAAACAGTCATATATGCAATTTTACCCATTTTCACATGCAATTTTACTATGCTATACAGTTCCATATTACATTTTTTATCATTCCTTTTAATAATATATATGACCTTAGACTTCCCCTTTAAATCCCTTTCAACTCTGAACATTTCTTACACAATATGTTTTCTGTTTCAGAATCCTCATATTGGAATGCTAGTGTGAGTTGTGTGCATGGAGTTGTAAGAATCCAAGTTCTTTGGACTTTTATTAGAATTTAATTCTGCTAATCTTTCTTCTGTCCCTCTGCTAGTAGTTGCCCTAGGAATACTTGCCTTTTAATCTTAATTGATGATTGAGAAATGCCTTGTCTTCCTCTGCTGAAAGGCTCTAAGTGGAGCATTTTTACGCTGTTACAGTGGTTGCTTTATTATTAGATCAGTACTGATGAAATTTTAAAAATCCTGGTTATTGGACATATATGTTTATCTCTCCTCCTTTCCAGCACTCCCAGTGGGTGATAGTAAACAGATTAATAAACAAAGAAGGCTTAAACTCACAAAGAGAACAGGAGAAAAAAACGACAAGGGTGTCAACCAAAGTTTGGAATATATAAATAATTGAACAAGTGGCAACTGACTTATCAGAATCGAGGATGCTGCAACCTGTGTGGAAAGTCAGAGATGAAAACAAACCACTGGGGGGGGGGGGGGATAAACTCAGAAGAAACATAGACTAAGCAAGGATCAAAAGAAAACTTTAAAAGTAATCATTTATAGCTTCAGAGAGACAATAAACAATGTATCCATGAAACAAGAACAATATGCTATAAAAAGAAAATAATCAGTCAACAACCAAAATAATTTTTTTAACTGAGGAGCAGATATAGCTTAGTGGTTGAGTACCTGCTTCCCATGTACAAGGCCCAGGGTTCAATCCCCAGAATCTTATAAAAAATTTTTTTGAGAAAAAATCTGAGAAAGTGAAAATATCATAGCAGAAATAAAGAGTCCAACAGGAGGATTGAAAGATAACATTGAGGAACTCTACCAGAAAATAAACCAAAATACAGACATTGAAAATGGGAGATAAACAATATGAAAATCAGAAGAAATATCCAAAAGATCCTACATTGAACTTTTTAGGCATTTTTGGCAAGACAAGAAAGAAGTGGGCAGAAAGAAATTCTCAAAGAAAAAAAGTCCTAGAACTGACAGGCAAGAATTCCCATTATGAATAGTCCCACTATGAAAAAAAAAAAGGCACACCATTGCAAAATTTGTAAAACCAAATATAAAGAAAGGATCCTAGAAATTTCCAGAGAGAAAAAAACAAATAGGAAATAGGTCACACACAAACATATATGAATGAAAATGGCATGGCATTGGACTTCTTTTTTGGGGGGGTTAGGTACCAGGAATTGAACCCTGGGACCCGGTACATGCAACGCAGGTACTCGCCACTGAACTACACCCATGGAGTGGCATTGGACTTCTAACCACAACATTGGAATCTAGAAGACAATATAAGAATGTTTTCAAATTTCTGAGGGAAAATTATTTCCAACCATAATACTGTATCCAGGCAAACTATTAAGAAAATATGAGGGTAAACAGACCCTGTTCCATTTTTTCCATTCCCTTCTATGTTCTCCTGTGTTTTCCAGTTCAGATGTTCTGTCTTCAAAATCACTAATTCTGTTTTCAAGCATTTCAAATCTGCTCTTATGTGCCTCTAATGTATTTTTTATCTCATCTATTGTGTCTTTCGTTCCCATACGTTCTGTTACTTTTCTTTGCAGGCTTTCAAATTGTTCTTTATGCTCTCCTGGTGTCTTCTTAATATCCTTTATTTCTTTAGGCATATTTTCTTTAAATTCTTTCAAGTGATTTAGGAGAGTTGTGTGATTATCACTGATTAATTGTATTAAATCCTGTATCTCTTCAGGATATTTGGTTTATTCTTCTGGCTGGGCCTTAGTATTTTGTTTCTTAGTATGGCTTGTAATTTTTTGCTGATGTCTAGGCATCTGAATATGTTGGTGAATTTACTCTGATGGCTAATTTCTCTCTCTTGCCTATTGTGTGTGTTTTTTTCCACAGCTCTTTTTTGATATCTGGTTCAGCTTAGTCTCAGACTTTAAAATTTCCCAGCTTAAGTTTTCAAAATCGGGCCGGGGACTCAGTAGTAGGGCACAGATTTTCTCCCAGGGGTGGATACACAGAGCGTGGAGTAGTTTTTGTCTATTTTCAGACCAGCCAGCAGATGGCACTAGTCAGTGCATCATTCCATGGAGATGTTTCTGTCTTGGCTTTCCTGTGTTCCTGTGTTGAATCTCCACATTGGAGATTCAAAGCAGACTCTGCTGGCTGAATTCACTGAAGAAAAGCACACCAACCTCCCCTCCCTTTTCCCTTGAAACAGATAACAGGGAGGAGGATGTCTGCTCCCCTCTCAAGTGGCTGCAGTGAGCCAGGGGTTTTACCCCAGCTTCATATCTTGGGGGTGGGGGAGGGGAGCCTTTCTGGCTGCCATGGAGGTTTGGTAACTCATGTTTGTCATTTTGGCTTCTTCATCTCTCTGTGTAGCACTGTCCTGGTCTGCTAACCCCCAAAGCAGGTCCCTCAGACAGCTTTTGGCTCTTTCTCCATTGATGAGAGCATTCAGCGCTGCCTGTTAGTCCATCACATCTTCCCCAATCCTCCCATGACTTCTTTCTGATCCATAGAAAACACTCACTCATCCTCTGACCCCGTGAACTAGAGAAATGCAAATTAGTTCCAACATAGCCAACTTTCTTTTGCTCCTCCATCAGAATAGAAAGCCAGTGAGGCTCTCATACTTAAGATTTCTCCAGTGGAGATAAACACACCCCTAAACTGTAGAGGGTATCTATTGAGTTCTGTAAGCTGTCCTGTTGAAGCCTCTTTACCCAGACATGAGATGAGGGGCAGGAATATTTAGGGAGGTATGATGGCTTTGGAGGTATGTACCCCCAGAAAGTCAAGTTCTTAATCTTAATCCATTCCTGTGGTATAAATAAGACTTTTGATGAGGTTACTTCAGTTAAGGTGAGGCCCAACTGAGTCAGGATGGGTCTTAATCCTATTGCTGAGGTCCTTTATAAGCAGAATGAAATTCAGACACATAAGAGAGAGAGCCAGGGGTAGAAGCCAGAAGTCAGTGGAACCCAGAGAAGCCAGGAGAGGCCACCACATGCATTGCCATATGAAGAAAAGCCAGGGACCAAGAATCGCCAGCAGTCAGCTCCAGAACACCACAGTCTTCTGGGAGAAAGCATTGCCTTGATAACCACCTTGATTTTTGACTTCTCCTAGCCTCAAAACCATAAACCAATAAATTCTGGTTGTTTAAGTCAACTCTCTGCGTGGTATTTGTTTTAGCAGCCAGGAAACTAAAACTGGAGGAAAGATAGAACCCAAAGAACATAACCAGCTCTCTTCCAAAACTCTCTCATCACCAGCAACCCATGACCTTTTTTCATTTTTTTTATGAGAGCGGTTGTAGATTTGCAGAAAAACAACGCAGAAAGTACAGAGTTCCCATATACCCCACACACATGCAGTTTTCCCTATTATTAACATTTTACATTAGTGTGGTAATGTTGAACCCTAAATTAGCCTATTCATAGGCCTTTATGGCAAACAGAGTAACATAGAGAAGAAAATTTTCCACTATCCCCTAAGTGTCCTATCTGAAAAGCACACACCCTCCCCTCCCTTGAACAATCTCGCAAGAACGTATCAACCCTGCAGCTATGCCCCAGACTATCAGGACGTTCTGTGCAAACGCTAGCTAACTGCCAAAATCCGCTTCTGTACATCCTGCTTGCTTGCAAACTGCATCTGCAACCCCCTATAAAAGGGAGCCATTTTAGAACCTGGGGGCTGCAGTTCTCTCCTGCGTGAGAGGTGCTGCAGACACCTGCGGGCTTAGCTCAATAAACTTCATAAAAGTGGTTAAAGTCTGAGTGTGGTCGATCTCCTGGGTTACAACAGTAACTTTGTTACAATTGGTGGAATAATATTGTGATAATTATATTATTAACGATAGTCCATAGTTTACATTAGAGTTTACTCTTTGTGTTGCACAACCTATGACTTATATTCTCAGTGTGGGTGGGGGTATAAGAGTTGAGTGACTGGTTTTGGGTGTGTGTGTGGGGGGTCTCCTTTGAAATTTTGCATGTTGGACTGAAGACTTACTTTGGAATATTATCTCTCGTCCAAAGGATTTGGCTGAAATTTCCATTACATCTTGTTACCCTTGGGCAAAAATACAAATTGAAATGACTGCACTGGATGATATTTAAAGTCTTTTCCAGCTCTAGTGTTATAACCCAGGAGATCGACCACACTCAGACTTTAACCACTTTTATGAAGTTTATTGAGCTAAGCCCGCGGGCGTCTGCAGCACCTCTCATGCAGGAGAGAACTGCAGCACCCAGGTTTTAAAATAGCTCCTTTTTATAGGGGGTTGCTGTCGCAGTTTGCAAGCAAGCGCAGTTTGCAAGCAAGCGGGATAAACAGAAGCAGAGTTTGGCAGTTAGCTAGCGTTTGCACAGAATGCCCTGATAGTCTGGGACACAACTGCAGGGTTGAGATGTCCTTGCAGGATTGTTCAAAGGAGGGGAGGTTGTATGCTTGTCTGTCCTTGCGAGATTGTTCAAGGGAGGGGAGGGTGTGCTTTTCAGAAAAGACGCTTAGGAGACAGTGGGAAACTTTTCTTTTCTACGTTACTCTGGTTGCCATGAAGGCCTATGGGTAGGCTAATTTAGGGTTCAACACTAGAAACTGTTGACAGGGGTGCTGAAAAGAAGAGGGAAATGCTAACAGTGGTAGCCCTGAGTCGAGGAGGGAAAGATATGCGCATGCGGATGACTTCGTCTGGTCCGGGAGGCTGTGCGCCCCCCACGGCCGCGTTCTCTGCTGACTAGACCTTGGCTGAGAGGAAGAGCACACGAGCCCGCCAAGAGCTCCTAGGCAGGCCCCGGTGTCTGAAGAGACGTGAAGAAGATGGTGTGGAGAAAGAAGGAAGCTGTTTTCTTCTTCATTTTGAGATCTGTAAGATGTTAGGGGACTACAGCTCTAGGTATTTAATTCTAGGAAGGACTATAATAATAATTTTTTTAATAATATACCAGGCTTGGGGGCGGATGTGGCTCAACTGGTTGGGTGTCTGTCTCCCATATGGAGGGACCTGGGTTCGATCCCCGGGACCTCCCGGTAAAAAAAAAAATAATAATAATAATAATAATAATATACCAGGCTCTTATGCTTGTTTGTTTTTTTCTGCGCAGAGGAAAGGGGCTCAGTCTTTCCCAGCGGCCCTTTTCCTCATGGGGCCAGGACGTGGCTCAGCTCCTCCCTCTTCTTCTTGGCATGGATGTGCGTCCCCGGCCTTTTCTTGATGAACTTGAGGGTCCGCTTGACTTTGGAGACCTTGAGCAGCTCCAAGGCGTGCTGCTTTTAGTGGGCGAAGCTGCACACCTCTCCGGTCAGGTCCCTCAGGCGCCCCCGGGGTTCCCAGGTACCCTCCGGATGCCACACGTGCGAACTCCAGGTTCCTATGTTCCCCCCACCCCCCATGTTGGTTGGCTCTGGCCCTGGGTTTTTTTTTTTAAGATTTATTTACTGCTTATCCATTTTAACCCTCCCTACCCCCTACTGTTTTTGCTGGGGTTTTTTGTGTCCATTCTCTGGTCAATTCTCTGTGTCTGTTTCTTGCCCTCTCTTCTTATCCTTCTCCTCCTGTCTTCACCAGGATTCAATCCTGGGAAACTCCGACGTGGGAGAGAGGCATTCTGCCACCTGCACCACCTTAGCTCCTGGTTTTTCAGCTTGTCTCATCTTGGCTCTCCCTTGTGTCACCCTCCTGTTACGTCATCACCTTGCTGTGTGGCTCGGCGGGGACTGGCAGCCCATGCGCCTTCTATATTTTTCTTTATTTTACCGGGAGGTCCCGGGGATCAAACCCAGGTCCCTCCATATGGGAGATGGATGCCTAACCAGTTGAGCCACACCCACCCACTGGCACTGAGTTGGAAAAGGGGTAGAGTTTAGAATGGGGTCCTGGCAAGGGGCAGGGAACTTGAGAAAGTAGAGAGTGCATTGGGGAAGAAGGTTGGGGTCACTGGGTGGAAGACTTGGAAGGCCATGTGGAGTTTAGGCTTGACGGGTTACTAGGTCAGAGGTCACAGACAGTTGTCTTGTTTTGTTTCTTTTGGTTTTAGGCCACATGATTTTTGTTTGTTTGGTTTTGTTTTTTAAAGCAGTTTCATCGATATATATTCACAGATCAGGGAATATCCAAAGTGTACTATCAATGGCTTTTAGTATAATCACAATGTTGTACATTCATTACCACAAAAAATTTTAGAACAATTTCATTAGTCCAAAAAGAAAAACTCCACACCCCTTAGCAGTCACCTCACAATCCCTCTATCCAATTTTAAAAAATTGGTTATTTGCCAGCATTTAAAGTTTGAAAAATTTTGTAGTAATTCAGATCTCTGGCAGGTCTTCAAAAATATTTCCTGTGCTTTTAATGAAAATAAATGGGCACTCATTTGCAGTAACTCCATGAATTCATTATTGAAGAATGCAAGTTACATTCAGATTGCCTAGACCTAATGAAATGTTGCTTGATAGAAAATGTTGTAAAAGCTAAATTTTTCTTAAGGAATAATCAGAGCCCAAGCATTTAGCTCTGATGAGGTGAATAGGTCCTGAACACTCTTTGGTAGACTTCCAGTAAGAAATAACTGGCATCTGAGAAGGCTGGGAAATGGATGAGCACCAATTCTTTCTCTTTCCTCTCCTTCAATCATATTGATTTCTGAGCATCTTTGTAAAGCAAATTTTTCTGAATGTTTTAGGTTTTGGACCAGAGGAAAGTTTGCTTCTATTTTCACAGTTCAGAAATTCCAACAAAATTGCTTTCTTTAATGATCTTAAAATTCATTTAGATGATTTATTCTCTAACCTTTGAATCATTTAATTTCCAGTGATGGGGAAAGTGAGGTAAGGAAAAACTAGAATGATCCATCATCAAGCTAGTCACCATCAGCAAAACTCAATTTGTTAGATTAAAAAATGTGTGTCATTGATTTAATTTGCACCTCTTTGGTTACTAGTGAGGTTGGCCATTTTTTCAGTGCTTAATGGTCATTTATAATTCTTCATCTGTGAATAACCCATTCATAAATGATGTGATACTACTTTGGATGTTTAGGTGACAGGCTTCTAGCCTAAATAAATAAATAAAGCCTTTTTTTTTTTTAATGTGAATTACTTTTAGTTCTTCTGCTATCACTGATCTGTTCTCTATTTTCAGACAAGAACTACACCTAAAAGGTCAATTGTATTAACAAGGAAACAGAACAAAACAATATGATAAATGAGTTAGATCTAACAGGCATATACAGAACACTGCATCCAAACTCAGTGGGTCATACATTCTTCTCAAGTGCCCATGGATCTTTCTCCAGGATAGACCACATGTTAGGGTACAATGCAGCTCTCAATAAATATAAAAAGATTGAAATTATACAAAGCACATTCTCAGATCATAATGGAATGAAACTGGAAATCAAGAACAGACAGGAAAAAAGCAAATTCACCAAAGTGTGGAGGCTGAACAACACACTCCTAAATAACAAGTGGGTCAAAGAAGAAATTGCAACTGAAATCAGTAAATATATTGAGATAAATGAAAATGAGAACACAACTTATCAAAACTTGTGGGATACAGCGAAGGCAGTCTTCAGAGGGAAATTTATAGCTCTAAATGCCTATATTAAAAAAGAAGAAAGAGCTAAACTCAAAGATTCAACTGACCATCTAGAGAAACTAGAAAAAGAACAGCAAACCAATCTCAAAGCAATCAGAAATAAAGAAATAATAAAGATTAGAGCTGAAATAAATGAAATAAATGAAATTGAGAACAACAACAACAACAAAAAAAAAAAAAACAGAGAAAAGCAACAAAACCAAAAGTTGGTTATTTGAGAAGATCATTAAAATTGACAACCCCCTAGCTAGACTAGCAAAGAAAAAAAGAGAGAAGATGCAGACAAATACAATCAGAAATGAAAAGGGGGAAGTTACCACTGATCCCACAGAAATAAAAAGAATCATTAGAGGATATTATGAGAAACTGTATGCCAACAAACTAGAAAACTTAAACAAAACGGACAAATTCCTAGAAATGCACAAACAACCTAAACTGAAGCTAAAAGAAATATGAGAACTTAAAACACCAATCACATTATTAAAAAACTGAAGGCATCATCAAAAATCACCCAGCAAAGAAAAGTCCAGGACCATATGGCTTCACAGGTGAATTCTACCAAGCATTTTTTTTAAAAAATTAACACCAATCCTGATTAAACTCTTCCAAAAAATTAAGGAGGAGGGAAAATTACCCAACACATTTTATGAAGCTAACATCACGTCACAAAAAGATTCAAATACCTAGGAGCTAATTTAACCGAAGAAGTACAAGACCTATATGCAGAAAACTATAAAACGATGCTAAAAGAAAATTTAAAAGACCTAAACAAATGGAAAGACATTCTGTTCATGAATTGGAAGAATAAATATCGTGAAGATGTCAATCTTACCCAAACTGATTTATAGATTCAATACAATACCAACCAAAATCCCAACAGTTTACTTTACAAAATTAGAAAAGGCAATTACCAAATTCATTTGGAAGGGAAATTGCACCTGAATAGCCAAAAGAATTCTAAAAAAGAAGAGCGACGTGGGAGGAATTTCACTGCCTGACCTTGAAACATATTACAAAGCTACAGTGGTCAAAACAGCATAGTACTGGCATAAAGATAGACACATTGATAAGTGAAATAGAATTGAGAATCCAGAAATAAACCCTCATCTATAGAGTCAACTGGTTTTGACAAACCTACCAAGTTAATGTTAACAGGACAAAACAGTCTCTTCAACAAATGGTGCTGAGAGAAATGTATATCTATAACCAAAAGAATGAAAGAGGACCTCTGCCTCACTTCCTATATAAAAATCAAATCAAAATGCATCAAAGACCTAAATATAAAAGCCAGGACCATAAAACTACTAGAAGAAAATGTAGGGAAACATCTTCCAGACCTTGTCGTAGGTGATGGTCTTGGACCTTACTCCCAAAGCAAGCAGAACAAAAGAAAAAAAATAAATAAATGGGACTTCCTCAAAATTAAACACTTTTGTGCCTCACAGAGTGAAAAGGCAGCCAACTCAATGGGAGAAAACATTTGGAAATCACATATCTGAAAGGGGTTTAATATTCAGGATATATAAAGAGATGTTACAACTTAACAATAAAAAGACAAATGACCCAATCAAAAAATGAGCAAAAGACTTGAATAGACATTTGTCCAAAGAAGAAATACAAATGGCAAAAAAAAAAAAAAAAAAAACACACATGAAGAAATGCTCAACATCACTAATGTTTAGGGAAACACAAATCAAAACTACAATGAGATATCATTTCACACCTATCAGAATGGCCACTATTAAAAAGACAAAGAACTACTACAAGTGTTGGAGAGGATGTGGAGAGATAGGAACACTTCTTCACTGTTGGTGGGAATGCAGAATGGTACATCCACTATGGAGGACTGTTTGGCAGTTCCTAAAGAAGTTGAATATAGACTTGCCACATGACCCTGCAATACTACTCCTGGGTATATACCCAGAAGAACTGAGAGCAGTGACACAAAGAGACACCTGCACACCTATGTTCATAGCAGCGTTATTCACCATTGCCAAAAGATGGAAACAACCCAGGTGTCCATCAACAGATGAATGTATAAACAAACTGTGGTGTATTCACACAATGGAATATTATGCAGCTGTAATAAGAAATAAAGTCGTAAATCATATGACAACATGGATGAACCTGGAGGACATTATGTTGAGCAAAGCAAGCCAGAAACAGAAGGATAAATACTGTATGATTGTGTTACTATGAACCAAATATATTGTGTAATATATTGTATGATTCAAAAAATTTTTATTTGTACCCAGTACATTTAATTGAGAAATGTATGCCTTCATTCAACTGTGTTTTCTTTTAATTTTTTAATTGTTTATATTTTCAATTATTAAATGTACAAAATAAAGTTTAAAAAAAAAGACTTAATGCAGATTTCTCATCAGAAACCACGAAGGCAAGAAGACAATGAAATTATATAAGTAGGAAACTGAATGAGAAAAAAAGCCTGCAGAGACTCATTTTTTTTGTATATATATATATTTAAAAGCACCATTATTGAGATATAGTCACATACTATACAATCCACCCAAACAGCTGAGAATTCTTTATACAGCAAAATTGTCTTTCAAATATTAAGGTGAGCTTAAAATAGTCACAAATAAACATTAACTAAGAGAGTTCATTAAAAAGAAACTGGCTTTGAAAGAAGCACTAAAGGGAGCCCTACAGCCCAGAAGAAAAAGACAGAAGATAGAGCTTTGGAGGAGAGTGTAGAAGGGAAGACTGTCAGAAAGGATAACCAAAGAGTAAAAAATGAAAATAAGATATGACATATGAAAACCAAAAACTAAAATGCCAGAAGTAAACAATGCATTTACAGTAATATCATTTAATGTGAATGGATTAAACTCCCCAAGCAAAAGATATTGGCTGACAGAATGGATTAAAAGAACATGAACCATCCATATGCTGTCTACAAGAAACTCATCTTAGATCCAGGAATACAAATTTCACTAAAAGTGAAAGGTTGGAAAAAGATATTCCACGCAAACAGGAACCAAAAAAAGAGCAGGGATAGCTATATTAATATTGGACAAAACAGACTTTAAATGCAAAAAAGTTATAAGAGATGCAGAAGGCCATTATATATTAATAAAAGGAACAACCTACCAAGAAGAAGTAACAGTCATAAATATCTGTGCACCTAACTAGAGTGCCCCAAAATATATGAGGCAAATTCTGGCAAAGCTGAAAGGAGAAATAGACATCTCTACAATAATAGCTGGAGACTTCGACACACCACATCATCGGGTAGAACAGCTAGACAGGAAATCAACAATGAAACAGAGTACTTGAACAATATGATAAAAGAGCTAGACCCAATTGTATCCCAAATCAGCCACTTATACATTTTTCTCAAGTGCTCATGGATCTTTCTCCAGGATAGACCACATGTTGGGTCACAAACAAGATATCAATAAGTATAAAAAAATTGAAATTATACAAAGCATCTTCCAGATCATAATGGAATGAAGCTGAAAATCAATAATAGTCAGGAAAGGGGGAAAATTCACAAATGTGTGGAAGCTAAACACACCCCTAAACAATCAGTGGTCAGAGAAGAAATTGTAAGAGAAATTAGTAAATATCTCTGGACAAATGAAAACAAGAACACAACTTATCAGAATTTATGGGATACAGTGGAAGTAGTGCTGAGAGGCAAATTTATAACCCTAAATACCTATATTTTTAAGAGTAGAAAGAGCTAAAGTCAATGAGCTAACTGAACACCTAGAGGAACTAGATAAAGAACAGCAAACAATCCTAAAGCAAGCAGAAGGAAAGAAATAATAAAGAGTAGAGCAGAAACAAACAAAATGGAGAGAGAGAGAAAAAAAAAAAGAGAATCAACAAAACCAAAAGTTGGTTCTTTGAGAAAAATCAATAAAATTGACAAACCCTTAGCTAGACTAACAAAGAAAAGAAAGAGAAGATGCAAATAAATAAGATCAGAAACGAAAGTGGGGACATCACTACTGACCCCACAGAAATAAAAAGCATCAAAAAAGGATATTATGAGAAATTCTATGCCAAAAATTAGACAACCTAGATGAAATGGATGATTTCCTAGAAATGCACAAACAGCCAACATTGTCTCTACAAGAAATACAGGAGTTCAACAAACCAATCACATTTAAAGAGAGTGAATCAGTCATCAATATTTTCCCAATAAAGAAAACTCCAGGGCCAGATGGCTTCACAGGTGAATTCTACCAAGCATTTTGAGAAGAATGAATACCAATCCTGTTTAAACTCTTCCAAAAAATTGAAGAGGAAAGAAAATTATCCAGCACATTTTATGAAGCCAACATCAGCCTAATACCAAAGCCAGATAAAGACACTACAAGAAAAGAAAATTACAGGCCAATGCCTCTAATAAACATACATGCAAATTTTCTCAACAAAATACTTGCAAATAGAATCCAACAGCATATCTAGAGAAATATATAGCACAACCAAGTGGGATTGATTCCTGGCATGCAAGGGTGGTTTAACACAAGAAAATCAATCAACAAAAACACCACATTAACAAATTGAAGGGAAAAAAACACATAATCATCTCGATAGATGCAGAAAAGGCATTGGAAAAAATCCAGCATTGTTTCTTGATCAAAACATTTCAAAAAATAGGACTAGAAAGAAAGTTCTTCAATATGATAAAGGGTATATATGAAAAACCCTCAGCCAACATCATACTCAATGGGGAAAGGTTGAAAGCTTTCCCTCTAAGATAAGAAACAAGACAAGAATGCCCACTGTCACCACTAATATTCAACATTGTACTAGAAGTTCTAGCTAGAGCAATAAGACAAGAGGGAAAAAAAAGGCATCCAAATAGGAAAAGAGGAAGTAAAGTTCTCACTGTTTGCGGATGACATGATCCTCTATTTAGAAAATTCTGAAATGTCTATGACAAAGCTTCTTGAGCTAATAAAAGAGTTCAGCAAAGTGGCAGGATACATGATCAACATGCAAAAATCAGCAGTGTTTCTGTACATGAGTACTGAACAATCTGAGGAGGAAGTCAGGAAAAAATTCCATTTATAATGGCAATGAAAAGACTCAAATACTTAGGAATCAAATTTTAAAAAATATATAAAGGACTTAATTCAGAAAATTACAAAACACTGCTAAAAGAAATCAAAGAAGACCCAAACAAATGGAAAGACATTCCATGTTTATGTATTAGAAGACTAAATATCTGTGAATATTCTTGTTGTCCTGATTTTGTGATAATCAGGGTAGGCTAAACATTTGCTATATTAGAAACCATGCATGTGTCCCCAGACCTAGTTTTTCTCCCTAGGTCTGATTTTTAGAATGCTGATGATAAACCAAGCCTGATTTATCATATGATCATACTGTATGGGAAAAGATTGTAACTTTGGGTATCTTTGGTCAACCTTAAGAGATACAGCAGGGGGACGGATGTGGCTCAGGTGGTTGGGTGTCTGTCTCTCATATGGAGGGACCTGGGTTCGATCCCCGGGACCTCCCAGTAAAAAAGGAAAATATAGAAGGTCCGTGGGCCACCAGGCCCCATGCACAGGTGGCCAGACCCTGCAAGTGGGTGAGCCGTCAGGCGCCACGAGTCACACAGCAAGATGATGACATAACAGGAGAGTGACGCAAGGGAGAGCCAAGAAGAGAAGCACTGAAAAACAGGAACTAAGGTGGCACAAGCGGTAGGACACCTCTCTCCCACATCGGAGGTTCCAAGGATCAAATCTCAGTGAAGACAGTAAGGAATGATGAGAAGAGAGGGCAGGAAATGGGCACAGAGAGTTGCCCAGCAAATGGACACAGAAACAACAAAAACGGGGGGGGGTGTGTAAAAATGGATAAAAGTAAACAAATTAATTAATAAATCCTTGAAAAAAATGTATGGGGAGGAAGATACAGACTATAGTTAGTAGTAATACTTTGACAATGCACTTTCGTGATTTGTTAGAAAATGTTTCACAACAATGCGGGGTGTTTGTGGGGGGGTGATGTGTGGGAGCCCTGTATGATGTTATGCATGTTTGTTTTGTAAGTTCACACTGTTTACTGAACACTTTTATAGTTTATGTATGTTCATGTATGAATGATATACTTCAATAAATTTGTTAAAAAAAAAAAAAGACTAAATATGGTGAAGATGTCAATCCTACCCAAACTGATTTATAGATTCAATGCAATACCAGTCAAAATTCCAACAGCCTACTTTACAGAAATAGAAAAGGCAATTACCAAATTCATTTGGAAGAGAAAGTGCACTGGAATATCATAAAGCATTCTATAAAAGAATAGCTAGATGGGAGGAATTTCACTGCCTGAACTTGAAACATATTACAAAGCTACGGTGGTCAAAATAGCATGGTATTGGCATAGCGATAGATACAATGATCAGTGGAATAGAATTGAGAGTGCAGAAATAGACCCCACCTCTATGACCAAATGGTTTTTGATAAACCTACCAAGTCCGCATTACTGGGACAAAACAGTCTCTTCAATTAATGGTGCTAGGAGAACTTGATATCCATAACCAAAAGAATGAAAGTGGACCCCTATCTTACTCTCTATACAAGTATCAACTCAAAATGGATCAAAGACCTAAATATAAAAGTCGAGACCATAAAACTACTAGAAGGAAAGGTAGGGAAACATTGTCAAGATCTTGTGGTAGGTGGTGGTTTCTTGGACCTTACACTCAAAGCACAAGCAACAAAAGAAAAAATAGATAAATGGGACCTCCTCAAATTAAACACTTTTGTACTTCAAAGGACTTTGTCAAAAGGGTGAAAATGCAGCCAACTTAATGGGATAAAATATTTGGAAAACACATATCTGGTCAGGGTTTAATATTAATGCTATATAAGGAGACTACAACTTAACAATAAAAAGACAAACAACCCAATTTAAAAATGGGCAAAAGACTTGAATAGACATTTGTCCAAAGTTGAAATACAAATGGCGAGAAAACACATGAAAAAATGTTAAACATTACTAGTAATTAGAGAAATGCAAATCAGAGCTACAATGAGATATCATTTCACACCTATTATAATGGCCACTATTAAAAGACAGAAAACTACAAGTGTTGGAGAGGTAGGAAATGCTTATTCACTGTTGGAGGGAATGCAGAATGGTACAGCCACTGTCAAGGATTGTTTGGCAATTTCTAAAGAAAGTTGAATATAGACTTGCCATGTGACTTGGCAATACCACTACTGAGTATATACCCAGAAGAACTGAGAGCAGTGACATGAACAGACATCTGCACACCGATGTTCATAGCAGCATTATTCACCATTGCCAAAAGTTAGAAACAACCCAGATGTCCATCAACAGATGAATGGATAAACAAACTGTGGTGCATTCACACGATGGATTATGCAGCTGTAAGAAGAAATGAAGTCGCAAAGCATATGACAACATGGATGAACCTGGAGGGACATTATATTGAGTGAAACAAGCCAGACACGAAAGGACAGATTCTGTATGATTTTGCTATTATGAACTAAATATATTGTGTAAACTCATGGAATTAATAACTAGAATATAGGTCACCAGAAAATAGAATGAGGTTAAAGGATGGAAAGCTGAGGTTTAATCTGTGCAGAATTGGTAAAAAAGGTTGTTAGTAAATATTTGGAAATGAATAGAAATGGTGAAAGCGTATTATAGTGTTTGTAACTAGCAGAGCTAATACATGAGTATGACAGTGGTTGAAAGGGAAAGTTTAAGGTCGTGTATATTACTAGAAAGAAGTTGTAACACGGGACTGTATAGCATAGTGAAACCTCATGTGACATATGAATATGGGTAATATTGCATATACAAGACTGTTTTTCTTTGAAGATGTACAAATGTATGTTAGTGTTACAAGATGTTAAAATCAGGCAAAAATACAACCAAAGCAAACTATGGACAGTAGTGTAGAGTAATATATCAATAATCTTCCAGTAAGGGTAAAAAAAAAAAAAGAAATATACTAAGTGAAAGAAACTAGATAAAAGTAGTATATATTGTTTGATTCCATCTATACAAAATATAAATACAAAGAAATTACAGAGACAGAAACAGAAGAGCAGCTATATACAGCAGGGGAAGCATAGAGAGATTGAGAGGTGATTATTAAGGGATAGAGGTTTTTTTGGCCTGTTTTTGTTTATTATCATTATTATTAGTGGAGCAATGAAAATGCTCTAATAGTGATTGAAGTGATAAACGCACGACTATGTGATTATACCAAATACCATTAATTGTACACATTGGATGGCTTGTATGCTTTATGAATATGTATCAAAAAAAATGATTTTAGAAAAACAAGAAAAGATGCATGCTTCTTCACCCCTTCCTCATTCTGGATTGCTAGAAGGTGGATATGATGACTGGTTTCAGCAGCCCTCTTGGAGAGGAAGCCACATGCACGGACGGCAGAGCAGCAGTATGGACAGAGCCTGGGTCTCTACCCTTGTGAAGCTGCCCTATCAGTCCTGGACTACTGACTTTAGAGTTCTTTTATATGAAAGATAAATTCCCAACTTCTTTAAGCCACTGTTATTTGTGGTTTTTTCCTGCCACTCACAACCTAATATAATCTTAACTGATAGAAAGTATATGATGTTGAGATAGACCATAACACTTCAGGAGCCACATATAGTGTAATAATGTAAGATCAAATAGAAAGAAGTAGGTAAAAACAGATTTAGTAATTGGCTGAATATGTCAAAAGAGAGGGAGGAGTCTGAGATGGAAGAAGCTTTTATTCTAGCTTAATCAATTGAATATAGTGTCTAAACTAGTTTAGTGCCCTCTTTCCTGAGGCCCAGGGAGCTTATAAAAAGTTCCTGTGTCTTTTTCCCTGGCTAGTGGAATCTAACCAAGCTTTACCTCCAGCATCTCATCCAAACTTTTCTTTGGGGTAAGGTACCCAGTTTCCATTCTCTTCCTTACATCCAGTCCCTTTAAGACACATCACTTGACCTACCTATATGCCTTTCCATCTTAGTTTTGTCCTGGTTGCTATCAACTAGATTATCCTTTGTTCCACAATCTGCAACCCTTAGGCCAAATCCATCTCTCCGCTATACGCTATACGTAGTACAAGCTCCCAGCCTCCAGCACAGATCCAGTACTACAGGCTCTCACTTATCTAGGGAGTTAGAGCAGATACTAACGCCATCAACCAATCTGTAGGCTATAGGAAAAGAAAGCATGGCAATAAAGCCACTGAGTTCAGTTTTAGACATTGTAGGTAATATTTTTGGACACAAATAGAAGCCATTGACCCACTCTTTTTCCAGAATTGTAAACACCTGTATTGCCCATCCAAAAAGATTGGTCTGCATACTCCGGTCCCACTGACCATACTTCTTTTGTTCAGGGATGTACACCTGTCCCAAACTGGGCAAACCAGGTTTTCCCTACAGAGAAATGAAAATCAGTTCACGTGTCTGAACTTCTAACACAGAAACATGGAAATAACAGCAGTTACCGTCTTCCATATGGACTAAGCAAACAGAGAAAGCTGGCCTACAGAAAGAAGAATAAAGCAGATCTTAGAAGGAGAGATGAAAGAGACACGGACAGGCTGCCTGTGTCACTGACATCTTTCTTTGTTCCAGTCCTTTTCTGATGTCAACTGCATTTCTGCCTGTGGGTTCTCTTAAGCACCTCTGTATCCTTCTAATAAGTACATTCATCTTTTATATCACCCTCAGTGGAGTTTGTTTCAAAGTTTTCAACCAAAGAATCCTAACCAACACTGATGTATTAAATCTAAAATGCATATCCAACACCTAAGAGGAAATATAGCTGGATATATGGATTTCTCAGGAACTGCAATATTTAAGGAATGGATTGCAGAAAGAGGAGTCAGTGATGGTTAAAGAGAGAGAGGGGGCAGAGGAGGTGGGAGAAAACAGAGCAGAATACTTTTGTGGAAGCCAAGGAAGAAAATTGTTTAGAATTTTACAGAAAACCTGACTACCAGCGGCTTAAACAGGTGGTGATTTATTTATCTCACAACAGATGTCCAGAGCTGGTACAACAGATCAACACGGCCATCAAAGACCCAGGCTCTTTCTCTCCCACCACCATGCTTAGCATCTAGGCCTTCATCTTTATGGCCGTAAGATGGTTGTTTCACCTGCAGGCCTCATGTCAGCAATCCAGGTAGGAGGGAGAAGAAAGGGAGAAGGGGCAAGACAGGAGGGGTACCAGCCTCTTTTTATTAGAAAAGCAAAAGCTTTACTGGAAGCCCCACTTAGGTGTCCCTGGTCAGACTCTGTCCCTTGGCCATCCCTAAATGGAGGAAGGCTAGAAGAAAAAGCATTGTGGGTGAGGGTTGGGTGAGTCAATCAGTTTTCTGCCACAGAATCTAATCAAAACAGGGAGGTCAAGGTCGCGATAACTAAAGTGGGGTGGTTCATAATTAGGAAGTGCCAGAACATTATCAAAAGCAATTTCAGGGGACTGTTAGGCACTGAAAATTTATTGAGCAGGGTTGTTGAAGACTAACTGGCAGATTAGAAGGGGAGGGGGAAATCATTTTTCTGATGTTTGAAAAGAAGAATGATGGAGGAATCAAAAATCTGAAGGCAGGATGTAATGGAGAGGTGTTTTGCTTTGTTTACAATGGGAAATACTTGAGCAGGTTTACAGGCTGAGGAGTATGAGCAATTGCAGAGGCGGAACTTAACGTATGAATGGTACAGAATGGGAGCTAACTGTTGGAGAAGTCTAAAGAAGATGACAAAGGATTAAACAGCCTTGAAAGCGTGTGACACCTCTTTCTCTAAAACAAGAAAGGAAGCGAGGATGTGGGCAAGAAAAAATGGAACTTTTGAAAATTGTATTTTGGCAAAGATATACCTTAAAACAGTTGAACTCTGATTTAACTTTTTAAAGATGAATCTTGAAATCACTATTAACCAGTTTGAGGAAAGGCGTGAGAAAGTAATAAGATCTCAGTCAAATTCAGTTTAGATCACTGGGCGGACACAAGCTAAGTCGAAGTTCAGCTGTGGGTTTCCCAGACTTAGAGGATGGAGACGAGGGGAGTGGGCGCTTTTATGGGCGTCTCAAATTTTCGCTCTTTTTCCTCTTCCGCCCCGTGCTGGAGCTCCTGAGAGTAAGGAGGCGATACTCGTCATCTTCCTCACCCCTCTGGGGCTCTGAAAGCGGAGAGGAGAGCGGCCCTTGCTCGAAGCTACCTCGACCTCCTGGCCAGTGCTTCACCTCGGAACGCCTGGGCGGTGGCGACCCGCGCGGGGAGAGAGCGTAAAGCCGTCAACTGGGATCTCCAGACGACTGGGAGGCGGCGGCCGCCATAGGGCGGGCCAGTGGCTCAGAGAGGACGCGCCCAGCAGTCGGCCAGCCCAGGGCCGCCCTGCCTTCCAAAGGGAGCCCGAATCTACCCGCCCCGACGCCAGGGGAAAGCGACTCTCACTTCTCATTGGCTGGCCCTCCCGGAGCCGAGCCCTTGCTTCACGTGCATTGGCTGCCGCTGCTGTCACGTCGCTTCACCACACCCACGGCCCCGCCGGCGCCCAGTGAGCGTTAGGGGCGAGTGATTGACCGCGGTCTGGGGGCGGGAGTTGGCGCGCGGCTAGCCCCCGCCTCCCCGCGCGCCGCGGCCCCGCCCCCCGCCCAGGCCCCGCCTTCCCCCCCGAGAGGGCGGGGAGCAGGCGGCGGCCGCAGCCGCCGGAATATGCTGGAAGCCGGAGGGCGGGCGAGCGGGCGGGCGCGCAGGAGGTGCTGAAGGGACAGTTCCCGCCGCCGCGCTGGCCCCGCGGCGGGCTGGTGGCGGGCGTGGCCGCGGCGCGGGGCAGGCGAGCGATGGAGGCCATCTGGATCTACCAGTTCCGCCTCATCGTGGTCGGGGACTCCACCGTGGGCAAGTCGTGCCTCCTGCACCGCTTCACGCAGGGCCGCTTCCCGGGGCTGCGCTCCCCCGCCTGCGACCCCACGGTCGGCGTGGACTTCTTCTCCCGCCTGCTGGAGATCGAGCCCGGCAAGCGGATCAAGCTGCAGCTGTGGGACACGGCGGGCCAGGAGCGCTTCAGGTAGGGCCGCCCCGCCCCGCGCCCGCCCCGCGGGAGACGCGCGGGCCCTGCCCTGGGGAAAGTGCACACACGCGCTTCTCCTGCCCGCTGCCGTCCGCTGCCAGGGCGACTTCCTCCTCCGCACTTCTCGCTTCTTTCTTCGGCGCCCATTTCCTGCTCCCGCGTGCGCTCTTCCCTTTCCCGCCCGAACCCAGGCCCCCCGCGGCGCCGCCCCTGCCCGCGTCCTCAGCCCCGACCCTTCGGCCCCCTGCGCCGCCTCCCAAAGCCGGCGTCTCTCGGCGCACGCCCTGACCTGCCCCTTCCCCAGGCGCCCCCTCTCCAGCCCGCACCCCCCAGCCAGCGGCGCGGGTCTGTGCGGCCCGGGAGGACTGCGGATTCGTGGTGCTTCCCGGTAAACAGAGCTCCGGGCCGGGCTCCCGGGGAGCTCACCCGGCAGGTTCAGAGGTGGGTGCGGGCGGGGCCCCGGACCCCGGGAATGGGGCAGTACCGCACTGGCCGCAGCACCGCCCGCACAGTGACACAGCTCAGTTTTGTTTGGGTTTTGCTCGTTTGTTGCGGGTTGAGTTGTCTTGAGAAGTTTTTCGTCCCTGGTGGTTTGGTGGGGGGAAAAAAAGACATGCACTGAGATTTGCCGGGGACTTTCCCTCTGTTTCACCCGTGACTGGTGCTTAGCGTTGCAGGTGGCGATAGAACAGGTGACACATGTCCTAAAAGGGAAGGAGGGGTCCCAGCCAGGAGGCTCTCAGCGGCCACCGGGAACGTGAAGGAAGGATTTCACAAACACAACTCGTGTGTTGTGAATGAAAAGCAATCGAAATTGTATGCATGTACCGAATAGTTAAGATTGAACCAGATTTAAGGCACATTTGAAATTTCTGGGACTCGGGGACACTGTTTCTGAGAGGAGGAGGGGGGAATCTGCTCAACCGTGTGTGTTTTCGGCGCATTGTTACCCACGGGCGCTCACCCAGCGAGCGTTTTGAGGCCTTGAGCAAGTGCTCTGCGGGAGAAGCACGGCGCTCCCGGTGCGCACTTCCCAAACGTGGCGGCCCCGCAGCCCGCCGCGCCCCTTCCGAATGAGATCAGCCTGCATCTGTGAGAACCGGCCCACGTTCAGAGGCTTAGCTTGCTTGTGCCTTAGTTTTCCTGTGTATGAAATGGAAAGATGGTAAGGCCCTTCCGAGAGGTGTTAAAGATGATTAATTTGATTTGTAGAATATTTAGAATTACATGAAGGAATGTGTTTTTTTTTTCTTTTCAAGAAGCCTCTTTTAATTAAGATGTTTTAAAATTTCAAAATCATGATCTCTAAGATCCCTTGAGTTTTGCCATTCTAAGATTGAATGCAAATTCCTTCACTTGTGATCTCACTCAGAGATGAACTCAGATATTTCAGGGTGAGAAAAACATTTACTAATAGCTCTTGCTCTACCCTCTAAAGTGAATACAATAAAAACATGTTCTTTGTCCCTTAAACTCTACAACTATTGCAAATTGCAACTAGGGGGAATATAGGTAGTAAAATCTTGTGTCTACTTCTTTCCTTAAGTTAGCTTCTCACCTTCTTGACAAGAAAGTAAAACAGATAATTAATGTTAGACTAAAGATCTTTCTGCTAAGTCATTTTTAATGCCTTTAAAAAGAATGTAGATAGTAATTTGTTTTATATAAATTAATAAAGCTAGTTAGTAACTCTCCCATAATAAGGCAAGGACATTGAGGGAATGTTTATTGACAATGAGTCATACTTTCTTTTGTTTGACTCTTTACCAAATATATTCATAAATACATATAATATACTCATAAATTTAGCCCTCTAAATACTTGCTTTTCTTTGGCTGAACAGAATGTTTCGCCATAAAATTGCATTTAAAACAATTACTTTTAAATCATTTTGTGTCTTTCCCCAAGAAAATTCCAATACTTATTTTGAATAATACATATCATTGCATATTTTATTTCATGCAAAGGTGTTATAGTTCATGAAAATATGTTCCTCCCATTAGTCATAATCATACCATTAGAAATTTGTGGAAAATGTCATATTTGGAGGTTTATATTACTGATACTATGTTTTAGTGAGAATAAAAGTTAAATTGCTGTACTAAGGAGACTCAAAATTACGGTGCCTTCATTAAAAATAAAAGTTTCTTTCTCTTGTGTAACAGTTCCAAGGTGAGTGGTTTAGGTTGGTGGAGAGCTTCTGCTCCAGGCCATCATTCAGGTACCTTCCCTTTTATTTTTCTGCCATCCCTAGGACATTATCTTCATCTGCATGGACAAAGCTGGGTTGCAGGCAGTTAGGGGAAGGGGAAAGAAAAAATCTAAATCAAGCAATTTTCTTTTAGCAAGTGAGGTATATGGCACAGTGGTGGCTCCCAATTCATTGAGGGGATCCGTGTTACCAGGCCACACTTAGCTGAACGGAAGACTCGGCTACCAAGTGCCCTGAAGGAAGAGAAGATGCATTTGGCATTGTGGGAGCTGGGGGGGAAACTGGCAGTCACCACTTTTTATCATTTTAATCATCATAGTGAAAAAAGTTTAGCAGTAAAGGAAACAAGAATATTGTTCAGTACAGTGTTAATAAGGATAAATATATTGGAAAGCCTTAACTACCTTAAGTAGAGTTATCAAGTTCAAGAAATTTAGCATTGATCTTACTCTTATAGTCTATATTCCAATTATGCCCCAATAAAGATCTTTTGGACATTTTTTCCTCCATTCTTAGATATCGTACAGGATCACATATTGCACTTAGTTGTTATTGTCTCTTCAGTCTCTCTCACTTAATTGTGGAGAGTATAATGTAAGAATATAAATTTTGAACTATTCCCATAAAAAGCTTTTCAAACAATATAAAGATATTGAGGTAGCTGTGTTGCCTGTTGGGGTAGGAAACCTCGGCTGCAAGTCAAGTTTGGCCTTTTATTTCATGTTGTTTGACTTTTTAGGTATTGTTGTTAGAGTCACTGGTTATAAAGCTCAGAGAATAGTGTCCTCCTAGTTGACTGCTTCTCAGAGCATGTTCTGCAGAACTCTCTTCCCTTGAGATTCTTTTCAAAAGATGATCAGATAAGTTTGGCAACTCCTGTATTCAATATAGCACTCTTTTAGAAATTCATATCAAAGGCTCTAAGAAATATTGCAGTAAAGAATCCTGTTTTGGAGAGCGGGTGTAGGTCAGTGGTTGAGCACCTGCTTCACATGGACGAGGTCCCGAGTTCAATCCCACGGTACCTCCTAAAAAGAATAAAAAAAGAATCCTGTCTTAACTTTGATTAAACTAGCATTCTCCCAAATATATTTGAAGGGTTATCCCCTGCTACAACACTTTCCACATTTTATTTACATTTTAAGACTTAACTTTAATCTCAAAATCATATATCCATATACCTATTTCCTTTTTATTGGCTTCACTTAAAGTTAAATGCATGGTTTGTTAAATAAAGACTATAAACAAATATTTACCTTGTGTGTTACATGTAACATACAGGAACAGCTTTTAGCAGAAATTCATCAACACCCACCCCCAACTTTTTTTTTTTATTATAAATACAGGTATCAGAACAATCCTGAACATATTTTTGATGCTATTAGTAATCAATGCTGCTTCAAAAATTAACACGCTTTGCAACAATATTCATTGTTCCTGCTACTTTAAACAATTTAAACTGAAGCTCTTTCACTAAGCAAGTGGATAAAGCATGCCATTTGTTTTCCTTTCTTGAAATTAGTTTTTAGACATACATATCCTTCCACAGCAATCTGACACTTCTTACCATGCTTTCATCTTGAAAACCTGAATGCTTCTTTGAGTACTCCAGGTTTATGCTTAAATGACATTGCCTTGATGAAAGGAAAAAGAATTGTGCTGCATAATTCCTCCTGTTACCTGAAAACATAATGGGTGTACATATATTAAATGTATTCTTACAAATGTCTGGATCATGTTTACCAGCTGGAATTCTTTTCCTTAATATGTGGGTATTTTGCATTGTGATATTTAAACAAGATATTAACATGAATAGAAGGTTGTTGATTTAAGACAAGTTTGAGATCCACTAAAATTAATTGTTGTATGTTTGTCCTTCTGGTGGCTGTGAAAGCTCCATATTTTCTTTAGACATCATTAGACGTCTTAGCTCTTGAAGTACAACTGTAATACTACACGAATTTTGTCACTTTGCCAACACTGGTAAGCTCCTTGCATCCATCATTCCACTGGAATCATTTATTCCATTCATATTAATTTTGAATTAACTGATGGAGGAGCTTCTGGGTATTTGGATCCACATTCTACTTTCAGGCTATACATTCTGTTTCTGTAATTTGTTCTTGGTGGCCCAATAATCATGCCTGCCCACCTTGTAAGTGTCATATCTTCATCATCTTCAAGGTCTTAGCTAACATTACCATTGCCTACTCCTTTTTGTCCTTCTTCAAGTTCTTCCAACAAGTGAAAATTATGAGGACCTTCAACTTCTATGGAGAACACCATCTTCTCTTCGAGGGGTTATTTTTTTATTATTATTTATTTATTTACACACACACCCTCCCCACCCCAGTTGTTTGCGCTCACTGTCTGCTCTCTCTATCTATTCTTTGTGTGTTTGTCCTCTTTTTAGGAGGCACCAGGAACCAAACCCCATGTGGGAGAGAGGCACCCAATGGCTTGAGCCACCTCCAGTCCCTGCTTGTTGTGTTTCTTATTATGTTTCCTTGTTGCATCTCTTCGTTATGTCAGCTTTCCACACCAGCCCATTACATCAGCTCATCTTCTTTAAGTAGGCACTGGGAACCGAACTGGGGACCTCCCATGGGGTAGGCAGGTGCCCTACTGCATTAGTCACATCCCCTTCCCTGAAGGGTTATTTTTAAATCTATAAGCACTTATATTCCAAGGAATTTGGGAGAAGCTCCTCTGCTGAGTTAATTGCTTTGGTCACATGATTTTGAGCAGAACCTCTAAATATTTGAGGCTTGAGGCAGTGGTAGACCTGTAAATATTAGTTAACCAATTAATTTTTTAAAGGGCTGTGGGCAGTAAGTGCTGATGGAAGGGACAGCCCTTCCCCTTCAAAAAATCAGGGGATGGTCTCTACCTAATATTAAACCTACGGGGCTTTCTCTGATTTCTTTGCCTGTCTCTATCTCTTTTCTTCTAACTCCTCCTCTTCTGTTGTGTGTCTTTCTCTTCCCCAAGGGTCTTTTTTTTTTTTTTTTAATATATTTTTATTTTTAAATAATTTCAAACTTACAGGACAGTTGCAAAAATAACACAAAACTCATATATATAGAGAACTCCAATGTAGCCTCCACCAGATACCCACATTCACCAGCTTTTAACATTTTGCCACATTTTGCCATATTATTCCATCTATCTACCTACTTATCTGTCTCTCTATCCATATATCTATTTTATAAAGATTTGCAAGTAGGTTGTACACCTCAAGCTCCCTGAGCACCTAATACTGCCATGTACGTGTCCTACAAACAAGGATATTCACTAATATAACCACCTTAAGTATAATTATAAAGTTCAAGAAATTTAACATTGATATAAAGCTTACAGTCTATATTCCAAATTTTTCATCTGTCCCAATAATATCCCTTTGGGCATTTTCTTCTCCATTATTAGATCCAGTCCAGGATCATATGTTGCATTTGGTTGTTACTGTCTCTTAGTCTCTCTCTCTTTTTTTTTTTTTTTTTAAAGATTTTTTATTTATTTATTCATTTATCCCCCCCTTGCTGCTTGTGCTCGCTGGGTCAGCTAACCACGCCGTGCGGGCGGGCTTGCCTTCACCAGGAGGCCCTGGGAACCGAACCCGGGGCCTCCCATATGGTAAACGGGAGCCCTACTGATTGAGCCACAGCTGCTTCCCATCTTTTTTTTTTTGAATTGTCAAAACATATGTACATGAGCTTTCCCATCTCAACCACTGCCAAGCATACCATCAGTGGGATTAATCACATTCACAGTGTTCTGATACCCTCATCACATCCATCACTAGAACTTTCCCATCACTCATAACAGAAACCCTGCACACATTATGCATTAACTCTCCATTCTCCCTCCCCCTAACCTGCAGTAACCTGTGATCTACTTTCTGTCTCTATGAATATGCATATTCTCATTTCATATGTGATATCATACAATATTTGTCCTTTTGTATCTGGCTGATTTCATGCAACATGATATCTTCAGGGTTCATCCATGTTGTAGCATGTATCAAAACTTCATTCCTTTTTACACCTGAATAACATTCCATGGTGTATATATATATATATATACCACATTCATCGATTGATGGACACTTGGGTTGCTTCTACTGTTTGAGTTTTGTGAATAATGCTGCTGTGAACATTGGTATATGGGTGAATGTCTGAGTCCCTGCTTTCAATTTATTTGGGTATATACCTAGAAAAGGGATTGCTGGGTTTTATGGTAATTCTATAGTTACTGAGGAAACACCAAACTGTTTTCCACGGCAGCCGCACCATTTTACTTTTCCAGCAGCAATGCACAAGAGTTCTTATTTCTCTGCGTCCTCACCACCACTTGCTGTTTTCCATTTTTTTAACATCATCTCGAGCAGAGAGCTGGCCTGTGCAGGAGTGCTGGCCTGCGTGGAGAGCTAGTGCAGCAAGATGACGCAACAAAAAGAGACACAGAGAAGAGACCATAAGAGATGCAGCAGACCAGGGAGCTGAGGTGGCGCGAGAGATTGAGCACCTCTCTCCCACTCTGGAAGTGCCCAGGATCAATTCCCGGTGCCACCTAAAGAGAAGACAAGCAGACATAGAAGAACACAGAGAGCAGACAGCCAGCACAAAAACAATGAGGGGGGGGGAATAAATCTTTAAAATAAATAAATAAATAAAAATTTTATTCTAGTAACATATGTGCAACCTGAATTTTCCCATTTTAACCACGTTCACAATGTTGTGCTACCATTACCACCATCAATTACCAAAACTTTTCCATCACCCCAAACAGAAACTCTGTACCAATTAAGTATTAACTCCCCATTCCCTACCCCTGCTCTGGTCCCTGGTTACCTATATTCTAGTTTCTGACTCTGTGAATTTGCTTATTCTAATCATTCCATATCAATGAGATCATACAATATCTGTCCTTTTGTGTCTGGTTTATTTCACTAAACATGATGTCTTCAGGGTTCATCCATGTTGTCACATTTATCTGAACTTCATTCCTGTTTACAGCTGGATAATATCCCATTGTATGTGTATACTTGTGTTGCTTCCATCTTTTAGCAATTTTGAATAATGCCACTGTGAACATTGGTGTCCAAATATTTTATTGAATCCCTGTTTTCAATTATTTTGAGTATATACTTAAAAGTGGGATTGACAAGTCATATGGTGGTAATTCTATACTTAACTTTCTGAGGAACCACCAGACAGTTTCTCCATTATATTCCCACCTATCATGGACAAGTGTTCCTATTTCTCTATGTCCTATCTAACACTTATTTTCCATTTATTTCCTTTTCTTTCCCTTTTTAACTTTTTATTATGGTAACATAGATACAACTCAAAATTGCCCACTTTAACCACTTTCAAGAATACAATTCAGTGGTACTAATTGCATTCACAATGTTGTGTTACCATCACCACCGTCCACACTAAAACTTTTTCATCATCCCAGAAGAAACTCTGCACCCATTAAGCAATAACTCCCCATTCCTCCCTGTCCTCCCATCCCTTCAGCCTGTAAACTACTTTCTATCTATGAATTTGCATATTCTGGGTATTTCATGGAAGTAAAATCAGGGAACATTTTTCCTTTTGTGCCCAACTTCTTTCGCTCAACATGATGTCTTCAGGGACCATCCATGTTGTGTGTATCAGGGCTTCATTATTTATGGCTGAAAAATATTCCATTGTATGTATATGCCACATTTTGCTTATCCATTCCTCTGCTGAAGGACACTCGGCTTGCTTCCACCTTTTGGTTATTGTGAATAATGCTGCTGTGAACACAAGTGTACAAACATCTGTCTGTCCGTCCTTTCAGTTCTTCTGGGTATATACTTAGAAGTAGCATTGCCAGGTCTTACGGGAATTCTGTATTCAACTTTCTGAGGAACCACCAAAAGGACTCAGAGTTTTGCAACTAAGTTCTTGACTTTTTTTGAGGCAGAAAAGAGTTGGTCTTTTTTGAGGCAGAAAAGGTATGAATAATAAATAAAAGAAGGAAAATATTGAAGCCTTTTAACTCTGGTGACTTGGCTAAATAGAAGTCTTTCTTCAAAGCTGACCCTCTGCATCCAGCCTCTCTGAGAGGTGCCAGCTCACTTTGTGCCTCATTCATGAAACCTTCCCTTTTCCTCCTCTTCTCATTTATCATGAAGGATATTTTAAGTACCAATTCGATTTTTTTTTTTTTAATTTCCCACCCACTGCTCCGAGATGGCTTCCTCATCTGTTTGCTTGTTGTATTTTCTCGATGTCTGTTTGTTTTTTCCTTAGGAGGCACCGGGAACCAAACCTGAGACCTCCCGTGTGGGAGGCAGGCACTCAACTGCTTAAGCCACATCCACTCCCTGCTCGTTTGTTTTTGCTCGTTGTCTCCTCATTGTTTTTGCACGAGTCTGCTCATTGTTTGTTTGTCTTCTTTAGGAGGCACCGTGAACTGAACCCAGGACCTCCCATATGGGAGGTGGGCACTCAACTTCTTGAGCCACATCTCCACCAGTTAGATTTTATGAGTTTTGAGGGTACACAGAGTTGGATATTTCTTTGTTTTCCTTCATGGTTCCTAGCCTGCTTTTTACCCGAAGGAAAATGTTAAAGAATAATAGCTGGAAGCTTCAGTGGTACCATTATCTCTTTTCATGCACAGGAGAATGATTTGCAGTGTGATCACAGTTATTTTTGGGCCCTAAATATACATAGTATTACTTTTCAGCCAAAGCAAGTTCAATATTTCTTTTCTTTTTCTGTGGTATTTGGGCTGGTCTCTTGTCTTTCTCTGCCCCAGTTCCCTTATCTGGAAAGATTATTGATTGCCTCGAAAGTTTCTCTCCATCTGTGAAATCTTCTGAATTTCTAGTGTTCTAAATCAACAAGCTTTCACTTATAACATCAGTGTTGGGTTTTTGATGAAGATGTAGAATTCTCACCAAGTATCTAGATTGCAGTTAGGAGGAAATGCCCTGATATCTCATGTGCAGAATTAATTGATTAAGAAGGCCAAAGGCAGGCATTTCATGAGGGTGGAGTTTTTGTTTGCCCTGAATTCCAGTGCAGGTCTGGACTTAAGAGAGACACCTGTCCCCATGTTTGTTTTCCATTATTTTCTGGTAATAATGGCTGTCATTAGAAAGTGAAAGTTGCCAGGAGCCCTTTAGATGTTTTGTTTAATGAGCCTTTCTTCTGGCTTCAGTGGAAATAAGAAATGCAGGAAGAAGCCATGAGTAGGAGGCATCAGTAGCAGGAATGAAGTTTGAGGCCAAAGATTTGAAGGCAGGATGGTGGTGAAGGGAAGCACACTGCTGCAGAAAGAGGCTGAGCATGAAGCATTCCCTGGGGTCCTGTGCCTGGCAGAGAACAGGACGGAACGAACAGCCCTTGCCAGACCCAGGTCCTTCTTTTTGGGCTAGCAGCAAACACTTGTTGATTGCCTGTGCCGTGCAGAGCTGTAGCCGTTTGGCAAACTGATGTAATTATGAATTCCAAAAATATAATTGGGTCATGCTTGTAAACTGATCTGTTAATCTGGACATGATTAAGTTATAATTAGGGCATTGACTGGACCACTTCAGTAGAGCGTTGAGCCCCACCCCTTGGTGGGTGGGGGAATCGAGTATAAAAGGCATGGCAAAGAACAGAGGGAGCAGTTTTTGAGAAGACATTTTGATGTTGGAGAGAAGGCCCCAGGAGAAGAGAAATGAGCCATTCGCCTGATAGTCTACAGCTGACCTGCGGAGGGACCAGAGGAACTAATCCCTGAGAGAAACGCAGACCCGGAAAGAGAGGAACCCAAGAAGCCTGAACCCTGGCAAAAGTCGGCAGCTGTCTTGCTCCAACACGTGGCAATGGACTGTGATGAGAGAAGAAACTTAACGCTTTGTGGCCTGGTATCTGTGGACTTCTACCCCAAATAAATACCCTTTATAAAGACCAACTCTTTTTTCTTTTCTTTTTTTTTTTTTTTTTTAATAGTAGCCATTCTAATGACTGTGAAGTGATATCTCACTGTGGCTTTTGTTTTTTGTTTTTATTTTTTTAGGTACCGGGGCCAGAGATTGAACCCGGGACCTTGTATGTGGGAAGCCAGAGCTCAACCACTGAGCCACATCAGCTCCCTTGAGTTGCTTTCTTCGTTTGTTTGCTTATTGTCTGCCTTCTTGTTTCTCAGAAGGCACTGGAAACTGAACCCAGGACCTCTCATATGGGAAGCAGGTCCTCAACCACTTGAGCCACATCTGCTTCCCTCATTGTAGTTTTGATTTGCATTTCCCTAAAGGCTAATGATGTTGAACATCTTTTCATGTGCTTATTGGTCATTTGTATATCTTTGGAGAAATGTCTATTCAAGTCTTTTGCCCATTTTTTAATTGGGTTTTTGCCTTTGTGTTGTTGGGTTGTAGGAGTTCTTTATATATTCTGGATCTCAAACCCTTATCAGATATATAGTTTCCAAATGTTTTCATCCATCATGTTGTTTGTCTTTTCACTTTCTTGGTCCTTTGATGCACAAAAGTTTTTAATTCTAATGAAGTCCAATTTTTCTATTTTTTCTTTTGTTGCTCATGCTTTGATGTAAAGTCTAAGAATCCGTTTGTCTTATAAAAGGTCCTGAAGATTTATTTCTATGTTTTCTTCTAAGAATTTTATAGTTTTAGCTCTTATATTTAGATGGCAAATCCATTTTCAGTTAATTTTTGTAAATGGTGTGAGGTAGGGGTCCGCCATCATTCTTTTGCTTAGGAATAATTCTGCTACACTATTCTTCCCACCCCACCCCCACCCCCCGTATAACCATAGTTAACTAGTGTGTCCCATTATTTTACTACTATGTTCAGAAAACAAAAGGGCAAATAGCTTTCCACAATTGTAACAGTACAGATAACTGACAGCAAACACCTGTGGCAGTAGTAACTGTCAACCCTCCCCTCAATGCTGTACTCCGTGACTGTACTGCTATACTTGTAGTGAGCCAGTAGTACGTCCTGCTCTGTGTTTGTAGACTCATCTAGTGCTTTGCATTGTGTGTGTGTGGGTGTGCGCGCGTGCGTGCGCGCATGTATTTGTGCTCATCCCCACTGAAATGGAGAAACTTGTATAAGGTCTTTTGCCATGTTTAAATAATGAGAAGTGTTTTGACCATCAGGAAAGTTATAAGCATATATGAGAAAAGGTTTCCTAAGTACTATGAAGTAGCTGTCTAATCCTTAAATGCTGTCCAATCCCTTCTGGAGAAGTTGAAATCAACCAGGACAGTGATATATTTGTGGAAATCCATGCGTTTATTTAGCTTTACTTTATGTCAGGCACTGGAGATACAAAAGTAAATAAGGTAGGATCTCACATTCAAGGACCATGCAGTCTCTCTACTGCGTAGGGTGCAGGCTGCTCTGCTGTAACAAAGAGAGCATCCAAATATGGAAACTTAAATAACAGAGAAGTTTCTTTCTCTCCTCCATAGTAGTCTGAGGTAAGCAGTCCTGGGGTGTCAGGGTGGCTCTGCCTCAACACCAGTTTCCAGTCACTGCCATTTCCTAGCAGGCAGGAAGAGTAAGAACAAATGGCTTCTTCAAGTAGATGAGCTCCCTCATGTCCCACTGGTCCAAACTTGGTCACAAGGCCTCAACTAAGTACAAGAGAGACTGGGAAATAGAGTCTTTATAGAAACTCTTAGTGGTCTATTACTAAAGTAAGGCAGGGAGAATAGATTTGGGGGACAATTAGAGGACTTTCTCACGGACTCACAGCAAAGAAAAATAATCAAATAATTGCAATAAAGGGTATTAAGTCCTGAAATCAGTTCCAATGGCAGAATAAAGGGAGGAAATGTCATCTGTACCTAGGATGAAAGCCAGTTTCAGAGAATGGATGCCAAAGAAGCCAGTGCTTGATCCTGGGGCATTAAGGATATGTCAGTAATAGGAGAAATAACAATAGGAAACAATAACAATAGAAAAATAAGTGGCTTTCAGTTTGAACAACTGTATCTATTTTAGCTTTTTTTCCTGGACCCTCACTAAACTGACAATAAAAGGATTTTTTTAAAGCATAAAAATGCATGGGAAGTAAGGAAACAAAGCAACAAAATTTTGAAAGCAGGAAAGCAAAGAGAGGAATGGTAAATGAATTAGTAGATTCAAGAAAATTGATTTCTAAGGAAATAGTGGAAAGAGCTAAACACCAACATAATATATATTTCCAAAGATTCAGGAAATAGTGGCACCAGATACTTTGTGAAGAGAGTGTTAAAGTAAAAATATTGTCAATCTGTTTAAGAAAAAATTGAATCCTCATATCCCCTCCACTACTTCACATACCAGATGACCTCCCCTAACCCCAAACTGCAAATAACTGGAAATTTATTCTTTGAAAAGAATTAAACAGAGGATGTCTGACTGGAAGCACCAGGCATAATTGAGGTTGGGGTCCCATATTAAAAGTGAGGGTTTTCACCAGAGGTTCTGAGGGGAGGGAGAGGGAAGAATAGGTGTGACATGGGGGCATTTTCGGGACATTGGAATTGTCCAGCATGTCACTGCAGTGACGGATACAGGCCATTATACATTTTGTCATAACCTATAAAATTGTGTGGGGCAGAGTGTAAACTGTAATGTAAACTATAGTCCACGGTTAGTAGCAGTGCTTCATTAGGTGTTCATCAGTTGTAATGAATGTACCATGCTAATGGAAGATGATGTTAATGTGGGAAAGTGGGGGTGGGGGAGGGGTGGGGCATATGGGGAACCCCCTATATTTTTTATGTGACATTTATGTAATCTAAACCTTCTTTAAAAATAAAAAAAATTAAAGTGAGGGCTTTAAGTAAATGTATAAATGTAATATTCTAAACTGTCTAGCCCTCTTCCCCCACTCACCTCCTAGACTGCTGGCAGCCAGACCTTCACCCTTCAAACAGGATATTGGTGGAGTCATTTCTGAAGACTCTGACCAACCCAAGAGGAAAGACCTAAAGATACCAACATTAGAAGTTCCTCAATTAAATGACCCAGCCTAATCATCTTACTGTGGGGTTTATAGTCCCGTTGAAGGATTAAAGGGAATATTAAGAAATCTTTACTATGAAACTTAGGGACCAAAACAAGTAAAACAGAGGAAACAACTGGAGAGAAGGAACTAATAAGGGAGAAGGGGAGGTTAAAAAAAATTTGTCCTTAATTTCCTCAGAGAGATAAGAGGAAAATATTGCAGTCATAAAAGAACAGGGTACTGTTTTTAAAAAGAATATTTTAATAACAAAATAACTTTGGAAATAAAACTTTTAAAATGAGACATCAAAATAAAGTTGAGAAAATCCCTTTTTAAAAAGGTGAAAAAGACAAAGATTTAGAAAATAGGAAAACCTATATTTAAAACAGAAGACCAGCCCAAAAGTTCCAGTATATAATATACAAGCAGGAATTCCAGAAAGATAGAACAGAAAAAACATAGGGGAGGGAAGCGGCTGTGGCTCAATCAGTAGGGCTCCCGTTTACCATATGGGAGGCCCCGGGTTTGGTTCCTGGGGCCTCCTGGTGAAGGCAAGCCCGCCCGCACGGCGTGGTTAGCTGACCCAGCGAGCACAAGCAGCAAGTGGGGGATAAATGAATAAATAAATAAATAAAATCTTTAAAAAAAAAAAAAACAGGGGAGAAATTGTCAGTGAAATAATTCAAGAAATTTTTCCAAAATTGAAGGACCTGTTTTCAGATTAGAAGGGTTTACATAGTACCCAGCACAATGGATGAAAGTAGACACACTCTAAGGCACATCATCATGAAATTTCAGAAAACGGGGACCATAGAGAAGTTCCTACAATCTTCCAGAGAAAAAAATAAGGTAATAAAAAAGGATCAGGTATCATATTGGCTTCAGACTTCCCAAAAACAATGGTGGAATAGAGAAATGACTTCAAAATCCTGAAAGAATTCTATATCGAACCAAATTATCATTCAAGTGTGAGAGCAGAATAAATCAAACATTTGAGATTTCAAAATCACCATCCCAGTCGCCTCTGGATTGGGGGAAGAACTATGGACTAGAGTGGACTTGATGGTATTCTCTTGCTCACATATGGTGATTCTTGCAATGCAAGAAATTATAACAATGAGGTGGAACCAGTGGCCACTTGACAGTTTTTGGGTAGGGAGGGGATGAGCAGTTG
>JAKSZT010032012.1:13146884-13321485 GCA_026826555.1 Tolypeutes matacus
AGAAATTATAACAATGAGGTGGAGCCAGTGGCCACTTGACAGTTTTTTGGGTAGGGAGGGGATGAGCAGTTGAAATACAGGGGTTTCTTTGGGAGTTGGAGGTTGTCCTGAGTACTGTTGTGGCAATGGATGTAGGCCATTTTAAATCAGCACACACCACTCAGAACTGAGTGGGAGAGAGTGTGGTCTACAGTGTGAACTGTGGTCTATGGTTGGTGGCAAGGCTCCAGGATGTGTAAGTTCATTGAGGTTGGTGGGCCACACTATGGGAGATGTTTGTGTTGGATGTGGTGGGAGGTGTGGGAGGTGGGCAACATGGGAATCCGAGTGGGTTCCGTATAATATTTTAGGTAATCTAAGCACCTCTTAAAATATATGTATATATATATATATAAAATAACATTTTTGTAAGCAAATACACATATATGCATATATATTTATATATCATTTTACAAATGTTTGTATGTATTGTGAGAATTTTGATTTTTACCCATAATAAAAAAAAAAAAAAAATTTTCAACAAGAAAAAAAAAAAAAAAAAAAAAAGAGGCATTTAGTACTCACTCACCTCTGATGGTGCTTTTCTTCTGGACAACAGGGAGAAAAATATTTCCCATCTCTCTTGCAGTTAAACAGAGCCATGTGACTAGTTCTGGCCAGTAGATTTGAGCAAGAGTCATGTGTGATGGTTTTAAAACACAGCCCAGATCTTTGAAGTGGTGTTGTTTATTACTGCAGAATTACCTGGCCTTTCTTGACTAACATGAAAGATAATTATTAACTTTAGGGGAAAGAAAAAGTGTTGCAGGAAAATAAAAGAATTTACTCCAGGGCTTAGTAAATTCTTTTACTAAGTATCTAGATAGTCATAATAATGTAAACTCTGTGAAACAATCTTACTAAAAGTACGATATAACAGTATTAGCAATTTGGGGGAAGGGGAAGAGTGAGGACATGTGGTGAGTATATGCATATAATCTGATAAAAATACAAACTTAAAAAAAGAAAGAAAAGAACACAATCAAATGACTTGAGATTAAAAGTGGAATAATTTCAGGCATAGAATGGAATGAGAAAAAGATATATATCAATTTTAAGTTCCAGGACGTGGGGAGATACTAAAGCACCTGAAATAAAGCAGCAGTACAGAGAAAGTCATGGAAACAGTAGTCACAAAAATGGTGGGAAAACTAACAACACAAGAAACGTTATTCTCTATGTTAGGTCACACAATCCACTATGTTATATGGAAAATAAAATTTTGGGGGGATCTGGTGATTGTATCGTAATTGTTCTGCAAAAGAATACCAAAAAGCCTTGGAATACATGCTGAATCTTTTATATACTTTTTGCTCCAATACCAAATAGAAAATAAGCATCCTTTCACTATCGCCTTGCAGGCAGTTAGTGAAGCTTGAAGCATTTCTTGTTAATTTCCAAATAAACTGCATGTAACATGTTTTGTCATCCAAAATCCACTGCAAAGTATAATTTGAATTAAAACCAATGCAAGTACAGTAGCACTTTAAAATATGTGGCCGTTTCACCTTAAATTCAAAGACACATATAGGTTGAAAAATGAAAGGATGGCGAAAAATATACCATGCAAATAGGAGACAAAGAATAACAGGGGTTGCTATACCAATATCAGATACAATTTAAGTCAAACACTGTTACAACGGACAAAGAAGATCACTATATACTCATAAAAGGGGTCAGTTCAAGAAGAACATAACATTTATAAATATATATGCACCTACCATTGAGCCCTAAAACACATGAAGCTAATATTGACAGATTTGAACAGAGGAATAGATGGAGACTGTTAATAGTATGAGACTTCAATACACCGCTTTTAATAATGAGTAGAAAAAATAGACAGAAAGAAATAGAAGACTTGAACCATACTATTAACAAACTAGACATACCAGATATATATGGACACTTCACCCAACAACAGCAGAATACACATGCCTCTCTAGCACACATGCACCATTCTCCAGAATAGACCATGTGGTAGGCCACAGAACAAGTCTCAATATATTAAAAAATGTTGAAATCATGCAATTTTTTCTGACCCCAAATGGATGAAGCTAGAAATAAATAACAAAGGGAGAACTAGAATATCCACTAATGTGTGAAAATTAAATATTGCACTCTTAACTAACCAATTGGTCAATGAAGAAATCAAAAGGGAAATTAGGAAATATCTTTAGGCAAATAAAAATGAAAACAACAGCAAAGCGAAACTTAAGAGATGCAGCAAAGACATTGCTGAGAGGGAAATTTATAGCTCTAAATGCTTACATTTAAGAAAAAAAGAAAGATCTCACATCAGAGACCTAACTTCACATCTGGTGGTTCTAGAGAAAGAAGAGCAAATTAAACCCAAAGTGAGCAGAAGGAAGGAAATAACAAATATTACAGTGGAGATAAATGAAACAGAAAATTAAAAAAACAACAACAACAATATAATCAACAAAACCAGAAGTTGGTTCTTTGAAAAAATCCATAAAATTGACAAAACTTTAGCTAGACTGAGGAAAAAAGAGAGGACAAAAAAAACTAAAATTAGAAAAAGAAATGAAAGAAGGGATATTACTATTGACCCCAAATAAATGAAAAGAATTATAAGAGAATATTACAAACAACCGTTTATTATAACAAATTAGATAATCTAGATGAAATGAAAAAATTCCTAGGAACATGCAAACCACCTACACTGACTCAAGAAGAAAGAAAATCTCAACAGACCAATAACAAGTAAAGAGATGGAATAAGAAATCAAAAACCTCCCAACAAAGAAAAGCCTAGGACCAGATGGCTTCATTGGTGAATTTTACCAAACATTCCAACAAGAATTAACACCAATCCTGCTCAAACTTTTCCAAAGAATTGAGGAGGAGAGAACATTTTCTAACTAATTCTATTAGGCCAATATCACCCTACTTCCATAGCCAGATAAAGAAAGATACCACAAGAAAGGAAAATTACAGACCAATATCCCTTATCAATGTAGATGCAAAAATCCTCAACAAAATACTAGCTAGCAGAATCCAACAGCATATTAAAAGAATTATATACCATGATCAAGTGGGATCTTTCCCAGTTATGCAAGAGTGATTGAACAAAAGAAAATCAGTTAATGTAATATACCACATTAACAGAACAAAGGGGAAAAGAACACATGATCATCTCAACTAGTAAAGAAAAGGCATTTGCCAAAATCCAGGATCCCTTCTTGATTAAAAAAAAGAACACTCAGCTAGAAATAGAAGGAAACTTCCTCAATATGCTGAAGTACATATATGAAGAACCCACAGCTAACGTCATACTCGGTGGTGAAAGACTGAAAGCTTCCCCTCTTAAATCAGGAACTAGACAAGGATGCCCGCTGTCACCACTATTATTCAACATTTTACTGGATTTTTTCTTTTCTTTTTTTTTTAGTTTCCTAGGCCACTCGTGCAAAAGCCATGTGACAGAATGGCTAAAAAAATGGGAATTTAATGGCTCACGGTTTTGAGGCCAGGAAAAAGTCCAAATCAAGGCATCATCAAGGCGAAGCTTTCTCCCCAAAGACTGTGGCATTCTGGTGCTGGCTACCAGTGGTGCTTAGCTCTGAGCTCTTCTGTCACATGGCATTGAACATGGCAGTCCCTCCTGGTCTCTCTCTTCTCTTTCAGATTCTTTTTTTTTTTTTTTTTTTTAACATTTTATTTATTTATTTATTTTTATTGGGAGGTCCCTGGGATCGAACCCAGGTCCCTCCATATGGGAGACGGACGCCCAACCGTTTGAGCCACATCCATCCCCACTTTCAGATTCTTTTGACCAGCTTCTTTCTTCCTGTGACTTACTCTGTCTGAATTTCATTCCGCTTATAAAGAACTCCAGTAATAGGATTAAGACCCATCCTGACTGAGGTGGGCCACACCTTAACTGAAGTAACCTCATCAAAAAGTCCTACTTACAATGGCTTCACACCCACAGGAATGGATTAAGTTTAAGAACATGTTTTTCTGGGGTACATAAAGCTCCAAACCAGCACAATGTTCTAGCCAGAGCAATTAGGCAAGAAAAAAGAAATAAAAGATAACCAAATTGGAAAGGAAATAGTGAAACCTGCCCTGTTTGCAAGTAGCATCCAATATGTAGAAGATTCTGAAAAATCCACAACAAAACTCCTCAAGTTTTGAATTCAGCAAAGTGGGGTACAAGATGAACAAGCAAAATCAGCAGTGTTTCTGCAATCTGAAGAGGAAATCAAGAAAAATTCCAGTTACAATAGCAACCAAAAGAATCAAATCTCTATGAAAGAATCACACATGTTCATGATTGTTTTGTAAGTTCACAATCTCTCTAATAAAAATATATTTTAAAAATATGTATGAAAGATGTAAAGGACTTGTACATGGAAAACTACAAGATATTGCTAAAAGAAATCAAAGATGATCTAGCAGAGGGTGGTTCATGAGGGTTAAGGAAAGAAGCTATCTCCATAACAAAAGTGCAAGGTGAAGCAGCAAGTTATCCAGAAGATCTAATTAAGATAATCGATGAAGGTGGCTACACTAAACAACAGATTTTCAGTGTAGGTGAAACAGTCTTCTATTGGAAGAAGATGCCATCTAGGACTTTCCTAGCTAGAGAGAAGTCAATGTCTGGCTTCAAAGCTTCAAAGGACAGGCTGACTCTTGTTAGGGGTTAATGCAGCTGGTGACTGTAAGTTGAAGCCAATGATCATTTACCATTCAGAAAATCCTAGGCCCTTAAGAATGGCGTTAAATCTACTTTGCCTGTGTCTATATATGGAGTAACAAAGCCTGGATGACAGCACATCTGTTTATAACATGGTTTAACTGAGTATTTTAAGCCCACTCTTGAGACCTATTGCTCAGAAAATAACGATTCCTTTCAAAACATTGACAATGTTCCTGGCCACCCAAGAGCTCTGATGGAGATGTACAGCAAGATGAATATTGTTTTCATGCCTGTGAACACATCCATTCTGAAGCCCATGGATCAAGGAGTCGTTGTGACTTACAAGTCCAATTAAGAAACACATTTTGTAACACTACATCCATTAGGCACTGACTCTCCATTGCTGGTGGGAATGTAAAAGTGTGCAGCCGCTGTGGAAAACAGTTTGGTGGTTCCTCAGAAATTTAAGTATAGAATTACCACATGACTGAGCAATCCCACTTCTAGGTGTATACCTAAAAGAATTAGAAGCAGGGACTTGAACAGATATTTACACACTAATGTTCATAGCAGCATTACTCACAGTTGCCAAAAAGGTGGAAGTAACCTAATGTCCATCAATAGATGAATGAATAAATCAAATATGATCCATACATATGATGGAATATTATTCAGCCATAAAGAGGAATGATGTTCTGATACATGCGACAACAAGGATGAATCTTGAAGACCTCATGTTGAATGAAATAAGCCAGATGTAAAAGGACAAATATTGTATGATCTCACTGACATAAAATTACTAGAATAAGCAAATTCATGGAGTCAGACACTAGAATACAAGTTACCAAGGGCTGAGGTAGGAGTAGGGAATGGGAAGAGTTTCTATTTGGGGTGATGGGAAACTTTTGGTAATTGATGGTGGTGATGGTAGTACAACAGTGTGAATGTAATTAAAACCACTGAATATATATTTGAATGTGGGTAAAAGGGGGATATGTACTGTCCTGCACAATCTTGTATGTTATGAGACAATATATAATGGCCTGTATCCATCATTGCAATGTCATGCAGGACAATTCCAATGTCCCCAAAATGACCCCATATTACACCTATTCTCTCCAATCCCTCCTCTCAGAACCTCTGCTTTTATTTTTAATTTGGTGACGTTTTCTCAGCATTATCATCAATTTAAAAGTAGAAGTAAAATTAATCCTGAACCCTTTTGGCCTCAAGCATTGAGTGATTGTGATGATTTATGTTCAGAAGATGTGATATAATATAACTGAAGAAAAAAAGTTATATGATTTATGCATTCCAGATGAAAATAAATTCTGTTAACTTTTCTCTGAAAAAAAAAGGGGGGGGGGATATGTGTATATATGTTACTAGATTAAAATTTTTAATAAAAACCATACGACCATATAATACGAACAGTGAACCCTAATGTGGGCTATAGTTAATTGTATAATTATAATAATATTGTTCTATCAATTGTAGCAAAGGTACCACACTAATGCAAAATGTTAATCATAGGGAATACTGGGGGAGGGGATGGGGGAGCAGATAGGAATCTGCATGATTTTTCTGTATACCTACAACTTCTCTAATAACTAAATACATAAATATTAAAAAATCAAAAATTATATAAGATGTCAGAATGTGTTAACAGCTCCAGAGGAAAGCAGAGCATAAAAGGTGAATAAAGAGTACTTGGGTGGTGAGAAGGCTTCACTATCATAAAATGATGACCTGTCATGAAAAGAAAACCAAAGGTGGCCACAGGGGAATTGATTCACATGCTCAAAGGGGGAATCTGGCCCATTAGGTGTTTTCTGTTTAGTATATAGCTTCCCCAACCACAGACTTGATTTGTTATGGAAAGGCCCTAGAATTATACAAAGAAAAAGAAATTTACATCTGTTTATACATGTGAAGAAAGAATATCCTAAGTTGTAAGCCCCAAGCTTCAGAATCTTAGGCAAGCAGGAACAATTTAAGAGTCAGTTATAATAGAAGGGGTGGGGAGACTTGAGTTTTCACCTCTTGAAAGCAGTCTGAAGGGCCAGCAATACAAGACCAGCGAAGCAGGTAAATAAAGCATCAACATAGCGACTATTGCCAGAAGGGCAGTAGGGAGGTAATGTCATGATGAAAAAGCGGCACTCCCAAGGCTAATGCATTCACAGGCTGCCGGCTGCCAACAGCCTTTGGCATCCAAGTGCTTCTGCCCACTAAATGCCCATTTTACAGTTGGCAAAGCCGCAAGAAGGGCATTGCTAGGATGGAACGCCTGGTACATTTTACCTGTGTAAGTCAGCAAGTGCTCTGTAGTTTGTTGCTTTTTAAAGAGGCTTGTGTCACATCCGACAAAGTTCATAGTAGTAACGTAAAAGAGCTATATAATTCTGCTGCTTTCAGATAAAATTTTTTATGTAAGGAACTATCCACTGTAAATAATCTTGAGCATTCCAAGGCCTGTGGAACTTTGTCCCTGATAGAACAGCAGCATCTTGTGTTCAGTGTCTTCCAGGAGACTTGATAATTGTTTAATTTGAGATATCATTTACATTTTTCAGAACCTCAGTAATCTTTTCATTCATATCAAAAAGACTCCATATTCTCTAGCGCATATCTTTCACACTTACTTTCACGCCTTACTCAGAGTAATTCCTTGCATATGTAGGCAGACATATTTGTCTACATATGATTTCAGGAAAAACCTAAAGAAAAGAAAATTAAGTAAAAATTATTGCATGAACAAGGCAACCATTTTTCTTTTCTAGTACTCTGAAGCAATTATATATATATGAGAATGAAGTTTGGTTTCATAAAATTATTCCTGTGTTGAAAGTTATAAACTATTTGTGACCTTGTTTTGAAGCATTCTTTTCTTACAGAATTAATGCAGACGCTATAAGTCAGGTTCTTGGTTGCCAGCAATAAAACCAACGTAAGGCTCTTAATCAAGAAAGGAGTTGCCGGAAACATGTCCAGGACACAGGATTGGGAAGCTGGATGATCAAGCTTGGAATGAATCGAAGGATCCCAGAGCTCTGGACAGCCACAACCTCAGGAGGCTCTCTGGTCCCCAGGATACTGTTGCCCCTTTTCTGCCTGGTCCCCCAGGGCCATAGAAGCCTGAAATGGCCACCTAGCGGTCTGAATCCCTGGCAGCAGAAGCACCATGGTTTGCTTTTTAAATAAACTTGTATATTTTGACGATGCTCTTTCATAGTTTGTAACAAATGTTTCACAACAATGCAAGGTGGTGGTGGTGGGGAGCTGTATGGGAGTCTTGTCAGATGATATGCATGTTTGTTTTGTAAATTCACAAACTTTACTATACTCTCATTATCTATGTATGTTCATGTATAAGGACATACTTCAATAAAATTGAATTTTAAAAAAGGAAGCTAGAGAATAATCTAGGGAATGTATAAATAGTGATTTTGGTGATGGCTGAGGATCGTGGTTAATAGTATAAATATAAGGATGTTCTTTTACAAAGTGTTAAGAATATGGTGATGCATGGGAAAATTACAACTAATGTAACTTATGGGAGATAGTGAATGGTAATATTGTAATATTTTTGCAGAAATGGCAAAGAAGATATCTTATATTTGGTGTATTTTCCCCTCAACCCATTCAATTATTAATGCCCTATATTAGTATTATATATTTGTTGTCATTCAGGAGAAAAAAAAACCCTACTGTTGTCTCTTAGTAAGGTGTGAGATGGTATCTCATTGAAGTTTTGATCTTCGTTTCCCTAATAGATAGTGTTGTTGAACATTTTTCATGTGCTTTTTGGACATCTGTATTTCCTCCTTAGAAAAATGTCTATTCAAGTCTTTTGCCCATTTTTTAATTGGGTTGCTTGTCTTTTTATCATTAGTTGTATGAGCTCTTTTATATAACATGGAAATCAAACCCTTATCAGATATGTGGTTTCCAAATATTTTTTCCCATTGAGTAGGCTGCCTTTTTACTTTCTTGACAAATTCTTCTGAAGAATAAAAGTGTTTAATTTTGAGGAGGTCCCATTTATCTATTTTTTCTTTCGTTGCTCATACTTTGGGTATAAGGTTTAATAAACTACCACCTACCACAAAATCTTGAAGATGTTTTCCTACATTTTCTTGTAGGAGTTTTATGGTTGTCACTTTTATATTTAGGTCCTTGATCCATTTTGAGTTAATTTTTGTATAAGGTGTGAGATAGGGGTCCTCTTTCTTTCTTTTGGCTATGGCTGTCCAGTTCTTCCAGCACCATTTGTTGAATAGACTGTTCTGTCCCAGCTGGGTGGGCTTGGCAGCCTTGTCAAAAATCACTTGGCCGTAGAAGTGAGGATCAATTTCTGAGTTCTCAATCCAGGTCCATTCGTCAATATGTCTGTCTTTATGCCAGTACTATGCTGTGTTTACCACTGCAGCTAATTGTGTATTATGGTGAGGGCATAACGGTGCCCCTTCCGTGATGGCACACCCCTACAATAAGGTACCAGTTCCACGGTGTCAGTAGCTGCTAGAAAGTCGGGGATTAAGTCAAGGCCAGCCTAGGTAAGAGAAAGTCTTGTTAAGCCCAGGTGTAGCCTCCATTTCTTTACCGTGGCCACTTTATTTGAGTCCAAAGTGGGTTAAAAATACCGATTGATAACTATAGGACAGGACATTTTTTTTCTTGCCAATTACTAAGAATTCCTCGTGGAAGGGGATTTTTTGTGAGCATTCATATAGGATACAAGTAGTCACATACTCTATGCCTATCCATAAACCTCTTCCCCACACCTCCTTGTTAGCAATTTTCTAATCTTGTTTTTTCCAACATGCCAAACCCTTAGGCCCTGCTCGTGAATTATTGTAGATCCTTACCTCTCTTAATCTTTTCCTGTGGCAAAAGTGACAATGAGGTGTACTACTAAAAGTTCCACAGATGGAAGGCTTTCTCTTTTCTACTGACCTTTAAGTCCACCATTGAGTGGGACTGACTGATGCCATCGTAGTGTGTAGAACCTTGTGTAAGGCACATTTGAATCTTTTCCTCTTTGATTATAGGGAAATCCAGAAAAGGATCTGAGAGAGTGCTGCAGGAGTAGGTGCACTGGATACATGAGCCTTGTTACTCCAGCTCCCCTCAGACCCCACCTCATAGTCCTGCCTATATATACCACTTCTGCTTGGTGGCACAGTTCCAGCCTGATGAATCAGAACACCCAGTTCATCATGGGCACATGGATTACGCCGTCACTTAGTGTTCCACAGCCAGGCATTTAGTCTCTCTCAAAGCCAGGTTATAAGCCAAGAAATATTTCTCAAGCATGTAATAGTTCCTGACAAAGAGGGCATGTCTTTATTCCAAAATTCCACTCTTCTAATTGTCCAGTGGAGAGTTGCACAAGCTTGATAGTACATCCCCATCTGCTACAGGTACTACTAGATCTGAAGGGCCATGGCCAAGTGGTAAAGCTGCTTGCATTGTAGCTTGTACTAGCTGAAGGCACTCATCTTGCTCCAGCCTTATTAAAGCTGGTAGCTCTGTGGTTTAGATGCACATCCAATTATTATATCAGTTTCCTCCAAAATGCAAGGCCCACCAACTATTACGCCTCTTTCTCCCGGTTAGGAGGCGTAAGATACCACAACTTAGTGACCTTGGTATGAGAATAAGACCACACTACTCCACGCCCCCTCCCCCTCACGCCCGTCCTGCCCCCATCCACACCCCCTCCCCCTCACGCCCCCGCCCTGCCCCCCCTCCACACCCCCTCCCCCTCACGCCCCCGCCCTGCCCCCCTCCACACCCCCTCCCCCTCACGCCCCCGTCCTGCCCCCCACGCCCCCTCTCACTCACGCCCCCTCCACTCATGCCCGTCCCGCCCCCCCACGCTCCCTCCCACTCACGCCCCCGTCCTGGCCCCCTCCACACCCCCTCCCACTCACGCCCCCGTCCTGGCCCCCACGCCCCCTCCCACTCACGCCCATCCTGCCACCCACGCCCCCTCCCCCTCACGCCCCCGTCCTGCCCCCCACGCCCCCTCCACTCATGCCCGTCCCGCCCCCCCACGCTCCCTCCCACTCACGCCCCCGTCCTGGCCCCCACGCCCCCTCCCCCTCACGCCCCCGTCCTGCCCCCTACTTCCCCTCACACCCTCTCCCAGTCATGTTCTGTACCCTCCCCTCCCACTCCCCCTCAAATCCCCGACCTGCCCCCCACCCCCCACTCACCCCCGTCCTGCCCCCGTCACGACCCCTCCCCTTCACGCCCATTCCCAGTCACGTTCTGTCCCCCCCCACTCCCCCTCATGTCCCTTCCCCCTCCAGTCACGTTCTCCTGTTCCCCTTCCTCTTCCCCTCCCACTTACGCTCCCCTGCCTGCACCCCCCATAAAAAATTAAAAAAAAAAAAAAAAAAAAAAAAAGACCACACTACTAACAGAGCTAATTCTGGGCACCTTTCTTTTTTCTCCTGCTAGTACCTGTTTCCCTCAAACTTCCTCATTCTCTGCCATTTCTCCTCTTTCCCCAACAGCTATATTCATAACTCTAACTAAATCAACCATTCATTCGCTGACTAAAAATATATTGAGTGCCACCTTCTGTGTGCCAGGCACTTGAAAAGACTGGTATGGTACCTGCCCAGTTGCCACACTTGGCAAACCACTAGCATGGATCCAGAAAGTAGAAGAGGGAAAAGGGGTGCTATGTTAGTACTCACCTTGACAGATGGCGATCCTGCCCACCTGCCTGAGAAACTGACTAACCAAAAGGAACAACCATTTCTCCTTCTGTGGAGAAATCTGAAAAGAGAGTAAAGTATCCTTCCACTACTCTTTTGTGGGGAGAGGAAGGTTTGAGAAAAATTCCATTTCTTCTTATGGTAGAATCCTAAATGTGAGGGAAAAGGGAGAAGAGTTTCTCCTGATACTAGCAGTATTACGTGGCAGTGTTGAGTGCCCACTTGGGATTGGTATAATCAATTCACGGTGACACCAGTCTGCCTGACTGAGTGATATCCCTCCTCCCCTGCCCCCGCACTCCCCCCCCAATACATTCAGCTTCATGCTGGATTGATCTGGAGATAGAATTTTCCCAGATGAGTATGACAGAGAGAGGGGCTTGGGGGTTGAAGATATTTCCAAGAGTGCAATTAGGATGATGTCTCAGAGAATCTAAGGTAAAGAGAGGAGAGTGTTAATGGATAGAAAGTGATGAAGTCAGTCAGTGGATTACAAATCTCGATGAAATTAAAGAATTACCACAGTAAAGTTATGCTGGAAGGCTGGGAGATTTTGATCAAAAAGTGGAGTGTTGGGGTCGGATGTAGCTCAACTGGTTGGGCATCCGTCTCCCATATGGAGGGACCCGGGTTCGATTCCCAGGACCTCCCGGTTAAAAAAAAAAAAAAGTGGAGTGTATGGATTTGCAGTTTTGGAGGTGGTGAAACTTTCTGGTGATGAAGAGGAAGTGGTTGAGAAAGGCAGAATGGAGAGAAATGTTCATTAGAAATGAAGACTTCAAGAAATGGAAAGGTGGTATCAGATAGCTTATTATAGGAAATAAGCAGAGTGACAGCACTTAGGACAGAAAGAAAAGCTCAGCATAGTGCTATTATTCTTCAATGCATAGAGAATGACCAAGAAGTTAACAGATGACAGCAGATGACAGAGCAAGGTGGCACAAGCCTCAAAGGAGCAAGGGTTTTGTTTTGTTTTTATAACAACAGGGATTGGGGGAGTGGCATTGGGGAAACAGAAGCTACTTCCTCCTGACCCTGTAGAATGAACAACATGAGTGTGCTGTAGAATGTTCTGAGGGACCAATAGTTTTCAGGTAAGTCAGGGAGATGGAGGAAACATTATGAGAGGATAACTGTTCCTTTGGAACTGGGGTGGAACATGCTGATAGTGTACCATCCAAGATATAAAAGAACCAGCAGTTGTCTTCTACAGTCAAAACCAGATCTTCCATTTGAGAAGGACAGCGGGCCACTATGAGCTTGTAATCCTGACATCTGTCCTCCTTAATTCACCTGCTCCACCAAGCCACCATCATGCTGGATTTATGGGGTGCTGTATCCCCTTTATTATTCTTACTGGATAGTAGTCTCAGGACTTTCAGTTTTTCATAACATACCTGAGAGCAGATTGGAATCCGTTCATTTTTTTCTCTCCCTTCATTTCTTCTCTCGGTATAGCAGTCTGGTATTATTTATGATTTCCAAAAATAGGTATTGGATTGTATTTGTGAACTGGTCTTTTCCTCTGGGCATATTAGATTATATTGGATTCAGAGGTTTACTTGATTAAATAATGATTAAGGCTTTGATTGGGCCATGTCAGTAGGGTGTTAATTCCCTGCTCCCTTGGTGGGTGGGGACTCACAGAAAAACAGCACAGCAGAGAAGGGAGGTTAGAGTTTTGAGCTGGAGCCTGGGAAGTAAGCACACAGAGGGGCAGAGCAGCTGAGCCCAGAGAGAATTGAACCCCGGGGAGAGAGGCAGAGCCTGTCACCTGATAGTCTACAGCTGGCCTTGTGTAGAGAGCAGAGCAGCTGAGCCTGCAGAGAAAAAAACCCAGGGAAGAGAGGAGCCCAGGAAGGCTGGACCCTCACAGACATCACCTGCCATCTTGCTCCAACACGTCACCAATGACTTTGAGTGAGAAAGTACCTCTTATGGTATCTTGAGTTGGACTTTTTAGGTCCTTGTGACTGTAAGCGTCTACCCTAAATAAATACCCTTTATAAAAGCCAAGAGAATTCTGGTATTTTGCATCAGCACCCCTTTAGCTGACTAATACACTCATTTTTCCCTTCCCTCCAAATGCCTCCCTATTTGTATCCTCTCTTTAAATCATTCATTCACGCAGTGAGACTTCCAAAGACCAGAAGGAAACAGACATAAAGTAACATGCAACAAGATGTTGTTGCTCATGAAGATTTGTTACTCATCATCAACTCTGAGTTCTCTACAGGAAGGTCTCCCTGCCTAGTTCTTTTAGGATCTTCTCTGTACCTACTCATACTACCTTCAAGAACTTCTAGAAACCTAACTGTCCCAACCTTAGGGAAGAAGTCTGGAGAAAGGTAGATGCTTCCTCTTTTCCTCTGTAAGACCTGCCTTTCGAGTTTAAATTTTCAGTCTGAAGGCCTGCCTCTTTTTCCAAATGATTCACAGCAAAAATGACCACTTGTTTTAGGGAAAACCTTACCCCTTAGGATGACCATATTTGAGTCTTAAGTCTAACTATATCAGAATTCTAATATCCTGACCCAAGCACAGAAACTGGAGATTGAGTTATTTTATGGAAAAATAGCAGGTAACATACTAAGACCTTTTGTTCCAATTAATTATTAATAAGGGTATTTTATAGAATATATTATATACACTTTGCTATAATTTTATTCTATAGAATTCCAAATATCTTTTCAAAAGTAAATTTAAGATGCTACAAAACATGGTATTTCTTAGAGTGTAAAACATGCCTCTGCCTAATATATAAGCATTTCAGTGTCAAGTTTTCAACTACAAAAAGCATGTTTTTGTAAATCCCAGTAATGGCAAATTAAATGAGAGGAGGAAAAAAAGTAATGCAGACTTAGTACTGAATATATTAAAGCTTTCTAATAGTACAGCCTTAATTAGATTTCTTTCAAGATACTGCACATCTGCCTAAATTCACTTATGTAAAGGTGAGTAACAAAACAATAATAAATTATTTAGTCTTCAAAGAAAAATTTTAATGGATTGCATTACTTGTAACCTGCCAAAGATGGTGGGAGATTTTTCTTTTGGTCAATGACTGTATGGTACAAAGATTCTTGAGAAATGTTTTTAAAAATTAGTAATCCAAAAGAAATAAGAAAAAAAAAATAGTAACCTATTATAACAAAACAATCCAAGTGTCTAAAACAAATGAATGGATAAACAAAATGTGGTATATATGTACAATGGAATATTATTCAGCCATTAAAAGGAATGAAGATTTGATACAAGTGACAAAATGGATGAGCTTTAAAGACATCATGTTGGATGAAATAAGCCAGACAGAAAAGAACAGATATTGAATGATTCCACTTATATGAAATACCTGGAATATGCAGATTTATAGAGACAAGAGAGTAGATTACCAAGATTTCTGGGGTGGGGGCAGAGGATGAAAAATGGAGAATCAGTGCTTAATAGATACAGAGTTTCTGTTTGGGGTGATGGAAAAATTTTGGTAATTGATGGTGGTAAATGTAATTAAGGCCTCTGCATTATATGCTTAAAGGTAGTTAAAATGGGAAATATTGTGTTGTATATATGTTACCACAATAAAAAGAAAACTGCTACATTAGTGTTCTATCAGTATGTGACACTGGCTTGCCTATCAGTCTCGTAGAATATTCACTTAATATACTTTATCCTTGATTTACAAATTCTAGTTAAATCACATTAGGTTATCTTCAAATTTTATTATGGTGTTACAGTATTGGAAAGAAGGGGGGGCAACAAGTTATCCTTTTACAACCTGTTTTCTATTTATTTTTCAGATCAATAACTCGATCTTATTACCGGAACTCAGTTGGTGGATTTTTAGTGTTTGACATTACTAACCGACGATCTTTTGAACATGTGAGAGATTGGCTAGAAGAAGCAAAAATGCGCGTACAGCCATTTCAGATTGTATTTCTGCTAGTTGGACATAAATGTGATTTAGCTTCACAACGTCAAGTTACAAGGGAAGAAGCTGAAAAACTGTCAGCAGACTGTGGTATGAAGTATATAGAAACTTCTGCAAAAGATGCTACAAACGTTGAGGAATCCTTCACAATCTTGACAAGAGACATATATGAACTTATTAAAAAGGGAGAGATTTGTATTCAGGATGGCTGGGAAGGGGTTAAAAGTGGTTTTGTTCCAAATACTGTGCATTCTTCTGAGGAAGCAGTAAAGCCCAGGAAAGAATGCTTCTGCTGACTTCAAACATGCCAAAGAACTAACAAGCAGATTGTGTGTCATTTCAGGATAAATACCAATAATAAGAACAGAATGGTGTGATAGAAGCATTTTTAAAAAGCGTTATTTACTTGGTTCATATTAACATTATTTTGTAAGGTATTTAATTCTGAGCACCGTGCTTATTTGTTACAGACTAGGTGTTTTGCTAAATTATCAGGCAAAACAGGCAACTTTTTCTTAGAACTGAATTATCTGCATAATTACCTCTATTCTTATTTTGTTGACATATAGCCGACATATAGCTAAGTGCCCAAATGTCAGTATTTATTTTTCTTGACAGTTTGAAATGGCTTTTTTTTTGCACATATAGTCCGATTTAAAAGTTTTTATAATGAATTATATTCTTTTCAGTTAATTAATTAATAACACATAGTAAAGTGCATTTAAAAGTGCACTGTTCATTTACAAAGTAAACAATCTCAGAGGTATTAAGACTAAAATAGCAATTCCTTGTTTAAGGGGCCAAGTTTGTAACTATTCTCTGAAATATATATCTCCCCTTAATTTTACCTGAACATGAGAAAATGCTTTAAGCTCATTTTATTCTATGATTTAATGCTCCTGGAAATTTTATGTTTTATAAAGCTATCTAAGGATCCAAGCAAAATATTTTATTGCAAATATTTGTAAAATGTAGGACTACGCATCAGCAAATGTTTTTATGTTATGCTGTACTATCTTTATTTAAAAGCAAAAACATTTATGTATATGCTGACATTTTCAAAAAAAGTAAATGCAATTTACCTTCAGCTATTTTCAAAATTATCAATATAAGTAAATATAGATGTTTTTAGTGATAACATGTTTGCCCAAGTAAATTTCCCTACATTCAATACAAGAAAAGTATAGAAAAGAGTTTTCTGGATAAGGAAATGGGCCAGATGTTTGATATATTTAGTATGCAAATTGTATTTTACAATCCCATCAGTAAAAGTGAAGATAGAATAATGAGTCAAGGAAGTACAATAACTTTTTTTTCACAATAAGTTTTTAGTTCCCCCCCCCTTTTTTTTTTTTTGAGGTACCAGGGCTGGAAATTAAACCCAGTACCTCGTATGTGGGAAGCTGATGCTCAACCACTGAGCCACACTGGCTCCCCTGAGTTGGTTTTTTCGTTTGTTTGCTTGTTATTTGTTTTTGTTTTTAGGAGGCACGGGGGACCAAACCATGTGGGAAGCAGGCGCTCAACTGGTTGAGCCACATCTGCTCCATCTAATTTTTATTTTATTTTATTATTATTATTTTTTTAAAGATTTTATTTATTTATTCATTCATTTATCCCCCACTTGCTGCTTGTGCTCGCTGGGTCAGCTAACCACGCCGTGCGGGCGGGCTTGCCTTCACCAGGAGGCCCCAGGAACCGAACCCGGGGCCTCCCATATGGTAAACGGGAGCCCTACTGATTGAGCCACAGCCGCTTCCCATCTAATTTTTAAATTACTGAATAAACCTCTCTCCTGGACAGGAAATTTTGATCACAATGTCAAATATTTTATAATGTATATTTCTGTTCTGTTCTGTAAACCCTGTAAACCATTTCTAATCACAAAGGGGCACCAAATGAAGCTGCTTTCTGTAAATTATAAAATTTTTTTTTACAGTTAAGCTGTAGTTGCTTTATTTGTTTGAAAACCAATATAGTATAGCAGAAAGAATATTTAACTAAGCTTGCCTTTGCTATACCTGTATTTGACCAGGAGTAAAAAGTCAACCTCTAAAGCAGCAATTTTTCATCAATAAAATTAGGCTAATACTCCATTTCATGGAAGTATTTTGAGAATCAAGTGAATCATGTGAAAAAGCTTTATAAATAGAGAAATCACTGTAAAATTGTGAGAGTGTGCTCAGCTGCTCATATGCACGCCATTATATTTTCAATGGATGAGAATTTTGTTTTCTCATGTTCCTTCCCTCCATTCCTGGGCAAAGGGAAGAAAAGAAGGTACAAGTTATTATGGACCTGGGAAAATTCTTGCCTTGATGCTTCCCCTCTGCCCTTTTCCTGAAACACTGCTTCTCTTAATTCAACCAACAGTTTTGTTCAAAAGAGAGGGTTGAGGTTATAAAAGCACAGGGCTAATACAGTTTTATTTAAAAGCTTTTTTATAACAGCAGTACTTAAAAACCTACAGGAGCATTCTGTCTTGTAAGTTGTCAGCTATTTCCCATTCTTTATTTTATTTTTTTAGGAGCAACCAGGAATTAAACCCAGGACCTTGTACATGAGAAGCAGGCACTTAACCACCGAGCTACAGCTGCTTCCCAATTCCCATTCTTATAGCATGACTTTTATACTTGGCCTTATACCTACTTGGGTATTTTATTCAATGATCAGGCAAAGCAGACAACTTTTTCTTGAACTGAAATAGTAATTACTACCATTCTCACTTTGTTAGCACATATCTGACAAATATGTCAATATTGTTCATTTTTCTTGACAGTTTGAAATGTTTTCTGTGCATCATTGAAATAGATATTTAATTGTATTTTTTAATACTTGTACATTTTCTAGGTTCATGAAAATATTTTAAATAGTGCTTATGGAGATAAGAATGCAAACTATAACATTGCTATAAAATTTTTGAATATTTATATTGTCAACATTCTCTTAATATCCTTAGATTAATTTTACTAGAGTGAATTCAAACTATAATTGACTAAATAATACCTGTCCCCCAAAATGTGAAGTTAGCTATTTTTACTGTTACAACTTTAAATCTTATATTCAAACAACTTACCATCAGTACAAAATCCCCATAAACTCAAATACTGAATATTTAACAACAGTTTAAAGTTCAGTCCCCTGAGCCTACCTGTAAAGCTACACAGCTAAAATATAAAATGTGATTTAACATTGCATTGGCACCCTTTATAATACTACTTCTGGGATAGGACTAATACTCAGACTGAAAGACATGCTATGCTCCAAGGTTTAGAATGGAATTCAGGAACTAGAAGAAACAAAGGGCAAGGCAGGGCCCCAAAACGTTGATATTTACCTAGATCACACTTGAGCAGAAGCAAGCCTAGAGCTCTGATTCTACTAAAACCTTATTTCTATTACCCTGCTGGTATGTTTGTGTTGTGTGTGTGTGTGTTTAGAATGAAGGAAAAGGGAAATGTGATCTAACTGAATACAAAATGTTAAAATTGGGCTAAATCATTGTGATGTTATAGAGGAGCTATTTGTGGCAAAATAAACTGACTACAAAGATCTAATCTCTTATACAATATTGCCAACTTGTCTGTATAACCTTAGTCAGATACTTGATCTATTTTCTTACACATCATTACAGAGAATATGAATGATAAAAATAATGTCAAAATTATAAAAAATATTTGCTTCAGGCAAAACATTTTTACTAACTTTCTTAGAAATCAGATGTACTTGATTTTATATTAAAATTATTTAAAGTTTATTTAATATAAATTTAAAATCTAAAACTAATGAATAATGTAGCTAATACTAAATATTTTAAATAAGTATGTTAGAAAAGGAATAAAAAAATATCCAACTATATAATAAGCTTGTCCCTGACAGAAATCGCTCATCTAGAGTTGCATTAACACTTTCAGTACATGTAGGGATGTTGATGGTTCATTATATGGTAAGCTTAAGCCAAAATGATTATTTAATCAGAGTTCCTGTAAATGTGGCCTTTGAATATGTATATACACACAATAGTAGCAAACAAGATTTCCTGAGCCTGGAAGCTTGAGAGTTTACTCTGATTTCCAAAATCCTCAAGCATACCATGATTTGTGCGTGTGTTTGGTAACCAAAGTAGTCTTTTCTATTATTATTATAATAATTTTACCAATACCAAGTCTTTTTATGCAAGTTAACATCATTAAAAAACTGAATCCATGGATTAATAAAATCATTTTGAGGGTACTTTTGTCAGATTTTATTGCCCTTGGTTCAGTTAGGTACAAAGCTTCCACTGACTTCAAAGAGTGCACTATATTTGAAGAATTTCCTTAGGTCTGATATAGTCAGAACAACTCACAAGATTAAAACCCATTTCATAAACTAACCAACCCATTAGTTCCCCAGTAACTGTGCCTGGAGAGATTTAGTTTGGAAATGCAAAGGAAACATGTAATCTTTAAGAAAAAAATGGAAAAACTAAAGTTAGACCCTTTGTATTTTAAAACAGTGGAACACAGTCCCGTCCCGAGCAACAGGTAGCTCTTGGGAACTCCAAAGCTGATAAATAGCCAGAATCTTTCCAATCCCAATGTTTTCGCTAAACTTTCCGGAGCACCAGTCTTCACCTGATCTTAAAATAACTAACAAACTATTTTCCTGAACCTGAATGAACTGCTGCATGACCTAGCATTTCTATAATCTTAATAACTTAATAAAGCTAGTAAACACATGAGGGATTAGCTGTGACAATCTATATCAATCATTATGCAATCCAACTCACTCACTAAACGTAATTATGGTAGAGAATAAATGCAGGGGAAAGAAATTTTTTTAAAAGATATAAAATAATGAGTGTTCCTTGTTATCCCTCTGGGTAAATTTGTCTTTTCTTAAATAGTGCCTAAAATATTGTCCTATCGATGTGATATTCAGTGACTTCTAATTGATAATTATTATGTTGTGTTAATCCTATCAAATGTGGGTTTCACATACTCGGTTTCAATTTATTCATTCCGTAAGGGAACCAACATATTTGGTTAAAATCATCTCTTGGCATTTTTTTTTTTTTTTTTTCAGAATGACAGCAACCGAAGAAAGATATGGTATAAACTTTTTGAAGTATGTTATTCTTGTTATTTGATTTTAAATAATGAATAAAAAGAATGAGACTAAGGACCATGATTGCCACGGTCTTGTTATAGTATCCATCTTTAGTGATTCTGAAACAGAAGCAACTATTTACCTACAATTGTGTGGTGAGGGTGTGGTGGGTAAAGTCACAACTAAAGTGCAAATAAGAATCAATTACAGGTCTGCAATCTCTTATATATTACATAATACCCTGGTGGCATCTGGGGCAGAACCCCATAATCAAATATTAATATTTCTGCAGCAAAATCTATGAATATTCACACTTAAAAGGACATATTCTATAAATAACCTGTCATCAGTTCAGGTCAGTCTTTTGCTGCCAAATGAGTTATGAAAATAATTTTATTTGTTCAAACCTTTTTGGATTTCAGAATTGCAAAAAAGGAATCGTCACCATGTGCTATGCCTCAACAGATATTTCGGGATCTGTGACTTCTGCAGTTGGCTCATCTTTGTCCTGCTTCAGCCCTGCACTTAGTAGAAGCTCATTTAAATTTTGATTTGAACATTTCTTAACACAAATGCATGTTTCATACATTCTGCAACATGGTTTTACATGTAAAATGTTTACAACAGTCCTAATATGAAATAAGCACTTGATAAATGTTACCTTTTATTTTTGTTTTATTTTTGGTATTGTTATTATCACTGAGTTGCGGAGAAACCAGATTTAATTCCCTTAGTCTGCCAGAAACTAATTACTGGTAATGGCTATCTTGCTCTTCATTTGAAATGGTCTGAATCTTACAGAGAATGTTTTAGTGTTGCCTGGAAGGACAAAGAGAAAACGATACACCTCTTGGGGAGTGCTGGTGATCAACAGCACCATCTGGCCAGGTGAGCAGGGTCCCCACAGCAATGCTGGAAACAGCCCTGGCCAAGAGCAGTGAGCCTCCGTGCCAAGGCTTGTGGGTCAGAGGACGGGGCTTTTCAATCACTTATACATACAATGATTACCAGTTTTTAAGGATTTTTTTTTTTGGTAACAGCCTTATTGACATATAATACACATTCCATGCAATTCACCCATTTAGACTATACAATTCAATGGGTTTTAGTATAGTCATAGAATTGTGAAGCCATCACCGTTGTTTCAGAACATTTCATCACCTCAAAAAGAAAACCCTGGGTCCTTTAGCTAGCACTCCTAAATTCCCCCATCTCTTTCCCTGCAGTCCTAAGTGACCCTAATCTACTTTCTACACTTCATGTCAATGTAATCATATAATATTGGCTTTTGGTGACTGGCTTCGTTCAATCACCATGTTTTCATGGTAGTAGCATCATTTTAATAAAGATTTTCCTATTGTATAACAAATAGTAACATATGATATTTGGAAAATACAGAAAAATGGAAAGATGTAGAAAATCACCATTAAACCTATCACCCCAAAACAGCTGTTTAATGTTTACTATACTTCCTTCAGTAATACAGGAACACAGCGATGTTATAAATAAAAAATAATAGAAAGACATAAAGTAGAAAATGAAAGTTCCCTTTTATCCTATTTCGATTCCATTCTGCTCAAAAAGGAAACCACTGTTGACAATTTTTTTAGTATCCCTCCTGTCTTTTTCCTATGTATTTACATATGCATACACATACATAATGGAGGGTGGGCTGCATAAATGGATAAGTCTATATATTATTCAACTTGCTTTTTGCACATAAGGGTCTTGGAAATCTCTCCATATCAATTTTTGTTCATTTTCTTTTTGACAGTTTCGTAGAATGCCATAATATAAAGGGAAATATAATTTATTTAACCACCCCCTACAATAGACAATTAGATTGTTCCCAATTTTTTGCTACTATAAAGTGTTACAAAGAACATCTTAGTGCACATATTTTGGGTCAAAGGTGCATGTATTTTGTATAATCCTAGGAGTGAACTTGATGAGTCAAAGGTTGTGCACATTTCTTGGTATTTTTGTCAAACTTCCCTTAAAGAGTAGGCTAATTGATATTCTCACAAAGAGTTTATAATGAACACTTGTTTCCCTCATATCCCCATTAATGTTAAATAATGGCAAAATTTTGACATTGACAATCTGATGGCAAAGATATTCTGATTTTAATTCATATTTTTCTATTCTTTTGAGCCTGAGCTTTCATAAATTTAATGATCATTTGTATTTCTTTATTGTAATGCCTATTTATATTCTTTTCCAATTTTTGATTGGATTGCTAGAATTTTGTCTTATTGATTTTTAGGAACACTTCCTAGAGTGTGAACAGAAATACTTTGTTTTGTTTGTTGAAAATATTTTCTTCCAATCTGTTATTTGTGTTTTTAACTTGTTTATACTATCTTTTGTTATAAAGAGGTTTTCATATTCGGGAATCTCTAATTTTTTTTTCCTTTGTGTCTTCTAGGATTTATGTCTTGATTAGAAACTTCTTCCCTAGTCCAAAATTATAAATTAATCTACATTTGTTTTTTTTTTTTATGTTTATACCTTTATATATCAGAATTTGTTTCTATATGTATGACATAAGGATTTTATTTCTGAATAAATAGCTCACTGTACCAATGTCATTTCTTTCTCCAAACATTTTAATTGTCATCTTTATCACATAAGATTTACATGTCTATATTTTAGCTCTACCTGCACTGTACAGAATCTGTTTCCAGACTATTCGATTCCACTGATTATTAATCTATGGTTGAACTAATACCACACTTTCATTTAGTGAAGTTTTAAAATATGGTTTGAAAATGACTAACCCTCTTGCTATATGCCCCTCCAACCACCCAGACTATGGTCTCTAAATATTATTTCCCACTAAGAAAAACCAGGGCTCTTAGTGAAATTGGTGAAACAGCTAATTCCTGGTTTAGGGCAGGACATGTACAAAATGAGCCTGGAAAAGAAAGAAAAGAAAAAAAAAAAAGGCCTGGAGATCCTGTCACACCAGAAAATAAGGAAACTACCAAAGAATACTAGGGACATGTCAAAAGGACTTAGAAGCAACCTGAAGAGGCCAAACCTGTGACAATATAAACATCAAAATGAATAATGGAATAAAATAGCATTAAATCTTTTTAAATCTATGAGCACAAAATGATACTGTATTAGTCAGCCAAAAGGGGTGCTGATGCAAAATACCAGAAACCTGTTGGCTTTTATAAAGGGATTTATTTGGGGTAGAAGCTTACAGTTAACAAGGTCATACAGTGTAAGTTACTTCTCTTACCAAAGTCTCTTGTCATGTTGGAGCAAGATGGCTGCCAACATCTGCAAGGATTCAGGCTTCCTTTTCCTCTTAAGGCTCCATGGTCCCAGCTTCTTCCAATATCAGCTGTAGGCTGGGATAAGTCTATCTCTGATCCAGGGCTCATTTCTCTCTGGGTTCAGCTGCTCTGCTCTCTCCACAAGGTCCGCTGTAGAATATCAGCCAAATGGCTCATCTCTCTTCTGAGGGCCTCTGCCGTGTCTAATGGAGGTTCTCTCTTTCCTCACGTATCTGCTTCTCACCTTCTCTCCTCATGTATCTGCTTCTCTGTGTATTTACTTCCTGGGTCTCTAGCATTAAAACTCCAACCTCTCTATGCTGTGTGGTTTTTCTCTGTGAGTCCCCGCCCACCAAAAGGGTAGGGACTCAACATCCTACTGACATGGCCCAATCAAAGCCCTAATCATAATTTAATCAAGCAAAAGTAAAACCTCTGAAATTAATACAATCTAATATGCCCAGAGGAACAAACCAGTTTACAAACATAATCTAGTATCTCTTTTGGGGATTCATAAACAGTATCAAACTGCCACAGATACTAATAAAAATTCATTGTATAGTGAAAGAAGCTACTCCAACTTCTATTCCATGAGTCTCAGATCCATGTACTCTGGCTGTGGGGGGACTGTAATAGATAATGGTTTTTCATTCAAAGCATATACTGAATCCTGTAAGAGAAGGTCTTGTCTCTGTGGCAGTTTGATATTATTGATGAATTCTAAAAAGAAATATTGGATTGTGTTTGTAAATTGATCTTTTCCTCTGGGCGTATTAGAGTGTATTGGAGTCAGAGGTTTTACTTTTACTTAATTAAATTATGATTAGGGCTTTGATTGGGCCACGTCAGTAGGGTGTTGAGTCCCCACTCCCTTGGTGGGTGGGGACTCACAGATAGAAGACATGGCAAAGGACAGAGTTGGAGTTTTGATGCTGGAGTTTTGATCCTGGAGCCCGGGAAGTAAACATGGAGGAGAAGCAGATACAAGAAGAAGGAGAAAAATCTCTATTAAACACAGGCAGAGGCCTCGGGAAGAAAGAGCTGTTCACCTGATAGTCTACAGCTGGCCTTGTGGAGAAAGCACAGCAGCTGAACCCGGAGAGAAACGAGCCTCAGGAAGAGAGGACTCCAAGAAGGCTGAACCCTGGCAAACATTGGCAGCTGTCTTGCTCCAACACGTGGCAACAGACTTTGATGAGGAAAGTAACTTATGCTTTATGACCTGGTAGCTGTAAGCTTCTACCCCAAATAAATACCCTTCATAAAAGCCAACCAATTTCAGGTATTTTGCATCAGCACCCCTTTGGCTGACTAATACGTTTCCTAAAGAGCTCTGTAACTGAGTCTTCAGTAAACCATTCCAATTTTCACTTAGGCCAGCTGTTTCTGGGTGATGAGGTATTTGGTAAGAAAATTCTAAACGTGTGAACCCACTGCTACACTTCCTTTGCTTGGATACGAGTTTCTTGATCAGACAATGCTATCAGGGATGTTATTACTGTCAATAAGTCATTTTGTGAATCCATGGATGATTGTGCTGCCAAAAGCTTTGCAGATAGAAGAGGTAAAACCATATCAAGAATATGTATTGGGAGTCGATGTGGCTCAAGTGGTTGAGCACCTGTTTCCCACATGGGAGGTCCCAGGTTCGGTCCCCAGTGCCTCCTTAAACAAACAAACAAATGAACAAAAATGCCAATTCAGGGGAGCCAATGTGGCTCAGTGGTTGAGCCCTGGATTCCCACATAAGTGGTCCAGGGTTCAGTCCCCAGCCCCGGTACCTCAAAAAAAAAAAAAAAAAAGAATATGAATTTAGTCCAGTAATGACAAAGTAAGGTTGAAAGCAAAAGAGTGGAAAAAGATATTCCATGCAAAAAGTAACCAAAAAAGAGTTAGTGTTCCTATACTAATATCAAATAAAAATAGACTTTAAGTCAAGTGCTGTTACCAGAGACAAAGGAGACTATATATTAATAAAAGTGGCAATACACCAAGAAGAAATAACAATCATAAATATGTATGCACATAACCATGGTGCTCCATAATACATGAGGCAGATACTGGCAAAACAGAAGGAAGAAATAGACACCACTACAATAATAGTTGGAGTCTTCAATTCACCACTCTCCTCAATAGACACAACTTCTAGATGGAAGGTCAATAAGGAAACAGAGAACTTGAATAATTTGATAAATGATCTAGACCTAACAGATGTATCCAGAACATTGCACCCCCAAAGCAGCTGGATATAAATTCTTCTAAGATGCACATGGATCATTCTCCAGGATAGACCTCAAGTGGTCATCGGGTGTTGTCTCAGTGGGTGGAGACCCACCTAATATCAGAAAGAATATTAAATTCCCATCCTGGGAAGTCCTGCTACATTCTCTAATAAAGCAGCAAGAATCCGCTGAGTACATGGGCAGTGCCTAGCAAAGGAGGACAGACCATTAAGCCAGGCCCTTGATAGTGATGATTGTACTTATGAACCTTTTATTGTGAAATTGAAACTAGGCCTAGTTTTATATATTGCCTAAGAGTTACCTCCTGGAAACCTCCTTGTTGCTCAAATGTGGCCTCTCTATAAGCCATATAAATATATAAACAACCTTCTGTTCAGTATGGGACATGAATCCCAGGGATGGGCCTCCCTGGCACCAAGGGATTATTACTAAGTGCCAACCAGCAATGCATCTGGAAAAAAGACTTTGACCAAAAAAGGGAAATATTAAATACATATAGATTTTATGGCTAAGAGATTTCAAAGTGAGTCCGGAAGTCATTCTAGAGGTTACACTTATGCACATCGCAGCAGGATCTCATTGACTGCCACAGTAAACAGTACCTCAAACAGCAGGGTTCATGAGGGCTCTAGAAACATCTAGACACTATGAGCAGGGCAGCTCAGGAATTTGGCACCCTGTCAGTGGGCTTTAATTTGGAATATATGCTCCCCAATGTAACTGAATTAGACTCATTTATAATTTCCCTACATATGGCTCTTCTATCCCTTTTATTTGAACTATAATTAGCATTATACTTGTTAAATATATGTTCCAGAGACTTAAATCTTAGTTTGTTCATATGCCGGTTGAGCCCTGAATCTTGCAGCACCTACTCTCCAGTTCATTGGACTCACCCAGAACAACTAACAAAAGGATGATGATGGACTATGGCCATCCCAAAAAACAGAGAGTATATACATCTGCAAGTAAGACAGTTCCATCCTTCTGCCCCATGGGCTCTACGCCCCCTCTCAGTCAGAAACAGAGTGGGCATCACCATCCCTAAATCCTCAAGATTGAAGAATGAACAAACATAAGGTGGGAATGCAACTATGGACTAAAGTAGACTTATTATTATTCTAACAATGAAAATTTGTATCACTATATAAAGGCAGTGACCACCAGAGGTTCTGAGGGGAGGGCAAGGGAAGAATAAGTATAACATGAGGGCATTTATAGTTATTGTTCTGCATGACATTGAAATGATGATATAGGGCATTATATATTTTGTCAAAACTATAAAATTGTGCGGGGCAAAGTGTAAACTATAATGTAAACTATAGTCCATGGTGAGTAGTAATGCTTCAATATGTGTTTATCAATTGTAACAAATGTGCCACACTAATGAAAGATGTTAATATGGGCAAGTGGGGGGGGTAAGATATATGGGAATCCCCCTATATTTTTGATGTAACATTTATGTAATCTAAAGCTTCTTTAAAAATAAAATGTTAAAAAAAAACAACTCTCAATATATTTTAAAAGATTGAATTTATACAAAGCATCTCTGACCATAATGTAATGAAGCTTGAAATTAATAACAGGCAGAGAACTTGAAAATACATAAATATATGGAAGTTAGATAGCACAATAACCCTCTCTTAATCAATCAATGGGTCAAAGAAGAAATTGCAAGAGAAAGCAACACAGCATATCAAAACTTATGGGATGCAATGAAGGCAGTGCTGAGAGGGAAATTTATAGCTCTACATACTTATATTTAAAAAGAAGTTAAAATTAAAGACCTAACTGCACACCAGAAGGAACTAGAAGAAAACAGCAAACTAACACCAAAGCAAGCAGAAGGAAAGAAATAAAGATTAGAGCAGAAGTTAAAGAAATTGAGAATAAAACGAAATAGAATTAACAAAACCAAAAGTTGGTTCTTTGAAAAGATCAATAAAATTGACAAATCCTTAACTAAACTCACAAAATAAGAGAGAAGATACAAATAAACAAGACCAGAAATGAGAGGGGGGATATTCTGTTCCCACAGAAATTTTTAAAAAAATATAAGAGGATACTATAAACAACTGTATGCCAACAAATTAGGCAACCTAGATGAAATGGACAAATTCCTAGAAACACACAAACAACCTACACTGACTCTATAAGAAATAGAAGATCTTAACAGAACAATTGCAAGCAAAGAGATTGAATCAGTCACCAAAAACCTCCCAACAAAGAAAAGCCTAGAAACAGATGGCTCCACAGGTGGATTCTACCAATCATTCCAAGAATAATTGATACCAATCCTGCACAAACTCTTCCAAAAAATTGAACAGGGAATACTACCTAATTCAGTCTATTGGCCAACATCATCCTAATACCAAAGCCAGATAAAGATACACCAAGATAAGAAAAATTACAGACCAATTTCTCTTATGAATATAGGTGCAAATATCCTCAACAAAATACTTAGAATTGGAATCCTTCAGCACATTAAAAAAAATTATACACTATGATCGAGTGGGCTCTAGCTTAGGTATGCAAGGGTGGTTCAACGTAAGAAAATCAATTAATATAATACACCACATCAACAAAACAAAGGAAAAAAACATGCTCATTTTAATTGATGCAGAAAAGCCATTTGACAAAATTCAGCCACCTTTTTTGTTTTTGTTTTTGTTTTTTTACTAAACTTTATTTTTAAAGAAGTTGTAGATTACAGAAAAGTTACATCGAAAGTGTGAGGGATTCCCATGTACCCCGCTCCCTTTTCCACATCATCCCCTATTCTTTTTATAAATGTAGCAGTACAATTTATTATGATGCATCTGTAAAAGCCACTCATTAAAAAAATGCACATTTAAAAAATGACTCACTTGTGGTAAGGACTAACTTACCTACAGTAATAATCTAAAAAACAAAACCATCATTGTGACATTTATCAGTACTTCACACATCTAACAAATACTGAAGGATCAGCCAACTTTCTTAATAAAAATAATTAGAAAAGTAGTAATACAAGGAAACTTCCTCAACATGATAAAGGGCATATATGAAAAACCTACAGCTAATATCATACTCAAAGGTGAAAGACTGAAAGCTTTCTCTCTAAGATCTGGAACAAGATAAGGATGCCCACTGTCACGACTGTTATTCAAGATTGTACAGGAAGTTCTAGCCAGAGCAATTAGGCAGGAAAAAAAAATAATAAGCATCCAAATTGGAAAGGAAGAAGTGAAACTTTCACTATTTTTAGATGACATAATCCTATATATAGAAAGTCCTGAAAAATCTACAACAAAGCTACTAAAGCTCATAAACAAATTTAGTAAGGTGGCGGGGTACAAGATTAACACCCAAAAATCAGTAGTGTTTCTATACACTAGTAATGAGCAAGCTGAGAAGGAAATCAAGAAAAAATTCCACTTACAGTAGCAACTAAAAGAATCAAATATCTAAGAATAAATGTCACCAAGGATGTAAAAGACAACTACAAAAGGTTGCTAAAAGAAATCAAAGACCTATAAATGGAAGAATGTTCCATGTTCATGGATTGGAATACTGAATATCATTAAGATGTCAATTCTACCCAAAACGATTTATAGATTCAATACAATCCCAATTAAAATTCCAACAGTCTACTTTGCAGAAATGGAAAAGAAAATTATCAAATTTATTTGGAAGGGTAAAGGACCCCAAATAGCCAAAAACATCTTGAAAAAGAATCACGAAGTTGGAGGACTCTCACTTCCTGACTTTAAAGCATGTTACAAAGCCGCAGTTGTCAAAACATCATGGTACTGGCACAAGGATAAATATATTGATCAATGGAATCAAAGTGAGAGTTCAGTAATAGAACCTGACACCTATGGCCAATTGATTTTTTTTAACAAATCAATTTTATTGATACACATTAATAAAACATACAATTCATCCAAAGTGTACAATTAGGTACTGTTTCAGATCCAAGGACTGCTGTGCCCACTTTTCCTACTACATCTGTACCTCTCGGCTGTATTCTATATTTACAGTGGCCCTGTCAGTGTTAGGAAACCACGTAGCTTTGCATTTTCTCTTGAAAAGAATAAAAGATGAATTATTTCTTCATTTTACATTTCACTTGGAGCTATTCAAAAGAAATAGAAAGCCATATCACGCAGTGATGACTACCTGCTTGCTAATTGAGTTCTGCATGCAAGAACTCATCTTGCAGCTTCCTCACCACTCCGAGTTGCTAAGCAAAATATCTCCAAACTAAAAAAAGCTCCCTGGATCGCCCGTGTCGGCACATCAGACGCATTCTGCGAGAAGACAACAAACCCCCGTTATTTCTACGTAAACATCTTCATTTTAATTCTCTTTTTATTTCTCATGATGCCACATCATTTGGTGGGAACCTGAGACAAAAATGACCAGAAAATTTATTTTAAAATTATTGTCGAACGTGTGTCTTTCTGTTCACTGATTGCGTCTCTGGTCGCGTTGCAGGTCGTGCCCCACTCCTCTTTTTTTAGCTCATGGCATCCACAAGACTGGAATTTTTTTGATACCACTGTCAAGAGGATCCTAAAATAGCAAAATAAGTAGAGATATTTTGTTTTTGGAGCGTCTGTATGTGGAATCTGGTAAAATGTCTGGTCTGTGTTTTGCTTGTTTGTTTATTTTCAATGTACATTGCCAATAGAAGTACCAAAAAAATGAAACAAAGTGTACAATCAATGGTATTTGTTATAATCAGATAGTTGTGCATTCATAACTTCAATCATTATTAGAGCATTTTCATTATTTCAATAATAATATTAATAAACAAAAAACAGACAAGAAAATTCTTCACCCCTCAATCTCTTTGAGGCTTCCCCTGCTGTACATAGCTGCTGTTTCTGGCTATTCTTATACATTTATTTATTTATTTATTTTTAAGCAGTTTTATTGAGATATATTCACATACCATATGATCTATCCAAAGTGTATAATCAATGGCTTTTGGTATAACCCCAATGTTGTGCATTGATCACCACAAAAAATTTTAGAACAATTTCATCACTCCAAAAAGAAAAACTCCACAACTTTTAGCAGTTCCTCTCAATCCCTCTTTCCTTCTCCAGCCTTACATAACCACTAATCTAATTTCATCTTTATAAATTGATTTATATTTACATTTTTATATAAATGGAATCATACAAAATGTGGTACTTTGTGTCTGATTTCATTCACTTAGCATAATTTTTTGTCTGATATTAATATCTTGTAGTATTAACTTACATTAGTTCAGTTTCAAAGATAAACAGTCTTATATATGCAATTTTACCCATATTCATATTTCACATGGAGTTTTACTATGCTATACAGGCCCATATTACATGTTTTAGCTTTCCATTTAGTAATATACATGACCTACGATTTTTCCCTTTAAACCACTGTCATATCCATATAATACTACTGCTAGTTAGAAATATTACCTTGTGCTTTCACCTTTCTATTCATTTTCAAAGATTGACCCACATCCTTTTTGCCAATTCTGCACAAGTTAACCCTCCGCTTTCCATTCTCTAACCCCTCATTCTATTTTCTGGTGACCCATTTCCAAGTTATTAATCCATGAGATTACACAATATATTTAGTTCATAGTAGTGTAATTATACAGTATTTGTCCTTTTGTTTCTAGCTTGCTTCACTCAACATAATGTCTTCCAGGTTCATCCATGTTGTCTTATGCTTTATGACTTCATTTCTTCTTACAGCTGCATAATATTCCATCGTGTGAATAGACCACAGTTTGTTTATCCATTCATCTGTTGATGGACACCTGGGTTGTTACCAACTTTTGGCAATGGTGAATAATGTGGCTATGAACATCGGTGTGCAGATGTCTGTTCGTGTCACTGCTCTCAGTTCTTCTGGGTATATACCCAGTAGTGGTATTGCCAGGTCATATGGCAAGTCTATATTCAACTTCTTTAGGAACTGCCAAACAGTCCTCCACAGTGGCTGTACCATTCTGCATTCCCACCAACAGTGAAGAAGTGTTCCTATCTCTCCACATCCTCTCCAACACTTGTAGTTCTCTGTCTTTTTAATAGTGGCCATTCTGATAGGTGTGAAATGATATCTTATTGTAGCTTTAGATTGCATTTCCCTAATCACCAGTGATGTTGAACATTTATTCATTTGTTGTTGTAGGTTTTTTTGCTATTTGTATTTCTTCTTTGGACAAATGTCTAGTCAAGTCTTTTGCCCATTTTTTAATCAGGTCGTTTGTCTTTTTACTGTTGAGTTGTAACATTTATTTATATATCATGGATATTAAACCCTTATCAGATATGTGATTTTCAAATATTTTCTCTCATTGAGTGGCTGCCTTTTCACCCTTTTGACAAAGTCCTTTGTATTAGTCAGCCAAAGGGGTGCTAATGTGAAATACCAAAAATGGGTTGGTCTTTATAAAGGGTATTTATGTGGGGTAGAAGTCCACAGATACCAGGCCATAAAGTTTAAGTTTCTTCTCACCAAATTTCATTGCCACGTGTTGGAGCAAGGACAGCTGCCGATGTTTGCCAGGGTTCAGGCTTCTTGGGTTCCTCTCTTCCCGGGGCTGTGTTTCTCTCTGGGCTTAGCTCTTCTGGTTCCTCCACAAGGTCAGCTGTAGACTATCAGGGAATGGCTCCCTTCTCTTCTCCTGGGGCCTTCTTTCCAACATCAAAACTCCATTATCAGGGGGAAGCGGCTGTGGCTCAATCAGTAGGGCTCCCGTTTACCATATGGGAGGCCCCGGGTTCGGTTTCTGGGGCCTCCTGGTGAAGGCAAGCCTGCCCACACGGCGTGGTTAGCTGACCCAGCGAGCACGAGCAGCAAGGGGGGGATAAATGAAAAAATAAATAAAATCTTTAAAAAAAAAAAAACAAAAAAGAAAAACAACTCCATTATCAGAACTGCTTCTCAAAAACTGCTTTCAACTCTGCTCTTTGCCTTGCCTTTTATATTTGATTCCCCCACCCACCAAGGGGTGGGGCTCAATGCCCTACTGACGTGGCACAGTCAATGCCCTAATCCTAACCTAATCATGCCCAGATTAACAGACCAGTTTACAAGCATGACCCAATTATATTTTTGGAATTCATAATTACATTAACTTGGCCAATGGCTACATCCTTAGAGGTGTAAAAGGGTTTAATTTTGAGGAAGTCTCATTTATTTGTTTTTTCTCTTGTTATTCTTGCTTTGGGTGTGAGGTCCAAGAAACCTCCACCTACCACAAGTCTTGAAGATATTTCCCTACCTTTTCTTTTACTAGTTTTATGGCCCTGGCTATTATATTTAGGTCTTTGATCATTTTGAGTTGGTCCTTGTATAGGGAATGAGATAGGGTCCTCTTTCATTCTTTTGGTTATGGATATCCAGTTCTCCCAGCCACATTAGTTGAAGAGCCTGTTTTGTCCTGGTAATGTGGACTTGACAGGTTTATCAAAAAGCAGTTGACCTTAGGGGTGAGAGTCTATTTCTGGATTCTCAATTGTATTCCACTGATCGATGTGTCTATATTTATGCCAATACCTACTGTTTTGACCAATGTAGCTTTGTAATATGTTTCAAGTTCGGGCAATAAAATTCTTCCCACATTGCTCTTGTTTTTCAGAATGCTTTTGGCTATTCAGGTGCACTTTTCCTTCCAAATGAATTTGGTAATTGCCTTTTCTAATTCTGTAAAGTAAGCTGTTGGAATTTTGATTGGTATTGCATTGAATCTGTAAATCAGTTTGGGTAGGATTGACATCTTCACTATATTTACTCTTCCAATCTATGAACAAGGAAAATCTTTCCATTTGTTTAGTTCTTCACCGATTTCTTTTAGCATTGTTTTGTAGTTTTCTACATATAGGTCTCATACTTCTTGGGTTAAATTCATTCCTAGGTATTTGAGTCTTTTTGTTGCTATTGTAAGTGGAATTATTTCCCTGAATTCCTCTCAGATTGTTCAATACTAGTGTACAGAAACATTATTAATTTTTGTGTGTTGATCTTGTAACCTGCCACTTTGCTGAACTCATTTATTAGCTCAAGTAGCTTTGTCAAAGACATTTCATTAGGCATTTTCTAAATATAGGATCATGTCATCCACAAATAGTGATATTTTACTTCTTCTGTGGATTGATTTTCAGTAAAGTCTGCCAAGTTCATTCAAATGGGAAAGAATAATCTCTTCAACAAATGGTGCTGGGGGAACTGGATATCCATATGCAAAAGAATGAAAGACAACCTCTGTCTCACCCAATACACAAAAATTAACACACACACACACAAAAAAAATCCTAAATATAAGAACCAGGACTATAAAACTCCTAGAAGAAAATGTAGGGAAGCATCTTCAGGATCTTGAGTTAGGCAATGCTTTCGTAGACTTTAAACCCAAAGTACAAGCTATGTAAGAAAAATAGATAAATAGGACATCCTCAAAATCAAATACTTTTGTGTTTCTAAAGACTGTCAAGAAAGTGAAAAGGCAGCCTACTCAATGGGAGAAAATATTTGGAAACCACATATCCAATAAGGGTTTAATATCCAGAATATATAAAGAAATCCTACAACTCAACAATAAAAAGACAAACAACCCAATTTAAAAATGGGCAAAAGACTTGAATAGACATTTTTCCCAAAGAGGAAACACACACATCCTTTCAGTCCCCTGATCAAACAAACCAAGCGTTTCACCACTGCGAAGGAGTCTGTATATTCTAACTTTGGGCCATTTCTCTTTCCACACAAAATAAGGACTAGGTACATCACCTAAAGCTCTGCCCATTGGGAGGGTTTTCTCTGACCACTACCTTTCAAGGCTTTGGTGCAGCTGCCCTCCATTTTCCGTCCTACACGACGCATAATGAGCCAACCCATTGTGAATCAGGATTTGCCTTTTTTAATCTCTTTCATCAGTTGGTCATAACAGAATACGTGTGAGCTAAGGAAGAGGTGCTGATGCAATAGTGTAGAAATGACATAGCGGTCCAAGCTTCTTGCCTACATAGTTTGCTTGTGCCCCTGGTCTAGCTTGTGCTTGATCCTGGATGCACCACTTCTATCTATGAAATAGTTATGCTGATTTTGGTGGTTCTGATGCAAACCAATTCATTAAGGTCAATTGTGGCCACATGGGCACTTGGTACTTCATGGTTAAGCTCTTCTCATTTACCAGTGCCTGGTAGCATACTGGGAGTTGTTTTTCAAAAGGTATATAATTCTCCACTATGGTTGGGATGGCTTTGCTCCAGAACCCTAGGGCTACCTTGTGATTCTCCCATTGAGTCTTGCCATAAATTCCACCAGGTGTATTTCCCCACTGCTGATTTGTCTAATATTATACGGTCTGTTGATTATATGGTCCAAGTGGCAGGGCTACTTGCACCACAGTCTGGACGTTCTTTTTGGGCCCTATTCAAAGTTGACAGCTTTTTGTGCCACCTGGTATGGATCAAAGCAATAGTACCTTGTATGGGGTATGCTGCCTTCAGAACCTGAAGAGGCTTACCAGCCTTTGATTTTCTTTTCCATCTTCATGGTGGGAGGTACAAGATGCAACAGCTTTTTTCTTCACTTTAGATGAATGGTCCCTACATCCTACTCTTGTGGCAGGATCCTGAATCTTCTCTGGGCTTCTTTCTGATCTCTAAAGTGCATGGGCCTTCCAAATCTTCTAGCATAGAACCCACCTCTTGCTTATTCTGTCCAATAAGCATGATATCGTTTATCAATATGACGTTCCACAGAATGTTAAGATAGCATAGATCTCTTTAGACTATAGTATGAAACAAGGCAGGACAGTTAACATGGCCCTAGGGAAAAATTGTAAATTACTACCGTTATCCATTCCATGTGAATGCAAACTGTTTCTTAATCTCTTATGATAGGGTTACGAAAATGCATTCATCAGAGCAAAGGTAATATGCCCGTATCCAGGGCCATGTTAATTTATTCTAGCAAAGACACCACATTTGGGATAGTGCCACAATTGGAGCCACTACTTGGTTGTGTTTGTGGTAATCTATGGTCGTTCTCCAAAATCTGACTGGTATTTGCAGGGGCAAGCCAGGCTGAATTAAATGGATTTATGATGGGTATAGCCACCCCTGAATCCTAAAATCTCTAAAAGTAGCACTTATGTCCATCACCTTCCCCAGGATGTAATACTGATTATCTTGGCCAGGGTGGGAGGGCACTTTATTAGCATTCTCCAGAGAAAACAGAACCAACAGGAGAGATAGATATAGATATAGACATAGACATAGATACACATATACATATAGATACAGTTACAGATACAGATATAGATATATGAGATTAATTATATCGGCTTACATAACCATGGAGATTGGCAAGTCCGAATTCTGTAGGGCAGGCCACAAAATGGAAACTCCTATCAAGGTGATGTTGAATTCCCTAGGAGAAGCTGGCTGGCTAAAATAGAGATAAAAATTATTCTTTCTGACTCTTGAAATCCTCAGTTCTCCCTTTAAAGCCTCCAACTGATTGGATGAGGACTCTTCTCACTGCTCAAGGCAACCTTCTTTGTTGATTGTAGATATAAACAGACGTAGATACAATCAACTGATAATTAAGTCCATTTACAAAATACCCCCCAGTACCAATCAGACAAGTGCTTGCTTGACCAACCTAGCCAAGTTGACACATGAAATTAACCATCACAGGCACATTCAAAGTGTTCTATTTGGACTTACCTATTTTGCTAGCTCTTACCCCATAGTCCAATGAGATAATATGGAAGTTGTGCCAACTACTAGGTATGTCGATTTCAAGTGTTCATTTGAGGGCTGGGAAAATGACCACTGATTGAGTCTGTGGACCCAGTGGGCCCATTGTGACCTGGACCTAAGTAAGAACATCATCTATTACTTGGTCCCATATACTCCCATTCTAACAGTGGAACAATGAAACACTTCAGATCTCTGAATATCGATGTCAACTTGGACCCTGAGTGCAATGATCCTCAAAATATTTGGGTTTTCTCTTTTCCCCAGTGCATACTTACCCAGTAAATAGTTGTATGTCTCTTTGGGAAAGGACCAGTACTGTGTACATCTGCCAAGCTATTGTATTGTCCTTTTCTTGGGGACCCAATCTTTTCCTAAGTCAATAGTCCTTGGATCTGAAAACTGGTTCAAGTCCAAAAACTGGGCAAGGGATCATGACTTTTTATTGGAGTGAGTGCCCTCAACCTTACTTCCTTGATTTCTTTCGATAGTATAGATTGAGTGTACCAGCTTGACTTCCCATCTATTTTGCATCAGGAATACTGTGCTCTATTAACCATTTCCATAACTCTCTGCAGGTCAGGCATTCCTGATGGCCCCTCTGACCTTCTTGTGTTTAGTGATAGCCACTTAATTCCACTGTCCTTATAGTTACTGTTATTACCCGATATTCCTCGAATGCCTGATACATCACACTCGTTCCACCATATTTACATTCCCTTCCATTATATATCAAACAATCCATCACATGAGAAAACTTTAATAACCTGTGATGGCTTCCTCCTCACACTGGTGAGAAGTGAGTCAGTTCTAAACTTTTACTGAATATTCAGATTAATTTGGGGTAAATCTTATCAAAGTTTAAGTGTAGCGGGATGCTCCTGCTTGTCCAAGCTGATTCTTTTGTCTGTCTAGGGGACAGAGTCAGACAATAGTCCCCATAAACTGCAGGAGTTGAAGGGAGGTCTGTGGTTCTCCAGCTGCCCCACTTATGCTTGAGGAGTCAAGTTCAAATCAGAGAGAAAGGAGATAAAAAACACAATTGTGCCTCCCTTTCAAGATGCATTCTCCAATATAGCTTTACAACTATTAATGTAGATATTTTAAGCCCTGTTTTTTCCCTGGTGCTTGTTCTCAAGTGGCTCATAATTAGCATTTCTAATTATATTCTCTGAAATCACCAATACATTTTAGATAGCTGAATGTAGCTGAAGAACACAAGCAGACTCAGTCCTGAGCATTCTGAAGCATGCCCTGGAGACTAACAAAATAAAGCAAAATAAAGCAAAAAAAACATGAAGGGGGAGAAGTAGAGGCTGGTGGAGGGAGTGAAAAAATTTAGGTATTACTGTTGATGTGACCTCATTGCCTAGACATTGCCTAGACTTGTGAAGTTTGGGGATATTTTAATTTTATAAGTAATAAGTAATATACCATGCAAAAATAGAGCAGGACACATCCTTTGTTCTATAGTTATTAGATTGCTTTGTAACAGCAAAAATACTCTCAGTTTATTTCAGATTTAATTCAATTAAGAAATTGAATTTCATGTAGAATGTAAATCTCTAAATTCTATTACCAAAAATATTATTTTCCTATAGTCCATCCTTATCTTATAAATTGCCTAAAATGAATTAATTTTAAAATAAGTTCTAAATAGATAAAGCTTTCAAATGATAGCTTGAATGAAAAGTTGTATTTTTATAGAATTTAAAAATAAAATTCTAATTATACAAGGCCTCCAAATGATAGTGTGAATTGAGAGTGTTGTAATTGGCCAACAGCTGCTAATTTTTATTTCTTCCACTTAGTGCTAATTAGACAACAAACTTGTTCATTTTTTCTGGTAAGTGAATAATTGTTTGTGTAATTATATATAATGAAACAAGTGTTAGAAGTGTTGTGGGGTGTGTGTGTGTGTGTGTGTGTGTGTGTGTGTGTTTCTTTCAGGGTCTTTGTCTGAAATCCCCCTTAAGCCAGTAAGTCAACTTTTCATCTCAGATGGCAGCTCTTGCCGCTGTAGCTGACTGACCGACCACTTGGGGGCGCCATAGAGACCTGAACACTTCCCTCCCCACCAACTGCAGGTCCAAAAATGGCCCATAGAGGGCGCCAGAACGTGAGGCGAAAGCCCTGGGATTAAATTCTCTGACATTCCACAGAGGAGAATTTCTAGTTCCTGGAGAACCTCTTCAGTGTGTGAAGAAGAGAGAAGAGCCTCACATGGACACTGGTACAGACAGGTTTAGAGGATAAGCAAACAGATACTGTATTCTCAGAAAATATGGAACCATCTTGAGTTTTTGTTTGTTTTAGTTTATTTTTTTAATATTTTTTATTTTTAAAGAGGCTTCAGATTTACATAAATGTTACATCAGAAATATAGGAGATTCCCATATACCCCACCCCTCCCCCTCCCACACTTTCCCACATTAACAACATCTTTCATTAGTGTGGCACATTTGTTACAGTAGATGAGCACATATTGGAGCTTTGTACTAGCCAAGGCTATAGTTTACATGATAGTTCACACTTTGCCCGGCACAATTTTATAGGTTTTGATAAAATCTTGGTTTAAATATTCTTCTACTATGTGAAGAAACTTAGGGCACATTGTGAGCATAAAGCAGGGACTTAGAGTGCTGTGCCCAACGGGAAAGAGGAAAGAGGAGCTAGCGTCCAGGTGTTTGGTGAGCGAGGCAGCTTCAGGGCAGAAGCAGAGAATCAGATCTGAAAGTGAAGGTTCTGCCTCGCAGGGCAGGCAAGACATGTCTGGTGCCCTCTTGTTTCTCTTTTCTTTGACGCTTTCTCTGAAAGCATCTGTAGCAGTTTGATATTGTTTATGAATTCCAAAAATAGATATTGGGTTATGTTTGTGAACTGGTTTGTTCCTCTGGGCATATTAGATTATATTGGATTCAGAGGTTTCACTCTTACTTGATTAAATTGTGATTAAGCCTTTGATTGAGCCAGTCAGTAGGACGTTGAGTCTCCCAGGCCTTGGTGGGTGGGGACTCACAGAGAAACAGCACCACAGAGAAAGCAGGTTTTCATCCTGGAGCCCAGGAAGTAAACACACAGAGAAGCAGATATATGAGGAAGGAGAGAAGGCTCCATTAGACACAGCAGAGGCCCGGGGAAAAGAGAGGAGCCATTCACCTGATAGTCTACAGCTGGCCTTGTGGAGAAAGCAGAGCAGCTGAGCTCGAAAAGAAATGAGCCACAGGAAGACAGGAACCCAGGGAGGCTGAACCCTTGCAGATGTCGGCAGCCATCTCGCTCCAACACATGGCAACAGACTTTGGTAAGGGAAGTAACTTACGCTTTATGGCCTGGGATTTGTAAGCTTCTACCCCAAATAAATGCCCTTTATAAAAACCAACAGATTTCTGGTATTTTGCATCAGCACCCCTTTGGCTGACTAATACAGCAGCCTTCAGACAGGAAGACCTGGTTCTAATCCTAGTTCTGTCAATCAACACTAGCTGATATGGTGGAAGATAATTTGACCCAGAGCTAGCTCATAGAATGCAAGTGGTCAACCCAACAAGTTGTTTAAAATCGCTATTTGTTCCAAAAATCAAATACCTAAACACTCGTTTTTTCTAAAGTATTGATAATTCTGGTGCCTCATGGTGGTGTCTTGCAATATTTTGAATCTTTAGACACTTTTGCTATTTTTCAGCATTCGGGGGCTTACTTTTCTATTATGGAACTAGAATAGTAAATTCCCATGTCCCTTAATTCAGCCTTGGCTAGAAAATATAATTGAGGCATTGGTTTAAAACTGTTAAAGAAAAACCTTGAAAGAATGAGTGACTATTCACCAGTTGCTCTGAGAAAACATTTGACCCCTAAACTGGTCATTAAAATTGTTCCCTAGATTTCTCAGTACTTCAGATAAGCCCAGGTCTTTTCCTGGGTTCCCTGATTCCTCCGGCAAGGGTCAGGAGAGTTCCCATGAACCCTGTGGATTTGGAATACATTGCCCCTCCCTGGCTTCCACACTTTCAGCTGAAGCCTAGAAGAAGGGAGCCTTGAGCTGTGCATGCTTCCACGAGATCCCCACCCATCCCTACCCCCTGACATACGCCATCGGGCTGCCTTTCCACCGTTAAGACCAATTACATTATGCCGTAGCCCGGTTTATGTCAGTCTCCACAAGAAGCCCCAATGCCTAGGCTACCCCTCATTCCCATACAGCTGGGCACTTCTCAATTCCCTGGGCTCCACTTTTCCACTGTCCTCCACCCTACCTCAATTACCTCTCTCTTGATCATGGCTTATCCCTGGTCATTGCCAATAACGGCAACCCCTCCATAAGCTCATTTATTTCACCACCCAACCACCACCACCACCTTTTCAGCTCAGTCCCTCTTTTACCTTAATTCCAACAATCCTTAGACTCTCACCTGGACCTACAGCACTTTTGTTTTTAAAGATTTATTTATTTATTCCCCCAATCCTCCCTCCCCCCCGTTGCCTGCTCTCTGTGCCCATTCACTGTATGTTCTTCTGTGTCTGCTTGTCTTCTCTTTAGTCAGCACCAGGAACCGATCCTGGGACCTTCCAGAGCGGGAGAGAGGCACTCAATCTCTTGCGCCACCTCAGCTCCCTGGTCTGCCACATCTCTTACTGTCTCTCCTCTGTGTCTCTTTTTGTTGGGTCATCTTGCTGCGCCAGCTCTCTATGTGGGCCAGCACTCATACAGGCCAGCACTCCTGGGCAGGAAAGCACTCCACGTGAGCCAGCACTCCAGCATGGGCCAGCTTGCCTTCACCAGGAGGCCCCGGGAATCAAACCCTGGGCCTCCTATATGGTAGACAGGAGCCCAATCGCTTGAGCCACATCGGTTTCCCCTACAGCACTTTGATCCTACTATCTTTTTACTGTTCTTCACACTCCTAATCTAGCTTAATCCCCATGGTCAATCATCACACTCACTTCCTTACTTACTCCCTCCATCATTCTCCCTTGGCAAAATCCCAATCTTGATTACATCTTATTATACGCTGTCTTAGTCAGCCAAAAGGGTGCTGATGCAAAATACCAGAAATCTGTTGGTCTTTATAAAGGGTATTTACCAGGCCATAAAGCATAAGTTACTTCCCTCACCAAAGTCTATTGCCATGTGTTGGAGCGAGATGGCTGCCGACATCTGTGAGGGTTCAGGCTTCTTGGGTTCCTCTCTTCCTGGGGCGGTGTTTCTCTCTGGGCTCAGCTCCTCTGTTTCCTCCACAAGGTCAGCTGTAGACTATGAGGTGAATGGCTTGTCTTTATCCCGGGGCCTTCTATCCTTCCTCAGGACCAAGCTCCTCTGTCTGCTGGCCTCCCCAGGCTCCAGCATCAAAACTTGAGCATCAGAACTCCAACTCAAAACTTCTTCAACTCTCTCCTTTGCCTTGCCTTTTATATTTGATTCCCCACCCACCAAGGGGTGGGCTCAACGCCCTACTGACGTGGCCCAGTTAACGCCCTAATCATAACTTAATCATGCCCAGATTAGCAGACCAGTTTACAAGCTTAATCCAATATCTATTTTTGGAATTCATAACTATATCAAACTGCCAAACTGCTACATACACCTACCCAGTGCCTGCACCTGACTGGCTGATGTGGCTGGGGAAAAGCTGTGCTAAGTGGCTAAGTGGTCACAACTAAAATTCAGGACTACTAGTCTCAAGTAGGCCCTTGGGATGGCCCAGTAATCATACATTTCCTTCATGCCTTCACTGTCCTAGATGATAATTTCTTATCTACTTTTCTCCTTTTTCCTTAAACCTTACAGCATCTACACTATCAGCTAATGACCTAGTTTCCAACTTCAATGAGAGAAGAGAAGAAAACTTTCCCTTCCAACAGCCCATCCACTGCATCATGCCCATCCTTCTACTCTCTGTGACTGTCTGCTCCCAGCAGGGGCCTACTCCCCTTCATGTGTGCACTACGTGCCATCCTCTCTCCCTATCAGGGCCACAAAATTTCCCCCTTTTGACTTCTGCTTCATTGTTTTTTTCCCTCTACTGGATCTTTCCCATCAGCCATCTCTGACTTCTCCTTTTCCCAGATGTGATGGTCTCCACAAGAGACATATTTTAAGTATTATATGAGTTAGTGCTTATTTCTTATTTTATTATTTATGGAGTGCTTACCATGTATAATACATTATACTTTATGTGTATTATTGTTTTTTAATCATTACAACTACTCTATGATATAGATGCTATTTTTATCCTAACTTTACAGATGAGGAAACTAAGACTTAGCAAGGGTAAGCAAGGTGCCAAGGTTGCACAGCTCATAAGTGGCAGGCCATTTTTGGTTCTAAAGCACATTCTCTTAAGCACTACACAAGTGATTTGCAAACATTACTGTGTGTAACAATCTACTGGGGTGCTTGGGGAAAAGACAAATTTGGTGTCCAACTCTTAGCCCACATAATCTTTGGATAGCAGAGTATGGGCATCTTTGGAGAGTAGAGCCTGGAAATATGCTTTTTAAAAATAAGCACCCCAGATTATTATTTTTATAATATAGTTTCTTTTATAAGAGAAGTTGTAAGCTTACAAAACAATAATGCATAATGTGCAGAATTCCCATACATCACTTCTCCACCAACACTTTGCATTATTGTGGAACATTTGTTACATATTATGAAAGAACATCATCAAAATATTATGACCAACTATAGTCCATAACTTACATTTGGGTTATTTTTTCCATTTAGCCCCCTATTATTAACACCATGTATTAGGGGAGTGGGTGTAGTTCAGTGGTTGAGTGCCTGCTTTGCATGTACGAGGTTCTGGGTTCAATCCCTGGTACCTCCTAAAAAAAAACAGAAAACATGTATTAGTATTGAATGTTTGTTATAGTTCATGTGTGAACGAATGCTCTCGAATTTGTACTGTTAACCACAGACTATCATCTATACATGGTTCGCTGTGTTATACAGTCCCATGCCTTGTACAATCCTTTCAGTGTGTACACTCGGTGGCTCTCACTTTCATCACAGAGTTGTGCAGTCATCACCTCACTTTTGGACGTTTTCCTTAACACACACAAAAAAATATCCCACACTTCCCTTTTATTATACCCCCCTTAGCACTGATATAGTACCTTCCTTGACACTGATGCAAGAATATTACAATATTGCTGTTAAATATAGTCATAAGTTACATATATTGTATTTTCCCATGCATCGTCGTATTCTTGCTACCTTGTAACAGTAACATAAATTTGTGCTAGTTCATAGAAGAACATTTTTGTATTTTTACTATTAACCACAATCCTCATCCACCACTGGGTTCACTATGTTATTCAGTCCCTAGATTATTCTCTAGCTTTCTTTCAAATGACATTTATGTCCCTAGACGACCCCTTTCAGCTACAATTATATTTATAAACCAGCCGTGTTGGTTATACTCACTATAATGTGTTACCATCAACTCTATTTCCACACTTTTACAGTCAGGCTGATTAAAAATTTTACATATATTAGGCATCAGTACACTTTCTCAGCCCTCATCTTATCTCCTAGTAACCTATACTCTAGATTTTAACTCCATGTATTTATTTTTCGTATTTAGTTCATAATAATGAGACCATACAATATTTGTCCTTTTGTGTCTGGATTATTTCACTCAGCAAAATATCCTCAAGGTTCATCCATGTTTTCCTATGTGTCCCAATTTCATTTCTTCTAACAGCAGCATAGTATTTCATAGTATGTATATACCATATTTTGTTTAACCATTCATCGGTTGATGGACACTTGAGTTTTTTCTATTTTTTGGCAGTTGTGAATAATGCCACTACGAACATTGGTGTGCAAATGTCTGCATCCCTGTTTTCAGTTTTTCTGGTATATTCCTAGTAGAGGGATTGCCGGATCATACGGCAGTTTTATATTTAGCTTCCCAAGGAACTGCCAAACTGTCTTTCACAGAGGCTACACCATTCTTCATTCCCACCATAGTGGATTGTAGTTTTCTGTTTTTTTAATTAACGGCCATTCTATGATATGTGAGATGACATCTCATTGTAGTTTTGATTTCCATTTGCCTAATAGCTGGTAAGAGTTAACATTTTTTTTATGTGCGTTTTCACCAGTTGTATTTCCTCTTTGGAAAAATGTCTATTTAAGTCTTTTGCCCATTTTTTTTTTATTGGATTGCTTGCTTTTTTATTGTCAAGTTGTATCATCTCTTTAGATAGCATGGAAATCAAACCATTATTGGATATGTGGTTTCTAAATATTTTCTCCCACTAGGTGGGCTGCCTTTTCAACTTCTTGACAAAGTCCTTTGAAGCACAAAAGAGTTTAAGTTTGAGCAGGTCCCATTTATCCATTTTTTCTTTCATTTCTCGTGCTTTTGGTGTAAGGTTTAAGAACCCACCACCTACCACCAGGTCTTGAAGATGTTTCCCTACATTTTATTCTGAGTTTTATGGTTATAGCTTTTATATTTAGGTTTTTGATCCATTTTTGAGTTAATTTTTGTGTAAAGTGTGAGATAAGGGTCCTCTTTCTTTCTTTTGGATATGGATATCCAGTTCTCCCAGCACCATTTATTGAATAGACTGTTTGGTTCAGCTGGGTGAACTTGACAGCCTTGTCAAAAATCACTTGACCATGGCTGTAATGGCCTGTTTCTGAACAATCAACACAGTTCCTTTGGTCTATATGTCTATCTTTGTGTCAGTACCATGCTGCTTTTACCACTGTAGCTGGGTAATATGCTTTAAAGTCAGGAAGTGAGAGTCCTCCAACTTCGTTCTTCATTTTTAAGATGTTTCTGGGTATTCAGGACCTCAAAACCTTCCAAATAAATTTGATAATTGGGTTTTACATTTCTTTTAAAAAGGCTGTTGGAATTTTTATTAGGATTGCATTGAATCTGTACATCAATTTGGGTACAATTGACATCTTTCTTTCTTTTCTTTTCTTTTCTTTTCTTTTTTTTTTTTTTTTGGTACCAGGGGCTGGGAATTGAACCCAGGACCTTATATTGGCTTCACTGAGTTCGGTTTTTTTTTTTTTTTTTTTTTTTTTGTTCCATTTGTTTTGCTTGTTGTTTGTTTTTGTTTTTTTAGGAGGCACCGGAAACCGAACCCAGGACCTTCTATGTGGGAGGCAGGTGCTCAACTGCTTGAGCCACATCTGCTCCCAAGAATTGACATCTTAATGATTATTTAGTCTTCCAATCCATGAGCATGGAATGTTTTTCCATTTATTTAGGTATTCTTTGATTTCTTTTAGCAATACATTGTAGTTTTCTGAATACAAATGCTTTAGGTCCTTGGTTAAGTTTATTCCTAAATATTTAATTCTTTTAGTTGCTATTGTAAATGGGCTTTTTTCCTGACTTCCTCCTCAGATTACTCATTACTAGTGTATAGACCCACTACGGAGTTTTGCATCTTAATCGTGTATCCTGCCACTCTGCTGAACTCATTTATTACCTCTAGTAGCTTTGCTGTAGATTTTTCAGGACTTTCTAGGTATAGGATCATATCATCTGCAAACAGCAAAAGTTTTACATTTTCCTTTACAATTAGAACACCTTTTATTTCTTTTTCTTGCCTGACTGTTCTAGCTGGAACCTCTACACTATATCGAACGACAATGGTGACAGTGGGCATCCTTGTCTTGTTCCCAATATCAACAGGAAATCTTTCAGCCTATCACCATTGAGTACAATGTTGGCTGTGGATTTTTCTTATATGTCCTTTATCATGTTGAGAAACTTTCCTTCAATTCCTATATTTCAGAGTGTTTTTATCAAGAAAGAATGCTGTATTTTGTCAAATGCCTCTTCTGCATCAATTGAGAAGATAATGTGATTTTTCTTCTTCACTGATTGATTTTCTTATGTTGAACCACCATTGCATGTCTGGTATAAAACCCTCTTGGTCATGATGAATAATTCTTTTTATGTGTTTTTGGATTCAATTACCAAGTATTTTGTTGAGGATTTTTGCATCTATATTCATTAGGGAAATGGGCCTATAGTTTTCTTTTTTTCATAATATCTTTATCTGGCTTTGGTATTAGGGTGATGTTGCCATCATAGAATGAGTTTGGTAGTGTTCCCTCCTGTTCAATTTTTTGGAAGAGTTTAAGTAGGATTGGAATTAAATCCTCTCTGAACGCTTGGTAGAATTCACCTGTGAAACCACGTAGTCCAGGGCTTTTCATTTTGGGAAGGTTTTTGACGACTGCTTCAATCTCTTTACTTGTGATTCGTTTGTTGAGGTCTTCTATTTCTTCTAGGGTCAGTGTAGGTTGTTCGTATGTTCCTAGGATTTGTCTATTTCATCTATGTTGTCTAGTTTGCTGGCACACAGTTGTTAATAGTATCCTCTTATGATTTCTTCTATTTCTGTGGGATCAGTAGAAGTAGTAATGTCCTCGATTTCATTTCTGATTTATTTATTTGCATCTTCTCTCTTGTTTTGTCAGTCTAGCTAGGGGTTTGTCAATTTTGTTGATCTTGTTGAAGAACCAACTTTTGGTTTCGTTAATTCTATCTCAGATTATTATTATTTTTTATTTGAGAACTTGTGAGTTTACAAAACAATCATGCGTACTGTATTAGTCAGCCAAAGAAGTGTTGATGCAAAGTACCAGAAATCTGTTGGTTTTTATAAAGGGTATTTATTTGGGGTAAAAGCTTACAGTTACAAGGCCCTAAAGAGTCCAATTCAAGGTCACTTCCTTACCAAACTCTGTTGCTACGTGTTGAAGCAAGATGGCAGGTGGCATCTGTGAGAGTTCAGCCTTCCTCTTTCCTCTTAAGGCTCCGTGGGTCCAGCTTCTTCCGATCTCATCTATAGGCTGGCATAGGGCTTGTCTCTCTTCTCAGAGCTCCTTTTTTTTTTCCAGGCTCAACTGCTCTGTTCTCTTCACAAGATCAGCTGTAAACTCTCATGCGAATGGCTTATCTTTCTTTCTGGGGCCTCTGCCATGTCTGCTCTCTCTCTTTTTCTCGTGCATCTGCTTCCGTGTTCTTGATTGAGCATCTGTTTATATAGCCCACCATGGGGGCAGGGACTCATCCCTGCACACCCTAATGATGTGGTGAAATCAAAGCCCTAATCTTAACATAATTTAATCAAAGACAGCTCAGCTGAATCTAATACAGAAGGTATCACGCCCAGAGAACAGACCAGTTTACAAACATAATCAATATCTGTTTTTGGAATTCATAAAATAATATCAAACTACCACACATACCATATTGGATTCCCATACATTTCCCCACCACAAACACCTACATTGTTGTGATATATTTGCTACAATTGATGAAAGAACATCTTCATAATATTACTGCTATCTATAGTCTACAGCTTATATTTGGTATATGTTTTCCACAAACCAACCCCAGATTATTTTGATGTAAGTAATACCTCAACTACATTAGAGAAACTCCTTTATACATTCTTTAATTTACACACAGAAAACAAATGAAAGCATACTGTTAACAGGATTTCTTAGAAGGTTTGGACAGATGATTATGGAGAACTTTCATTTTGTAATGTATTATGATTCAATATAATGTTTAAATTTGCTTAAATAAACATGTGATAGTTTTAAAATCAGAAAAAAACAGCTTTAAATGAATAAAAAGTAAAAATTTATCCCATATTCCTTAATCTACTAATAAGAATTCTTAACATTTTAAATATTTTCTTCCAGTCCCACCCACCCACCCCATTCAGAGTAGGAAATAAAATTGTAGTTTGTTTTTGGTTTTTACAAAGTTGGCATTATACTTTATATGTGGAATTTTGCATCCTATATTTTCATGTATCATATCCTGAGAATTTTCCTGTGTAATTAAATAATCATCTTAAATATGAGCTTTAATAACAGAATACTATTCTTTTATTTATCTGTAATAATTTATTTAATCATTCCTCTGTTTTTAGATTTTTAGGTTGTTTATACTTTCTGTTCTTATTGATAATGCTGGGATAAAAGTGCTCATTCCAAAATTTTATGGTTTATATCTGATTTTTTCTTTAAGATAAATACCTGGAAGTGATTAAGAATATTTTTAAGATTAAATATTAAATATAAACATGAAAATATTTGTGTTTTCACAGACAGTAAGGTTCTTGTGCCACTTATCCTTCTCCCTTCATACTGTGTGCCTTTTTGAAGCCAACCACTAGACTTTACTTTGTTTTCCTGGCTAACTATTGTCACATTAGCCAATTATTACAACTAGTTGAGATATTTTAGATTCTCATTCTTTTCTTTAGTTATATTAGATATCTTTACCAACTTCATGTCATCTTGAAATTTAGTGTGTCACTATATGAACAAAACCATTGAATAGGGTAGAATCCTGAGTCCTGACTAAAGCCCTAACCAGACTGACATTATTAGGTGTCCATTATATTTAACAGAAAATGGTAATAGAAAATCCTACTTTACATTAAAATGGAATTCAGTGGTGATATAATGCCTAAATCAGCAAACTGCTAAATGACTTATAGGATCTACAAAGGGATCGTTATGACAATGGATATAAACATTTTAATGAGAATTATATAGAATGTTATTTTTGGATAATAAAGTAATTATTGGCAAGAATAATCTTTTAGAACCCTAAGTTATGTCTACAATCTCTAATGTATCATTTGGTAAACTTATGATATAGCAGATAGTCGCTATTTCTTCTGCCTGGCCCCAACCCAGATCTACTGCATAGAGAATGGATTAGAGGAGTCTAGTTAGGAATCTGCTGAAGTTATTTTGGCTTGAAATAAGGTGATGGCAGTCGATATAGAAGAATGGATAGATTCAGATTGTGTTTTGGAAACAAAATCAAGAAGATTTTCTCCTATATTGGTTTTAGGGGATAAAGGAAAAGGGGGAAGGATGGATGATTCCTAGGTTTTTGACCTGAACAACTGAGTGGAGGGTGATGCTTTCAAATGAGATGTGGAAGCCTTGAGGAGACAGGAAGAAACAGATTTGGACCAAGGAAAGATGTGGAATTGACAGAGGAAAAGAATGTCAGTTCTGTCTTGCTTGTTATCAAAGGTAAAAACACTGAACAAGTAAGGAAATTTATTTTAGTTAGGCTACTGCACTAGGCATAGCACCCAGATTCAAAGATCAGAGTGCCTTGGCAGGGTAGTTTTTTCTTAAACTTTTATAGGGAGGATTAGACAAGTTATAGGTGGGGGTTGTTTTATAGTTGGGACTGTTTTTGTGATGGGGGGAGTGTAGTTTCAACCAGTCAGCTGAACAAGAAATGTTTATCTCTGTCTAGTTAGTTTTGTTTTGTTTTGTTTTGTTTTAAAGATTTTATTTATTTATTCATTTATCCCCCCCTTGCTGCTTGTGCTCGCTGGGTCAGCTAACCACGCCGTGCGGGCGGGCTTGCCTTCACCAGGAGGCCCCGGGAACCGAACCCGGGGCCTCCCGTATGGTAAACGGGAGCCCTACTGATTGAGTCACAGCCGCTTCCCTGTCTAGTTAGTTTTCAGGGTATAACTTTCTGAGGAACAGCCAAACTGTTTTCTATAATTGGTGCACCATTTTATCTTCCCATGAACAATGAACGAGTATTCCTATTTCTCCACATACTCTCCAACACTTATTTTCCAGTTTTTTAATAGTAGACATTCTAGTGGGTGTGAAATGGTATCACATTATGGTTTTGATTTGTATTTCCCTAATGGCTAATGATATTGTGCATCTTTTCATGTGCTTTTTTGGCCATTTGTTTATTTTCTTTGGCTAAATTTCTATTCAAGTATTTTGCCAAGTTTTAAATTGGGTTGTCTGTCTTTTGGTGGTAGAGTAGTATATATTTTGGATGGTAAACCCTTATCTAATAAGTGGTTTCCAAATGTTTTCTCTATTTCTGTAAGTTTTCTTTTTACTTCTATGATGGAATCCTCTGATGTGCAGAAGTTTTTAATTTTGATGAAGTCCCATTTAGCTTTGTTGTTGTTGTTGTTGCTCATGTTTTTTGTGTAAAGTTTAAGAAACATACACAGCCTTTATATCTTTTGTTAAATGTATGCCTAACACAAGACCCCCTGAAGACGGTTCCCCAGGTTTTCTTCTAGGGGTTTTATGGTTTTGATTCTTTTAGTTAGTCTGTGATCCATTTTGACTTCATTTTTGTAGATGGTGTGAGGAGGGTCCACCTTCATTCTTTTGCATATGGATATCGAGTTTTCTCAGCACTATTGGCTTCAGCTCTATTATTCTTTCTCCATTGAGTGGACATGGCACCCTTGTTGAAAATAATTGGCCATAAATGTGAAGGTTTATTTGTGAACTCTCAGCTTGATTCTGTTGGTCCAAATACCTGTCCTTGTGCCAATACAACACTGTTTTTTTTATTATTATTATTACTGTAGCATTGTAATAAGTTTTAAAATCAGGAAGTATGAGCCCTCCAAATTTGTTCTTTTTCAAGATGGTTTTGGCTGTTTGGGGCCCACCTACCCTTCCATATAAAATTGGTGATTAGTTTTTCCATTTCTGCAAAAAAGGCTATTGGAATTTTGATTGGAGTTTCATTGATTCTGTAAATTATTCATGTAGAATTGACATCTTAACAATATTTAGTTTTCCAATCCATGAACATCGAATGTCTTCCCATTTATTTAGATCTTTTAAAATTTCTTTTAGCAATGTTTTATAGTTTTCCACATACACAGCCTTTATATCTTTTCTTAAATGTATGCCTAAATATTTTTAAATGGGTTTTTTCTTGATTTCCTGTTCAGATTGTTCATTTCTAATGAATAAAAACACTACTGATTTTTTTTTTTGGATGCTCAAGGAAATTTATTTTTCCAACATTACATTACAAAAATTCACAATAATATAACAAAGCTCAAATTGAATACACACAGGTAAAAATATGGAATGCTTCAGGAATTTGCATGTCATCCTTGCGCAGGGGCCATGCTAATCTTCTCTGTATCATTCCAATTTTAGTAAATGTGCTGCCGAAGCGAGCACACTACTGATTTTTGTGTGTTAAACTAGTACCCCACAGCTTTTTAAATTCTTTTATTAGCTCTAGCAGTTTTGTTGTGGACTTTTCTGGATTTTCTATATATAGGGTCATATCATTTGCAAATAAGGAAAGTTTTACTTCTTTATTTCCAATTTGGATGCCTTTTATTTCTTTTTCTTGCCTAATTGCTCTGGCAAGAACTTCCAGTCCAATGTTGAATAACAGTGGTGACAGTGGGCATCCTTGTCTTCTTCCTGATCTTAGATGGAAAGCTTTTGGTCTTTCACCATTGGGTATGATGCCAGCTATGGGTTGTTCATATATGCCCTTTATCATGTTGAGGAAGTTTCCTTCTATTCCTAGTATCCTAAGTGTTTTTTCAAGAAGCAGTGCTGGAGTTTGTCAAATGCCTTTTCTGCATCAATTGAAATGATCATGTGGTTTTTTTTTTTTTTCTTTCTTTCATTGTATTAATCTACTGTATACATTGATTTCCTTAAGTCGAACCAAACTTGTATACAGGGCAATAATCCTACCTGATCATGGTGTATAGTTCTTTTAATGTGCTGTTGCATTCAGTTTCCTAGTATTTTCTTTAGGACTTTTGCACCTATATTCATAAGAAATATTAGTCTATAGTTTTCTTTTCTTGTGGGATCTTTACCTGGAATGTGTGTGAGGGTGATATTGGCCTTGTAAACTGAATTCGAGAGAGTTTCCTTCTCTTAATTTTTTGGTAGCATTTAAACAGTTTATTGGAAGACAATAAAATAGCATTCAGTGCTATAAGGAGCTTCTTTGGCTCAATCTATGGTGAAAAATGTTTCAGAAAGGGAAAAAATGGCACAGTAAAAGCAGTTCCCAAAGTAGTGAAATCAATACTAGGAGCAAGGTATGGGAAATGGAATTTGGAACAGAATTATAAAGCAGTAAGAATTTTGTTTCTTCTGATACTGCATAGAGGATACAAACCATGGGCAGACTGCCTAATATTCTTCAAACTTGTCTGTAGATTCTAGCCTTGGGGGACTGTCACCATCCAGTGCTGTAGCCAGCCTCAATACAGACTCACCAAAAGCTCAGAAAATGGAAAGTTGCCTTTTGTTCCACTGGAGGAAGAAACTATTATGGGAGTTTCCAAGTGTGATATAAAAGTATCAACATCAGATCAGTATGATATTCCGCATAGGCATGCTCTATATTTAATCATCCAAATGGTATGCTATGATGATAATCTGTGGGCAGGAAAAAGCTTATTGGCTCTGAAAACCACAGATGCAAGCAATGAAGAATACAGCCTATGGGTTTATCAATGAAACTCCCTGGAACAAGCATAAACAATTTGTAAAATTTTATCCACTGCTTTTGATTCTGTATTATCATCCAAGAAATCTTGAATTCTGCAATCACGTGGAAGTCAACTTTTTTGGAAGAAAGTTCAAATGTTTTCTAACTAGTTCTTTTTCAATCTGTAGTGTTGCATTATTATGGAAATTTGAAGTGATCTCTTGTTCTAGATTTTTTAAAGAAAATGAAATGTATAAAATATTGATCACTTGTTTTTATATTAAAATGTGATTGTCTTAAAAATTTAACATCCAAATAACAGTCATATTTGGTTTAATACCAACTTAACTTCAATAGAATACACATATACTTTTTCTATACCCCTCAGTCCCCCCACCTCTTTTTTTTGTACTTGTTACCATTTATATCTTTGTACATTGTATTCCAAAACCATAGATTTATCATTACATTTTATGAAGTTGCATTTTAGCACCTGTACGAAGTAAGAAATGGAGTTACATACCAAACAAGACACTGCAAAAGTACTGGCATTTATAATTACCCAAATGGTGACTTTACTGCAGGTCTTTGTTTCTTTATGCCCCTTTGAACCACTCTTTAGTGACCTACCTTTCAGGCTGAAGAGCTCCCTTTAGCATTGCTTGCAGGGTAGGTCTAGTAGTGATGAACACCCTTAGCTCTTGTTTATCTGGGAATGTCTTAATCTCTCCCTCATTTTTGAAAGAAAGTCTTGCTGGAGACAAATTCTTGGTTGGCAATTCTTTTCTTTCAGCACTTTAAGTATTTCAACCCACTGTCTTCTTGCCTTCATGGTTTCTGATGAGAAATCAGCACTCAATCTAATTGGGACTCCCTTGTACATAACATGTTGCTTTCTCTTGCAGCTTTCAGAATTCTCTCCTGGTTCTCCGCATTTGACAGTGTGATCAATATATAATGAGGTATATTTTTCTTCATTTTTATCCATATTTGGTATTCTCTGGGCTTCTTGGATGTGCTTATTCATGCCTTTTGCTAAGTTTAAGAAGTTCTCTGTCATTATGTCTCTGAATATTCCTTCTACCCCTTTCTCTCTTTCATTGACTTCTGGGACTCCCATAATATGTATGTTGGTACATTCAATGGTGTTTTAGACTATTTTTGCTTTTTATAATACTTTTTTTCTTTCTCCTTCTCAGCCTGACTCATTTCAAGTGTCCTGTGTATGAATTCACTGATTTTTTAGTTCTGCCAGCTCCAGCCCGCTCTTGAAACCCTACTGGGAATTTTTCATTTTAGTTATTGTAGTTTTCATCTCCAGTAGTTCTGTTTGGTTCCTTTTAGAATTTCTATCCCTTTACTAAGATGCTCATATTGTACATTCATTGTTTTCCTAATATGCTTTAGTTCTTTCTCTGTATTTTCCTTAATCTCTTTGAGCATTTTTAATATAATTTTTTAAAAGGCTTTGTTTGATATGTCCACATTCTTGTCCTCTTCATTGGTGTTGTCTGGATTTTTATCCTCTTCCTTCATATGGGCCATCATTTCCTGTATCTTTGTCTTGTACTCTTTTGTTGCACCCTGTACATTTTAATGTTTTTAAATGTTAACTCTAGGATGTATTCCCTAAGATGTCTGTTTCTTGATTTTGTAACCAACTGGTGTTAAGACAGAACTGTTCTTGAGCTTCAGCCTTCCTAATAGGAAGGGCTGCCCAAGGCAACAGCAGTGTGCAGGGTTTTCTCTGTCTTTCTAGACCTGCATCTTGTCCTGGGGTTTTGCTTCTTAGTTGTTTTGGAGCTCTCTTGTATACAGAAGTTTAGTTGTCTCCTCTGATTCCTGGGAAACAGACCTCTGTCTCCTGAGTATTGAAGCCAACAAGCCTGCCCCAGATCGTCAGCCTCTATAGTTTCTTACACTCCATTTGTTGTCTTAAACTGCTTATGCTTAGAAGGAAAATTCTGAAAGGAAGGGCACACCAGAAAGGAATTTCTCAAGTCAGTCTTTCCCACCCAAAACAGGACCAGAGACCCATGAAGGGGGTGCACACTGGCTCCAAAGTACCCTAGGGAGCAGCCTTCCATGGATTCCCAAAGCTGAGCTATCTTGGCCTGCCCAGCAAATATAGCCCTTCAACTAACTGTCCTCTATAGCCTTGAGGAAGCATAGCATCTTTAAAGCTCCTCTGTTGGGAAGCGGCTGTGGCTCAATCAGTAGGGCTCCCGTTCGGTTCCCGGGGCCTCCTGGTGAAGGCAAGCCCGCCCGCACGGTGTGGTTAGCTGACCCAGCGAGCACAAGCAGCAAGGGGGGGATAAATGAATAAATAAATAAAATCTTTAAAAAAAATAAAAATAAAAAAAATAAAGCTCCTCTCTTGTGGCATTTGTCTGCGGTGGGTTGAAACAACAGTTGCCCTGAGAACCTGGCCCCCAGCAATACAAAGTTGATAATTAAAAGCCATGATCAGTTATTGACCATGACCACCCCCGGTCTTGGGGAAGAGGATTTTTATGTCCCCTTTTGTCACCAGTGAGCAAGTCAGGGGTGGATCCCACAGCGACCTGCCATGTGAGTAGGTTGAGTGCTGGTAGCCACTGTGCAGAGAGAGTAATTTACTGTTCTTTACTGTACTTCATCAGCCTCTTCCTCTTGCTCTTCCCTGGATTCTGTACAGTATTCTTCTGGCCTCTGGAGTTTCAAAATAGTTGATTCAGACAATTCCTGCCTGTTTAATAGTTGTTCTGGTAGAAGGACTGAGTCCAGAGCTCCCTACTCTGCCATTCTCCCACAATTCTCTTTCTCATAGTATCCTTATAGAATCTCTTTTATCTGTGGGATTGATAGTAATGCCCCCCTTTCATTTCTGATTTTAGTTATATGTGTCCTCTCTCTTGCTCTTTTTTTTGTCTACATAAAAGTTTGTGAATTTTATTGATCTTTTCAAATAATCACTTTTGGTTCTATTGTTTTTTTATTCTTTATTTCGTTTATCTCCATTCTGATCTTTATTTATTTCCTTCTGCTTGCTTTGTATTTCACTTGCTCTTCTTTTTCTAGATCTGCTAGGAGTGTGGTTAGGTCTCTGATTTGAGAAGTTTCTCCTTTTTTAATGTAAGCATTTAGAGCTATAAAATTCCCTCTCAGCACTGCCTTGGATGCATCCCACAAGTTTTGGTATGTTGTGTTTTTGTTTTCATTCACTTCAAGATATTTCCTAATTTCCCTTGTGATTTCTTCTTTGACCCAGCGGTTGTTTGAGTGAATTGTTTAATTTCCACATATTAATGTATTTTCCAGTTCTCCCTCTGTTATTGAGTTTTAACTTCATTCTATTGTGGTTGGATAAAACACAGTATAATATTTCAGTATTTTTTATTTTAACGAGAGTTGTTTTGTGACTAGCATATAGTCTATCCTGTAGAATGATCCATATGCACTAGAGAAGAATGTGTGTTCTGCTGCTGTTGTGTTAAATCTACTATATAAATGTGTTAAATCTAGTTGGTTTAAAGTATCATTCAGGTCTTATATTTCCTTATTGATCTTCTATCTAGATGTTCTATCCATTATTATTTTTTAAAATCTTTAAAAAAATTTTTATTTATCTCCCCACCTCTGTCGTTGTTTACACTTGCTGTGCCTGTTTGTCTTCTTTGTTTCTTTAGGAGGCACCAGGAACCAAACCCAGGGCCTCCAATGTGGGAGGGAGGTGCCTAATCACTTAAGCCACCTGTTCCCTGCTTTGTTGTGTCTCTCATTATGTCTTTCCTCTTTTGTCTCTTGTGTCATCTTGTTGTGTCAGCTTGTTGCACCTGTCCATCATGCTAGCTTGCTCTCCGGCTTTTCCTCTTTAGGAGGCACTGGGAACCTCTGCTCCCTGCTTTGTTGTGTCTCTCATTATGTCTTTCTTCTTGTGTCTCTTGTTGCGCCAGCTTGCTTGCCTGCCCATCACGCCAACCTGCTGTCTTCTTTAGGAGGTACCAGGAACCAAACCATGGACCTTCCATGTGGTAGGCGGGACTCCAATCACTTAAGCCACATCCACTTCCCACCAATCCATTATTTAAAGTGGTGTATTGAAGTTTAACGGCATAGTTTTTTGAGGTTGACTATTCTTTCCATGTGGTACCCAGAGGTCTAGGAAGATCCTTTGGCCATCCTCATTCATATCTTGGGTCCATTTCCTCATCTCTCTCCACTCCAAAATCCTGCACATCCCTGGTGCCTTTTTTTTTTTTTTTTTTAACCAATTCTCTAAACAATCTATTGATTAAAGTTTACATATTTTTCCTATATGTGCAAAAACCGTTTGTTCTTTCCTTTTACAAATCAAAACTACTGATTTATAACTATTGTGTTTGAAATGATCTTTAAGAATCTATTTTTGGAAGTAATAATGCCACACAACCTGGAGGCAATGGATGTGTTAGGGCCTGCCAGTAATTGTATGATTTCTATAAGTGAGTGTGGAAAAAATAAGCACAAAGTATTTTTCAGTAATTTTTATCATATTATTAAGTTTTTTAAAAAAGATGTTAAATAGTGTGGGGAGAGAAAAAAAGAATATATGCATGAATGTTTGTATATGCACAGAATGTCTTTCTAGAGATTCATAAGAAACTGATAACAGTTGTCCCTGAGAAGAGTAAATAGATACTTGAGGGACTGAGGAGGAAAAAGACTTGTTTTCTGCATTTAAACCTCCCCCCAACAGTTAATTAGGAAAATTTCAAACATGTAAAAAAGCTGAAAGAATGTTACACATGTAATACTAGTATACCCACTACCTAGATTCTATCATTATTTTATTCTACCTGATTTACCAAACTTTCTATCCATCCATCAAAACATCTTATTTTTTATATATTTAAATGTAAATTGCAAACATAACTTTATTTCCTCCTAAATTCTTCAGTATGTAAATCATTAACTAAATTTCAAATTTTATTTTGAATTAAATTCATAAATCTTACATGTTTGTTGGCTGAGTTTTGGAAAATGCATGCACTTAAATAACCCAAATCCCTACCAAAATATATAACATTACCATCACCCTAGAAAGTGGGAGAGGCTTACTTTTATTTTTATTTTTCTGTGCAAGATTTAATGATATAACAAGGAAATCCTTGAGAGATCCACATGTAGTTGACTAAAAGGAGGACTACATTTTTTTAAAAAGTAGTTTTGAGATATATATATTCCCACAAACAATTGATCCAAAGTGTACAATCAATGGCTCTCAGTGTAATCACAGAGTTGTACATTCCTCACCACAATCAATTTTAGAACATATTCATTACTCCAAAAAGAAAAACTCCATACTACTTTTACCTCCCTATTATTGACACCTAGCACTGGAGTGGTACCTTTGTTACAACTGATGAACTAATATATATTTATATCTATATCATCTATGTCTATATCTATATATATATTTTAAAGAGCCTTAGATTACAAAAATGTTAAACAAAAAAATATAGGGATTCCCATATGCCCCACTCCCCACACCTCCCACACCCTCCCAGGTAAATATCCTTCATTATTGTGGCATGTTCATTGCAACTGATAAACGCATCCTGGCGCTTTGCCATTAAGCATGGACCATAGTTCACATTATAGTCTACACTCTCTCTCTCACAGTTCTGCATGTTATGTGATGATATAAAATGGCCTATATCTGTCATTGCAATGTCACTCAGGATGATTCCCAAGTTCTTGGTTTTGACGCTGGAGCCCAGGGAGAGATGAGACATTTGCCTGATAGTCTACAGCTGACCTTGTGAAGAGACCAGAGCAGCTGAGAAGCCCTGAGAGACAAGCCTTATGCCAGCCTACAGCTGAGAATGGAAAAATCTGGGCCCATGGAGTCTTAAGAGGAAAGAGGAGGGCTGAATCCTTGCAGATATGGCCCACCATCTTGCGTCAACATGTGGCAACAGACTTTGGGTGAGAAAGTACCTCTTATGGTACCTTGAGTTGGACTCTTTAGGGCCTTGTGACCGCAAGTTTCTACACAAAATAAATACCCTTTATAAAAGCTAACAGATTTCTGGTACTTTGCATCAGCACCTCTTTTAGCTGACTAAAATGATGATTATGCTGGTTAAAAGTACAAATATAAAAATGTTCTTCCATGAAGTAGAACAAAAGTATGTCACTATTACAAGGTGTTAATAATAGGGTGGTATATGAGAAAAAAAATACACCTAATGCAAATTATGGACTATAGTTAAAAGTAATATCTTAATACATTAAAATAAATATATTTATATATGTTCTTTGGTGCCTTGAACCAAGTTCTCTCCTCTGCCGTCTTTTTCTGTGTATTTACTTCTCTGTATGACTACTTCTGTGTGAGAGTCTGTTTTATCAGCCCACCAAGGGGGCTGGGACTCAACGCTGAGTCCACTTTGAAGTGGTTGAATCAAAGCCCTAATCTTTTTTTAAATTTTTAAAAATGTTTTATTTATTAAAATTTTTAAAAAGATTCTTAGATTACATAAATGTTACACAAAAAATATAGGGATTCCCATATGCTCTGTTCCCCACACACCCCACATCCTCCCACATAAACAACATCCTTCATTTGTGTGGCACATTAATTGCAATTGTTAAACGCATCCTGGGGCATTGCCACCGAGCATCAACTATAGTTCGCATTGTAGTCTACACTCTCTCCCACACAGTTCTGCATGTTATGGGATGATATAAAATGGCCTAAATCTGTCATTGCAATGTCTTTCAGGATGATTCCCAGGTCCCAAAAGAGCCCCCATATTACAAGTGTTTTTCCCTCTCCTTGTCCCCAGATCCTCCAGTGGCCACTGCCTCTATACTACTGTTGTGATTTCTTCCATTGCTAGAATCCCAGTATGACTATAGTAGAATACCAGTGAATCCACTCTAGTCTATAGTTCATTCCCCAATTCTGAGGATTCTGGGATGGTGGTGTCCACTCCACCTCCAATTAGAGGGGGCTTATATCCCATGGGGAAGATGGATGGGACTATCCTTCCTGCAGCTGCAGACTCTCTCCATTCCCTGGGATGGCCTTTGTCCATCATCATCTCCCCGCTAGTTGTCCTGAGTCCAATGAGCTGAAGAGTAGGTGTTGCAACTCCACTGAGGCTCCTGGCCCAGCTGGCACATGGACAGTACAAAGATTCCAGTCTCTTGAATGTACACCTACAAACTCCAACACCAAGTATAGGTCTAAATAGAAGGGACAGATGAGCCTTGTGTAGGGAAGCCATAATTGAGTCCAACTCTATCATTCTCAGGAGCACAAACTCCAAAGTAGGGCCCACTGGCAAGGCACCAAACTCTGGAGCTATCTGCCTTGACCTGGGTGTCTTCAGAGCCCTTAGGAGCCCCACTATTTGGGTAGTATCCACTTTGGCAGTCTATGAGATCCTGCTGAGATATGCATAAGCATTACCTCTGGGATCACCTCCTGACTCACTTTGAGTCTCTTAGCCATATAAACTCATTTGTCTTTACTTTTTCCTCCTTTTACTTGAGGTCTTTTTCCAGTTGCTTTGCTAGTTGGTGCTTGGTAGTAATCCCACGGTGCCAGGAAGGCTCATCCCCGGGAGTCATGTCCCATGTTGCAGGGGTAGGTAATGCATTTATATGCTGAGTTTGGCTTAGAGAGAGGCCAGATTTGAGCAACAAGGAGGCTCTCAGGAGGCAACTCTTAGGTATCCCACAACAAAGCCCTAATCTTAACATAATTTAATCAGACATCTCAGCTGAATCTAATACATCAAAGGGTTATGATGCCCAGAGAAACAGACCAGTTTACAAACATAATCTGTATCTCTTTTTGGAATTCATAAATAATATCAAATGGCCACAGTCCATAACAATGTTCTCTGTGTCATACAGTCCCAAGTTTTATCCTCCAGTTTTCCTTCTAGTAACATAAATCACCCTAAACTTCCCCTTTCAACAATAATCACACACATAATTCAATGCTGTTAATTTCACTCACAATAATGTTCTATCATCACTTCTATCCATTTCCAAACATTTACAACCAACCTAATTAAAAATTCTGTACAAATCAAGCACCTGCTACTTATTCTCTACCCTCATTCTATCTCCTGGTTACCCATATTCTAGATTTTAACTCCACGAGTTTGCTTATTATAATTAGTTCATGTTAGTGAGATCATACAATATTTGTCCTTTTATGTCTGGCTAATTTCACTTAACATAATGTCCTCAAGGCTCATCCATATTGTCACATGCATCAGGACTTCATTTCTTCTTGGAGCTGAATAATATTCCATCATATGTATATACCACATTTTGTTTATCCATTCATCACTTGACGGACACTCAGGTTGTTTCCATCTTTCAGCAATTGTGAATGCCACTATGAACATCAGTGTGCAAATACCTGTTCATGTCCCTGCTTTCAGTTCTTCTGGGTATGTACCTAGTAGTAGGATTGTGGGATCATATGGCAATTCTTTACTTAGCTAAGGAGGCCTACTTTTGATTGTATTCTGTATTAGTCAGCCAAAGGGGTGCTAATGTGAAATACCAAAAATGCGTTGGTCTTTAAAAAGGGTATTTATCTGGGGTAGAAGTCCACAGATACCAGGCCATAATGCATTAAGTTTCTTCTCTCACCAAAGTCCATTGCCACGTGTTAGAGCAAGACAGCTGCTGGCGTTTGCCAGGGTTCAGGCTTCTGGGGTTCCTCTCTTCCCGGGGCTGCATTTCTCTCTGGGCTTAGCTCCTGTTTCCTCCACAAGGTCAGCTGTAGACAATCTGGCGAACAGCTTGCTTCTCTTCTCCTGGGGCCTTCTTTCCAACATCAAAACTGCTTCTCAAAAGACTGCTTCAACTCTGTTCTTTGCCTTGCCTTTTATATTCGATTCCCCACCCACCAAGGGGTGGGGCTCAACGCCCTACTGACATGGCCCAGTCAACGCCCTAATCATAACTTAATCATGCCCAGATTAACAGATCAGTTTACAAACATGATCCAATTATATTTTTGGAATTCATAATTACATCAAACTGACCAACTGTAACATATTCCTTTTACCACCTTCTGAATTTTATACTGTGCTGCATTCTCCATTTTAAAATAAAGTATATAAAAATATGATTTTACTATTTTTATAATTGGCCATGGAATCTAAATTGGATGAGGAGGAAAGTGAAAACAGGAGGAGATGACAGAGAACGAGGAAGTGAGGGGGATTGTCAATGGAATGGAGAATTCATCAAGATCAAAAATTTGTAGCAGTGGGGTTACCAGAACAAACAAGTTGGAAGAATACAGCATCCTGTTTAGACAGTGTGATGTTTGAAATTGAGTTTTAGAAAGTGGGTCTAAGGTTCAGAATGTGATCATAGGAATGGACATCTTGGGTGGATCGAGGTTAGGAGATTAGTCTCTTTCCCCATCATATTCTCTCATATGCACATTTTATGTTTTCCTTACTGCATTTACCACTACTCCAATTAATTAATATTTGATTTGCATAATTATGCCTAATATCTCACTTCCTTACTAGACTATAAACTCCAAGAGGGAAGGGGTCTTTTCTGTCTTTAGTCTTGTATTTCCAGTGCCTAGTACACAATAAGTACTCAAACAAGTACTAAATACTTAATTGGATTCTTTAAGTAGGGTCATTATTTAATTCAATTGTTAAACCACAGTGTGTTACCTAACTTCTTCTTTTAGGGTGCATGGAGTTGATAATAATCTAACCTAAGTCTTACATTTTAAATTAAGAAGTGGAGTTGGACTAGGCTTGAGGATAACAGTTTTACTGGAAGAGGCAAACATAACTATAAAAAGTTTATTCTGGACTATGCCTTTTCTGTGAGGCCAAGGGAGTGACCTTGGCCAGATCCTCTCTCTGGGCTCAATTTTCTCATCTGTAGAATGAAGATGACTTCTAAGAGTCCTCCTCACGTTAACATTCTGCTAGAACATTATAGGCATAGTGGCTCTGAATTCTTGTTCTTCCACTTAGTAATTATTTAATTTTGACTAGGCTACTATTAACTCATTTGGAGCACATGAGATATTAAAGGCTTGTAAATGACCTTCCTGCTTCTAGTCATGCACAGTCGTCAGGGTGATCGTGTTAAGATGGGAGTTAGATCATGCCATTTATTTTCAAGACCCAGTAATGATTCCCCATCTCAGCCAGAACAAAAGCCAGTTTCTCCAGTGGCCTGCAAGGTCCTATATGATCTTATTGCTTAACTTGCTCTCTCTGCTTCCACCTCAGGTACATTTCCCTTCTTTTCCCTATGGAATGTTCTCCCACATATGGCATCACCTGCTCCCTCATATCCTTGAAGTCTTTGCTCAAACGGCCTTTTCTCAGTGAGAACAGGGAACACTCCATTTAAAATTGCAAATGCCATACCTTTTCTCTGCTGTACTCTATAGTATATTTTCAACATATTACTGTATGAATGAATACTGTTTGTAAACATGCGTAATACAATACCAGCTATATTGTAGGTTTTCCATATAAATTTCATTCTCCTCCCTTGGCCAAGTGGTTTGTGATCTGAGGGATAGAGCTTGAGGGCTTATGTTTTAGTATCTTCTAGGTTAACGTGCAGTCATGAAATCCAAGATTTATATTCATTCCCTCAACAATCTTTTACAGAATATCTAAGAGCCAGGCACTCTTGATATTAATAGCTATCACTTTTGTGCACTTATTTATTCGTGCATTCATTGAAGAAATATTTACTGGACGCCCTCTACGTGTCAGTCCTTATGGAAGTTGTTCTAAGCATTTCCCTTAGCGGATGAAGGGAAACGTCGGATCCCGCCAGCAGAGGGCGTGCTCCTGTCCCTCCGCCGCCTCCCGGCCCACCGAGGCTCCCACTCTCCCACGCTCGCTCCCGAGCGCGCCCCCGCCCGCCGCATCACGTGACGTGGCCGCGGACCCTGAGCTGCCAGGCCTAAGCCTCGCTAAATTCGTTGACGGTGGCCGCTGCGGGTGTAACCTTTAAGGTTGATCCGAAGGAGTAGAGGAGGCTCGAGGGGTCGATGCTTCCTCCTTCACTTCAGGTCGGCTCCCGTCACCCTCTCCCCGGTCGCCTTTCCGCTCTCCCTGAGTGTTTGCATGAGCTCTTCCGTGTGGCGAAGCTCCGGTGACCATGTAGGGGGAAAGCGTGAGGAAGCTCCCGGGGCCTGGGACGAGGTCAGCGCTCGCACGCCACCCCCGCGCCCACCCCAGCCCCTGTGCGGGCCCGAGGGCCCATCGGCCCGGGTGGGAACTCCGGCCTCCAGTTGTGGCCCGGCTCGGAGCCCCACGAAATCTCGCGTCGTCTCGCGAGAATTTAAGTTGAAGGAACATGGCGACGTCTAATCTGTTAAAGGTAAGACCCTCACTCCATTCTGGGTTTTACTCCGTGCCCAGTGGGGTTAGCCACGCGGAAACGGCCCGGTTCAGGTTCGGCGGCGACATGTGGGAGTGTTCAGAGGTTGTCCACTGGAAGGGAAGCGGCGGTAGCTGCTGCAGAGGAGCGGAACGCCGGGCTCTGGCCTTGGGGTCTGGCGGCTCTAGTGGTCTCGCCCGCTGGTTGCCGGCGGTGTGAAAGGCCCGGCTGGGGGCCGGCGGGCAGCGACGCTTTCAGGGGACCAGCTCTGGCCGGATGGGAGGGGTGAATGGTTGTGCTGTGCCCCGAAGGATTGGGCCTTTAGTACCCTTGGGGGGAATCTCAGTTTCTTCCGAAGCCAGAGTCCAAGATGTGTAAAAGGAAAATGCAAGAACTTGCCGCCTAACAGGTTTCAATGACTTGACCTCTATCTCCTCAGTTTCTGTTCTCATTCTGTCTGCATGAAATTCCAAGTCAGACCCAGCAGTGCTTCCCACCCCACCCCCTTCGTTCCTACCCCATGCTCCCCAATTCCTGAGTTCATATTTTTCCCTTTTTGCCTTGGGAAACTGCTTCCCACTCCCACCCCCACCCTGTTGCAGCACACAACCAGATGACAGCTGATGAAGTGTCGTTTTATGGCTTAGGAAAGTTATCTTATCAAAGAAAATGTCAAAGTTAGTTTTCTGTATTTGGGATAGCAAGGGAAATCTAGGCCCAAATTTCTACCATCAGTTAAAAAGTTTGGAGGAGAATGAGGAAGATATAATACCAGTCTGTTCTGTGCTTGTGTTGTTAGTAGGAACCTTTTGCCTTAAAAGTATTGACTGAAAGGAAAGCTCAGGGAAAGTAAATACATAGAATGAACTCTTCCTCCCTCAGACACATAACTGCCTTCAGGCAGTGTAGATGCATAATAGGAAATATTAAAATATACTGGAACTTCACCATCATGTCTTCTTTACACCACTGATATTAACTAACTAATAGGCGTAGTGTCTTATAAAATGAAGATCTAGTTTTACTAATTTAAGAGGCAATATATCTACTTTTAAAAAGGGGAAGGGCCTAGAGCTAGACTGCCTGAAAATCTGCCACTTAAAACTGTGACTTTGGGTAAATTTCTTAATCTCTCTCTGTCTGAGTTTCATCATTAGCAAAATGGGATTATCAATAGCACCTATTTTCTGGCATTTCCATGAAGATTAAGTGAGTTAATATGCTTAAAAATGTTTGAAACAGTGCCTGGCACTTAACTAGTACACAGTACGTATAAATTAGTAGAATTACTACTCTTTATGTTTCTCCAAGAACTAATTCATGGGAATTAAGTAACTCATCTTGTGCTCCTTTATCTTTTATAACAGAAGTATAGCAAAGTTCTAATGTCTAGGAAGACATTACTAATTGAAAATTGAAATGTGCTTAAGAAATAATTTAGCTGTGATTCCTTGTGAAGTTTTTGACTTGTTGATTACAAGGGTATAAGGCATTGTTTTTTTTCCGTTCAAAATTATTTTTTGGCAAAGAGCAAGTTAACTGATTCTACTACAAACAAAGCTTTACGGATTATTGTTTAGAGCAGATAGAAATCTGAAGCTACTCAAGTCATTGTTAGCAAGTGGTTACCTTGTAGAGATTATGAATCTACATCTGTAGGACACACCTATAGAATTAAAAATTTGCCCTAATGTATGGAAAATGGGCACTTAAATGATTTAGTGTTAACAAAGTCACAAGGATTCAAAAAGTGCTTTAACTCAATTTATAAATAATGCCAAAGATACATTGGAAATGTTTCAATAAAATTGTTTTGTGAAATGTTGAGGAGGAGGGAAAGCAGAATTTCTAAGTGAATATTATTTTAAATAGAATCTGATTTTAAGCATGTTTAATTACTATAATAGCCATTTGATTCTTTTATCTGTATCCCCAAAAGTTTACATATTCAAGTTGGCTAGAAAATTTTGTTTTTTGCTGTCATTGGAGGAATTGCCTTATATTCATACATTGAAAAGTAGCTAATTTTAAAGTGGGATGACTGAGAAGTTTGTCTTGGAGGAACGTAGTGAGGCCCTGCCAAGGTCAATCCATGACATAATTAATTCTTAGGATCACTTATGTTCAAGGCTGGTGGTACCTGGAATATAGACTCTGCTAGCTGAGGAGTGGCCAAATTAGCCTCATTTCCTAGACATTGTGTAATTAGATTTCAGCAGAGCATATTTGACAAAACTGTCATGCCCTTATGGTCAAGATGGAGAAATGTGGGCTAGATAAGAATACCTTTATAGAATTTGATTACCAGTTAAATAACTCTACCTGAACAATGACAAGTAATAAATTACAATCAACCTGAAGAGAGGCCGTTAATGTCCTCTTGAAAGAATCTGGGCTTATCACCAGTAACCTGGATAAAGTTAAGTTTATTGAATTTGTAGATGACACAGAATTTGGAGAGAAAACTGATATTTTATGAAAGATAATATTCAATATTTTATTAATATGAAATCTATAAGTTAGAATCCCATGTAAAGAAAAACACCTACTTTTTTAGTATTGTAATATGATTGTAATAATTTTGTTCTCTGTTTATAACAAGTGGATTATTGCTGGGTTTTGGAAATCTTTTGGTTATACAAAGAATTGTCTTGTACATTTTGCATATACAATAAACTACTGTGGGGGGTTATATTTTTAAAAATCTTTTGCATATTACTACTTTTGCATATTTTCCCCCCTGGGACAACCTTCTCTCCCATGATTTCACTATTTTATTTTATTATTATTATTATTTTTTGAGGTACCAGGGGCTGGAGATTGAACCCCCAGGATCTTGTATGTGGGAAGCCACATCAGCTTCCCTGAGTTGGTTTTTTCATTTGTTATGCTTGTTTGTTTTTGTTTTTTTTCAGGAGGCACAGGGAACCTCCCATTTGGGAGGCAGGCATTCAACCACTTCAGCTACATCCACTTCCACTATTTTAATTTTTAACTCTGATCTGAGCTCTAGACTATACACAGTTCTGACCATATCACTTTTCTGCTCAGATGCTTTTAATGGTTCATTCTTTGAGATTTTCATAACTTGGTCTTCTCCCTAATAACTAACTCTTGTTTTTTTCTCTCTCTCTCTCTTACATACACACACATACACACACCCTTACCTGGATGTTTAATTGTTGGTTCTCTAGCATGCCAAGGTCTTCCAAGACTCTTTATGTTTACTGTTTCTTCTGCCAGGAATGCCCCTCACACCACCTCTCAATATTTGGCCTGTTAAAGTCCAATTTATCCGTCAAGACCCATCGCAAATAACTCCTTTCTTCTTATTGCTCTCAATTAGAATTTTTGCCTACTCTGCCCAACCATAGCGCTGTATCAGATTGTTCTAGCACTTACATTATGCTTTATATATTAGTTACAGGATCTGTTTACATATCTAACTCCCTTTCTGGATTTAAACCCTGTTAATGCAGGGACCTGATTTTATCAATCTGTTGATGCCTTGCTGCCTAGACTGGTGTTACTCATGGTAGGTGCTCTGTAAATGAGAGATGATTGATTAAAAGGAGAAGTTTAAGTGCAGTAATGAATGTAGATGCTTAGTAAGAGAGTGTTGATTGGTTAAAAGAAAGGATTTCTGGTTTAATTCTCTTCCTAGTTAGATGTAGAAAGGGGGGGGGAGAGAGAGAGAAGGGAAGCCCATCAAGAGAATCCTTTTTTTTTTTTTTTTTACCGGGAAATACCGGGGATCGAACCCTGGTCTCTCCATATGGTAGACGGACGCCGAACCTTTTGAGCCACATCCGTTTCCCATGAGAATCCTTCCAACTGAAATATGAAGTTCATTGCTTTTCTCAGTGGAAAAGTTTTTATCCTTTTGAGAGGAAGGAAAATAGAGACAAATGAGTAATTCAAATTGTCTGTAGAACTTATTTATTATTAAAATAATTTTATTAGATACTTATGTGCAAGAATTCATGAAGGTTACTATATAGTCAGCCAAAGGGGTGCTGATGCAAAATATCAGAAATCTGTTGGTCTTTATAAAGGGTATTTATTTGGGCTTAGAAGTCCACAGATACCAGGCTTTAAAGGGCAAGTTTCTTCCCTCACCAAAGTCCATTGTCACGTGTTGGAGCAAGACAGCTGCCTACGTTTGCCAGGGTTCAGGTTCCTCTCTTCCCGGGACTGCGTTTCTCTCTGGGCTCAACTCCTCTGGTTCCTCCATAAGGTCAGCTGTAGACTATAAGACCCTTTAGGCTTTGCCTCTTGCCACAAGGCCAGCTGTAGGCTATCAGGCGAATGGCTTGTCTCTTATCCCGGGGCCTTCTCTCCTTCCTTGACCAAGCGCCTCTGTCTGCTGGCCTCCCCGGGCTCCAGCATCAAAATTCCAACATCAAAAACTATTAAAACTGTCCTTTGCCATGCCTTTTATATTTAATTCCCCACCCACTAAGGGGTGGGGCTCAGTGCCCTACTGATGTGGCCCAGTCAATGCTCTAATCATAACTTAATCATGCCCAGATTAACAGACCAATTTACAAGCTTAATCCAGTATCTATTTTTGGAATTCATAACTATATCAAACTGCCACAGTTACAAAGATGTGTAAAATACTGTCCTTGTTCTTTGGGAATTTACCATATACTGAAGGAGATAAAAAGGTACTGATGATCTGATGATTTACTATAAGGCAAGAACTTAAGGAGTTTTACCATCTGCTGTATGGTCCTTGACAGAGGAAGGATACCAGTTCTGATGGGATGTTCGAGGAAAGTTTTATGCAATAAGAACTGGATTTTGGAAAATGGTTAGAATTTTTATAGTTGGTAATTAGGAGAAAATATGTTAAGTGTAGAGAAAAGAGTAAATCATTTTGGCTGCAGTGTAGGCCGGACTGCGTGCTGTATTGTATTCTATGTGAATGGTACTCCTTGGAATTGTGCAGCATAGTAGTCCAGAATACAGGAAAAGAGTAGGAGATAAGAGCACCAAGGAGAAATTGGGGTTAGATTGTGAAAAGTCTTCAGTGCTAGGCAAGGAAATTTGAAATAAAATTCCTTAGGTAATGGATAATATTTGAAAAATATGTGAGCAAAGATATTATCAAACCCTCTATTTATTTAAATGCAGTATATATATATATATATTTTTTTAATTAGAGAAGTTGTAAGCAAAACAATCAGGCATAATGTGCAGAATTCCCATGCATTACCCTTCCACCAACACCCTACATTGTTGTGGAACATTTGTTACAGATTATGAAAGAACATGATCAGACCACTAACTGTGATCCGTAATACGTAGGGTATATTTTCTCCATACACTCCCTAGTATTGTATATTTGTTATAGTTCTTGAGAGAACACTCTCGTATTTGTACTGTTAACCACAGTCCATCTTCCACCACATGGTTCCCTGTGCTATACAGTCCCATGCCTTGTACATTCTATCAAAAGTGTACAGTCAGTGGCTCTCACTTTCATCGCAGAGTTGTGCAGTCATCGCCCCAGTAAACCTTTGAACGTTTTCCTTAGTCCAAAAGAAAAAAATCCCCAATCCCCCTATTATTGACCCTTAGCACTGATCCCATAGTACCTTCTTTGACATTGATGCAAGAATATTGAAATATTGCTGTTAACTATAGTCCATAAGTTACATTAATTGTATTTTTCCCATGCATCACCATAGTCTTACCACCTTGTAATAGTGATGTACATTTGTTCTAGTTCATAGAGAACATTTTTGTATTTGTACCATTAACCACAATCCTCATCCACCATCGGGTTCAGTATATTCAATCCCTAGATTATTCTCTGGCTTTCTTTCAATTGATATTTACATCCCTAGATTGACATTTACAATTCCATTTATAAACCAGTCTTGTTAGTTACACTCACTGTAATTTGTTACCATCAACTCTATCAATTTCCACACTTTTACAGTCAAGCTGATTTTGGGTGGGGGTGAGGGGGAACCATGGATCAGGAGCATTTGTGTGCTGATGGCACCATGTTCATTGAAACCATTGAATAGCAGCCATTAAGTTTGTGGAAAATAAGTTCATTCTTCCAACAAGTGTTTATTGAGTGTTTTCTAATTTCAGCTAGACAGTGGTGAGCTAGGCAGACAAATTCCTTGTGGAATTTATATTTTTGGGGGGAGAGAGACAATAGACATATGAACAAATTAGTACATATTATAAGTCAGTATGTTAAATCCGTGAGGAAAACAGTCACTGTAAAGTATGGTGAGTGATAGGTAGTAGTATTTTTGATAGGGTGGTCAGGGAATGCTTCTGAGGAGACGATATTTGAGAAGAGACCTGAATGGAGCAACGGACCATTTTGAAGAGTTTTGAAGAGTTTCCAGGTAGGGGGAACAGCTAGTGCCTTTGTTGAGTTAGGAACATGCTTGGCAAGGAATATGGATGTGATACCAAGATTTGAATGTTGGCAGTAAATGTGGTTAAGATCACAACTGGATAATTCTATTTAATAAATCTGTTAAATATAAACTAGAGCCTCATTAAGACCTGCCTTATCAGTTTTTTTCATTTGGTTGGTTCATTTGCAATGCCTTTTTTTTTTTTTTTTTTAACTTTATTTTCTACATTTAATAATTGAAAACATAAGCAATTAAAAACTAAAAAGTAAGCACAGATGAATAAATATATACATTTCTCAATTAAATGTAATGGATACATGTAAATTTTTTTTGTTGTTGTTTTGTTTTTTGTTTTTTTGTGTGTGTGAATCAAACAATATATTACACAGTATATTTGGTTCACAGTAATGCATTCATACAGTATTTGTCCTTTTGTGTCTGGCTTGCTTCACTCAACATAATGTCCTCCAGGTTCATCCATGTTGCCATATGCTTTATGACTTCATTTCTTCTTACAGCTGCATAATATTCCATCGTGTGAATAGACCACAGTTTGTTTATCCATTTATCTGTTGATGGACACCTGGGTTGTTACCAACTTTTGGCAATGGTGAATAATGTGGTTATGAACATCGGTGTGCAGATGTCTGTTCGTGTCACTGCTCTCAGTTCTTCTGGGTATATACCCAGTAGTTGTATGGCAGGGTCACGTGGCATGTCTATATTCATCTTCTTTAGGAACTGCCAAACAGTCCTCCATAGTGGTTGTACCATCCTGCATTCCCACCAACAGTGAAGAAGTGTTCCTATCTCTCCACATCCTCTCCAACACTTGTAGTTCTCTGTCTTTTTAATAGTGGCCATTCTGATAGGTGTGAAATGATATCTCATTGTAGTTTTTTTTTTTTTTTTTTTTAAAGATTTTATTTATTTATTCATTTATCCCCCCCTTGCTGCTTGTGCTTGCTGGGTCAGCTAACCACGCCGTGTGGGCGGGCTTGCCTTCACCAAGAGGCCACGGGAACCGAACCTGGGGCCTCCCATATGGTAAACGGGAGCCCTACTGATTGAGCCACAGCCACTTCCCTCATTGTAGTTTTGATTTGCATTTCCCTAATCATGAGTGATGTTGAGCATTTCTTCATGTGTTTTTTTGCCATTTGTATTTTTTCTTCGGAGAAATGTCTATTCAAGTCTTTGGCCCATTTTTTAATTGGGTCATTTGTCTTTTTATTGTTGAGTTGTAACATCTCTTTATATATCCTGGATATTAAACCCTCATCAGATATGTGATTTCCAAATATTTTTTCCCCTTGAGTTGGCTGCCATTTCACCCTTCTGACAAATTCCTGTGAGGTGCAAAAGTGTTTAATTTTAAGGAGGTCCCATTTATCTAATACTTCTTTTGTTGCACGCGCTTTGGGTGTGAGGTCCAAGAAACCACCACCTACTACCAGGTCTTGAAGATGTTTCCCTACATTTTCTTCTAGTAGTTTTATGGTCCTGGCTTTTATATTTAGATTTTTGATCCATTTTGAGTTGATTCTTGTATAGGGGGTGAGATAGGGGTCCTCTTTCATTCTTTTGGTTATAGATATCCAGTTTTCCCAACATGATTTGTTGAAGAGACTGTTTTTTCCCATCAGCGTGGGCTTGGTAGGTTTGTCCAAAACCAGTTGACTGTATAGGTGAGGGTTTATTTCTGGATTCTCAATTCTATTCCACTTATCGATGTGTCTATCTTTATGCCAGTACCATGCTGTTTTGACCACTGTAGCTTTGTAATATGTTTCAAGGTCTGGCAGCGAAATTCCTCCCACATTGCTCTTCTTTTTTAGAATACTTTTGGCTATTCGGGTGCACTTACCCTTCCAGATGAATTTGGTAATTGCCTTCTCTAATTCTGTAAAGTAAGCTGTTGGGATTTTGATTGGTATTGCATTGAATCTATAAATCAGTTTGGGCAAGATTGACATCTTCACAATATTTATTCTTCCAAGCCATGAACACGGAATGTCTTTCCATTTGTTTAGCTCTTTTTAAATTTCTTTTAGCATTGCTTTGTAGTTTTCTGCATATAGGTCCTGTACTTCCTTGGTTAAATTAACTCCTAGGTATTTGAGTCTTTTTGTTGCTATTGAAAATGGAATTTTTCTCCTGATTTCCTCCTCAGATTGTTCAGTACTAGTGTACAAAAACATTACCGATTTTTGCATGTTGATCTTATATCCTGCCACTTTGCTGAACTCACTTATTTGTTCATGTAGCTTTGTTGTGGATACTTCAGGATTTTCTAAATACAGGATCATGTTATCCGCAAACAGTGAGAGTTTTACTTCCTCTTTTCCTATTTGGACGCCTTTAATTTTTTTGTCTTGTCTAATTGCCCTAGCTAGAACTTCTAGTACAATGTTGAATAACAATGGTGACAGTGGGAATCCCTGTCTTGTTCCTGATCTTAGGGGGAAAGCTTTCAACCTTTCCCCATTGAGTATGATGTTGGCTGTGGGTTTTTCATATATGCCTTTTGTCATATTGAGGAATTTTCCTTTTATTCCTATCTTTTGAAGTATTTTTATCAAAAAAGGATGTTGGATTTTGTCGAATGCCTTTTCTGCAAATATTGAGATGATCATGTGGTTTTTTTCCTTCAACTTGTTGTGGTGTATTACATTGATTGATTTTCTTATGTTGAACCAGCCTTGCATGCCAGGAATAAATCCCACTTGGTCGTGATGTATAAGTCTTTTGATATGCTGTTGGACTCGATTTGCAAGTATTTTGTTGAGAATTTTTGCATCTATGTTCATGAGAGAGATTGGTCTGTAATTTTCTTTTCTTGTGGAATCTTTATCTGGCTTTGGTATTAGGGTGATGTTTGCTTCATAAACTGTGTTGGGTAATTTTCCCTCCTCTTCAATTTTTTGGAAGACTTTAAATAGGATTGGTGTTAATTCTTTTAGAAATGCTTGGTAGAACTCACCTGTGAAGCCATCTGGTCCTGGACTTTTCTTTGCTAGGAGATTTTTGATGATGGATTCAATCTCCTTAATTGTGATTGGTTTGTTAAGTTCTTGTATTTCTTGTTGTGTCAGTGTAGGTTGGTTATGAGTTTCTAGAAATTTGTCCGTTTCATCCAGGTTGTCTAGTTTGTTGGCATATAGTTTCTCATAATATTCTCTTATGATTCTTTTTATTTCTGTGAGGTCATTTGTAATTTCCCCCCTTTCATTTCTGATTGTATTTATTTGCATCTTCTTTCTTTTTTTCTTTGTTAGTCTAGCGAGGGGTTTGTCAATTTTATTGATCTTCTCAAAGAACCAGCTTTTGGTTTTGTTGATTTTCTCTATTGCTTTTCTGTTCTCATTTTCATTTATTTCCACTCTAATCTTTATTATTTCTTTCCTTCTTTTTGCTTTGAGATTGGTTTGCTGTTCTTTTTCTAGTTTCTCAAGTTGTTCAGTTAAATCTTTGAGTTTAGCTCTTTCTTGTTTCTTAATATAGGCATTTAGGGCTATAAATTTCCCTCTCAAGACTGCGTTTGCTGTATCCCATAAGTTCTGGTATGTTGTGTTCTCATTTTCATTTGTCTCAATATATTTACTGATTTCAGTTGCAATTTCTTCTTTGACCCACTGAATATTTAGGAGTGTGTTGTTCAGTCTCCACAAATTTGCAAATTTCCTTTTTTCCTGTCTGTTAATGATTTCTAGTTTCATTCCATTATGATCTGAGAAGGTGCTTTGTATAATTTCAATCTTTTTATATTTATTGAGAGCTGTATTTCTCCAGGATAGACCACCTAACATGTGGTCTATCCTGGAGAAAGATCCATGGGCACTTGAGAAGAATGTATATAACCCGCTGAGTTTGGATGCAGTGTTCTGTATATGTCTGTTAGGTCTAACTTGTTTATCATATTGTTCAACTTCTCTGTTTCCTTGTTGATCTTCTGTCTAGTTGTTCTATCTAATGATGTGAGAGGGGTGTTGAAGTCTCCGACGATTATTGTAGAAATATCTCTTTCTCCCTTCAGTTTTGCCAGAGTTTGTCTCATATATTTTGGGGCACCTTGGTTAGGTGCGTAGATATTTATGACTGTTATATCTTCCTGGAGGATCGTCCCTTTTATTAATATATAATGGCCTTCTGCATCTCATCACTGTTTTGCATTTGAAGTCTGTTTTGTCTGATATTAGTATAGCTACCCCTGCTCTTTTCTGTTTACTATTCGCATGGAGTATCTTTTTCCAACCTTTTACTTTCAGCCAGCTTGTATCCTTGTGTCTGAGGTGCGTTTCTTGTAAGCAGCATATGGATGGCTCATGTTTTTTTATCCATTCTGTCAGCCTGTATCTTTTGATTGGGGAATTTAATCCATTCACATTCAATGATATTACTGAAAATGCACTATTTATTTCCTCCATTGATTCTTTGGTTTTCATATGTCATCTTATTTTTGTCTTTCTTTTTACTCTTTTGGTTATCCTTTCTGCTTTTCTTTCTTCTATACTCTCCTCCAAGTCTCTCTCCTGTCTTTTTCTTTCAGGTTCTAAGGCTTCCTTTAATATTTCCTGCAAAGGTGGATTCTTTTTTGCAAACTCTCTTAGTTTCTGTTTGTTTGTGAATACTTTATATTCACCTTCATATTTGAAGGACAGTTTTGCTGGATAAAGAATTCTCGGCTGGCAGTTTTTCTCTTTCAGTTTCCTAATTGTATCATACCACTGTCTTCTCGCCTCCATGGTTTCTGAAGAGCAATCTGCACTAAGTCTTACTGGACGTCCTTTGTACATGATCGTTTACTTCTCTCTTGCTGCTCTGAGAATTTTCTCTTTATCTTTTTCATTTGACATTCTGAATAATATGTGTCTTGGCATAGGTCTATTTGGATTATTCTTATTGGGGTACGGTGTGCTTCTTGGACATGTAAGTTCATTTCTTTCGTGAGAGTTGGGAAATTTTCAGCTATTATAATACTCTTTCTGCCCCTTTTCCTTTCTCTTCTCCTTCTGGAACTCCCATGACACATATGTTCTTGCGTTTTGTGTTGTCATTCAACTCTCTGAGCCCCTGCTCAATTTTTTCCATTCTTTTCTCTCTCTATTCTTTTCTCTTCAATTTTAGCTGCTTTGTCTTCATTATCTCTTATTCTTTCTTCTATCATTTCAAGTCTGCTGTTGTATGCTTCAAATGTATTTTTTTTTTTTTTAAAGATTTTATTTATTTATTCATTTATCCCCCCCTTGCTGCTTGTGCTCGCTGGGTCAGCTAACCACGCCGTGCAGGTGGGCTTGCCTTCACCAGGAGGCCCCAGGAACCGAACCCGGGGCCTCCCATATGGTAAACGGGAGCCCTACTGATTGAGCCACAGCCGCTTCCCTCAAATGTATTTTTTACTTCATCTATTGTGTCTTTCATTCCCATGAACTCCGTTACTTTTCTGTTCATGATTTCAAATTCTTCTTTACGTTCGCACAATGACTTCTTGATGTCATTGATCTCTTTAACTATATTCTCTTTCCTCTCATTAATTTGATTTTGGAAATGTGTGCTCATCTCACTGATTAGTTCTCTCAAATTCTGCATCTCTTCTGGGACTTTGCTGTATTCCTTTTCTTGGTCCATGTCTTCTATTTTCTTAGTATGGCCCGTAATTTTTTGCTGGTGCTTAGGCATCTGGTTAGTTTGTATTTTACTTAGGTGCTCTATCTCTTTCTCTTTTATGGGGTTTTAGTGGCAGGAGGCTGTGAGTTACCACCACTTTTTCTTTTTTGGCTCAACCTTGATTGTTAGGATTTTTCTGCTGGTTGCTCAAAACTGGGCACTGGACCCAGTAATTGGTTGTAGAGTCATTTCCTAGGGCCTTGGGCAGGGAGGCTTTAGAGGTCAGGAAAAGCTTCTCTTACTTATTAATTTTCTTATGTGCACTTCCTTGGTCTGCCAGGAGATGGCGGTCGATGGCAGCTCTCAATTCAATGCCTGGTCGGAGCGTATTTGTTGTGACACAGACCAGATCAATGTGATAGAGCTTCCTGTCTGGGGGCTAGGAGCCCTGTGATTCAAACTTTCTGTGATAGTTCTCCAGACTTCTCTCATAGCACTCCCCCTTTTCCCAGCTAGGAAATATTTCCACTCCCTTCTGAATCCTCAACAATCAGTCCCTGTTAGTAGAGGAGATTGGGAGGTTTGTATATCTTTAGCCCCTTGCAGGCTCCAAGGCAAACAATGGCCCAGCCCCACCCAGCCTGGAAGAGCTCTCGGGACAGGGACAGGGCAGACCAAACCTGGGAGTCCAAAGCAGGGTCAGCCCCAGGCTCTCTCTCCCCTCTCCCGTGGTGTCCTCAACAATTAGTCCAGGCTAGAAGAGAGGGAGGTTGCTAGGGCCGTATTTCTTCAGTCCTTTCCAGGTTCCCAGGGCAAACCGCCATGTAGAAGGGTCCGTGGGGCTCCGCAGCCCAAATTTCAGGTGAGAACCTGAGTCAGCCTAAGGTTGTGTCCCTCTCTCTCACCTTTCCGGGAGTGGTAGATTCCTGGAGCCCCCTTTGTCTGTGGTCGCAGGCCCAGAGGCCCGAGAATTCTAAAGAGTGTGGGGGAGGGTGCCAGCAGCAGCAGAAGCTGCTACTTGCAACTCACAGTTCTGTTGTCGCGATTTCCCTCTTCTGTCCCTCTCTCCTCTGGGTGGTGTGCAGCCTTCACCTGCTGTCCTGAACCCTAGAAGATCTTTTTCAGGGCTGTTTCAGCTTGTCCTCTAGCTATTTTTCTGGAGAAGAGATTCCTGTGTCTTACTAGCCTCTGCAATGCCTTTTTAAAAAATGGATATCTGAGAGGGATGTGAGCTTTAGGGCTATCTTCACTCACTTGTGTCCTATCCTAGAAACATGGTTACATTAGGCAGAACCTACAGAGAAAAGTAATTCAGAGGTGTGTTTGTTGGCCATGAAAAGGAGTAGGAGTGGGAATAGTGGACTAAATCAGTACCTGTAACTCTGTGATAAACGTTAATGTGGGAATTTTTCATATTCTCTGGAAATAAATGGGTGAACAGTTACCATAGTGTGGAGGTGATGCATGTTAATTAAAGCTGCTAAAAGGAAGTTCTAGTTTAGGGTAAATTTGAGAAATCAGTCATTTATCACATAAAGGAAGGAAATTTTACTGCTGGAGGGTATCAAGAAGACATTAGGCATTTGTCTGGTGAAGAGAGAAGAAGGTGGAGAAAGAGATGGACAAAGACAGGTTTTTCTTTCTAGATAATGTGCCTAGGGTCCTAGCAAACTGATTTGAGTTACTAAAAATCCCTGCCTCTCACCTTTGGTATTCTATGTGTAAGGTAAATTGGTGCCTGATCTACTCTATTAATGCAGGGTACAGCTCAGGTTAAAACGTTGGTCGTAATACGTGGATAATACATAATACACGGATAAGTATTATCAAGGGTAATTAATTGATCTTGTGTAACTGGGGTTTGTTCATTCCACAAATACTTGAGAACCTACTGTGTCCTAGATACTATTCTCAGTGTCAGTAGTAATACATATAGTGACTATGACAAACAAGATCCCTAGTCATTGGAGCTTACATTCTAATGGATAAAGACTGACACAAAAGAAGCAAATAATGAGTGGAATAGATTTTGCTAGTAGTGAGGGCTGTGATGAAAACAATATAATACAGAGTGTTTGAAAGGTGGGGGCACTATTTTACTTATTTATTTTCAACAGAAAATATTTTTTCCCTCAACTTTCCACTATATCCTGTTGAATTTTTCTTTTCTACCACTTGCCCTTTTAGCCAGATTCCATAGCTTTCTGGTCTTTTCCAAGATATTTGAAAACCCTGTTTAGTTGTTTAGATGCCAATCACAGCATCCCTCCCACCAGCTCAGGACTTTTGTTCTGGGATCTGCAGAGATTAATGGGAGAAGGGCATTTTCTTAGATTGGTTTTAAAAGACTTCTCTAAACCAACATTGGAGCTGAGACCCAAGTGATGTGCATTCTAAGCAGAGGTTTTGAGGTGCAGTGGTGAGTGTGGTATATTTGAGGAATACCTAAAAGGTTAGTGTGGCTCATTAGTAATACGGGGAGAATTGCCAGTATTCACTGTATATTTGTGGTTCTTACGGTTAATGGGATTGCAAATGTGGTTTAAAAATAACGTAAATGGGAACACTAGTGGCTAATAGACTGGGTGCCAGCCAGGCATTCAAATAGCTAACCTCATAATTTACATGAAAGATCTAAAATCTGCAAATTGAGTCCCTTTTTAAGGTTATTAGAATGCCATTGTTAGGTATAATCCATAATCAATAGATTAGGAGCTTCACAGAGGGAACAATATAAGTTTTAAGAAATTAAACTCCTATTGTATGGTGTGTAAATTATCTCAACAAAACTGCTTAAAAAAACTAAACTCCTTATGTTGTGATCAAAATGTTATGGGCATGAAAGAGTATAGGTAATAAAATAATTACTGTAATTGTATAGATGTTATTTCTTTTTATTGTGGTAACATACATATATCACAAAATTTTGTTATCATTACCATTTTCAACTCTACTATTCCATGGCATTAATTATTTTTACAATGTTGTGCTACCATCACCACCTTCCATTACTAAAATCTTTTCATCACCCCAAACAAACTTTCTACCCTGTAATTCCCCATTCCCTCCTCCCTCAATCCCTGGTAGCCTCTAATCTACTTTCTGTCTCTGTGAATTTGTTTATTCTAGATATTTAAGTGGAATCATACAATATTTGTACTTTTGTGTCTGGCTTATTTCACTTAGTATTATATAATAAATGTTCATCCATGTTGTAGCATGTATCATTCCTTTGTATAGATAATACCACATTTTCTTTATCCATTCATCTGTCAGTAGACACTTGGGTTGTTCCCACCTTTTGTCTCTTGTCTAATGCCTCTATGAACATTGGTGTACAAGTATCTGAGTCCCAGGATGCAGTTCTTTGGGGGTATTTACCCAAGATTGAAATTGCTGGGTCATATAGTAATTCTGTGTTTAACTTTCTGAGGAACTGCCGAACTGTTTTCTGTAGTGGCGGCACCATTTTATACTCCCACCAACAATACATAAGAGTTCTAGTTTTTCCACATCCTTGACAGCATTTTCCATTTTAAAAATAACTATCCAAGTGGGTGTGAAGTGGTATCTCCTCGTGATTTTATTTCTATTTCTCTAATGGCTAATGATGTTAAGCATCTCTTCATGTGCTTATTAGCCATTTGTATATCTTCTTTGCAGAAATGTCTATTCAAGTCTTTTCCCCATTTTTAATTGGGCTTTTTGTTGTTGTGTTTAGGAGTTCTTTGTATATTTTGGATATTAAATCCTTATCAGATGTATGGTTTCCAAATATTTTCTTCTATTCTGTAGGTTGTCTTTTCACTTTCTTGATAGTGTCCTTTGAGGCACAAAATATTTTATTTTGTTAAAGTCCACTTTATCTATTTTTTCATTTGTTGCTTTATGCTTTTGATGTCATATCTAAGAATCCACTGTGTACTGCAGGGTCCTGAAGATTTTCCCCTATGTTTTCTTCTAAGAGATATATGGATTTAGCTCTTGTATTTAGGCCTGTGATCCATATTGTGTTGATTTTTCTATTATGGTGTGAGGTAGGGTCTACCTTCATTCTTTTGCTTGTGGATTTTTCAATTTTCCCAGAACTAGTTGTTGAAGACTTTTCTTTCCCCATTGAGTGGACTTGGTACTGTTGGCAGATCAATGGGCCATACCATGAATAGCCAGAAACATCAGAGTACTCTCACTTCCGGACTTTAAATCTTATTACCTAGCTACAGTGGTAAAAACAGCATGGTACTGACATAAAGATAGACATATAGACCAATGGAACTGAATTGGTTGTTCAAAAAACAGACCCTCACATCTGTGGTCAAGTGATTTTTGACAAGGTTTTCAAGTTCATCCAGATGGGTCAGAACAGTCTTTTCAACAAATGGTGCTGGGAGAACTGGATATCCATAGCTAAAAGAAAGAGGACCCCTCTCTCACACCTTGTACAAACACTAACTTAAAATAGATCAAGACCTAAATATAAAAGCTAAAACATAAAACCCCTGGAAGAAAATGTGGGGAAACATCTTCAAAAAGGAGGTAGGTGATGGTTTCTTAAACCTTACACCAAAAGGACAAGAAATAAAAGAAAAAATGGATAAATGGTCTTCCTGAAACTTAAAACACTTTTATGCTTCAAAGGACTTTGTCAAGAAAGTGAAAAGGCAGCCCACTCAATGTGAGAAAATATTTGGAAACCACATTTCCAGTAAGGGTTTGAATTCCATGCTATATAAAGAGATCTTACAACTGAACAATAAAAGGCCAAGCAATCCAATTGAAAAACAGACAAAAGACTTAAATAGACATTTTTCCAAAGAGGAAATACAAATGGCAAAAAAGCGCATAAAATTTTTTTTTCAATATCACCAGCTATTAGGGAAGTGCAAATTAAAACTACAATAAGATATCTTCTCACATACCATAGAATGGCTATTATTTGAAAGCAAACCAAACCAAACAAAAAACTGGTGTGCTGGAGAGGATGTGGAGAAATAGGAACATCCCTTAACTGTTAGTGGGAATGTAGAAAGGTGCAGCCTTGGTGAAAGTTTGTCTGTTCCTTGGGAAGCTAAATATAGAACTGCCATATGATCCGGCAATCTCTGTACTAGGAATACATCCAGAAGAACTGAAAACAGGGACATGAACAGTCATTTGCACACTGATGTTAATAGCGGCATTATTCACAATTGCCAAAAGATGTAAACAACCCAAGTGTCCATCCACCGATAATGGATAAACAAAATGTGGTATATACGTACGATGAAACACTATGCTGCTGTAAGAAGAAATGAAATTGGAACACATATGACAATATGATGAACCTTGAGGATATTATGCTGAGTGAAATAAGCCAGACACAAAAGGACAAATATTGTATGGTCTCACTAATATGAACTAAATGCAAAGAATAAACACATGAATTTTAAACCTATAGTATAGGTTATTATGAGATAGGATGAGTGTTGAGAAGGGATAGTGATGCTTAATGTATGTAGAATTTTTAATTAGCTTGACTGTAAAAGTGTGGAAATGGATAGAGTTGCTGGTCACACATTTTTTTTTTTTTTTTTACTTTTAAAGGATTTATTTATTTATTTACTTTTTATCCATTTTTACCCCCTCCCCCATTTTTGCTGTTTCTGTGTCCATTCCCTGGGTGACTCTTTGTCCGTTTCCTGCCCTTTCTTCTCATCCTTCTTCTTTTGTCTTTGCTGGGATTTGATCCTTGGAACCTCCGATGTGGGAGAGAGGCATCCTACTGCCTGCGCCACCTTAGTTCCTGGTTTTTCAGTGCGTCTTGTCTCTCCCTTGTGTCACTCTCCTGTTATGTCATCATCTTGCTGCATGGATCGCTGGGCCTGACAGCTCACCCACTTGCAGGGCCTGGAGGGATACCCGTGCATGGGGCCTGGTGGCCCATGTGCCTTCTATATTTTTCTTTTTTTTAATTTTTACCGGGAGACCCTGAGGATTGAACCCAGATCCCTCCATATAGGAGACGGACGCCCAACCACCCGAACCACATCCGTAAACCTGTTATATCTCTTAAGGTTAACCAAAGATACCCAAAGATACCCATCTTTTCTCATATAGGATGGTCATATAATAAATCAGAATTGGTTTATCACCAGCATTCCAGAAACCAGGCCTAGGGAGAAAAACTAGGTCTTGGGACACATGCATGGTTTCTAATATAGGGAATGTTTAGCCTACCCTGATTATCACAAAATCAGGAAGGGAGAATATTCCCATGGTCACACATTATAATGAGTATAACCAACATGGCTAGTTTATAAATGTGATTGTGGCTGAAAGGAGTAGTCTAGGGACGTAAATGTCAATTGAAAGAAAGCTGGAGAATAATCTAGGGACTGAATAACACAGTGAACCCAGTGGTGGATGAGGATTGTGGTTAATAGTAAAAATGCAATGATGTTCTTCTATGAACTAGAACAAATGTACGTCATTATTATAGGGTGGTAAGAATTTGGTAATGCATGGGAAAAATACAATGATGTAACTTATAACTATAATTAACAGCAATATTGTAATATTCTTGCATCAGTGTCAAAGAAGGTACTATTGTCAGTGCTAAGGGTGGTGTAATAATACGGGGGCATGGAATTTTTTCCTTTTGGACTAAGGAAAATGTTCACATATTTACTGAGGTGATGACTGCACAACTCTGTGATGAAAGTGAGAGCCAATGAGTGTATATTTTGGATGAATTGTACAAGGCATGGGACTGTGTAACACAGTGAGCCATGTGGTAGATGATAGACTGTGGTTAACAGTACAAATAAGAGAGCATTCACACATGAACTATAACAAATGTGCAGTATTAATCCATTGTGTTAATAACAGGGAGTTGTTTGGAAAAAATATACCAAATGTAAGCTACAATGCATAGCCAGTAATAATATATTGATGATGTTCTTTCATAATCTGTAACAAATATTCCACAACAATGTAAGCTGTTGGAGTGGTAATGTATGAGAATTCTGCATATTATGCATGATTATTTTGTAAGCTTACAACTTCTTTAATTAAAAAATATATATATATTTAAAGAAAAAGCTACCACCAGAAGAAAAAAAAATCAGTGGGTCATAAATGTGTGGGTTTATTTCTGAATTGTGAATTCAATTCCATTGGTCTGTTTGCCTGTCCTTATGCCAGTACCACACCATTTTGACTACTGTAGCTTTGTAGTAATTGGGAAGTGTGAATTCTCCAACTTTGTTCTTTGTTTTCAAGATGTTTCTGGGTCTTTGGAGCCTCTTACCATTCCATATGAATTTGATGATTCACCTTTCTATTTTTGCAAAGAGGGCTGCTGGAATTTTGATTAGGATTACATTGAATCTGAAAATTGCTTTTGGGGGAGTATTGACATCTTAACAATATTAATCATCCCTGTCCATGGATAAGGGATCTCTTGCTGTTTATTTGGTCTTCTTTATTATCTTTCAGCAATAGTTTTAAATTAAAAAATTTATTCCTATATGTTTCATTCTTTTAGATGCTATTGTAAATAGAATTGTTTTCTTGATTTCCTTTTCTGATTGTTGATTTCTGGTACATAGAAATACCACTTCCAGTATGTGTTCATCAATTGTAATAAATGTACCACACTAATGAAAGATGTTAATGTGGGAAAATGTGGAAGGGATAGGGAGTGGGACGTGTAGGAAGCCCCTATATTTTTCATGTAACATTTATGTAATCTAAAGCATTTTTCTAAAAAAAAATTTTTTTAAGTATTAAAAAAAAACATACTACTGATTTTTGTGTTGTTGATCATCTTGTCTCCTGCAATCTTGCTGAATTCATTTATTAGCTCTAATACCTTGTGGATTCTTTGGGATTTTCTGTATATAGGATCATGTCATCTGAGAACAGAGATAGTTTTACTTCTTCCTTTCCATTTTGGACGCCTTTTATTTCTTTTTCTTGTCTAATTCCTCTGGCTAGAACTTTCTGTACAGTCTTGAACAACAGTGGTGACAGTGGGCATCCTTATCTTGTTCCAGATCTTAGAAAGCTTTCAGTCTTTTTTGAATAACATAACATTTGTACAAAATTTATTTATCTGTATAATCTCATATTAGTTAAAATGACATCTGTTTGCAATTAAAGACTCAGTAGAACATAAATCTTGAAATGGAATAATTAAGCAAAAAAATTTTAAAAATAGAATTTTTAAAAAAAGTGGAACACTTTCATAATCTCAGTTTCATGCATCTACTCTGATTACCATCTTCTGTCTTTTCAACTTATTCTCTCTAGTTCCCTGATTCCAACAATTCACCTCTCATTAGGGCCTCTGATTCATTGATTCTGCCACCTTATTGTTTAATATCAGGTCTGTAGGTTTATAGTTTTCATCAAATTAGCAAAAATTTGGGCCTTGTTTAAATATTCTCCCCCACCCTCAGACTCCAGTTATAAATATATTAGGTCACTTGGTGTTGTCCCACAGCTCACTGGTAATTCCATTCACTTTTTAAAAATCTTCTTTTTTCTATTCTCAATCTTTCATCCTTTCCTCCACCTTCTTGAACGTGTAGAGCATATTTGTAAAAGTTGATTTAACATTTTTGTTTACTAAATTTATCTATGTCATTTTCTATTGTTGAATTTTTCTCTTGCCAATAGGTGGTATTTTCCTGCTTCTATACATGCTTGGTAATTTTTTGATTGGATGGCAGACATTGTGAATTTTGTGTTTTGGGAGCTGGAGTTTTTAAAAGTTTTTTTTAAATACTTTTGGATTTGGCTGGGGTGTAGTTGATTTACTTGGAATTAATTCGATCCTTTTGAAGTTTGCTTTTAAGTTTTGTTAGGTTGTGTTCAGAACAGTATTTAGGGTAGGGCTACTTTGGCTGCACTGCTAAAGCAATACCTTTCTGAGGACTCTACTCAATGGCCAGCTTATTCAGGGGTGTTTCCACTCTGGTTGGTAGGAACAGGAACTATTGCTAGCTCTGTGTGAGCTCTGATGGTTGTTCTGCCTATTCCTTTTTGGTGGTTCTTTCCCCAGCCTCAGATAGTTTTTTCACACATGTGCGGTCACAGCTCCACAAAAGACTGGAGGAGATTCCTCTCCAGAGTGCCCTCTCTGTGCAGCTCTATCTTCTCTGGTACTCTGGCACAAATTCCAGTTACATTGGCCTCCCCACACTCTGAATTCTTTTCTCCTCACCTTAGTAAGACTGTCAGGCTTAGTTTTGATTCCCCATTTTTGTGCTGAGGCTTGGAAACTGTCTGGGCAGTATGTTTGGGCATTCTTAGGACTTACCGCATTTGTTTTCTTTTTCTCAGGAATCGCTGTCCTACATTGCCTGTAGGTTTTCTAATTTTTTCAGGCAGGAGAGGAAATTTGGTTCCTCTAATTCCATCAAGATAGGAGGCAGAAGTCTCTTATCTTTCCTTGTCTTAATGTCTTTTTTCCTCCTTACCTAGCATAAGTACTCTGTTCAGTTATTAAAACCACTCCCTTTCCCCTGTCTTGCTTGGCAAAACGACCACCCCAGGAAATCTCTCTCTCCATGTTTTGGCGCCAGCACCTGTGCAGGTGAATGTTGGAGAAAAAACACAACCATGCTGACTCTGTTCACTTTAAATTCATGACAGCATACATGCTCCTATTTTAGGATATTTGTATTGCTACTTCTTCTGCATGGAGCATTTCCCCAGGTATCTCCCATGGTCAACTCCATTGGCTTCTCTCTGGCCAGTTTGTATGTTTGAGAAGAGAGACTGTAAAGAGTGAAGGATAGAGGGGGCAGGGGCATGGCAGATGTTGAAGTCCTCTTGCAAAGAGTCAATGGGTAAGATAATTCCTAAACCTGATAGCAGTTGGGGAGTTCAGCCTACTTGCTATTCTGAGGTATAATGAAAATTTAAAACAGAAGAGGCTTCTTGAAGCACGTTATTAGCAATGAAACAGCTTTCAATTAGCTAATGGAGTCAGGGTTCATAATTTGAAGGTGCTTGTATTGCTAATAAGTCATACTCTTTTGTAGATTGTAGGTTTGGTATCCTGCTGCTTAGTTATGATTTAGTGATATACTCTTCAGTTTAATAGGAAATAGGTCTAAGAACTGCTTGAGCATTATTTTTAGAATCTATTATAAAAGTTTAATATAAAACATTCAATTATTAAATTCTTCCTTTACTTGAGAATTAGAGGAAGGTGTTCCTATAGTCTTATAACATAGAAATCTTATATGTTACTTTCATCAGACAAGATAACCAAAACATGTTTTTTTTTTTGTTTTGTTTTTTTTGCCATGGCTGTCAGGAAATTTCAGAGTCTACTTAATTTTTTATTTACATAAATACAGAAATGAGAGTTATGGGAAAATAAAAACAGTAGAAAAAATAATATGAAGCCAGTCATAAGGTTAGTACACAAAGTATATGCCACAGGATCACAAATCTGACTCTCAATTTCTCATTAGCCAACACTAAGAAGGTAGCAGTTACCATCATGATTCACTTAAGTTCAAAAGTAAACATAAACTAGTTGTTCAGAGGAGAAGCATAGCTAATCCTGATATTGGTATTGAGTTTTGAGTGAGTATCTCCCATGGGTCCTTATAAAGGAATACTGTGTGATAGAAGTAGCCACCTGGGGCACATTTCTTAAAGACAGACAGTATTACACCTTTTAGAATCAACTATGTTTGTGGATGTGAGAAACAGTGCTTGCTTTTACAAAAGCATGAGGCTAGCTAATGCTTCTTAACCTCTTTTGGATCATAGACCCTTTAACATTTTTGTAGTTTCATCATGAATTTGTTAAATGTGCAGGTTTTGAATTCCCCTCCAAGAGATACTGGTCCAGTAAGTCTTAGATAGGTTTTAGGAATCTGTATGTGTAACCAACACACTCGTCGTTTCTGACATTGGTTGTGTCAGACCATATATTCAGAGACTGCTTCTGAGATATAATTTCAGGGAGTCTGCAAACTCCATGAAGTCAGTCTGTGAGCCTCAGGGTAAGAAACTGATACAAGTTGAACTAAGTCTTCAACAACATTCATACTGTGAAAGTAATAATGAGTTTCACAGGGATTTTTGGTGCTGGTATACTGGAAAGTTGCTTTAAAAAAAAAAAAAATTATTGGCCAGAGCAAGCCACATGGCCACACTTAACTTTTAGAAAAGGGGCAGAGAAGTGCAATCCTAGCAAATACTGAAAGGGAGGAAAATCAGAAGTACTTGGAGAGTAGTAGTACTGACTGATGTGTATGCTTGGTCTCTTTCTTGCTTTTTAAGTAATAGAATGAATTGACTTTTTTTTTTTTTTTTTACTAATATTGAACCACTTTCATATTCCTGGGATAAGCTGTGCATGATTATGAGGTATCATTGTTTTGCTTTGTCACTTGCTTGATTTGCTAATATTTAAGATTTTTTGCATATGTTCTCAGGTAAGATTGGACTAAAGTTTCCATGTTTTATGCTTTTCTCACTATATTGCTGTCAGGGTTTTGCTAGTATTATAAAATAAGTTGGGTATCTTTCTATTTTTTTTTCTTAGTTTTCAGAGTTTATCTAGATTTTCAATATACTTTCATCCAATTAATTTTTCTCTTTTATCGTTGTCTTCCTTTGGTTCCTTGATATCAGATTAAGTTTATAGGGATTCCATTATAAGAAACTGGTTCTTTTAAAATTTTGAGCACTGCATTTTTCCAGCTGTCTAGTAAAAGACAAAAATTATAGAGAACTTTTTCTTGATTTATCTGCATTTAGAATAAACTACTTTTATTTTTCTTTCTTTTTTAAAGAATAAAGGTTCTCTTCAATTTGAAGACAAATGGGATTTCATGCGTCCTATTGTTTTGAAGCTTTTACGCCAGGAATCTGTTACGAAACAACAATGGTTTGATCTGTTTTCGTAAGTAATCCATTAATTCTAACCTTTTGCTAATGTGAAAGAAATTTTGGTCGTTTATTGCTATACTAAAATGGAATGGAATACTCTAGATTAGTCTGTTTACCTGTTTGAGATTATTATTAGTTGTTGTAGGGGTTCCTAAGACACTCCCAAGTTCAGAATTCTCTAGGAGGATTCACAAGACTCAGCATATGGTTGTACTCAAGGCTATGATTTATTGCAGCAAAAGGATATAAAGCAAAATCAGTGAAGGAAAAAGGTACATCAGGTGAAATCCAGGGGAAACCAGGTGCAAGCTTTCAAAGTTTTCTCCCAGTAGAGTCATATAAAGTGTGCTAACCCCTAGGAACAAGTTGTGACATATGTGAAATGTTATCTACCAGGGAAGCTTGTTAGAGACTTAGCACTCAGGGTTTTTATTGGGAGACTGGTCACCTAGATACTCTCTTCTTGGCACATACCAAAATTCCAGATTCCCAGAAGGGAAACAGGTGTTCAGCATAAACTATATTACTTGTACAAACAGTTTATAGGCACAGTGAGCCACTCGTATTTTGGGAAAAGTTTATGTCAGTGTGGGAATCTGTTGACCATTCAAGTTCCCAGATCCAGCCAATGGCCAACCTTGCTAGCAGGCCTTTCTAAGAAAGAAGTCTCAGTCCTGCTGTGCTAACTTTTTTTTACACAGTTCACCCTCCTTGGCCTTTAACCAAGGTATCTTTATAACAAAATTATCAGTAGGACTCCACACAGCAGGTAGAGGCCAACCTGAAGTATTGATCTCAGTTATGCCTTTTGGGGATCTTGGATTTAGCCAGTTAAATCCCATTAACCATAAAGGTCTGTCTTAGAAAGCTAGAAGGCTTTCTTCTTCAGTTTCTGTGTCTTTTTTACTTAGTCTAAGGCATCAATTTAGGCATAGCACAACTCTGAGCAGTAAGTTGGAGCTGACTTGAAAGCCCTGCAAGATTGAGGCAGTGTCATTATAGTCAGAATAAGAAGTATATTGCCAGAGGGCATACATGACCCCCTTGGAAACAAAAAATTTACAATTGTTAGGGCAGCCCAAGTAGGATTTATATTTGTCAGAAGGTACAGATTAGCAGGCCTCCATTGTGGCCTCCTATCCTGGATCCTCCTGCCTTAGGGTTCCCAGTCAAGTTCAGTTAATTCAGTTCAGTCCTTGGTTTCAGGAGGACTGCCTGAAGGCAGTCAGTTACAAACAGCTTTGCTTATCCATGACATTAGTTCATTTGCCTCATGTCTCAGTGAACATCTAAGCAGGAACTGGGGCCACCCCGTTATTTCATGTTCATTCCTGTCAGGTGTGATTGTAGACTTAGCAGTCACTTTGAATTCAAAGTGCTCACAGTAGCTTGGAAAAGCAACACTGGGAATTTTCCTTCAGGAAGAGGGGAAATTTTCCAGGAACAGTTCTGAAAAACCAAGATCATTAACACCCTGTTCCTCCCCTGGACCTCCCCAGGTGCTGGGTTTTGTAATTTGTCCATTGTTACAAATTCAGTGTGTCCTATTTCAGTAATGAAAACTTTACATTTTTTCCTAGTCATTTTTATTCTCATCCAGACCTACCAGAAAGAAAAAGCATTTTTCCAGAAATACACTTTTTTACTACTAAATCAGAAAGACATTTGTTTGAGAATTGGGTCAGGATGAAGTCCTGAATTTGAAAAATTTTCAAAATGAGTTTACATTATCTCCCATCCTCTTTGTCCTGATCATTTATCTAGTGAGCAGCCAAGAAAAGGTCAGTTCTTTTCTCAGGATAGCTTCATTTAATAACTAAAATGTCTTAATAGGGTGTGTGTACCAGGAAATAGGTGAGGGAAGTAGAGACAGGTTATCAATTAGTTGTGAAAATTTCAAGTAATCTGGAAAGATGAACACAAGTGAGTAGCAGTGAGACATCCCCGAAATGGGTTCGAAAGTCCAATCTGTCAGAAGTGAGTAGAGGGCTCACACTCCTTGTGATATACCTTCTCCCAACTTGCAGCTTTTGTCAGGAATCACAAGTAAGGAATGCATTTAGTCTCTATCAGAAATAAAACACTGATCAGAAGCTCAAATGCACATGGTCCCATCAGAGAAGAAATACTTTTCTCTGGGCATCTGTGACTCACATGGTCCACCCAGAATCCATGATGTTTTCATAGTTAATGAAAACTGAACAGTGTCCTAAATCTGTTAACAGTTTATTACAGTGAACAGCTACAAAGCAAAATCAGCAAATGGAAGAGATGCATTGGCAACCAGGAGCAAACTCCCAAGAGTTCTCTCCCAGTAGAGTCACATAGGATGCATTTAATTCCTCCGGCAGCTGATTGTGACATCAAATACTGTCTTACAGGGAAGCTCATTCGAGACTTGGTACTCAAAATTTGTATTAGGGGTTGTTCATGTAGACAGCCTCTGCTTGGTATGTACCAAAATTCCAGACTCCCAGAAGGATAACAGATGTTCAGCCTAAACAATATTTTTTGCATAAGCAGGTTAGGGCACAGTAAGCCTCCCTCCCTTCCCCCCTCCCCTCCCCTCCCCTCCCTCCCCCTCCATCCAAACATTTGAGAGCACACAAATCATACTCCTTGAACACATAATTATTCCTTGTGCATTTCCTACAAACAGTATTCATTTATGTACTCATCGCAATTGATTTTTAACATTGATAAGTTTACATTCTATATTCTATTTTTTCTTATATCCCAGTAATGTCCTTTTGAGCCTTTTCGCCTTCATTTTTAGATCCATGCCAGATTCATGAATTGCATTTAATTGTCATTATCTCTTCAGTTTCTCTTTCTTTAATTTTTTTAAACTGTGGCTGTGGAACCGTATATTCAACATAAATCTTCCTATCCCAACCCCACTCAAGCATACGATTTGGTGGAATTAATCACCTTTACAATGTTGCAGTACCTTTACCACCATCCTTTATAGAACTTTCCCTCCACCCCAAACAGAAACCCTACGCGTTTTGCATTAACTCCCTATTGTCCCTGCCTCTGGTAACCTGTACTCTACTTTCTGTTTGTATATTCTCTTAGATTTTCTTACAAGGGGCTTAAATTTACCAATTTTATTCTTTGATATCAACTAAACTTTAATACTTACATAAACTATGTTCCTATACCCCTCAGTCCCCCTATCTTTATGTAGTTCTAGTCACAAATCATGAGCCCCAAATCATTGATTTATCATTACATTTTATGCATTTGCCTTTTAGATCCTTTAAGAAGTTAAAAGTGGAGTTAAAAAGCAAAAATAGAAAAGTACTAGCATTTATATTTACCCATGACAATACCTTCACTGGAGGTCTTTATTTTTAATGTGGTTTCAGTCAATTGTGTAGTCTCCTTACCTTTCAATTTGCAAAACTCCCCTTAGCATTTATTGTAGGGCTGGTCTAGTGGCAACAAAGTCCCTCAGCTTTTGTTTATATTGGAATTTTTGAAAGACAGTCTTAGTGGCTATAGACTTCTTGGTTGCCTTTTTTTTTTATTTTTATTTTTTTTAATTTGCCCCAAGATATTTCCTAATTTCCCTTGTGATTTATTCTTTGACCCAGTTCATATCAGCGAGTCCATACAATATTTGTCCTTTTGTGTCTGGTTTATTTCACTCATTATAATATCCTCAAGGTTCCTCCATGTTGTCATGTCAAATGATTTCTTCCTAAAGCTGAATAATATTCCATCCTATGACTATACCACATCTTGTTTATCCAGTCATCATTTGACAGACACCTAGGTTGTTTCCATCTTTTGGCAATTGTGAACAATGCCGCTATGAATATCATTGTGCAAATATCTGTTCTCCGGGAGCTGATGTGGCTCAGTGGTTGAGTGCCGGCTTCCCATATACAAGGTCCGGGATTCAATCCCTGGCCTGATACCTATTAAAAAAAAAAAAAATTTGTTTGCATCCTTGCTTTCAGTACTTCTGAATATATTTCTAGTAGTGAGGTTACTGGATCATAGGCAGTACTGTATTTAGTTGCCTGAGGGACCACCAGATCATCTTCCACAGAGGTTGTACCATTTTACACTCCCACCAACAGTGAAGGAGTGTTCCTATTTCTCTACATCCTCTCCAGCACTTGTAGTTTTTTGTTCTTTTAATAATGGCCACTCTGTATGGTTTAGGGTGAATATCTCATTGTAGTTTTGATCTGCATTTCTCTAATAGCTAGTGATGCTGAACATCTTTTTGTGTCTTTTGGCTATTTGTATTTCCACTTCAGAAAAATGTCTATTCAGTTTTTTTGCTCATTTTTTAATTAGGATGCTTGTCATTTTGTCGTTAAGTTGTGCGATCTCTTTATGTAACATGGAAATCAATCCCTTATCCGATATATGGTTTGGGAGGATTTTTTCCCATTGAGTAGGTGGCCTTTTTACTTTCTTGAGAAAGTTTTTTTAAGAACAAAAGTGTTTAATTTTGAGGCAATGTATGTTGGGTTTCTTGAATGTACATATTCATGTCTTTTGTTAAATTTGGGAAGCTTTCTGCCATTATTTCTTTGAATATTCTCTTTATCACTTTTTTTTTCTTCTTCTGGGACTCCCATAATGTGTACATTGGTACACTTGATGGGACTGTTTCTTTCTAGTTCTTTTTTTTTAAGATATTTATTTATTTGTTTGTTTATTTATTTATTTATTTATTTATTCCCACCTCCTCATTGTTTTACATTTGCTGTGTCTGTCAGGACTTCCCATGTGGGAGAGAGGTGCCTAATCGCTTGAGCCACCTCTGTTCCCTGCTTTGTTGTGTCTCTCGTTATGTTTTCCTCCTTGTGTCTCTTGTGTCATCCTGTTGCATCAGCTCGCCACACTAGCCCATCACGTCAGCTCACTGTCTTGCTCGTCTTCTTTAAGAGGCACAGGGAACCAAGCCCAGGACCTCCCATGTGGTAGGCGGGAGCTCAATTGCTTGAGCCACATCCTCTTCCCTTGTTCTAGTTCTTTTAACCTTAAATTTTACTTCGAGTGATATTAGTATTACCACCAGTTCTTGCTTTCTCTTTGTGTTTGCCTAGTATCTCTTAAGACGCAATGTCTTTTAATGGAGTAATTAATTTTATTCTCATTTAATATTATAACTGAGATTCTTGTTTTTATTGCTCCTTTATAACTTTATTATCTACTGTTTCTTTATTTGTCTTTTCCTTGTTTTTGTTAATTTGAAAGTTTTCTTGCAGTAATTGTTAGCTTTCTGTCTCTTCCTCTTGGTCAGAGGTATGTGGTGCTACTATTAATAGAAAACAGAATGCTATTATCTTTCACACCCAGGTCATACTGTTTCTCCTCCACATCCCTTCTACCAAATAAGTTGAAACCTTTGGAATACTTTTCACCTCTTGCTTCTTCTCCCATCTTTTCCCTTTATCCCCTTGAGACCTTTGAAAAGCTTTTAACTTCTCACCTCTCTCAATCCCCAACTCCTACATTTTTCCAATATATAAATTAGTCTTTAAAAAGAATTTCCCTTACATCATGTCCCTTTTTAAAAGCACTTTGGTTATTTATTTCAAGATGGTACATTTTTATCCATTCATACCAAATTTCATTCCTTTTTTTTTTAAAGATTATTTTCTTTATTTATGCTCCCCACCCCCATTGTTTGCACTTGCTGTCTGCTCTCTGTGTCTGTTTGTTGTGTGCTTATCTTCTTTTTAGGAGGCACCGGGAACCAAACCTGGTACCTCCCATGTGGTAGGCAGGCGCCCAGTCACTTGAGCCACCTCCGCTCCCTGCTTGTTGTGTTTCTCATTGTGTTTCCTCATTGTGTCTCTTCATTGCATCATCTTGTTGCATCACCTCACTGCACCACCCATCACGTCAGCTCACTGTCTTGCTTGTCTTCTTTAGGAGGCACTGGGAACCGAACCCAGGACCTCCCATGTGGTAGGTGGGTGCCCAACTGCTTGAACCACATCCACTTCCCTGTATTTCATTCTTATCCATTCATATTTAATTGAATATATTTATTGGTCATTATTATTTCCTCCATTTTATTTTGAAGTACTATTTGATATAAAGGTAAAATGCATGAACTAGAACTACATGCACCTACATGTGGGTAAGTAGGAGAAGCAATGTTGAATGTAAAAATTATTTGATGTGATTTCTGTAAGGTTCAGAAATCCCTATAACGTGTATAAAACTTAAAAAAAAAAAAAAAAACAAGTCACACAAATGACAAGTTCAGGTTTGGTTATAACTCCTGGGGAAGGATGAAGGATAGTAGGATTAGGGAAAGGAACATAGAGAGCTTTAAGGATATTGTACATAATACAGTTTTCAAATATATTACAATACATTCCTGAAATTGTATGAAAATTGAACAGAGATTTAACATGTTCTCTTGTGCAGTGGTGAGTAGATAATATGCTTGAATAAGAAAGTTAAGTTGAGGACCTCCTTCCCTAATGTGGCGATATGTAGGATTACCTGGAGGTTGTGAATAGGGACATGGAGAGGATGTACCAAGTTGCTCACAGGTTTGACTCTTCCTTGGGTAAGATTTCCAGGGAGTTACCCAACCCAGCCCTTTTACCACATTACACCCTCTTGCCTATGAGACTCAAGTTATGTTTGAACCCTCCTGACATGTGCCTAGCAGAGGTTTGAGTACAGCAGGAATACTAAGGCAGGCCTATTCTTGGAGACATGGAACTCCTCTGATGGTGACTTTGGCTTCAGAACTCCCCAATAGATTTGGCAAATTTTCTTAGTACTGCCTTGCAGCCTAAGACTCTTGTTACCCAGCCTTCCTTCCTTTCTTTTCTCCTCTGTGTAGGGGTCAGCATTTCCTTCAATAAATCTCTTGCATGTGTAATCCTATCTGCTTCTAAGAGGAACTGAAGTTACATATGAATGCCTGGTACACAGTAACCAGTCACTACATGTTGTTGTTACATAAGTAGACTAAATAAGAGATGATGGTGACTTTGACTGTGGTAGTGGTAATGGATAGAAGTGTCCAAATTGGAGGCACATTTAGGTGATGGATTGAATGTAAGGGATAAAAAGGTCTTGGTTTGCTCCAAACTCAATTCCTTAACATTCCCTACTTCACATCACACTTTACATCCTAGCCATATTGTTTTGCTTACATTTCACTGGCAATACCATGGTGATTCACAGTCCTTTATGGGAGAAGTTAGAAGATGACTAATTTTTTAAAAAGGATATGGTTCACATTTCTTGTTTTAGAGAAATAAATGATTTGTACTTGTCTTTGCACAAGAAAATATTAATTATAATTACCTTGGGGGAGTGGGATTGGGAGATGAGAACATGCGTGCTTTTTGTAATTCATCATTTGTGTACTCTTTATATTTTTTGACCATGCAAATATATTGTTTGTTTAATTGAAAATGTTCATACCGTAAGTAGCAGAGATTTAGGCAGAAAACAGTGACAAAAGAAAATAAAAATAGGAACAATTGACCTGTGAGATAACTTACAAAGAATATTTTATTCGTATGAAGGGATTCAAGTGCCCTTAGTATGGTCCATAGTTTGGAAACTGTATTAATAGAGAATGTAAGAATAAGTTTCTGTCTGTTCTTTGCCATTGTTAATGTTTGTTTACATGCTTTATTTTTATAGGGATGTGCATGCAGTCTGTCTCTGGGATGACAAAGGCCCAGCAAAAATTCATCAGGCTTTAAAAGAAGATATTCTCGAGTTTATTAAGCAAGCACAGGCAGTAAGTTCTTTATCTTTGTTTTATATTAGATTTGTTTTTAAAACTTTACTAAGAGAATATCTCATTTTTTTTGGAGGTCCTGGGGATTAAACCTGGAACCTCGTACACATGAAGTGTGTGTTCAACCATTGAGCTCCATCCGCTTCTCTCATGCTGATTTTTTTGTTTCCTTTTTAATTTTTATTGTGATTTATATGCAATTAAACAAGGTCGCATATCATTAGTGTAAAGCTTAATGATTTTCATGACCTGAAAATAACAGTGTAAACAAGACCAAGAATAGGAAGCAAAACATTGCCAGCACTATAGGAGATGAGACTCACTTACACTATCTTCTAGTCACTGTCTTCCCTCATGTTGATTTTTGACACATTTGTTAAATAAACTTTTTAATGAAATGATTGCTGTTTGTTGTTTGTTATTGTTGTTATGACAGTAATTTTTCTGTCAAGATAATACATTATTCTCACTTAAAAGATACTATAAACCAGGTTTTGAGAAGTTCATTAGAAATCCCCATTACCATCATTTTTTGGCTTTACATCAATCCACATAAATCAAATTTTTCTCATGACTGGCACCTCCTCTCAAGCTGACAGTAAACTTCCTCAATTCCAAATAGTTCTCCAACTATAAAATTCTTGGGTTGTCCCTTGCACTGCTACTCACTGCTGAGCTGAAACTCGGTATTCTTGAGTTGATAAAATGTTTAAATGTTCAGTATTATTGAAATGAAGACAAAATTCATTTAGGCATTAAGTCGGTTATGCAAGACCTACTTTTGTTTTGTTTTTAACACCTTTGTTTTTGGGAAAATTGCTGCAGAGATTAAGTTTTTTTTTTTTTTTTTTTTTAAAGATTTTATTTATTTATTCATTTATCCACCCCTTGCTGCTTGTGCTCGCTGGGTCAGCTAACCACGCCATGCGGGCGGGCTTGCCTTCACCAGGAGGCCCCGGGAACCGAACCCTGGGCCTCCCATATGGTAAACGGGAGCCCTACTGATTGAGCCACAGCCGCTTCCCGAGATTAAGTATTTTGAATCAACTATGGCTTCACTAATAAATTCCTTACCACTTTGAAGAAGGGCTTAAGGATATCAGGTTTTTTGCCTTTCTCTAAAAATGAAGTCTGAAAACTAGAGGGCTAGAATTTCTTATACTTCAGTTGAATTTTTACTTTAGTATCTTGTGTATTAGTAAAAGTTAGTTAAAAATACTGCTAAATACTAATAGCTGGTTAGTTGGAAATTAAAAATGAGTTTTTTCTATATAAGACTTAAAGGAAATATTGAAATTGAATATGTGACTGGCACATATTAATTCTTCTCATAGCCATTACTTTGGTGATGTAAGAATGATGTCACATTGGATGATTACTTAGGAAATTAAATATGTTATTGATAACACTGTTTATTCTGCCATCTTGATCAATGATTTCAAAAAAGTTAATAGTTTTATAGGAAATTAACTTTTAATGAAAATGAGCATTTTCATACTTAGAAATTAAATGTTATGATATAAAAATTCAATCAAAACTATTTTTCTAAAACTGATTTAGAAATAGTTTCTACTTGTATTGGAAAACACATCAGCTTATTTAACAGTTATGACTTTTGGTAAAGATAAATTTTGTCTGTTTCAGATCAGTAGAGCTTTATTCTTTAGTTTCTAGAAATATACTCGTGAAGAATCTTCTTAGATATTGTTGACAAGTGTTAAAAAATATATATACTTAAAACTAGAAAACAAGATATGTAAAGGTTTTACTGTAACATGAACCAGTAAGCTCTGGAAGAACCCAAGATGAAATTTAACACCACTAATTCAGAGCAATTAAATTTTAGGAATAGCAGTATATGATGCCAGAAATATGTGTTGATTTTAAAAGATTTTTAGGGGGCGAGTGTGGCTCAAATGGTTGGGCATCTGTCTCCCATATGGAGGGACCTGTGTTTGATCCCCGGGATCTCCCGGTAAAAGAAATAGAAAAAAAAAAAACAACAAAAAAAAAACCAATAAAAGATTTTTAAACTTTTAAGAGACTCCAACTTTGTGACTCATTTTAATTAAAATATCTAATTGAGCTTATCTTTTTAGGAAGAGCCATAATCTCCCAAAAGGGAAATGCAATATGCATTAAAATGTTTATTACAGCATTATTTTATATGACAAGGGTAATAAAAATAAATGTATGTAAATTTTTAAAAAAACAACAAACAAAAAAATAAATGTATAATGCTTGGGAAATTATTAGGAAATTGGATTTTTTTTTTTTCTTTTGGATTAAAAACTGTTGTATTTGCTCACAATTGTTGTGGTTTAGCAATTTGGGCTGATTTTGCCTAAGCTAATTAGTGCAGCAGCAGTCGCCTGATGACTCTGACAGATTGAATGGTCCAAGACAGACTCGCTCACAAACCTGGTGGGTTGGTGTTAGTTCAGGTCGTCTTCTCTCCCCTATTGTAGTTTCCCTTACTCAAGGAAATTAGCTTTTGAAGTGAAAGCAGAATCTACAAGACTACTTTAGATCCAGGTTGGAGAGTTTCATGTCACATCTGTGGCATTCTGTTGGTCAAAGCAAGTCACAGGACCAGCCCATGCTCCAGGGGTTGGGAAATAGACTTCACTGTTTTGTTTTTTAATTGAGGTGTAATTCACATACCATAAGAATCAACCTTTTAAAGCATACAATTTGTGGTTTTTAGTATATTCTTAAGGTTGTACAAACTATCCCTGACTAATACCAGAATATTTGCATCATCCCCCAAAGAAAGTTTTCACCCATTAGCAGTCATTCCTCATTTACTCCTCCCCGTACCCACTAGCAACCATAATCTACTTTCTATATCTAGGAATTTGCTTATCCTGGAATTTTCATATAAGTGGAGTCATACAATATGTGACCTTTAGTGTCTGCCTTATTTCACTTAGTATTATACTTTCAAAATTTATCCATATTATAGCATGTATCAATACTTTATTTCTTTTATGACAATAATATTCCCTTGTATGGCTATAACACATTTTATTCATCACTTAATGGACATTTGAGCTGTTTCTACCTTTTGGCTATTGTGACTACTGCTACTATGAACATAAGTGTACAAGTTTTTGTGTGAACCTGAGTTTTCATTTGTTTTGGGTACATACTTAATGGAGTGCAATTGTTGGATCATATGGTAATTATGTTTAACTTTTTTAGGAAGTGCCATACTTTTTCAAAATGACTGTTCCGTTTTACATGCCCTCCAGAAATGTATGAGGCTTCCAGTTTCTGCTCATCTTCATCAATACTTATTATTTTTTGTCTTTTTTGTTTTAGCCACCCTAGTGGTATGAAGTGGTATTTCATTGTGGTTTTGATTTGTATTTTCCTAGTAGAGAATGATGTTGAGCATCTTTCATATGCTTATTGGCCATTTGTATATCTTCTTTGAAATAATGTCTTCAAGTCCTTTGCCCATTTTTTAATTGGGTTGTTTGTCTTTCTGTTGTTAAATTGTAGGAGTTTTTGTTTGTTTGTTTTTTTAATATATATATATTCTGGATATTAAACCCTTGCCAGATAAATTGATTTGCAACTATTTTCTCCCATTCTGTAGGTTATCTTCTCACTTTCTTGGTAGTGTTCTTTGATGCACAAAAGTTTTTAATTTTTATCAGATCCACTTTACCTATTTTTTTCTTTGGTTGCTTGTGCTTTAGGTATCATATCTAAGAAACCATTGCCTAGTCCACCTGTGTTTTCTCTTAAGAGCTTTATGGTTTTAGCTCATAAATTAGGTTGTTGAACCATTTTGAGTAAAAATTTTTTATATGGTGTCATAATTTCATTCTTTTGCATGTGGATATCCAATTTTCCCATTTGTTGGAAAGACAGTTCTTTCCTTATTGAGTGGTTTTGGCATCCTTGTCAAAAATCAGTTGGCCATTTTGCCCCATCTCTGACCTGTATATATCTATACTTGTATGCCATATACCCACCCCTCTGCAGTGACCCACTGCAACCAAGAATAGTAGGTGGGACCTGGAGCCCTGGGGAGGGACACCTGGACATACCCCTCCCCAGCTGTGAGACATGAAAACCACTTAGCTGTGATTCTTCGGGGACGGGCACTGGGGAATTCAAATGGGAGAAAGACTAACTTTGTTGAAGACCCCCTTTAACTGCTTGGTTCTCAATATGTGCATGTATGACTTCTATTTTTCTTAACATTTCTGTGGTGAAATATACATACAAAAAGTGCATAAAAATCATAAGCGTGAAGAATAGTTATAAAGCAAATTACAATTTATCTACCACCCAGATTAAAAAATAATCAATTGGCCATAAATGTATGTATTTATTTCTAAGCTCTCGGTTCTATGAAAATTATATTCTTAAATTAAAAAGTTCTTAATCGTTAGTAGTGCTAATCTTAATAAGGAGAATACTTATTAAGTAAAGTAAGAAAAAAAGCAAAACATGCATTTATACCTAAACCGTGTTTACAACTACATGTGTTCTGTAGACATATATTTAAGGCCAATACAGATAAAGATTTATATTTTATTTATTTAAAGCGCTAAGAATGAGGGGATTTCATTTCTTTACCTTTTAAAATTTAGATTACTATAATACAGTTCACATAGTAAAACATTTTAAAATTATGACATGAATAAGTTCTTATTCTTTAGAGCACATTCATTTTTTTCAAACTGGTATATGATTATTTTCTTTCAGCGCGTACTGAGCCATCAAGATGATACAGCTTTGCTAAAAGCATATATTGTTGAGTGGCGAAAATTCTTTACACAATGTGATATTTTACCGAAACCTTTCTGTCAACTGGAGATTACTTTAATGGGTAAACAGGGCAGCAATAAAAAATCAAATGTGGAAGACAGTATTGTTCGAAAGGTAAACCACATTTTCTCATTGTTTCCTAATGTTCTTCAAAAAGAGGGTGATTAGAAGGCTTTTCTACTTCACATATAAATTCCTTTTCAGCTCTTTCTGGGTTTTATTGAATAGTAATATTTTCCTTTCATTCATGTTTAGCTTCAATTCTGTCATCTCTGAGGGCTTAAGCTGTAGATCTTTGTCGTCAAACAACTTCCTTGCTTTCCCTTTTCACTTTCTCCTTTTCCTAGTTTTGCAGTTTTATTTCCTTATTTATTTGTACTTCCTATGAATTAAATTTTTTTCTCTTTCAAAAATCTCTCCTTTTGATAACTAAACTGCTGTTGTTTTTATAATCTTCCTTTTACTTGATTATAGTTATTAATGACTCAATATATATTGTGTTAATTTTCATATCTTGCATAATTTCTAGTTAAAAGCTCTGTGCCCAATAACAACTCATGATTTAATGGAAAGAACTCAGCCTTGATGAAGGGTCCCAGGCTTTCATAGTTTTGTATCAGTATACCATTCAGTAAACAGATCTTAGCGTAGGTCATAACAGATTAAGGTGGCATCTGACAGGTTTTTCTGCAGTAAAGTTACTTTTTGTTATCAATATCAGCTTATAGATTTTTACTTAATAATGGTTTCCCGGAATCAGCTACTTACATTGAAATCTCTGTTTATAAATCTAGTTCATAGAAGAATATTCTTGTATTTGTACTATTAACCACAATTCTCATCCACCTCTGTGTTCACTGTGTTATTCAATCCCTAGATGATTGTCTAGCTTTCTTTCAATTGACATTTATGTCCCTTGCCTACCTCTTTCAGCCACAATCCCATTTATAAACCAGCTGTTATTTATACTCACTATAATGTGTTGCCATCAACTCTGTCCATTCTACACTTTTTCAGTTAAGCTAATTAAAAAGTCTACATATATTAGGCATCAGTACCCCTTCCTCAGCCCTCATCCTATCTCCTAGTAACCTGCACTCCAGGTTTTAACTCTGTATTTATTCTTCATATTTAGTTTATATTAGTGGGACCATACAATATTTGTTCTTTTGTATCTAGGTTATTTCACTCAGCATAATGTCCTCAAGATTCATCAGTGTTGTCATATGTGTCCCAATTTGATTTCTTCTTACAGCAGCATAGTATTCCATCATATGTAAATCCGCATTTTGTTTATCCATTATCTGGTGATGGATGCTTGAGTTGTTTCCATCTTTTGACAATTGTGAATAACGCTGCTATGAACATGGGTGTGCAAATATCTGTTTGCATCACAGTTTTCAGTTCTTCTGGATTTATTCCTAGTAGAGGGATCACATGGCAGTTCTATACCATATATAATTTTTACAGTCACTTGAAATTGGTACTATTATTTTCACCATTTTACAGATGGGAAAGGAAGTAAATAAGTGACAGAACTGGGATCCAAACCTAGTTATATCTGTTTTTGAAATGCATGATCTTTCCAGTTATGCTAAATATGCTGCTTCCCTGAAGTTAGCAAGTGACTGTCGGCCTCAGAATTTGATTTTCCTTTTTAGTGTTTGTACTTAAAACATTTGTGTGTGTGCATGTTTGTGTTACTTGGTATATTAATAATTGAAAATGACTAAATATTTTACTGTTTTTTCCCTAGCTCATGCTTGATACATGGAATGAGTCAATCTTTTCAAATATAAAAAACAGACTCCAAGATAGTGCAATGAAACTGGTACATGCTGAAAGATTAGGAGAAGCTTTTGATTCTCAGCTTGTCATTGGTGTAAGAGAATCCTATGGTACGTGCTGAACTTTTATAATTATAATTTACTTTTCATGGAAATTCTGGGATAATTATAGAATAGTACTATCAAAGTTATGTTCATTAGCATATGAAGTCACATTTACTTTTTGTGCCAAATGCTTTTAAGAGTACACAAAAGGTACTAATTCTGCTATAAAGAAATGTAAAAAAATTCATATTCATGTGTTAATATTTATTTTCTCCATGTTACTCATTTCTTGGCTGGCGAATCTTATTTTACAACCTAAATTAGAAAATATAAATGTTAATTTTGGGCTCTTAAAAAGTAACTGATTTTGTACTTAGGTTTCAGGAAGTAAGTTATTTCCATATGTACATTCCTCTTGTAACCTTTCATTTTCTGACAGTGATATTTTATTTGTTCTTTCAATCATATATGATATTCTTTCTGTCTTGAGTACTTTTTTCTCCTCCCTCTTTATCTGCTCAGTCCTTCTCCTCCTCTTATGGAGGTCTTTCTTAATTCTTATACTAGATTCGGTCTTCTCAGTACTTCATAGTATCTGAGCTTTCCTGTCATACTTTCGTTTCATTATCTGTGTTTTTGACACTATATCTTTACTTAGCATAGAATGCCTGGCACGAAGTAGTTCTTTAGGTGTCAAATCTTTAGTTTTTCATTGGCAGTGTCCTTGAAATTTATTTTTATTTCTTCAACTACCACTAGCTTAGACTTCTTTAAAATTGACATCCAGACTTTTGAGATGCCCTTCTAATAGTGATCTAACCTGTGTACTGTGCACAGGGTTAATTTTGAAGTACTATTTTATTGGTATATTTCTTACTTACCCTTTTAGTGGTACACTCATGCTTAATTTAGGTTAACTTAGCTTCAGATTTGAGACTCTCCAAACTAGTCCTAACTTACCATTTTACCTTATTTCCTACCAATAGGAATACAATCCACTCAGACCAACCTAGTCATCATACCTTGAGTTTGGCCTTTTGCTTTTCTACTTCTAAATGTATATCTTTATGTTACTAATCTCTAAGAAAATCTTATTTTATTCCTTAAAATTCAATTTAAATCCCATCTCTTCTGTGAATGATTTCTTGATCATTCAGTTAGAAGTTAGTCTCTTGCCTGTTCAAATATAAAATAATTCCTATTATCTGTACTATTTATTTGTCGCTTTACTGCTTTGTGCTGGTATCTTTTTGTTTATAAGTTTCTTCTGGAGGAAGACTTTTGTTTTACGTGGTTTAACTTCTCTTGAGCATCGTGACAATCCCTTGCACATAATGACTTCTCAATATTTGTTTCATTTATTGTACTCAAAATACTGATTTGAATCATAATTAAAGTAAAATTTTATTTTCTGTTTTTCAGTAAACCTTTGTTCTAATCCTGAGGATAAGCTTCAAATTTATAGGGACAATTTTGAGAAGGCATACTTGGATTCAACAGAGAGATTTTATAGAACACAAGCACCCTCATATTTGCAACAAAATGGTGTACAGAATTATATGAAATATGTAAGTTGGAACGTAGTATATGTTAGTATATGTTATAATTTTCTCTTGATAGTCTTAAAATGATTGCTATTTTGCTTCTGGACAGGCAGATGCTAAATTAAAAGAAGAAGAAAAACGAGCACTACGTTATTTAGAAACACGACGAGAATGTAACTCCGTTGAAGCAGTAAGTAGTTTTATAATTGAACATTTTATGGGTTATTTGAAGTACAGTAGCCTAGGGGTGGCAAATACATGACAAAAATAATATTTATCCTTTCTCATGTCTCTGAAAAACATTACAAATTGATTATAGAACTGTTTCCCAATGAGCCAAAGCATAACCTCAGAAGGCACCTTATTCAGAACAAATTGTTTCTTAGAGCTAGTGTGCTGGATAACATCTATTTGCCATCCTTGCTCAAGACTTTTTATTATATTTAATGTGCTTGATTTTTAAACAGTTTCCTTATATTACGTTTTATGAAAATCTAAAGTTAAGCCTTTATAGTGACTTAAATGTTGCAAGTAAAATATACTCCCTAGAGATACTTACCTTTTAAAAAACATCTGTTTTGTATTCTTAACAATAACTGAAGATCTTATAATACAAATTAAGTCACAATATTTAATACAAGGTATGACTGTCTTTGATCATGATATTAGAAAAAGTTTTGAGTTATGTATGGTTTTGTTTAAAGACAATAAATGGGTTATTTCTTACTTTGGATTTAGCAACAAAATTCAGGATAAATTCTATTTTAATTTAATTTTGAAACTGACTCACTATAATTATGATGGAAATAATTATTTTTTTAGCTGATTTTAAATGGATTTCTTATTTCAACTAAATTTGGAAGTATTTCAAAATCCTCAGGTTAAAGAGAAATATTACATCTGTTTTTGCTTCTTTCCTTGGTTGATTAAAGTTTATGTTTTGAAAAGAATTACCAAGTTAGAATTTAAGTATTAAACTCCACAGCTGAGTTTTTTGTTTCTTTTATTTATAAAATCAATTTTATTGAGATATATTCACATTCCATACATCCCATCCAATGTGTATAATCATTGGCTTTTGGTAGATTCAGTTGTGCATTCATCACCATAATCAGTTTTAGAACATTTTCATTATTCAAAAAAGAAAAACCTCATATCCCTTAGCAGTCACCTCTCAGTTCCTCTATCCTTCCCCAGCCCTACATAACCCCTAATCTAATTCTGTGTCTATAAATTCATTTATATTTATCTTTTATATAAATGGAATCATACATTTTTTAAATTACTTTAATTTTTTTAAATTAGGGAAGTTGTGAATTTACAGAAACGTCCTGCAAAAAATACATTTTCATACATCTCTCTATCATTGACACTATGTATATTAGTGAGGTTCTTTTGCTACGATTGATGAAAAAATATTAAAATATTACTGATAACTGTAGTCCATAATTTATACCAGGTATATTTTTCCCATATATCACTCTATTATCAACACCTTGTGATAGTATTGTACATTTGTTACAATTCATGAAAGAACATTCTTAATATTTGTACTATTAACTACAGTCTAGCATCCACAACAGGGTCACTGTGTTATACAGCCCATGTTCAGTACAGTCCATCCGAAGTGTATACCCAAGGGCTCTCTCTAATCACAGAGTTGTGTACTCATCTCTACAGTCAATTTTAGAACATTCCACTACTCAATTATGGTCTATAATTTATATTAGTTGTATTTTTCTCATATAGCACCATGTTATTAATACCTTATAATAGTGATGTACGTTTGTTCTAGTTCATGGAATAACATTCTTGTATTTATTTGTACTATTAACCACATTCCTCATCTACTACCAGGTTCACTGTTATGCAGTCCTAAATTGTAACATTTTTTTCCTAACTTTTAATGGAAGGAAATAGCTTTTCTTCTATAGGCATTTATGACACCAGACTTCCCCTTTCACCCACAATCACATCTATAAATCAGCTCTGTTAATTACACTCACAGTAATGTGTTACCATCATTTCTACTCATTTCCAAACATTTACATCAACTTTATTAAAAATTCTACAGACAATTAAGCATCATTTTTAAAAGGCACAATGAAGGGACTAGTCATTTATCGCAAATAAAAGGTCTCCCTTTAAAGAACAAAGATAAGGGTATGTTTTTGAACTCTGAATATTGTCTGTGTTGAATATTGATCCATTTCACCAGTTAATTATTTTAGTTCATTTCATTTGGTAAAATACAGGTTCACACTAATTAATGTAGTATATTTATGTGAGGAAAAGTTATTTCTAATTGTTGGAAGTTGTTTTCATACTTCCTTTTTTCATGGGATAAAATATTATTTGATAAGAGAACATAAGCCTTTTTTTTCCGAAAGATTTATTTATTTTTATTAATCTACTTCTCTCCCCCCATTGTTTTACTCTCACTGTCTGCTTGTCTTTTTTTTTTTTTTTTAGGGTCAAGACATTTTATTGAGGGACTTCTAGGGGAGTCGAGGAAGGGGTGGGGACAAAGTCCAACGTGGGCAAACCGGCAGGGACCTCCCGATCTCGCAGCAGCAGACTCGTCTTCTTTTTAGGAGGCTCCAGGAACCAAACCTGGGGCCTCCCACGTGGGAGGGAGGCACCTAATCACTTGAGTCACCTCTGTGCCCTGTTTCTTTTGTCTCTCTTTGTGTTTCCTCATCGTGTCTCTTGGTTCCATCATCTCATTTTGTCATCTTGTTGTGTCAGCTCACCATGTCAGCCCGTCATGTCAGCTCGCTATCTTGCTCATCTTCTTTAGGAGGCACCAGAAACCAAACTCGGGACCTCCCGTGTGGTAGGCGGGAGCCCAGCTGCTTGAGTCACATCCGCTTCCCAACATAAGCCTTTTATATTGTCATTTTGTTTATTTTAATTTCATAATATAAAATACCGATTGATCAGAGCCATACTAGAATATCAATCCTAGGTTATTTTCTTTTACAATGAGAATTGACCTTAGTGTGCTAAAGTAAGTGTCAAGTTTGGACAGAATCTTGGAAGTCTGTTCAAATATAGCAACAATGTTTCCTTTAGTTCCTTTTAATCCCTGGAGCCTGGGACCTAGATTTAGAATCAAAGGTGTAATATTCCAGTTTGCCTATAACCAAAGCTTTTTTTTTTTTTTTTTTTTTTTTTTTTTGTATTTCTGACTTTTCTTTGGCTTCTTTCATCTTAAACGACAATCATGTTTATTCTTAGTTCTGAAATCATACTGAATTACTTTCTTTCCTTGTTTTTTATTATTATTATTATTATTATTTTGCTTGATTTTGATTTGCAGTGGCTATTCTCTTTCAGTAGTTAAAATAATTTTGGTATTAAATAGACATTCTTTATAGAAGCTTAAAGCTAGATTTGGGATACATTCAGAAGGCAGGAAAGGTCACTTTTAAAACAGGTATGCTGTGGTCAGAGTTATCCCTCAGGAAGTTTGATCTGGTACAGAATGGAAGACTAATTGGAGTGGGGAAGAGCTGGAAATAGGAATTCAGAGTCTTTTGTAATAATTCAAGCAAAGTTTTAGGAGGATCAAATAGGATTATAGCAATGGGAATGGAAAGGACAAGGGTAGAGATAAAGACTTCCCATAGGTGGGACATTGTATCACACTGGATTAGTTAGATATGGAAGGTAATTAAATCGATAGTGTTTCTGAAGTTTTGTCTTGGGAGAATTGTTTTGCTGCAGAAGGCCTAAGTCTCAGTAGTGAGGGAGAAAGATGAGTTCATTTTGTGAGATTTGAGTACTTTGATCTGACTGATGTACCCTACTCTCTAGGTGGGAATGTGCAATTTTGTAATGTAGAATTGTTATTCTGTTCTTCTACTCTAGTTTATAGAGTTTAATTATATCATATCGACATTAAACTTGTGGACCTTCTATTATAGAGACCCAGCTAAGAGAGAATGAGACAGGGCAAGAAAAAGAATGAGTTAAGAGGACGAGAAAGATAAATGAACACACACAGACAATTATTTGCATAGAGCAGTTTAGTCTCTCTACTTTAACACACAGAGACCCATTTATACACATTTGAAAAAGAAATAGAAGATGTGAATTTGCTCTTCCACAGTTACCAAACCAGTGTGAGGATCTTCCCCGTGCTGACAGCTTCTAGGGTTTAAAGATAAGTATTTGCTCTTATAGTATAGCACCTAAGTGCAATGCAGCTATATAGGGTATGCCTCCAAATAAACTGTACTTTACGGGCATGTAAGAGGTCTCTTAATGTGGTTTGTTTTTCGTTAGTATGTATACAGAAAAGTGCACAAATCTTAAGTATAAAATTAGTGAATTATCACAACATGAACAGACCTGTGAAAGCACCAGAACAAGAATTGTTAGCAATTCAGAAACCTTCCCTCATACTCCTTCCAAGTTACTACTTCCATCTTCTAGGATTATCAGTACCCTGACTTTTTTTTAAAAAACAAATCAATTTTATTGATACATATTAATAAAGCATACAATTCATCCAAAGTGTACAATCAGTGGTATTTGGTATAATATAATCACATAGTTGTATCACTTCAATCATTATTATAGCATTTTCATTATTTCAATAATAATAATAATAAAAAACAGACAAACAAGACAATTCTTCACCTCTCAATCTCTGTGTGCCTCCCCTGCTGTACATAGATACTATTTCTGGCATTTCTTGCACATTTATTTATTTATTAAGCAGTTTTATTGAGATGTATTTACATACCATACAATCTATCCAAAGTGTATAATCAGTGGCTTTTAGTATATTCACACTGTTGTGCGTTCATCACCACAAAAAATTTTAGAACAATTTCACTACTCCAAAAAGAAAAACTCCATACCCCTTAGCAGTCCTTCTCAGCCCTACTTAATCACTATTCTAATTTCATCTTTATAAATTGATTTATATTTACATTTTATATAAATGGAATCATGCAATATGTAGTACTTTGTTTCTGTTTTTTTTCTCTTACCATAATGGTTTTTTTTGTTGTTGTCATCTGATGTTGAGATCTTGTAGTATTAATATACCTTTGTTCAGCTTCAAAGAAAAGCAGTCATATATGCAATTTTACCCATATTCATATTTCACATATAGTTTTACTATGCTATTCAGTCCCATGTTACATTTTTTAGCTTTCTTTTTAGTAATATACATGACCTTAGACTGTCCCTTTAAACCACTTTCATACCCACATAATAGTACTGCTAGTTACAAACATTATGTTGGGCTTTCACCTTTTCTATTCATTTCCAAAGAGTAACACACATCCTTTTTACCAGTTCTACACAAGGTTAACCCTCAACTTTCTATCTCTAAACTCATTCTATTTTCTAGTGACCCATTTTCAAGTTATTAACACCATGAGATTACTCTGTATATTTAGTTTATAGTAGTGTAATCATACAGTATTTGTCCTTTTGTGTCTGGCTTGTTTCTCTCAACATAATGTCCTCCAGGTTCATCTAGGTTTGTCATATGCTTCATGACTTCATTTCTTCTTATAGCTGTATAATATTCCATCATGTGAATACACCACAATTTGTTTATCCATTCACCAGTTGATGGACACCTGGGTTGTTTCCACCTTTTGGGAATCGTGAATGATGCCACTATGAACATCGGTGTGCAGATGTCTGTTCGTGTCACTGCTCTCAGTTCTTCTGGGTATAATATACCCAGAAGTGGTATTGCCGAGTCACGTGGTACATCTATATTCAACTTCTTTAGAAACTGCCAAACAGTCTTCCACAGTGGCTGTTCCATTCTACATTCCCACCAACAGTGAATAAGTGTTCCTTAATCTCCACATCCTCTCCAACATTTACAGTTTCCTGACTCTGTTAGTTTCTGTTCATTTGTGAATATCTTATTTTATTATTATTTTAATTTTTTATTTTTTTTAATTTTTACCAGGAGGTCCCGGGGATTGAACCCAGGTCCCTCCATATGAGAGACAGACACCCAACCATTCGAGCCACATCCGCCCCCATTTGTGAATATTTTAAACATTGGCTCCCCTGCATTGGTTTTTTTTTATTTGTTTGTTTTTTTGTTTTTAGGAGGCACCAGGAACCAAACTCGGGACCTCCCATGTGGGAAGCAGGTGCTCAACCACTTGAGCCACATCCACTCCCTAAAAATTGTTTTGAGGAATGCCTTTTTATTTGGGAGGCATCAATAGAGATGATCATATGGAGTTCTTCCATTGAACTAATTCAGTAATCACATTAACAGAGTTCCTAACATTGAACTATTCTTGTGCTTTAGGAATGAACACATGCTCCCATTTTCAATGTATGAGTATTTATACACCAAGGAGATCCTGACATATTTTTATATAGTCAATAAAAGCTTCAAAAGTAACTCCTAAGATTTTCCTTTCACATCTTATTACATGTGAAATCTTTAGATGTTGTTTATTATGTAATCAGGGAAGTATCTTTCAGATCATTTTATACCTTTATCCAAATTAAACTTTTATCTTAAATAGCTTATCTTTAGAACAGTAGGTTCTGACAGAGATGAATTAATGGAAAGTTAGTTGTGCTATAAATTGAGGAGGCATTTTTTGGTTGTCAAAATGATTGGGTGTTTAATGGTCAGGGATCCAGGAATGCTAGATGTCTCATAGTACTCAGGACTGTCCCACATAAATAAGAATTATCCCACATTCCAAATGATTTTAGACTGTCCCAGTGGCCAAATAGTCATGTTAAGTGACACTTTTGTTTTATACTTACCTTAGTCCAGACCTTAATATTTTACTTAGACACCAAAATGTTTTTTTGTATGATTTTAATATGCAGTGCGTTTCTAGGAATGAAATTATGGTGTAAATTGAAGAAAGGTAGTATTTTTTTTAACGTTTTATTTTGCAATACTTTCAAATTTACAAGACAGTTACAAAAATAATACAAACTCCATACAGGGAACTCCAAATACCCCTATCCCCATATACCAAGATCCTCCAATTTTAACTTTTTCCCTCTTTGCCATATCATTCTCTCAATCCATCTATTAGTCAATCCATCTGTCGATCATTCCATCTTTCTATATCTTCGTCTCTTTTCAAATCCATTTTCTGAACATTTGGGTGCAGGTTCTACATATCATGCTCTTTGAACACTTAATACTTCCATTTACATTTCCTAAGAACAAGTATTCACTTATGAAACAACCTTAGCAAGTTATCAAGGTCAAGAAGTTTAACATTGATAAAAACCTTAACATTCTGTATCCCAGTTTTTTTCGTATGTTCCAATAATGTCCTTTTGAGACTTTCCTCCTCTCTTATTAGATTGCATCCAGGATCATGTATTACGTTTAATTGTCATTGTCTCTTTAGTGGGTCTTTTTTTTTTTTTTCCTTTTTTTTTAATTGTGGGAACATATGTACAACATAAACTTTCCCTTCTCAACCACTCCCAAGCAATACCACTCAATGGAATTAATCACATTCATAATATTGTGGTACTTTCTCCTCCTTGCATTACTAAAACTTTCCTTTCTCCCCAAACAGAAACCCTATATCCAAAATGCATTAACTCCATTCCCCCTGGCCCTCTCCCTAGCAACCTATACTCTTAATTTCTGTCTCTATGAGCTTGTATATTTTCTGATATTTTCTTTGTATTTATATTTAACATCCTAAATCTAATAAGTCTTATTTGCTTTGATACCAACTTAACTTCAGTAGTACACACAAACTATGTTTCTATATCCATTCGTGTCCCAGCTTTTATGTAGTTCTTGCACAAATTGCATATTTATACATTGTGTGTCCACAACCACTGATTTATCATTACATTTTATGCATTTGTCTTTTAGATCTGTAAGAAGTAAAAAGTGGCATTAAAACAAAAAATGAAATAGTATTGATATTTATATTTACCTGTGTTCTTACCCTTACTGGAGATCTTTATTTCTTTATGTAGTTTTTATCTATTTTCTATAGGATGATCTTGTGTTGACCAGACCGCTCCCTCAGCTTTTTTTTTTTTTTTTTTTTTTTGAGTTTCCGGGGCCAGGGATTGAACCCAGGACCTCATATGTGGGAAGCTGGCACTCAACCACTGAGTTACATCGGCTCCCCTGAGTTAGTTTTCTTGTCTGTTTTGCTTGTTGTTTATTTTTTTGGTTTTTAGGAGGCACTGGGAACAGATCCTGGGACCTCCCATGGGGGAAGCAGACGCTCAGTTGCTTGAGCCACATCTGCTCCCTCTCTCAGCTTTTGTTTATCTGGAATTTTTTAATCTCTCCTTCAGTTTTGAAGGATAGTTTTGTTGGAAATAGAATTCTTGGTTGGCAAACTTTTGCTTTCAGTCCTTCAAATATGTCATCCTGTTGCCTGCTTGCGATCTATGTACTGAAGAGAAACTGGCACTTAATCTTATTGAGGCTCCCTTGTATGTGATATGTTGTTTCTCTCTTGCAGCTTTTCTCTTTATTATTGACATTCAGCAGTTTGATTATAATATGTTGTGGTGTGGGTCTCTTTGGGTTTATCCTGTTTGGAGGTCATTGAGAGGCACCACAAGATCTTTGGATGTGTATATTTACGTCTTTCATTAAATTTGGGAAGTTTTCACCCATTATCTCTTTGTTTTTTTTTTTTTTTGTTTGTTTTTGTTTTAAAGATTTTATTTATTTATTCATTTATCCCCCCTTTGCTGCTTGTGCTTGCTGGGTCAGCTAACCACGCCGTGCGGGCGGGCTTGCCTTCACCAGGAGGCCCCAGGAACCGAACCCGGGGCCTCCCATATGGTAAACGGGAGCCCTACTGATTGAGCCACAGCCGCTTCCCCCATTATCTCTTTGAATATTCTCTCTGCCCCTTTCTCTCTTTCTTCTCCTTCTGGGACTCCCACGGTGCATATACTGATAGGCCAGATGGTATTCCAACAGGATCCTCAGGCTCTGTTCACTTTTTTTCATTCCTTCCTCTTTTTGCTTCTCACACTGGATGCTGCCAATTGTCTTATCTTCAGGTTCACTGATTCTTTCTTCTGCAAGCTCCAATCTGCTGTTGCACTCCTCTGGGGAATTTAAATTTCTCTTACTGTGGTCTTCAGCTCTATTTGGTTTCTTTTCATAATTTCCATCTCTATTGATATTCTCTTTGATTTCCTCTGCTGTTTTCCTGATAACCTTTTGTTCTTAGTCCATGTTTTCCCTTAGCTCTTTGAGCATATTTAAGACCTTTGTAAAAAAAAGTCTTTCTCTGGAATGTCTCGGGTCTGAGCTTCTTCATGATGGTTTCTAAGGCTTTATTCCTGTCCCTTGCTTGGGCCTCGCCTCCTGTTTCTTTGTGATACTTTGTTGAAATGTGGACACTTTGATATTCTAATGTGTTATTGATGTTATTTAGACTCTATTTAGTCAGCCAAAGGGGTGCTGATGCAAAATACCAGAAATTGGTTGGCTTTTATAAAGGGTATTTATTTGGGGTAGAAGCTTACAGTTACCAGGCCATAAAGCCTAAGTTATTTCCCTCACCAAAGTCTGTTGCCATATGTTGGGGCAAGATGGCTGTCAAATTCTACCAAGAGTTCAGATTTCTTGGGTTCCTCTCTTCCCAGGCCTCAGTTTCTTTCTGGGCTCAGCTACTGTTCTCTCTCCACATGGCTTCTGCTGTGTCTAAGGAGCTGTCTCTATTCCTCTGTGTTCTTCTCCTGTGTGTTCACTTCCTGGGCTCCAGCTCAAAACTCCCAATTCTCTCCTTTGCCATATCTTTTTTCTGTGAGTCCCCGCCCACCATGGGGTGGGGACTCAATGCCCTACTGATGTGGCCCAATCAAAGTCCTAATCATAATTTAATCAATTAAAAGTGATACCTCTGAGCAGTTTACAAACATAATCCAGTAACTATTTTTGGAATTCATAAACAATGCCAAACTGCTACAGACTCTAAGCATCTGTTCCTTAAGCTTACATCCAGCTAGTGTTATGGCAGAGTTCTTCTTGAATGCTAGGAGCTAATGGGGGAGGGGGGAGGGGAGGATGTAAAGGAAGGTTAAAAAAGAAAACACCTTTCCCAGTCTTTGCAGATCTATCCACTGGACTGTTCACTTCAGAGCTTATCCAAACAGTGAGTTTAGAGAATAGCCCAAGGCCAAAAGTATAGGGGCATCCCTAATCCTTTCTGCTCATGGATCTTGGCTTGGGCATGTGCATGTGGCTCTAGGAATTTCCCCATTTTTACAGATAGAAATGGCTTCTCTCACTAGGAAACAGTTTCTTCTAGGTGCCAGGTACTGCATTGTATGTCCTCTAGCCACTGATCCCTTACCCCAGGCATCCCTACTTTACTGTCATCCCACAGTGTTCTGAAGGAGAGCTTTGTGTAGTGCCCTCTACTTCCAGGGCCAATTCTGGAGTGGTGAGCTTGCAATGAATTTCTGGTTCTGCCCCTCAGGCCACCACCAGACTGGGCCATTGGTCTTAGAGTGGATAGTGGCACACATGTTGGAGTGAGATAGATGAGGGTGTGAATTTCACTGTTGTCATTTTACCAGGTAGTGTCTTTCGGCAAGTTTATCAACCTCTATAATCCTCACTTTCCTAACTGTAGGATGGGACACCTTTTGTATTGTTAAAATTAAATGATGTAATAATATCTGTAAAACACCGAGCCTGGTATGGTAGCTTTTACTGTTAGGCCTCTAACTTGTAGAAAGTTCCTTACTGATTCTAAGGCAAATAGAAACCATTTTAATGTCTATGCAAAGCACTGATTTAAAAAACATTCAATTAGCAACTAGGTCATGAGTTATAAATTAACATAAAAATAGGTACTTGCTAAATAGCTTTCAGCTTTTTGGTATATTAAGGGTGCTAGCAAAAAAGTTGAGGTGAGTCAGTCTGACACTTCATTGCTCTCTATGAAAGGTTACTTGAGTAACTAATTTAGAAATGAAGACAAGTGCCACTAGTTGTAATTGTAGAAAAAGAATCTTAACCAAGTTAGACAGGCCAAGAAAAGTTAATTTTGAGAATAGCCTTGCTACACACGGAATGAATTACTTCTTGAATACATTACAGATATCCTTTTATGTTGAGAGGCCTGATAATGATAAAGTAGAATCTTAAATTGTAAAACATGAAAATTATTTAGGTCAACACCTGTTTTATAGCTGAAGAAATCAAGGCAGATTATTACTTCTGCAGAGTTAGATAGCTAATGAAAATCACAACAGTTATTGTTGCTTTTTAGTAAATTTCAGTGAAGTAGAATTGTGCGATTTGAGTACACTGAAAGAAGATTTTACCACATCACATAGCCTGTCTATCTCACAGATTTCATCTTCACAGACCTGTGTGTTCATTCATTCAGTAAATACTTATTGGGTGCCTGCTGTGTTTTATGGCAGGCATCATCCTTAAAACGTTTAGAGACTTGGTATAGAGGAAGGTAAAACATTAAGCACATTTATAGTTAAAGTGTTTCACCTTGCAGAACTCTGGGGAGAGATTGCTATGGATTTAGAAGTTGTGCTCATCTCAGGCAAACAAATACAGGAGTTGATGGCATATGGCAAAAACTTTTTTTCTTCACGGAAGCTAGCAAAAGGAGACAGAAAGGGAATACAAGGTGAGAGAGCTGGTTTATCAGTATCCTTTCCATTTAAGATGCATTTTCCAATTAACAAGTATATATTTAGGGTCAACTGTGTATGTAGTACTTTGGTAAATGATGGGGAAGTAATACGGAAGAGGAGTAATGTCCTTCTTGTTAGGACAAGATTCATTTGAAATGAGGAGAGAACTCTTATCAGACAGTCTCTCTTTTTGCCTAGATAAAATCATTTTCTGAATGATTCTTCAGTACACAGGGATCTATGCCATAATTCTCTTTATTTTTTTTTTTTAAGCTTTATTATGAAAGTTTTCAAATATACACAAAGTGGAGAAGAGTTTTTTATGTGCATTAAAAATTACTAATGAGAGTGAGCATCTTTATTCTTATTATTGACCATATATTTATTTTGTGAGTTCAGGCTAATTTTTCATAAACATCACTTTCATTGTTTCACTTCTTTATTCAAAAACCAGAGTATCATTATTTCCTATCCCTAATATTCAAGACTTTTCATAATTTGGTCCTAACCTATTTTTCTAATTTTACTTTTTAGTATTGTCCAGGAAGCATCTTTCTACTCCAGTAAGGTTTTTTACCTCATTCATATAACTCATCCTATTCATTTGTTTCTTGGATTCATTTTCTTTTTCTTCTACCTGTCCACATCCTTCAGAATCCTTATATCCCATCTTGCAATGAAGTAGTCCCCAAATTCTCTAGCCTTCATCAGTTTTCCTCTTATTTGAATTCCTACAATATCTCTTGTTTCTACCACTTGATTTAGTAGCAAAGTATACTTTTTTGTTGTTATTTATTAAGCATCAACCCTGAGACCATCAGTAAATAGTTGTGGACAGAACACAATTCCTGTCCTTGTGACACTTACAGTGTAATGGCGATGCATTTATTTCCATTTGTTTACTTATTTGTGAGATTGAATTTTTTTTCTTATACCTCTGTACATATGAGATATACATACATATTTAGGTTTATAGTTATATTTTCCCAACTGGATTTTAAGATCACTAAGGTTATGAACCAAGTTTTGTACTTCTCTGTTCTTTACAACATTTATCTCAGGTCTGAGCCTGTAGGTAGTCATTACTAAGTATATACGTGCTCTCCCTATTGGTGTAGTAATAAAAGATGGAGGCTGTGGCGTCACAGCTCAAGACCTTATGAATTGTGCAACATTTGCAAGTTACTTTACTGTTCTAAGCTTGTTTCTTCCTGTGTTAAATGCCTGCTTCATATGGTTGTCATGTGGGTTAAATGAGATAATATGTGTAGATTATTTAGAACACTGCCTGCTATGGACTTAGTGCTCATTAAATGGTACCTATTATAGCACTAATTATTTATTCATTTAACCACTCAAGCTAGAAGCTGCATCAGTAACCTTTTTTCCCCTAATCCCTTTCATCTAAGCAGTTACCAAATTCCATTCAGTTTATTTTAATTAATTATCTTGTCAATCTGACCTCTCTTTTTAGTCTTCATTGTAACCCACTCTAAAAATTATATTTTATATTGTGGCTTAGTATATACTGTGTGTACATCTCTGAAATAAAGGTTTTATGAAATACTATTTATTGTTACTATGTGTGATGTACTCTAATGTTCTTTGTTCTGTTCTATGTCATTAATAAAGCAGATCACAAGCTATTAAAACTGATATCATAACAAGCAGTTTGAAACAGTTGAAAGTAATTAGCTTAATTCTCAAAGAGGGATTGAAAAAACTTTATTATGGAGATTTTTAACATGTAAAAAAATAGAAGTGATGGTATAATGAAACCTCATTACCTAAATCCATCAACATTATGTCAATTCCAGTAGTAATTTTTAACAAAGGACTTTTTTCTAAAAACAAATCAATTTTATTGATAAAGCATACAGTGCATCCAAAGCATACACTCAGTGGTATTTGGTATAATCACATAGTTGTGCTCTCATCATTTCATTATTAGAGCATTTTCATTATTTCAATAATAATAAATAAAAAACATAAACAACAAAATAATTCATCACCTCTCAGTCTGTGCTTCCCCTGCTATTTCTGGCTATTCTTACACATTTATTCATTATTTTTAAGCAGTTTTATTGAGATATATTCACATATCATATGATCTATCCAAAGTGTTTAATCAATGACTTTTAGTATAATCACAGTGCTGTGCATTCATCACCACAAAAAATTTTAGAACAATTTCATTACTCCAAAAAGAAAACCCCCACACCCCTTAGCAGTTATCTCTCAATCCCTCTATCCTTCCCCAGCCCTACATAACCACTAATCTAATTTCATCTTTATAAATTTATATTTATGTTTTATATAAATGGAAACATACAATATTTGTACTTTGTGTCTTATTTCTTTCACTTAGTATAATATTGTTTATTTGGGGGTTTTTTGCCTGATATTAACATCTTGTAACATTAACATATTTGTTTAGTTTCAAAGAAACTGAATATACAAATGTTTTTCTTTGAAACAGAACAAAGGTGTGTTAATACTATAAGATGTTAAAACACACACACCCAAAACAAATTGTGCTAAATGAAAGAAACCAGAAACAAAGGACTTTCAAGGCACTCATAATTACCTTCTTTAATACAGACAGATGATCTTTCACAAGAGATATCAGCCTTAGTGTACCTTGCTTCATTACTCACAACCAATTGTTTGATCCCTGCAAGAGGAGTAAAGCATAGTAGAAATCTGCCCCACTTAAGGGATTTTTCTGAGGACCTCCTAGAACATTAGACCCTTGCCATTTTATTTGGAATATTGCACAGGCTCCTTTACTAGCCTCCCTCTCACCATACCACCTGTCTTTACTGCCGTTAGACTGATTTTTAAAAAATGACCTGGTGCGGGGGGGAAGGGCAGGGTGAAGTGCATTATGTAAGCCCTCTAAAAAACCTTTGGTTCTTATTCGCTACCTGTGGAATAAAATCCCAAACCATAGATTTTCATTCATAATTTGGCTCCAGTCTACCTTTCAGGCCTTTTCTTCCACTGTTTGTTCCTCCCTATCACATTCAACTTACTGATGTCGGAATACTCAGTTTTAGGACTTATCTTTCAAGAGCCAATTTAGATATCATCTTGTGGATGAAGCCTTTTTTAGAAGTAGTTTTCTTGCACTTGTTTGGTTTTGTTGTTTTTTTGTGTGTGATGCCCCTTGACTAAGTTTTCCCAAATTTATCATTGTGCATTTGTCCCTCTCCCCACTCTCAATTAGACCATTATCTCCTCCAGAGCAGAGCTTACAGCTTACTCTTCTCCTAAACACTTCTTTGCTGCCTGTACATAGTTGGCACTAAATAATGATTTGTTGAATGAATGCATTCTTAACTTTCAGAACTTTAGAATCTAATTCCAACATAGGTTAGGTTCTCTCCAGATAGGAAGAATTAATCAAAATTTACTTTTTCATTTTGTTTTTTAATATATTTTTAGTACTTTTCTTTCCTCCTTGAAGACTTTTGTTATAACTTTTTAAGAGATCCTAAGTTCTATAACTTCTTATTGGGGGTGGAGGTGGAGTGGGGAGTGAATATACTTTAGTGGTAAACTGGCTTAGAATATCCAGCTACAATTATCCTGTAGTACAGGTGAGTAAAATCTACTTTTAGAATATTTGTGTTTTCTGCTGTGGAAAATTTGGTTTTATTTTTTGAGTGGGAATAGATTTGTGCTTAAAAGCATGTAGTATACTTGACCAATTTTTGATATATTTCAGCTTATGGAATGCTGTGTAAATGCCCTGGTGACATCCTTTAAAGAGACTATCTTAGCCGAGTGCCAAGGCATGATCAAGCGAAATGAAACTGAAAGTAGGTAAAATATCACATAAACTTACCATAATCTTTTAAGAGGGTGTCTTTGAACCAAGCACTTAATAAACTGCCATTGGGTCATTTTCTTATATATACAGGTATATTTGTTAAAGTGAACTGTGTTTAGGCCATAATAAAATATGTAACACAGTTAGAAAAACTATTAAGGAATTTTTAAACTATATTTTAAGTATTTTTTCCCCATTAGGTATTAGCACTCGTTTTATTTATTTGTTTGTTTGTTTATTTATTTATTTTGGTATATCAATTTCCATTTATTCTCCAAAGTAAGACTGTTTTTTGTTGTTTTTGTTTGTTGGTTTGTTTGTTTTTTAGGAGGTATTGGGAATTGAACCCCAGACCTCAAACATGGGAAGCAGGCACTCAACCACTGAGCTATATTCGCTCCCCAGAAAGACTGTTTTTAAAGGCCAATTTACATTGTAAACATGGTATAGGATAGAACTAGGTATTTGACTTTTGTGTGAAACCTTGCGGAATATTTTCAGAAAGTTATAAAACACTTCATGTTAATAATCTTCATTTGCTCTGCCACCAGAGTATGTTACAATTTAAGATTTCTGAAGTGTATTTTTTTTTTAATTATTTAAATATTTTCTTAATAAAGATGGTGGGGGTGGCAAATTCATTACAAACAAAAAGAATACATAAAATTTACCCATATGGGGGAGTTAATGTAAAATGATTGTAGGGTTTCTATTTGGGGTGAAAGGAATGTTGTAGAAATGGATGCTGCTGCTGAGGGTACTCATACTGAATGGTATGCTTGGGAGGAATTGAGATGGGAAGATTATGTTGCATATGGGTTTCCAAATTAAAAAAAAAAAAAGAAACTAAAGAGGTAATGACAGGGAAGCGGCTGTGGCTCAATCAGTAGGGCTCCCGTTTACCATATGGGAGGCCCCGGGTTCGGTTCCCGGGGCCTCCTGGTGAAGGCAAGCCCGCCCGCACGGCGTGGTTAGCTGACCCAGCGAGCACAAGCAGCAAGGGGGGGATAAATGAATAAATAAATAAAATCTTTAAAAAAAAAAAAAAAAAGTAATGACAAATACAATATGTGACACTGGATGGGAGAAGGGACTCAGAAGGACATTATTGGGACATAAGAAACAATTGGAATATAGAATGTAAACTTTATGTATTTCTTGAACTTGGTAACTGTACTTAAAGTTTTAAAGTGATTACATAAGTGAATATCCTTGTTTGTAGGAAATGTACATGGAAGTATGATGTGTTCAAGGATTATGTATGCACCCTGCTTTGAAATATTCAGAATATAGATAAATAGATAAAATGATAGAAGGAAGGTAGGTAGGTAGGTAGTGATATGGCAAAGGTGTCAAAATGTTAAAATTAGTGGATCTGGGGGATTGGGAGTATGTTGGAGTTTTCTGTATGGGGTTTGTATTATTTTTGCAACTGTCCTGTAGTTTGAAATTATTTCAAAATAAAAGTTAAACAAAATTTTCACCCATATGCTCACTACACAGAGAACCGCTTTCAACTTTTTTATGTATTGCTCTCCAGATTTTATTGTGCCTAACTGCAAGTTTCCATGAACTCTTTCTAATTGCATTTAAAGTTTGTATTTCAATTCACTTAAGTTCATACACTATTGAGGAGCAATTCTGTAATGATGAGCAAGGTGCTTATTGGCATGCATGTAGGATTTGAATTTCCTTACACCAATTAAAATAGAATTCTGTCTGTTCCGCGTTGGACTCCCTTCCAAAGGATTTATTTATGGTAACCAGTACTATGAGGTAGGATTTTTGTGAAGGTTTGTTAAGCAGTATAATACACAAGAGAGTGTTTTATAAAGTGAAACATTGTTTATCAATATAGCTTTTATATTGTGGTCTCTAATAATACTTTTCTTTTGTAAACATTAATCTGAAAAGTCTGCTGACATGATTTTTAGCCCTTAATGATATGTAGCTGCATATTTATTATCGTATCTACTTTATGAGATGCACTAATCTTTTACATAATTTTTTGTTAAAGCGGGTACTGGGAATCAAACCCAGGACCTCATACATGGGAAGCTGGCACTCAACCACTGAGCTACAGCTGCTCCCCATCTTACATAAATTTTTGTGCCTTGTAGAATTAAAAGTATCCTATCATCTTTATGATCAATGACTCACCTCTTAAGAGAATCGGGTTTGCAGAATGTCATCACTTTTAATTAGATTTTTTAAATTTTATTTTATAATTTTTGTTAAACTGAGAGGTGGATCAGGAATTCCTGCTTGCTGTAACAACTTCTAAACTAATTATACTCACGCAATTCTATTATTATAGACTTCTAGTTATTATTTCTCCAAATTCTTAACTACCATAGACATTCTAGAGAAAAATTAATTCTAGTGGATTAAATGCTTACATGAGTGTGTTATATATATCCTTACAGAATTACATTTAATGTTTTCATTGATGGACAAAGTTCCTAATGGGATAGAGCCAATGTTGAAAGACTTGGAAGAACATATCATTAGTGCTGGCTTGGCAGATATGGTAGCAGCTGCTGAAACTATCACTACTGTAAGTTTTCTTTAGTCGTAATGATAAATGTATGTTATAATAAATGTATGTTAAGATTATTTTTAAAATGTAGCGTCAGATATTTAAAATAGTAATTAAAATGGCAGAACAGTAATATTGAAGACACTTTTTAATTTTATGTTTCAGAAAAAAAATTCCCCAATTTGAAAACTATAGGTTTTATTACAATTATGTTCATATTTTCTCAATTTTCATTGTATTATTCTTTTCCTTTTAAAAACTCAATTGAATACAAAATATTTTCTTTCTAGGATTCTGAGAAATATGTTGAGCAATTACTTACACTATTTAATAGATTTAGTAAACTTGTCAAAGAAGCATTTCAAGATGATCCACGATTTCTTACTGCAAGAGATAAGGTATATATATATATATATATTCCTATATATTAACACTTTCTATTAAAAAGTTACTATCATAATTTACTGTTAATAAGAAACTTTTCCTCATTATGCTAAGTTGCAAACTACAAACCTAGCAACTCTTTAATTTTTCATCAGTGAAGGGCAGCCATATTATATTGGTTTTTGTAAGCACTGGATATGCGTGTAAACTAGAATTTAGCTAGAAAGTTGCTCTCTTCCTTGTTTTCCCAAGAATGTCTTGTTTTTTTAATAGTATTGATTATTGAATTCCTTTTGATCCTTCCTTTAAGACCCAGCTCAGGTTCTACTTCTCATGGAACTTCATTGACACTCTGCCTCTACTTCCCAAGTTAGATTTTTTCTTCATTCACTTTTTTTTCTTTTTTTAATTTACTTTTATTTTTTTCTAATTTACTTTTTTTGATATTTTTTTCCTTTTCCTTTTTTCTTTTTTGTTTCTTTCCTCATTCACTTTAATTTGTGTGAAATAGATAGATAAATATAATAAAGTAAGCAAGTAAGTGAAGGGGTGGGGGACGTGTGGAGGTTGTAGGATGGTTTGAAATGTTAAATTGAGTGCGCTGCAAAAATAGAAAGACTTTACCCAGTATGGCTGTAGGTGGGGATAATCAAAAGTGGCTGGATTCTGATTATATTATGAAAATGAACTATACAGGATTTGCTCATAAATCAGATATGAAATGCAATAGAGAGCAGTCAAGGACATTCCAATATTTGTTCTGCTCAGTTGGAAGGATATGCTTACTGAGATGGGAAACACTGGGAGAAGGAGGTTTTGAGGAGATGGGTGCAGAGAGATCAGGAACTCAGTTTTACGCAAATTATTTTCAAAATGTCTATTTATAAACATCCATGTAGAAACGTTGAGTCTGCAGTTTCAAGGAAGAGAATGGGGCTAGATAGGTAAGTTTGGAAGCTTCAGCCTTTAGAGGGTAATTCAAAGCACTGAAACTAGATATAATCACTTAAGTAACAAGTGAAGAATGAAAAGAATAGAGACTCAAGGACTGGCCCAGGGCATTCTGACATTAAGTTGTCAGAAAGATGAGGAATCAGCAAAGAAAAATGAGCAGAATGACCAGGAGAGTGTGGTGTGTGAGGAAACAAGTGGAAAAAGTACTTTCAAGTGTAGGGCATGATCTGGTTTTAAAATGCTGCTGATAGGAAGCGGCTGTGGCTCAATCAGTAGGGCTCCCGTTTACCATATGGGAGGCCCCGGGTTCGGTTCCTGGGGCCTCTTGGTGAAGGCAAGCCCGCCCGCACGGCGTGGTTAGCTGACCCAGCGAGCATAAGCAGCAAGGGGGGGATAAATGAATAAATAAATAAAATCTTAAAAAAAAAAAAAATGCTGCTGATAGGTCAGGAAAGATGGGGCTTAACTCTTGCCTTCAGCAACATGGTAATTGCCATGGACTTTGACAAGAACTCTTGTTGGGGTGGTGGTGTAAAAGCCTGAATAGAGTGGTTTCCAATGAGAATGGAGGGAGAGAAATTGGAAATAGTGAGTTAGATCATTCTTCAAGGAGTTTAGCCTAGAGGGAGGGAGAGAAATGAAGCAGTAGATGAAGGTAGACAAAGCCAAGAGAGCATTTTTAAGATGTGAAAAATAGCACTATGTTTATATAGTTGAGGGGGCAGAACCAGTGGAAAGGGGAAAATTGATGCAGGAGAAAGAAGAGGGAATTGCTTGGACAAGACACAGAATGGGATCTTGGCAGGAAGGCTGGTGTCTGCTTTGGAGCAAGAATAGTTTATATATGGTAATAAGAAAGAAGGCAGAGTATTAGGAGCATAGATTCAGTTAGATGGTTGCTGGTCGATGGGAGGACTTTTCTGATTACTTCAGGTTTCTCAGTGAAATAAGAAGCCACATCATGAGCGGAGATTGTACTTTGGGGAGGAAATAATGGAGGTTTGAGGAGAAAGGAAATGGTATGAAAACGTTCTCTAGGACTATAAGAGAATGAATGGACAAGAGAAAATGTTATGGTTGTTAGGTAGCATTAAGGCCCCACTTGCAAATGATGATAATAATAATATGACAAATAGCGTGCTAAAGGCTTTGACGTGAAGAATTCTCTTAGGGCAGATATACCATTAAAAAACAAAACTAGTTTATATTTTTAGTATATTTTTGTAAGTAACATTTTTTTGCACTCATATTTAAAAATAATGTTCATATTACATTTCAAATTATTATTTGCAGGCATATAAAGCAGTTGTTAATGATGCTACCATATTTAAACTTGAATTACCTTTGAAGCAGAAAGGGTAAGTTTTTTTTAAACTGTGCCTTTAAATTCTTAGTTTTTTGGAGGGTATTACCTTATTGCATATGGAGTGTATCCTGTTACCTTAATACTATTAGGTTTGCTTTGCTTTGCTTTGCTCTGCTCTTATAATGTTTGCTGCCTTTAATTACTTAAAAAAATCTGTCAGCATTTTTTTGGCAATTGTGAGTAATGCTGCTGTGAATATTGGTGTGCAAATATATGTTTGGATTCTTGCTTTCAATTCTTTTGGGTATATACCTAAAAGTGAAATCGCCAGACTGTTTGGTAATTCTATATTTAATTTTTTGAGGAACTGCCAAACTGTCTTCCACAGCAGCTGCACTATTTTACATTGCCACCAGCAATGAATGAGTGTTTTCAATTTCTCTGCATCCTCTCCAATACTTACTTACTTTTTTTTTTTTTTTTTTTTTTTTTAAATAGTATGAAATACTATCTCATTGTGGTTTTGATTCGCATTTCTCTATGGCTAATGATGTTGAGCATCTTTTCATATGCTTTCTGGACATTTGTATATATCATCTTTAGAGAGATGTCTGTTCAGGTCTTTTAATTGGATTGTTTCGTGGTTTTTTGTTAAGTTGAAGAATTTCTTTTTTCCTAGGTCATGCCAGCCTGGATATCAACTTCCACATCCACTTTTTTCTAAAATTGAGTCTGGTGATGAAAGTGTCATGCAATTTCTCCTTTCTGTGTCTTTCAGAATTATTATTCTTCACTTAGCAAAGAAAGGCATTCTCTTTCATTCTTACTATTTTTCATTTCCTAAGAATAGAAAATCTTTCAGGTTGTCTAAGAAAGCAACACTTTGAAATGTTGCTGTCTTAGTTTGCCAGAACTATGACATATACCACAGAATTGGTTGGCTTAAACAACAGTAATTTATTGTCTCATAGATTTTGAGGCTCAGATTCCAACATCAGGGTATCCCAGACCATATTTTCTCCAATGTCTGTAGCATTCTGGTGGTGGCTCAATCTCTGCCTTCATTACATGGCAATCTGCCTCTTTCTCCCTCCTCCTCTGTTTTCTACTTCCTTGTCCAATTTTCTTTGCTTAAAAGGACTTCAGCTATATTGGCTTAAGGCCCACCCTCATTTAGTTGTCCACACCTTATCTGAAAACATCTTCAAAGGTCCTATTTACAAATGGCTTCACACCCACAGGACTGATGTTAGAATTTGACATGTTTTCTGCTGGGGGGCACATACATGATTCAATCCCTAACAGTTGGTCTTTTTTTTTTTTTTTAACAAATCAATTTTATTGATACATATCAATAAAGCATATAGTTCATCCAAAGTGTACAATCAAAATGGTATTTGGCATAATCACAACAATTAGTCTTAATGTACAGTAAATGTATTTCTAATGACTAGGTATCAAATCCTTTTGCAAGTTAGATGGTTTCCAACTCTTTGCTCTTTAATACAGTTTTTTTGTTTGTTTGTTTGTTTTTGAAGTACCAGGGGCCAGGGATTGAACCCGGGACCTCGTATGTGGGAAGCCTGCGTTCAACCACTGAGCCACATTGGCTTCCCTGGGTTGGTTTTTTTGTTGTTTTTGTGTTTGTTTGTTTGTTTTTTTCAGAGAACTGAACCCAGTACCTCCCATGGGGGAGATGGACACTCAACTGCTTGAGCCACATCCGCTCCCTTAATACAGTTTTAACTGACTTAATTGATTTGTCAGTTGGTGTATTATTAAAAATATATATATTTAGGAGGTACCAGGGATTGAACCCAGGACCTCATACATGCGAAGTAGGCACTCACCCATTGAGCTACACCTGTTCTGCTAAAAATAATGTTTTATGTTAGATCATTATGTGTTTTTTTTTTTTTTTTTTTAAAGCAAATGACTCCAGAGGTGCTCAAAGAATCAAGCTCAAAGGTGCTCAAAGACATAATGCAGGGAAGCGGCTGTGGCTCAATCAGTGGGGCTCCCGTTTACCATATGGGAGGCCCCGGGTTCGGTTCCCGGGGCCTCCTGGTGGGGGCGGGCCCGCCTGCACGGCGTGGTTGGCTGACCCAGCGAGCACAAGCAGCAAGGGGGGGATAAATGAATAAATAAATAAAATCTTAAAAAAAAAAAAAAAAAAAAAAAACATAATGCAAACATTTTTTATTCCCATCTACTGATTATGAATAAGACACATAAATCTTTAAAAATAATAGGTAGAAATAGAATTGATCCCTGGATTCATAATTTGGAGGAAAAAGAATTTCATACACTTTAATAAAGAGTTGACATGTCCAGTTAAATTTTGTATATGCATATACTACATATATATTTATATACACATTTACACACAATATTAAAATTATGTTGTGATAAATTGTATATAGATTACATATTTAATCCTAGGAAAATATTACTTGGATTTTACATGTGTAAAAAGTTTTAAAATGTCGAATTTAAATTTAATTATATGTTATAGGATAAAAAAATAAATTTGTCTTTCACACATAAAAATATATTAAACTGGTTTAAAATTTTGTGGGGAAAGTAAAATAGAGATACAGAATCTTCATTGTTTAAGAAGAGTTCATTTACAGTTTTTTTTAAATGGATGATGGTAGATAGCACATCTCTGGAATTTAGGCTACATTGGATATATTTCAAAGAGTGAACTAACAGTTTTATTTTAACATGTTAGTCATGAAAAGTTTTAAAATGTTCACATAAATATGCAAGGATTTACATGGTTTTACAAAAGTGTTTTAGTAGATACCTTAATAAAATATTTTATAGATTGCTGGCAGGGCCAGGACTATGTTGAGCCAAGGAGGCACAGTATTTAAGGAGGTATTCATTCTCAGGTTTCTGACAGTCTGCATTTATTGGAAACTGAGAGTGAGTGCCTCTTCAAATTTAAGAAGTTAGTTTGTGAAAGATGGGTCTTAGAAATATTTGCAGATATCAGTCATTTTTCATCAACTGCTTTTAATTTGTTTTTCAGGGTAGGATTAAAAACACAGCCTGAATCAAAATGCCCTGAGCTGCTTGCCAATTACTGTGACATGTTGCTACGAAAAACACCATTGAGCAAAAAACTAACCTCTGAAGAAATTGAAGCAAAGCTTAAAGAAGTGGTATATAAATATTTCATATTTCAAAATTTTTAATGAATTTGCTTTTTGTATACAAAACATTCTGTGATAGCATCAGTTAAAAAAAGGTTCATCTGTAAGTAACTGATGCTGTTTTACAGTGCAAGACATCTACAGGGAAGTTATTTTTTTACATGGCAGTTTTACTTTATAGCCGCATGCAGGAGAAAATGTCATTTAACTTTTCTCCTTTCTTAATTCTTTTTTGGACAATTAAATTCTAGCTCCTATTAAAGGACAAAAGGAAGGAAACTACAGCTGATGGTGTTTGGAGCCATGATGTTTTGCTCCTTCCCTTTTTTTGATAGTCCAAGATAGATAGCCAAGGATTTATGAACATAGACAAATGCTTAGTTTCTCATATTGGTCCCCTATGTTAGTATAACGATATAAGCCAAGGAATACAGACAGGAAAAATATAAGTATAGCTACAGGGGAAGGATAGAAAGAAAGACAGGCCTTGGAGGGATGATTAGTGCCAGAAAGAAGTGAAGAAGATATTTAGGAGGGAAAATTAGAGGAGTACTTTTGATTTTTTCATGAAAAGTATTGTCATATTTTATATACAATCTTAAAAGTTGATATTTATAGATATTAAAAGTTAATTTAGATACAGTCTCAAACTCCTTACTTTTAAGTAGTATATAAATATTTCTTTCAGGACTGATTATTTTTCAGAGATGGGTAATTTAGTCCACCACTTTCTGTATATGCTTACATAAATTTAAGAATTTTGATGATTGAGGGATGTTGAAAGGTCTAAATTAGATGTTTAAGAGTATATACACATTGAAAGTAACTTTGTTCTCCATGCAGCTCTTGGTGCTTAAATATGTACAAAACAAAGACGTTTTTATGAGATATCACAAAGCGCATTTGACACGACGTCTTATTTTAGACATCTCTGCTGATAGTGAAATTGAAGAGAATATGGTAGAGTGGCTAAGAGTAAGTTAACTTTTTTTTTTTAATATTGGTTTTCATATAGCACATGGTTCATATGTGTCCTTAAGTAACTCATTTTGGTGATATTATTGATGTTAAAGAGATAGGGAACATTTTATAAAAAATAAAGCATCAATTACATAAAATAAAGTGCTACCTAATAAAGTAAAATTTATTAATGAAACTTTTAGTAAAGCGCCTTTGCTCTTGCTTTGTTTCAGCTGCTTCACTCTCGTTTGTACCTGTACTCTAATTTGAACTGACCTTATTAAATAGGCTACAGGACACAGCATTTCATTTTTTAGGTGTTTTCAGTACTAAATGCTTAACTATAAAGATGTTTGTAAACAAATAATAATGAATTCTTCTGTATAGCCAAAAGAACCTTTACATGATGGTTTATTTATGGTAATCAATGCTATGACTAAATTCCCCTATCAAAATATTTGTTCCTTTTAGTTCATTTTTATAGAATTGGACTTTTATTAACATGAATATGCCCTTCATTTCTTATATGTATGTGTCTATATATATGAATATATATATACATATATATATACATATATATATACATATATATACACACAGAGAGAGTTCAAATTACAGATAGTTCTTGCCTTGTACAGTAATGTAGGATAAAAATTACTGTGCAGGAAACGGATGTGGCTCAAGAAGTTCGGCGTCCGTCTACCATATGGAGAGACCGGGGTTCGATCCCCGGGACCTCCTGGTAAAAAAAAAAAAAAAAAAAAAAAAAAAATTACTGTGCAGAGTGATCTTAATATTGACAAAATGGAAAAAATAGTGAATAGTTAATGGGGAAAATAGTGATTATTCTGTGACTTTTAAGATTTTTGTTAAAATATTAGAAACTCTTTTGAGGGGTTCTAAATATATAGAACAAAAAATATGGTAAAATGAATGTTTATTTAGTGCAGTGTAATTTAAAACATAAGAAACTTATGAAAATTAAAATGTTTTTATTTCTTTGTAAAAATTTATCAAGAATAGTTTGAGAAAATATTTGCATATCATATATATGATAAAGGCTTATATCCAGAATATATTTTAAAAACTCTTAGAACTCAATAATGAAAAGACAACTCAATTTTAAAAAATGGTCAAAGGATTTGAATATTTATTTTTTTATAAAATTTTATTGAAGTATATCATACATACATGAACATACATAAATAGTAAGTGTATAGTAAAAGTTGTGAACTTACAGAACAATCATGTGTATCATCATATAGGCCTCCCGTATATCACCCCACCACCCATAGCTTGCATTGCTGTGAAACATTTGTTACAAACCATGAAAGATGGGAAACGGATGTGGCTCAAGAGGTTCGGTGTCCGTCTACCATATGGAGAGACCAGGGTTCGATCCCCGGTACCTCCCGGTAAAAAAAAACCAAACAAACAAACCATGAAAAGAGCATCATCAAGTTATTACTACTAACTATAGCCCGTATCTTACATTTGGTGTATTTTCCCCCAACCCACCTGATTATTAACAGCCTGTGTTAGTATTATGTATTTGTTATAGTTTATGAGAGAACTTTTTCATATTTTTTCTGTTAACCACAGTCCATCTTCCACTTCTGGATTCCCTTTGTTACATGGTCCCATGCTTTGTACTGTCCATTCAAAGTGTACACTCGGTGGATCTCATTTTCATCACAGAGTTGTGCTGACTTCACCTCAGTCAAATTTAGAACATTTTCTTTACTCTAAAAGGAAAAATCCCATACCCTCTTAATCTGCTCTATTGTTGTCCCTTAGAATTGTTATAATATCTTCTTTGCCATTGCTGCAAAAATATTACAATATTACCATTAGCTATCATCCATAAGTCACAATAGTTATAATTTTCCTGTGTATCACTTTGTAAAAGAAGAACATTCTTATATTTATACTGTTAACCACAATCTTCAGTAACCATTGAAATCACTATGTTATACATTGCCTAGATTATTCTCTAGCTTCATTTCACTTGACATTTATGTTTGTAGACTACCCCATTGAGCCACAATCACATTTATAAATCATCAGTGTTCGTTATACTCACTATAATGTGTTGCCATCAATTCTATTCATTTCCACATTTATAATAAACCTTATTAAAAATTCTACATATATTAGATATCAGCTCCCATTCTTGAATACATATTTCTTCAAAAAAGATATACAGATGGTCAGTTAACACTGAAAAGATGCTCAACATCATTAGTAATTAGGGAAATGCAAATCAAAACAATGGGATACTCCTTCACTCTCATTAGGATGCATAAATTAAAAAAAAAAAAAAAAAAACAGACCCCAAAAAAACTAACAGACAATATCAAATGTTGGTGAGACTCCAAAGAATTTAGAACCCCCATACATTGCTGGTGGGATTGTAAAATGGTGTGGCTACTTTGGAAATCTAGTTGTCAGGTCCTTAAAATATTAATTATAGAGCTGTTTTATGATCCAGCAGTTACACTCCTAGGTATTTACTGAGGAGAAATGAAGACATATGTTCATACAAAACCTCTTGACACCAGTGTTCTCAGCAACATTATTCATAATGGCCAAAAAGTATGTGTGTTGGGGGTGGGGTGGGGTGGTGAACCACAAAATGTCTATCAGCTGATGAGTAGATAAGCAAAATGTATGTCCATACAATGGAATATTATTTGAACATAGAAAGGAATAAAGTAGTGAATTGTGCTACAACATAATGATCCTCTATAATAAGAGAAATAAGGCTGTCAAAGAAGACCCTATATTGCTTGATTCAACTTACATGAAATGTCTAGAATACACAAATCTATAGACAGAAAGTTTGATTAGTGCTTCCCAGGAGCTGGGGGAATAGTGGGGAAATGGAGTGTGACTGCTGTTGGGCACAGGGTTTCTTTTTGGGGTGATGAAAATAAATTTGTTAGTGGTGATGGTTGTGCAACTCTGTGATTATACTAATCCACTTAATTATATACTTTAAAATGGTGAGTTTATGGTAGATGAATTATATCTCAATACAGCTGTTATTTAAAAAAAAAAAAAAAAGGTAGTTTGAGTAGTGTTTGCCCTCTTCTTGTCATGCATCTTAATGATGCATAATGAGCATCTTTTCTGTGCCTCGGAGAGATGTGATACTCCCTCTAAGTTTGGATCCGCTTCTAACATTTTATCTTTTGGGCTTTTAATGTTGGGAAGTACTGAGAGGGTTTTTTTTGTTTTTTTTTTTACCGGGAGGTCCCGGGGATCGAACCCAGGTCCCTCCATATGGGAGATGGAGGCCCAACCATTTGGGCCACATCCGTCCCCCGCTGAGAGTCTTTTTAATGTGAGTTTTTGCTGGTGTCTCCTCCTCTGAGGCATCTTCATCCTTTTTTATCACTGCCATTTTTCTCATTTATGTCAATAATTGCTTTGGTTAAGTTCATCTGGCTGCATATCTAGTGTCTTTACTGGCAGCAGTATCAACATTACAAACACAGTCAGCTATTTCTTCTATAACTCTGTTTTCTATTCTGTTTTCACTTTCAGCATTAATACTTTTCATTTCTTTGGTGCACTTCCATCATCTCTCTTGTCCATTTATCTCTTTTGAATATCCATTTTTGCCAAGGGTCATGTGGGATTATTACTGTGAGCTAAGGATGCAACATAACTACACAATTTGCAGGCACTGAATAATAGATGATTAACAGATTTTGAAATAAATGATGTGATTGGCCACTGATGTGCTTCTGTTATTTACATTAGTGATTTGTGGACTGAGGAGCTAGCAGTGATGTTTGTACTTTAAGCAGTCACATTTAACATTAAATAGTGGTAACTGAAATTTGAGCTGTGTTGTTGGGGAGACTGGTGTTATTTAAACTATGGTAACAAATCTGTGCATATTAGTTTTATGTAAAACAAGGGACTACTTGTACTATCCTATTTAGTTTCTAAAAATCAAAATTATTAGCTATTAGGCTATTTACACTCTAATAAATAAGGGGAAAGGAAAAATTTTATATTAAATTATCTAAAGCTTTTTCCATTATTTTCCTAATAGCCTATTAGTTTATATTTTATTACCTTTTCTGTCTTGGTTTTTGTAGGAGGTTGGTATGCCAGCAGATTATGTAAACAAGCTTGCTAGAATGTTTCAGGACATAAAGGTATCTGAAGACTTGAACCAAGCTTTTAAGGAAATGCACAAAAATAACAAATTGGCTTTACCAGGTATTCTTTTGTAATTATATATATGTGTGTGTGTGTGTATTTTTAAACAAATGAATAAATTTGTTTTCAAGTAAATTATAAATAAATCTTAGATGTAATAGATCCAAAGATATTATAAAGCTCACATTCCTTGGAGGCAGCTGTCAAGGCAGAATGTTGGTTTGAAACAAAAGGACACTTTTTTCATCTTTAGAGTCTCATTTATTTTTATCAATACCCCATATTATTTGTTTGGAATTTTATCCAATATCATGATTATTTACTTTAGTTCTGATATTTTTGTCTGATAGCTGACTCAGTGAATATAAAAATTCTGAATGCTGGTGCTTGGTCAAGAAGCTCTGAGAAAGTATTTGTCTCACTTCCCACTGAACTGGAGGATCTGATACCTGAAGTAGAAGAATTCTACAAAAAAAATCATAGTGGTAGAAAATTACATTGGCATCATCTCATGTCAAATGGAATTGTAAGTAGGTGATATATTTGTTTGGATATTGGTTTGGCTTCAAATAGCAGGAGTACAAATATGAGTAGTTTAAACATATTAGAGCTATGCCTTTCTCACATGTAAAAGTTTGAGCCAGTATTGTGGATCTGTTCCTTGATTGTCAGGGCCAGACTCCTTGTTGCATGACTATTTCTAAGGTATTGGCCTTGTCTACTTAATCCAATATAATCCTTATTATGTCTGTATTCCACCCAATAGGAAGGAAAAGGAGTAGCCCCATCTACCTTTAAGGGCAACTTCTAGAAGTTTCCCCAATCAATTCCACTTGCTTCTTATTGGCCAGAACTCACACTGCCAGTATAAGCAGGGATATGAGCCTTTTTTTCTAGGCAGTCATTAAGAGCTGCTAAAATTTCTATTCCTATGTAAGAAAGGAAAAATGGACACTGAAGACAACTAGCAATCTTTTTTACAAATAATCTTATGTAAGAGATATTATTTTAAATAGATGGTAATCATTATGAAGAGATTCTTATCTTTAAAAATCTATTTTATCTGTTATAGATAACATTTAAAAATGAAGTAGGTCAGTATGATTTGGAGGTCACAACGTTTCAGCTGGCAGTGTTGTTTGCATGGAACCAAAGACCCAGAGAGAAAATCAGCTTTGAAAATCTAAAACTTGCAACTGAACTCCCTGATGCTGAGCTTAGACGGACTTTATGGGTTTGTTTGTTCTTTATGTTTTCTGTTTTTAATATTGTATCTTACCACCCCATCAGGAAATATATGATTGCCTTGTAATAACTTTATAAATTCGTAACATGCTCAAGGAAAAGGCATTGATGAAGTATTTATGGAGAAAAGAAATTGAAAACATGTAAGCTACCAAGATGGAGAAAGGCATAAAAGAAAAAAAAAGAGAGAAAGAAAGATTGAGTTGGTATTTGAACATTACCTGTGAGGAGTATGACTAGAGATATGTACTTAATTTTTATACTGAGTATGTGTTCAAAGATTTTACGATGACTAAAACTTTAAAAATGGGAAAATTTTAATCCTTTCAAAAACATGTTAGATACATTTGTCTCTTTCTTGAAACTACATTGTACCCTACTCCATAGACCTCTTGGAAGTTCCAAAATAATTTATTACCTAGGGAAGAAATAGCGGGTGTATAACTGGCAAGTCATATTTGCTATGGTCATATATGAACAATCCTTCCAATTTCTGGGATTCTCATTGCAGAAAGGGTATTTATTGCTTCCAAATAACCAACTCTTTACGTCCTTCTCATTCTCTCTTTCCCCACTATGTATTTACATGGCTATATTCATAAGTGTACCAAATAAAAGTTTGAATTCTGACTTTGCATTTATAATCCTTTCTTACCTACGTTGGTCATGTTGGAGAATTGACCTTAGCTTTTCATACTGTTTATGGACACTAATTATTTTCTCTTTATATTCTTCATAGTCTTTAGTAGCTTTCCCAAAGCTTAAACGGCAAGTTTTATTGTATGAACCTCAAGTCAACTCACCCAAAGACTTTACAGAAGGTACCCTCTTCTCTGTGAACCAGGAGTTCAGTTTAATGTAAGGTTTATGTTGGTTCATGTAAAATAAAAATACCTTGTTTGATTTTTTTTAGTATTTTGTTTGGAGCAAAATAATTATTTTCCTTAGATGATATTTAAAACATATCTATATGCTGTCATCACTCTGGTTTTATGTCAGTTTGTTTTTTTAAAATATATTAATGAACTAGAGGTGTGTACTCCTTTATCATATTTTCCATGGATACATTTTTGGTGTCTGACTTTATACTGTGTTCCTTTTTATCCTTTTTAAATCTCAAGCATCTAAATCCACATAATAAAGCATTTTTTAAAAAGTTCCAATTAGAAGATTATGTTGAATCATAACCCATATATCCTCAATTACCTAATCACTTTTATGGCAATATAAATTATTTTTGCTTTGTTTTATAGTGAGTGTAGTCACTTATATATTAATAGCCTTTGTCATATTCTGGGGATCATACTCTTGGGGAAAACCATAGAGTTCATTTTTTTTTTTTTTTAATGTATTTTTTTTAGAGTTCATTTTAAATAAAGCTAAATGTTATTTATTACTTTCCTTTAAACAGTTATGGATATTAATTTTTAGAATTCTTGTGCATCTTTTCTTTTAGATATTATTGCTATAATGTGATCTTTCAAAGCTCTTTCACTGTAAAAAATATATATATCCTTTTGGCTTGACATTTATATTGTCATTTAATTCAATGTTTTTTATAGAAAAAATGCAAAAGTTCAGAAAAGGGGTAAAATAAACTTGATTGGACGCTTGCAGCTCACTACGGAAAGGATGAGAGAAGAAGAGAATGAAGGAATAGTTCAACTAAGAATATTAAGAACCCAGGTTTGTCATGTTAAGACAAAATGTCTGAACTTTTAAAAACCTTCGTTGTGAAATCTTCAAACTTTTTGTAAGGAAAAGCCAATTTTCAGTTTACTGGATTTTTTAAAAATTGTGTTGTTGGCATTCTCTTAGCTGCCAAAAAAGATTTCTGTGTGGCTTGGTAGCCTCTGGTTGATTCTAACCAATTGATTGGATACAAACTTGGTTTTGAATTGTCTTCTTTTGACTCCACCGGAAGAAAAGTTTTTCAGGAACAAGTTACAATTATAGGATTGAAGTGTTCAAAATTTTATTTAATTTGAAGACTTTTAATTCCAATGAAATGTGAAACTAAGGTTGTTTTATTTAGAACCCAGAAAACTTTTCCAATACCTATTTCTTCTTTTAAATATCTGAACATGATTAAGAATGCCTATTGCAAACTAATATATAGCTGTTTTAACTTTAGAAATAGTCTTAATAAAACCAAGTTGTTCTACTTTTACTATTTTTTCTTTAATATCATTGGAAACTTCGGCCAAAGCAATAAAATATGAAACAGAAATAAGTGGAAAAGATAAAAAATTTACATTACTGTTAGATGATGTAGGATGATAAAGTAGCAGAGAGAGATGAATAAATCAAAACAAAAGCTTTTCTCTATACAAAAATTTAAACAAATGGGAAAATGAAATGAGAAAACCATAAAATTCAAAGGCATTTCTTTTTAAAGAAGTATGGAGGACTTCTATGAAAATGAGCCTTTACTGAGAAATTCAAAAGGATATTTGAATTATTGGGGAGAAAGATCATGTTCTTTTCTCTTTTTAAAGGTTTTTATTGAGGTATAATTTACATATAATAAAGTGCAGATTTCAAAGTGTAATTTTCAATGAGTTTTGATAAATGTATATATACCTGTATGACCACCACCCTAATTAAGATACAGACCATTTCTGTTACTCTGGTTACTCCAGCATTTTCTCCTGTTGTCCCTCAGCCAGTCAACCCCCAACCCCTCCCCTACCCCAGACATTTGTATTACCCTAGTGGTTTCCACTATGTCTCCCATCCAGCCAATCCCCAACCACCAGCCTGGCTGATTTGCTATCACCATTGCTTAGTTTTGCTTTTTCTACATCTTCATATAAGTGGAATTGTATAGTATGTATTCTTATGTCTGGCTTCTTTTGCTCAACATGAGCAACATGGGCTGAATAACTTAGAGTTGATTTTTCCCATTTTAATACCATATTAACTGAATTTGATTAAAAATGAAGAATTTGCCTTAATAAATTACTTTGTTCACTTACCACTTAAGACTGTGTTGTAAGATCCCTAGACTGTAAGCTCCTCAAGGGGCAAGAACCACATTTTCTCCGTGTCGTGAATTTTCTAAGGTGCTTGGCAGCACTCTGTACCCTGTGGAGTACTCAGTACCTTTTATTTGAAGTTGCTGAGGAGAACTAAAAATAATCACTTAAAAAAAAAAACTATTAAAATGTAGCAAAACTGAAAAAAAAAAAAAAAAATCCAACTAGGACAATTTTTGGATTTTAAAAATTGATTCTCAGTTTTATCAGAAAGAATAGATGAAAGTGATTGAGAAACTGAAAAAATAAGACCTATTGTGGTGGGGTGGTGGAACTTGCCTTAAAACATATTTAATTATCTACAAAAATAAAACAGCACGGCAAGCAGATTTAATTGAAGAAAAGGACTCAGAATTAAATGTACAATGTAAGTATAGATTAACTTATATAATAAAGGAAATAATATAGTCAGTGGAAAGGAGTGGATTATTCAATAAGATATGTTGAGAAATTTTACTCTTCAGGGTTAAAAATCAGGATCCTCCTTTACAGTTACACCAGAAAAAATTCCAGATGAAATAGAGTTGAAATGTATAATGGAGTGACAGCTGTAATCAAAATATAAGATGTGTAGAAAAATGAAATAATTTTGTCTTAAACTGATTCATAATTATGCCCAATCCAATAATTTAAGCAGTCTTTTTAGGAAGTATCAGGCTTTCTTATTTCTTCCTGATCCTACTCCCCCATACCCATTTTTCCCTCTTCAAAAATGGCACCTGAATATTTTGAGAGTGAAGGAATTCACTTGACCCTCCTAGTAACTGGAGGGATGTTCATTCCATGCTGTAGTTGTGACAGTGTCCTGGGTTCTTGCTCTTGGTAGCTGTGGCATGCTTTATCTGTCACCTAGGGGGATTGGCTTTCTGTTGCTTTCTGCTGATGATGTCTGTAGCTAACGAACTCTTGGTTTATTCATTTTTCACTTAATAAGGACCACGTGCCCTCTTCTCTGCTGTGACTGTCTGTCCTCTGCTTTTACTGAGCCCTTGAGCCCTCTAAGATTCTGTCACATCCTTTCTTTCATCTAGTGAAATGGCCTACATGGCACAGTCAATCTGGTGCTAAAAGGTCACCTTGCCCTGCCAATAAAAGCTTTGTGAAAGGGTCCATAAGTTCTAACTTCTATTTGTGTCACACAGGAACTGAGGGAGATTTGGGAATACAGACTGTCTCCATCCTACTCAAATGGAGACCGGGGCCAGAGCCCTTTTGCTCTCTGTTTTCCTCTTAACTTCTCTAACCATCCCATCCTCATTTCTACCAAAGTCAGAAGAGGAGAATCTGAGACATTTGCAGTTGTCCCTCTTTCTCCTGCCTGACACGTGTAATTTTCAAGGACCCAAAGGAACAGACTTTTCCTCCTTGTTCCTTTATGGACCCCTGACATAAACCCTGTGATCAAGAGCCTGGCTCTTGATTTGTCACAGGGGAAATTGAAGAAATTTTTCTCTTGCTCAATAGTGTCTTGACTAGTAAGCCTAATGCTTTGCAGCATAATTCCTTTTTAAATATTAAAAGCAAATAGTACTTCATTTTCTCATTTCACATTTTTCTTATAACAAATTTTAATCTCCACCAAAGCAGACAGATGGCTAAGGAGAGGGCTTGCACTGGAAAAGGCAAAATAGAAAAGAACATTTAACAGCTCTTTCAAATGATCTGTGTTACAAGTTTAATTGTAATGAAAGAAATCATCAAGGAAAATATCGATAAAATTAACCTAGATGAAAAATGCAAACTCCTTTAGAAAATTAAAAACTTGTAATCAAGTCAATACAAACAAAATAATATTTTAAATATATAGTTTATTGATCTGGTAAGTAAATAAAGAGTACTACTTGTTGATTTTTAAAATGGCTGTGTATTAATCTGATTAATATATAAAGAATAGTACTTACTGATTTTTAAAATGGCCTTTATTATTACACAAAGTAATAACTGAATATTAGGGAAAATTTTTTCCTCATAAGGGGTATGTTATATCTTAGTTGCTATTTAACACAATACAAGATTATATATATGTAGTAGTCATAAATAAGATAAATTTTTAAAATGTGCATAGTGTGGAAACAAGGAATGGAGGGAAATATACCATAACATTAACATCAGCTGTGGTTGTCTTTCATCATAGAGGTTTTGGGTAATTTTGTTTATTCCTTATTTCTCAAAATCTTTATAATTAGATTTTTTTTTTTTTTTTTTTTTACTATGAGTATAAAAAGAAATTGGTCTCAAGATTAATTCCCCTGGAGATTACTGTTCATGTTATATAGATGTTGGATAGGTATGAAATGTTTAAAAAGTCTTTTACTTCTTCTTTCTTAAAATACCTTGATATATTAATACTCTTTTGTTTTTATTTTTCTTTTAGGAGGCTATCATACAAATAATGAAAATGAGAAAGAAAATTAGTAATGCTCAACTGCAGACTGAATTAGTAGAAATTTTGAAAAACATGTTCTTGCCACAAAAGAAAATGATAAAAGAGCAAATAGAATGGCTAATAGAGCACAAATATATAAGAAGAGATGAATCCGATATCAACACTTTCATATATATGGCATAATTTTGAATATCACGGACGACATCAAGAACCCAAATTTTGGAGTGCTTGGGCAGAAAGTTGTTACAATTTGTGCTGGAGAAAGGTTTATTTGGACTTTAATTACATAAATATTAAAATCTCTGCCTTACCTTACAAAACAACTATATTTTGCCAATCACCTAAGTTAGCTTGATGGCATTCCCTTCATGTTGCACACTCTTGACAGCATGCTGTTTTGTGGAGAAACTTGCATTCATGAAGAGTCCATTATGAACTTTTAAAAGTGAATTTGATTATACCCACCAGGAGAAATACAGTTGGGAAGGGGGAGGGCAGGGTTCTTGTTGCTTTTTTCTCTTTTTTTCCTCTCTTAAAAAAATATACTTGCACAAGGAAGGATCTTCAGATATTCATGCACTGAAAAATGCTGTTATCTTTTGTTTTTAAGAATGCAATTGAACTAGAGATTGCACTCTTGGTTTCTTTTGATCAAAAGAGTGAATTTATCTACATAACAATGGGAGAGAGCAGATGTAGGAGAAGATAAATATTTAATAGTATCAAATTGTTTGTTCAAACACTGCTTCAGTATAACTGGATTTTAATGGTGACCTAAAAATGGTAGTAAATATTTCCAATTTAAAACTGTTGGTTTTCTTTAAGCAGGGTGCTGCTGTTTTAGTTGTTTGCAGTAAATGATAAGGAGTTTTTATCTTATATTACTGGAGAGTTTGATTTGAAAAAGTGAAGCTATAGTAGTTGTTGCTTCAGTTTAAAAAAATGTACAGAACAGGTCATTATGATTGCAAAGTCAAAATAGCAAAATGAACATATTAAATGTGTTTGTTAGCACATTTAATATTTATATACCTAGTATTTATTATGCCATATCTAAATTTGTTAAAGACAATGACGAAATATCCTGCTCTGGTAAAATACAGTTATGTACCTGATCTCGTAATCTGTATCATAGAAATATTTTGGTATTTTAAGGTCTCATGATTAGGGATTATAGCCTCAGGTTTCTGTAAAGGAAGACTTTCTCTTTTAAAAAGTAATAATAATAAAGTATCATTAACTGAGAAGGAAGAGAGAAACAACAACATAAATTGACCTGAAATGTGTAAGCAAAATTGTTGCAATCTTAATATGAGCGGTAAACTTGCCAAATATATGTACATATATATTTATATATTTTAAAAATAAACATTTTTAAAATGTTCCGAAGACAACACTTACCTTGTTCCTTTCAGTCAATCCAAAGTAGCAACTTAATAGTTGCTGGCAACTGAATACCCAGAGTTGTAGAAGATTTAGGAATTGAGGACATAAACAGCTTAAAAGAAAAATTTATTCCCCATTGGGAAAGAATGGCTCAACATGGATTTTTATTCATTGTGGTGCACGTTTCCAATTTTCTTGCAAATTGTAACTTTTTTTGATATTAAGTAATATTTTGAAAATATGGTTTCGAGATAGTAGGAAGTGGAGTGCTGGAGCACAGAAAAGCATAGAGTATTTATTAGGTGAATGCTTTCAAGAGCATTTCTTGGAATATGTCTCCAATGTCAAGCTGCTTTATGAGCTGCCTGCTGAAAGGAAGGAAAGCAAATTAAATCATTTAAGGTTTTGCTGGTTATGGTCAAATGGTTATTGGGAAACTCATAGGAAGTTGGAATTTTATTTCTAAAGTAGATATGTTGTACTTCACCTCTAAGGTAACATATGTCAACTATTAGACCAAGCATACTGTTCAGAATTAAACTAAAATTAGTGCTCATTGTTTTCTCTAATTAAATGGCTGCTAACAATGGATAAATTTGAAATTTAGGAACATAATTTTACAATAATGGTGGCCCTTATGTTTAACAGATAGATTGGTATTGGCATATTTTCTTGTCCCAATACAAGAATGCCAAAATGGAAGAAAATTGGGTAAAATTATAGGCCAATTTTAAAAGTTTGTTTCTTGTAGTTTTAAACCATAATTGTTCTCAGCACTTTTTGGAATTTCTAATGTTTTTGTTCACTTAATTTAAGAATGAGAGCCATAATGTTTTGATTTTTATAAAGGCAAATCTAATGCAAAAGTGGGTAACTTAATCCATAGCAAAGTTTTCTGTTAAATTTTATAAATTGTTTAATAGCTAATTATGTCCTACTTGAACTTTCTGCAACAGAACAGCAGCAAATACTGTAGAATTACAATTTTCATCTTTTTTTCGTATGTATACAAATTTTTCCTAACTACTTCTTGGTGTTTATGAAAACCACATTGTTAACAAGGTGCCTATACCATTGTTAAATTTTCTTTAAATATGTTTGACTATAGATTTGCCAATTTAAAAAAGAATCTGGAAAAAAAATCTCACCAGCAACTTGCTAAAGATTACAGAATCACATTTAGCGTCCTTTACCAAGTCCCTTTCTCCATTAAGTGCTATGTGAGCAGGAATGAAACCTGACATAATTAAGGGGAAAGAATCCAAGCCAAAAAATATGTTATATATATTTTTCACTAGTAGTATGGCAACAGAATGCTTCAGAGGTTAATTTAAGCTTTGAACACTCATCTTCTAATTTAAAGATTGAGCCATCTGGATATTTTAACCTTTGTTGCCATTGCCAGAATAAGTAGATGTGAAACAAAATTTATGAAGTAAAAATATAGAACAATTTTAATGCTTACAATGAGATAAATATTAAAACATTGCTGTTCTAATGATTTAATGAGGATCTTGAAATAAATTCTGAAGTCTTCCAACTTTTACATTTCATTGAAGGGGGTCCCTGAGTTCTGTCAACCTGTTTATTTAAATCTCTTGCTCTTATTTTGAGCATCAAGGTTAAAGTTTCCAAAATGAAATGTTAGCTTTCTTACTTTTACTTTTTATTAAATATAATAATACAAAATATGACCTGAGTAGTTAAAAAAGTATTTTGCATTATTTGCAGTAGGATGTCATTAGCCTGCTAAAAGGGCAGATTTTAAAAATTCAATTTGGGTGAAAGATTTGCTAGTTTTACAGAAAGATTTGCTATCTTAAACTCAAGCTGGCTTTTCTATTTCCATGTAAATGACTGGGATGCTATCTTATAAATTCTTCTGAGGTCATGTTTGTGAAATAAACATATGAGAGCTTTCCTGTCATCTACACTATATGTCGTCTGGAGTGTTGAACAAATTTGAGTTCCTAAGTTGTAATCTAAACTCATATGGTATATACTATTTTGAATGTGTGCCACTACATACTGAGATGATAATGCTGTACAATTTTAAATAGTAGCAGTTTCTGTATGCAGTAGGCTGAAATATTTTGATGAACTGCTTAATTTTTGGATTTTATTTTTTAAGTTGTATAATTTATTTTCTTGCAAAATAAAAATGTAATATAAAAGATTTCACTTACCCAGGAAGTCTTGATGTTCTACCATAAAACAGTTTCTAAGAGTCTGATTAAAATTTTATAATAACTATATATTTCAAAGCAAAATAGTAAATCTCAGTCAGCCTTAGGAATCAGAAATATGAAAATTAATCTACTTAAATATATTACAATTTCTTAATTATGTTAAGAGATGTAATTAATTAAGACTCTAAGATATACCATTTTTAGAAATACATAGCTCTTTATTAATAAATACATGTTCACACACTATATTACCAATTGTGGCAAGAATAATTCAAGGCCTTAAATTCAGATATGGAAACATTTTAAAAATTCCCTTCACTGGATTTAATTTTTATCTCTTGCACTCCTTTTCTATCTCATGGAAGAAAATTTAGAGACTTTTTCATCTAAACTCAGTCAAATTCAATTATTTCCTCAGAAATTTTAGATTTACTGGTCTGCTGCTTTCAGAGCTATTCCCTTCACCCTTCTGTCCTGGTCATTCATATCGTCCTGGTCTGACCTCAGAAACAGGCATGATGGTGCCTCTGCACTGACGTGTGTGGCGAGGTCCAGCAGCCACCTCCAGCTTCCATTTAAGCTCTGGTGTCCGCCCGTGTGTGCTTGCTGCTTCGGACAAGCTGGCCCGAATCGGCTCTACTCTCCTAACACGGATACCGTGGGGGTGGGGGTGGTCTTGGTTCTACTGTCCCCCTGCCATCTGGCTGGGCTGCAGGTGGAGGCAGGGTTTAAGACCCTGTCTCAGGGACACTCATTAACGGCTAATGCCAGCCCTCTTCTTTTTCAGTTCTGGCCTTTCTCCTCTGAGTTCTACCTAACCAATATTGTATGGGGGTAGGAAAAACTGATTCTCAACCGCCTTGCCTTTCACCTGGACTGAATTCCTTTGGAATTTTAAAATCAGGAGTTTATAATGTCCCCTTGCGGGTCATGTGGCCTCACACTCTGGCTGTCACAGTGTAAGTAAGAAGGATGTGTGCGATGCAACACATCACACTATAATCTGATTCTCCACTTTTTTTTTTTTTTTAAGTAGAAGTTGTGGGCTTACAGAACAATCATGCATATAAAATAAGATTCCCATATACTACCCTATTATTAACATCTTGCCTTGGTGTGGTACATTTGTTATTGCTGAAAGCACATTTTTATAATTGTACTACTATAATGCATGGTTTAATTTAGGGTACACTGTGTTGTGCAGTTCCATGGATTTAAAAGTTGTTTACTATAGTACCATTTATACAACCTAGCTTTTCCCCTTTTAGCCACGCTCAGAAAATTATGTTCACTATGTTGGGCTACCATCACTACCATCCATTACCAAAACTTCTATCATTCCAAACAGAAACACTACATTTTAGGCCTTAACTCCCCAATCCCTACTCTCACCCTGTCCCTGGTAACCTGGATTCTGGATTCTGACTCTGAGTGTGCTTATTCTACTGTTTCATGCCAGTGAGATTGTACAATATTTGCCCTTTTGTGCCTGGCTTATTTCACTCAACACATCCTCAAGGTTCATCCAAGATACCACATGTATCCAAATTTCATTCCTTTTACAGGTGAGTAAATTTCATTGGGTGTACATACCTTATTTTGTTTATCCATTCATCAGACACTGATATGGCCCACTTGGTCACTATAAGTATTCTGGATGCAGAGGATTTCCCTATTTTCTTTAAAACTTCTTTAATTTTGAAAGTCCTAGATCCTTAAATGAAGTTAACTACATTTTTGCATGATTTAGTGCTAAAGCTGCCCTTATTTTTTGGAAGTTTAGTTTTGAAGAGCTGCGTGTCTGCCATAGCTTCAGAATTGAACTCTTTTCCTGCCCCAAATGTCCTTAAATATCTCTTTTAAGTTGTCTAGAAGCTGTCCTGTCCAACATAGTGGCAATATTTCCCTGATACAGTGTCTTTGGTGGCAGAATTGCCCAATCAGAGCCAGTCCATGTAACTTTAAGGCAGGTCTTGTGTCTAAGGCTAAACTAGTGTAGTGGTTAAGAGCCTTGGCCTGGCAACCAGACCAGGTTCAAATTTGAGCTCTGTCACTTAACTAGCTCTGTGACCTTAGACAAATTACATAACTTCTGAGTATCTGTGAATGATAATACTCCTTAGTTCATTGGGTCTTTGTGAGGGGTAAATGAATGACACTGCAAAGTTTGGCACATAGTAAGAGCTGTGCACGTATTTATTATTATAACCAGGCAGCTTTTACTGTTTGAGAGTCTAGTGTAAGCATCAGCCCTAGCCTTTCCCATCGGATAATCTTGTATTAGGCCAGTACAGCTGTTTAATTTTCTGAGTTACTTCTTTTTAAAAAATGACTTTTTTCGGTTAAAAGTCAAATATCACGCAAAAAACGTTTAAACACTGATACACACTGGTACACACTGATGCACACAAATGATTTCTTTTCCATAGCTACTGAAGCAATCCAAGTATGAGAGTTTGTGTTTGGCCTAGAGTAGGGTCAGCAAGAGAGGAGAAAGCAGGAGTGTACAGGACGTTATAGAGGAAGGAAGCCCGATTTAGCCACCTATTGAATATAACGGATCTCATTGGTGAAAGAATCAGAGTCCTTTAAGGGATCAATTTGGGGTGACTGGGGAATTAAAGGTAGAACTGCTGTATTTTAATTATGTATTGCTAGGTCAAACAAACAAACAAAAACCCTCCAAACCTTGACTTAAAACAACGACTGCCATTTTTTTTCTCATTGTTTCTGTTGATCATGAACTCAGGGCACAGTGGGGACGGCTCCTATCTCTGCTCCAGGATGCACTTGAAGACTGGGGGCTAGAGTCATTTGAAGACTTTTTATTCATATTTCTGGGAGGATCTACCCTGGGAAGTCGCGGTGTCAACTACCCTAGCCCCTTGGTCCGGCTGTCAGCCCTCGAGGGGAGGGAAGAGAAGCCCCACCTCTGGTGGAAGGCATGAGTGTCAGCCACGTGGCAAGAAGAGCTTCCGGGACGGGTTAACTAAATAGCGTGGCCATTGTAAAAACCACAGTCTCCCAGGGAGTCGGGAGGCTGGGCGCTTGCTTCCTTCAGAAGAACGCTGGTTTGCCTGGGAGCGTGCAGAGTTGCGGGCTTTGCTTCGCGCGTGGTCATTGTGTTTTAACTTATACTTGACGAAGTTCACACTCCAGCTCTACCACTTTCTGTGCAATCATGGGCAGAAAAACTTATTTGTGCCTCAGTTACTGCGTTAATTAAACTGGAGAACAGGGATCTACTTCGTGGTGTTTTATTAAGGATTAATATAATCCTTAAAATTGTTCGATGAAGCTGCCTTTTTGTTTTCTTTGTGGTACCGGGGCGAGGATTGAAGCCAGGACCTCTACGTGGGGAGCCAGTGCTCCACGGCACCCCTGAGTTGGTTTTTTCCTGTTTTGCTGCTTTTTGCGTTTCTCGGGAGGCACCGGAACCGAGCCTGCCGTCCCTTGTGGGAGCGCTGAGGCCGCGCGCGCTGCCTGAAGTAGCTCTTAGGACAGGGCCTAGTCCTCTTCCTCCTCGCTGGCTGCAAAGCAGCGGCCAAAGCACCTCACCAGCGAAAAGCTAGTTAGGCGGCTTCCCAGCCCGCTCAGGCCTTCCCTTCGCACTGGGCGGGTGGGGCAGAAGCGAGAGAAGCAGCCTCAGGGAACCGCAGCGGCGCGCGCGGCCAAACCTCGGGCGCAGCCCCGCGCCCGGCGCTCGCGCCCGCAACCCCGCGGGCCGCCCGCCCCCGCCCTCCGCTGGCTGCGCGCCGCTGGCCGCCGCCCCGCGCTCCCGAGCTCCCATTGGCGAGGCGGGTCCGGCCGCCGCCTCGACGCGTCGGCTCGCTGTCGGCGACCATGGCCCTTCTGCGCGGTGGCGTCGGGGGGCGCAGTCCCCTGTTTCGGAGGTTGGTTCAGGTGAGAGGAACCCCACCCCCGGGCCCACCGCGCCCGCCGCGGGCCTCGGAGCTCCACTGCCTCCCGGGAAGGCTCGCGCTCGGCCTCCGCGGCCCGGGCACGTCCCCAGGGCCTCCCCGCGGGCCCCGGCTGGGCGCGGCGGCCACGCGCTTGTTTTCTCAGGGCCGGGTTCCACTTGAGGGGCGCGGTCGTAACCCTCCTCATTGAGGGTCTGGGGCGGGGGAGGCCGTAGGCGCTGGGCCCGCCCCCTCCCGCGGGAAGGTAGCCATGCCTCTTGGAAGGCCCGGAAAGCTGTTTCCGAGATTTCCTTTATAGGAACTGCATGAGCACCATTGTCAAGAGAGATGACATATATTTATATTTCATGCAACAGATACTCACTGGGCTTACAAGTTGTGAGGCATTATGTGTTAATAAAATGTTCCTACTCTGGAGCAACCTAAAACTTAAAAGAAAATAAACGGCTGTTCTGTTCAAATAATTCAAAAAATAAAGTATGCTTGACTTACGAGTAAAGCTTACGTGCTGGGGGTGCCCGGAGAGGTTTCTCCCCTGGCTGATGTGTTTAGGGGACTCCCTGGTGCCGGAGCCATGAAAGCAGGAACTTGCTTGCGCCTGCATTTAGGGTCTGCCAAACTGAGGAGGAGATAGAGGGCCTCGGTGTGGCTGGGATAATAAACTTTGAAATCCAGTCATGTTGTGTACGAGTTTAGATTCGAACCAAATCAGTGGTGACTTTGGACACAAATGAGGGGTCACGGACGTTGGCGTGGGGAGAAAATCTAATGGCTTTCGGGGTGTGAACTAACTTTAACTAGTGTGCTGGCTAGGACCTGAAAGGGAGCCAGTATCCTGCTAGAGATTGTAAAAGAATAAACTAGGACTTGGCAGTAATAGGGTGGGGGTAGGGAACCAAAAGAAAAGGAAGAATTCACTGTTAATTCTGGGCAAATAGGATAATAAAAATATTAGGAAGAACAGGATTCTGGAAAGATGTGTTCTCACAGAGCCTATTATTTATTAGTCTCAGGAATGACTTGAGGAATCACAAAAAAGTAATCAGGGAACCTGATTTCAACCAAAGTTGAGTAGGTGATGTTGGAGAAAAGGCGGTGCTCACTGGGACGCAGAGACTGATGATTACAGGCAGGAAGTTTGAGACGCTTTCCCAACAGAGGGGTTCTGAAGAATAGACTTCAGCCTGCTGGTGGAAGGTGGTGGATACATGACTTTATACAGTACATCACTAGGTGGGGTAACATTGGTCCATGGGGCAGGGGTTAGGGACTGAGTACAACCTGGCGCCACTAAGGGGCTGTAAAAGTGAATTCTTCCCGTGTTATGGCTAGGCAGCAGTAGGCTAGGAGGTAGGGTATTCTTGGAATGTGGAAGGGGTTGGTGGCACCTGAGCCTGGAAGGGGTGAAGGTCCTTATCTGCCCCATCCCCACTGTGATATGACTCCTTTGTTCATTCTGGGGAAGCTCATAGGCTGTGGCTTGCTCAATTGATCGGAATTGCATCACAGCCTTATGACCTGCTAATTATTGCAAAGTCGTAAGGGGGGACCTCTAACAAGTGGGCTAATAGAACTAGGTCCTTTAGGAATGTAAAAAAACAAGAGCAGAATTTTATTCATGGGTTAATTAAATGCTTGAAAGCAAACATGTTATTGATGAGAAAAAGGAAGTTGTAGGCATGTCTTTTGTGGACTTCATTTCATTGAACTCTAGCAATCAGTTGTATTGGTTGTTAATTGAACTAAGTGGTCATTTACTGAGCATGGAAATCTGTTTGTTTTTGGACAGTTTTCAATGTTCAGTGCCGTTTTGTGGAATGGAATTTGATCTCTCACTATTATTACATGGGCTCTTTTCTCTTTGCTTCCCAATACATACACGTGTCCCTTATGATCAACAAACCTTTATGGACTTGTTGGAGCTTGTCCTTCTAGCTCTAACTGCTTTTCTCTTATAATCCAAGGAATAGTCTCTACTTATCACCTCCATTTCTTGTTAACCCTCTGCAGTTAAGTTTCTGGGCCACTCAGCTGACAAATACCAGTGATTTTCTGTTTTTCCTTCTTGATTTTTATATTGTATTTGACATTATTTGCCTTCCCTCCTTGAAATGCCTGTTTTGCTCCTTTGATCCAGTATTATTCTGCTTCTTTTAATACTTAGACTTTTAAAAAATTCCCTTCATTGTGCCAGTCCTGGGCCTCTTGCTCTCAGATTCATTTCTCCCCCATCCCTTCTCTATTATTACTGTGAGGCCGACCCCTGCAGACTGTTTCAGAGACTCCGTTCTCAACTAGCTTCTAGCTGCTTTCAGCCACCAAAGACACTGATGTTTTTTTCTCTTTCTCTGCCTTTGCTGGTGTTTCTGGCAGTGAGTGCCTCTGCGTTTCCTGCTCTTGCCAGGTGACCCTGACCCCTTGGCTTAGGTAACCCTGCTTCCCTGTGTCACAACAGCCTATGTGTGCTTGTGCCTTACTGTTGCTGCTAAAATCTGTACTGCCCAACTGTCCTGTTGGCAGCTCTTGTGTCACTTGTGTGTGGCCATGAGATTACATACCATCATCTAAGGAGAGAGTGAAGTTGGGAAATTAAAGGTGGCCTGCATCAAAGCCCTGGAGCACTCCAGCACTTAACAGATTGGGACAAGGAGGATGAGACAACAGTGGAGACCGAGCCTAGCTAGTGAGGTAGAAGGAAAACCTCAAGATTGCATTATATGGAAGCCAAGAGAAGGGAGGGTTTCTGTAGTTCTTTGCACATATTACCTTACTTCATTCTCAACAACCCATGGAGGGGAAAGCCTGTTGAAATAACTTGCTCAAGAATACTCAGCTAGTAAGTTCAGGCTCTTAACCACTATGTATATTTCCTGAAGACAAAAGGGAGTCCATTGCTGCTGAGATAGTTATAGTGATGTGTTTATTGGATTTAGCTACATAGACATTGTTGGTGACCTTGCTCAGAGCTAACAGTGCTAGAGTGGTGGGGATGAAAGCTAGTCAGTGGAGGTGAGGACAAGGAAACAAAGGGTAGATAACTTGTTGGAGAACTTTTGTTGTAAAAGGGAGCTAAGAAGTGAAGTGAAAGCCCAACTGGGAATGTGGATCAAGGGAAATTTGTTTTTATTTTGCTTTTTAGGTGGGAGGAACCAGAGCCTGTTTCTATACTATGAAATGATCCAGAAGAAAAGGGGATGAATGACGTAGGGGAGAGGGAAGAGAGAAGTGAAGGTGTGCCACCTTGAAAAAGCAAGCAGAGATGGCTCCAGAGCAGAATGGAGAGACCAGGGACTCTTCAATTATAGAGCAAACCAGAAACTTGAAAGAGGAGTAGAAGTGCCTTAGGAAAGGCCTTTTGGTTGCAAGGAACAATATCCCACTCCACATTGGTAAGTGGAAAAGGGAATTTTTTGGAAGAGCTACAAAAGGCACAATCTTGCACATCCAAGGATAGGAAATAAAGTGCAGCTGACCCTACTAGAACCCTAACTAGAAAATCATGAACAAGGCATCTTTTGTCTCTTGTAAGGTGCTGTGATCGTTTGCTCGTGTTCTCTTAGTATATAGGTTCCATTCCTCTACTCCTCTGCTTACTCATGGCTTTTCTCTGTGCCCTAACCTCTGCTTTTACATGACACTGGCTGGCTATGGTGCAGTCTGGCTCCAGCCCCCATTATCCAGCTGACTCAGTCTCTCAGGGTGCCAGCTTGAGTCAATAGTTTCCATTCTTGGTGGTCGTATCAGCTGTGGCCAGAGGGTGGGCATGGGGGGATCACCTTTTACGTATTTAGGGCTGCCTCTTCCAGGGCCCTCTAAGAAGGGAGCATGGTTGAAGAGTCATAGTCTGGAATGTTTATTGTGAGTAGGAACTTTTTATTCAAAATTGGATCACGGATAATAAATATGCTGGCATCCCTTATGATAAGTAGGTTATATAAGAAATAGCCCAAATTATACCATGGTCAGGATGCACTTGTTTTTGCACAGCTCATACCTAAAAGGACACCCATTGAACCTTGCCTACTCAAGCATTGGCTGTGTGCTGGCTCCTGCCTAGCCAATACCAGCCCCGGCTTTCCTTATCTAATGACACAGCTGTAAGAATCCGAGTGTAGACAAATGGCACTAACGTAAGTCAGTCCGATAGCAAGTACCATGTTGGTCAGCTCTTTTTTGCCTTAATATCTGATGTATTTGAGAGATGAGATTTCAGTGTTTGTGGGGCTCCTCCCGGAAGCATTGCAGCAGAGCTGCCTTTGAAGGCCATGGCACAGCACCACGCAGTCTTTCTCCTCTGAACTGCAGAGGTGGCTTGCTTATTATGCCAGTCCTGTAGTTCTTACCAGGTCTGTTTTAGGAATATGCACAGAGAACTTGCACATTTCTTCTGTACCGGATGATAATGCTGCTTGTGTAGAGACTGTATTTGACAGGTCTCCAGTGCCCCGTAAGTGCGCCTAAGGTAAGTGATCCCAACATGTTTGCTGAGCAAATGACGGATCGCAAATTTTATGTGTGTTAGTCATCTCTCCCTTCTTTAGAAAGACTGTAAAATCATCTCTTCAGACTAGGGGTTGCATTAAATATTCATGAGGACGACATTTTAAAATCAAATCAGGACTAAATTAGGTTATTGCTTATAGCAAAGTTGTTTCCACATGAAAAGTGACTTATTTCATTGTATTAAACATTGGAAAAAAGATTACCTTAGAGGAAGAAATTCTGTTCTTCCCTTGCCTAGGAAAATACTGTCTCTCTAAGCTACCATTTGCATGTATATATTCTAATTGAGATACTTTATAAAAACCAGTTTGGGGGATACCTTGTAGTTACTGTGGTTGTCTCTGCCTAGAACCACTGCTTGTCAAATCTGCTCTCTCTTTGCCTTGGCTATGTTAAAATTAAAAGCTTTAGTTGGTTATTTGCATTGAGTCAGGACAAAGAATGTTTAATCTGTGAAAAGCTAAGTTCTCGGGTTCTTAGACAACTGTAGGCTTATTTATTGCTCTGTGAGAGATGATTGGCTATTATAACAATCAACATGATTAGGTTATAAATATAAGCTGTCACTTTTGAATATTTATTATTTTGGTTTCTGATCTCAGAGATTAAAAAATTTTAGTCCTTGTCCTGTAAATAGTCCAATTTCAGATCAATTAGATCTCTAAATTGTGACCTACATTTTCATATTTTGTTATTGTTGGCATTTGTTCCTAAGAATAGAGTGGAAAGAAGTGAGAGGTAGGGGCAAGATATTTACTCTTCCCTTTCTTAAAAAAGAATCCATCTGGATATAGACCATATTTACACAAGGTGCATTGCCTCATATAAACCAGACATCTTCGTTGGTAGTAGATGGGGAGAAATAGCAAGTTTTAGGTAAATAAAATACAATTCTTAAGCAATGATAATATTTTCTTGTGGGATTCTAAAATTACTTAATTTAGAACTTAAACTTAAAACTGCATTTTATAAAGTTCATACTTTAAAAAGGCTTAGAGGGGGGCGGCTGTGGCTCAATCAGTGGGGCTCCCGTTTGCCATGTGGGAGGCCCCGGGTTCGGTTCCCGGGGCCTCCTGGTGAGGGCAGGCCCGCCCGCACGGCGTGGTTGGCTGACCCGGCGAGCACGGGCAGCAAGGGGGGGATGAATGAATAAATAAATAAAATCTTTAAAAAAAAATAAATAAATAAATAAATAAATAAAAAGGCTTAGAAATTTTAGGATAATAAACTCATCGAAATTAAAACATGTTACAGACCATGGTTAGTAGCAGTACTTCAGTATGTGTTCATCTGTTGTGACAAATGTACCACACTAAAGAAGGATGTTGTTAATGGGGAAAAGTGTGGGAAGGGATGGGGTGGGATATATGGGAATCCACTATATTTCTGATGTAACATTTATGTAATCTAAGGCTTCTTTAAAAATAATAATTAATTAATTAAAGGGAAAAACGTTAAAGCATACATTTCTATTCAGTAGTTAATCAGAAGAGTATATTACAAAACAGTAATTTTTTTTCTGATTATAAAAATAAAACTTGTTCACTGTGGAAAATTTGGAAATGAACATAAGCAGAAAAAAATTGTAGTCCATCACTAAAGAGTATAAATAATATAGATTAATATTTTTTGCCTTATAACATGAATATTTATATTATAGGAAATAAGATATATGAAGCGAAGTTATGTATCAAAACCCACTTTGAATGTAAGTATAATTTTAAGTTGTGTTTTAAAGTTTCAGTAACTTATAGGAATAAAAATGCTTATACTTCTGATTTGAGTATATGTGAGGGTCAATTCAGGATTGTGGCGTGGTTAGGAATAGCTACTTATTAAATTACTAATGTAAATTCCCAGATTAATGTTAAAAATACCAGTGTAGTTTTCTGTATAATTCCTGCTTCTTCCCCATAGTCTGTTGCAAAACAGCCTTCCCCCTAAAGCTGGGCACTGTTCTTTATTTACTCTCAGAGCCCTTCATTATATCGCATGTGGCTCAACGCAGAGGCCACATGGAGGTCCTGAAAGAGGGTCCAGGTCAAGGATTAGACAGGAAGGGCCATCGCCTGATCACCTAGTGCCTTCTGAGGAGTCCTCTCTTTGTTTTATAAGGGTCTCTAAAGTGACTCGATAGTATTTTTCTGCCAAGATCTAGGGAACAATTCTCTTACTTTATCTATGAGCTTAATAGGAGAATGTGGAAGGCAAGTTTGAGGAGAGTAAAATAGTATTTTGTAATATTTAAGAGAAATTTTATCTACGTTTTCTTAATTTTCATATTATTTTTATCAATCACTTATTAAATTATGGCTTGGGCTATGTTAAGTGGCATAGCCCTCCTAGAATGCAGGTTGTGATTTCTAGCCCAGAGTTCCCTTCAGTACGGGGCTCTTTGAATTGGGTTGTTTATTATGCAGTTAACAAGGTAGAGTTAACATTTCCTTCAATTTTTTTATCGAAGAGTAGAACTGAAATGTAAATTCCTGGTTTCATACCTCTTTTGGAGAAGTGGGAAGGGTCTGTGTATATTTTAGAGTTGGTTTGTTCTTGCATGTTCTATTAGGTGTCAAATCATAAAGCACAAGCATTGAACTGCCGTTTTATTGCCGTTGAAATAGTAATTGAGATTATTTTAATCTTTGATGACTAAGTCATTCATAAAAATAGTCTTTTTCTTAGATAATTTACAGATGGGTTATAAGTTTAATGAAAGATGAATTAGGTAAAAATTTAAATATAATAATTTTATCTTCTGTCTTTCCAGGAAGTGGTCATAGTAAGTGCTGTAAGAACCCCCATCGGATCCTTTCTAGGCTGTCTCTCCTCACTGCCTGCCACTAAACTTGGTTCTCTTGCAATTCAGGGAGCCATTGAAAAGGCAGGTTAGTAGTTGCTTGGCTCTTTGCAGTGAGGGGGTAAAATGAATCAACGAAGAAGTATTTCTTTTGCACTTACTATATACACAACACTTAGGAACGACTTAATGCCAACATTTCTGAATTCCCTTGTAAAGAACTCTTTGTATTATATGGAGTTAGGAATGAAACTCACAACTGACAAGGAAAAAAAACCATTCCCGCTATATAATACCATGCACCTTATTGGGTAATAACTAATTATTAAATTAAATTAAATATGGAAATTAAAAAAATTTTTTTTCAAAAGGGATTCCAAAAGAAGAAGTGAAAGAGGCATACATGGGTAATGTTCTACAAGGAGGGGAAGGACAAGCTCCTACAAGGCAGGCAGTACTTGGTGCAGGTACCAGGAATACATTATTGCTTTTATTATTTTAAACTTGAAATGTTTGAAATGGCACAATGGAGGTCATGTCATTTTAAATAAAATATTAAATGACCAATATTATAGTTTAATATGCTCCATTCTATTAATTTTAATTCTACAGCTGTGTGTGAAAGTGAATATCTTAGTTATGCAAGAGTATGACTTAATTATCTTGGTTTTAGGCTTACCTATTTCTACTCCATGTACCACCATAAACAAAGTTTGTGCTTCAGGAATGAAGGCCATCATGATGGCATCTCAGAATCTTATGTGTGGACATCAGGTAAGAAGCACCCTCTTTTTCTTTTTGTAATTAAAATGACGTCCAGTGCTAAGAGACTTTAAAAACCCAAGCACATTCATCTTTTAGAAGTGAAATTCTTTCTTGTAAGTACTGTTATTACATTGTATCACACTAAGGAGCACCTGGATTTGCTTATTCCATTTTAAGGTAGAGGTTGAAAGGGTAGCCCAAGTGTCTTGTATTAAAAAGTACTTTTGGGGGGTGGATGTGGCTCAAATGGTTGGGCATCCGTCTCCCATATGGAGGGACCTGGGTTCAATCCCCAGGACCTCCTAGTAAAATAAAAAGAAAAATATTAGAAGGCCCTCGGGCCACCAGGCCCCGTGAGTGGGCGCACTGCCAGGCCCTGCGTGCAGGCATGCCAGGCCCCACCGAGCCACGCAGCAAGATGATGACGTAATAGAGTGACACAAGGGAGAGCCAAGACGAGATGTGCCGAAAAACCAGGAACTAAGGTGGCACAAGGCGGTAGGACGCCTCTCTCCCACATCGGAGTTTCCCAGGATTGAATCCCAGTGAAGACAGAAGGAGAAGGATAAGAATAGAGAGCAGGAAACAGACACAGAGAATTGCCCAGCAAATAGACACAAAAAACAGCAAAAACGGTGGGGTGGGGGTGGGGGTTAAAAATGGATAAAAGTAAATAAATCTTTTTTTTTTTTTTTTAAAGTAGTTTTAGTGATGGCATTTTGATCTTGGGGTAATCCTTTATCTGGAGTCTTTCTCTGAGAATCTGGGTGATTTAAAAAATCATAAGGGGAAGCGGCTGTGGCTCAATCAGTAGGGCTCCCGTTTACCATATGGGAGGCCCCGGGTTCGGTTCCCGGGACCTCCTGGTGAAGGCAAGCCCGCCTGCACGGCGTGGTTAGCTGACCCAGCGAGCACAAGCAGCAAGGGGGCGATAAATGAATAAATAAATAAAATCTTAAAAAAAAAAAAAAAATCATAAGTTCCGTATTTGCCAGAATAAAAAAGGTTTTCATTGTAAATGAGAATAAGTGCTGGCCCTGGGAATCAAATCATTTGACTGAGACAGGTTTGATGACTAATCTGTAATTCCTACATGTATCTGGGGTCGGTTGTCAAAGTATATATGTTTTCTGTTGGCCTTGTGCTAACCTGAGAGCAAATAAGAGACAGGCTGCTTAGCAGATATGTGCTGTGGTGTTAGGAGACTAGACATTGACCCACAGAACTAGTTTATCATCTGCCTTCCTTTTGCAAATGAGAAAAATGACTCAGCTACAAACAGAAAGTTACAGGGCAGAAATCAGAAAAAGGTGTCTTTATCCTGATCTAGGACATTCCAGCCTATCAAGGCATAACATGCCAGGTTTTGTTTTTTTTTTTTTAAAAAACAAAAACGTTGTGAGGTGGTCACAAGTAATTTATACAGGAACCACAGTTTATGAGTGCCCTCTACTGTTAACTCTCCCATGCTTTGTTTCCAATTACAAGGCAAGCCAAGTGGAAAAAGAGGAGTGATACCTGAGCTAATGCATCAGATACCTATAAAAGTAATACATGCATATGCTGAGTATTTAAATGGTATAGAAAGGCATAAAATGAAAAAATAAGTTTTCTTTCTTCACACCCCTCTCTGAGTCTCTGTGGCAGTTTGATATAGTTATGAATTCCAAAAATAGATGTTGGATTATGCTTGTAAACTGGTCTGTTCATCTGGGCATGATTAAGTTATGATTAGGGCTTTCATTGGGCCATGTCAGTAGGGTGTTGAGCCCCGCCCCTCGGTGGGTGGGGTCTCAAAGATAAAAGACATGGCAAAGGACAGAGTTGGAGTTTTGAGTTGGAGTTCTGATGTGGAGTTTTAATGCTGGAGCCTGGGGAAGTAAGCACACAGAGGAGCTTGGTCATGAGGAAGGAGAGAAGGCCCTGGGAAAAGAGACGAGCTATTCACCTGACAGTTCACAGCTGGCCTTGTGGAGCGAGGCAAAGCCTAGAGAGCCTCATAGTCTACAGCTGACCTTGTGGAGGAAACAGAGGAGCTGAGCCCGGAGAGAAATGGAGCCCCGGGAAGAGAGGAACGCAAGAAGCCTGAACCGTGGCAGACATCAGCAGCTGCCTTTCTCCAACGTGTGGCAACAGACTTTGGTGAAGGAAGAAACTTAGGCTTTATGACCTGGTAACTGTAAGCTTCTACCCCAAATAAATACCCTTTATAAAAGCCAACTGATTTCTGGTATTTTGCATCAGCACCCCTTTGCCTGACTAATACAATCTCTGACTCATTCACCAATTTCTTGTGTATTCTTCCTCTTCAAAGGCAGAGAAAGTTTGGGGATGTTGTTTAACCTCTCTGTGCCCCACTTAATGTCTTGGAGATCATTCTGTATCAGCATATGAAGAGAGTATACCATTGGATTGAACAACTGTAATATATTAATATTTTTGGGGTCTCTATTGAATGGACATCTAAGTGGTCTCCCGTTCTTCACTATTTTAAATAATGCCATAGGGAGTACCCCTATACATACATCTTTATGTATTTATAAAACTTGATGCAACTCTAACTGAATCAGTATGGTGTAGTGGTTAAGAGCACATCAGGTCTGGAACCAGGTTACCTGGCATCCAGTCCTTGTTTTGCCCCTTATTAGCCGAGCACTTCTGACAGTCACTGGAGACAGAGCTTTAGTAAAGCATTAAAACTCCATCTTGGGGAGCAGATGTAGCACAGTGGTTGAGCTCCTGCCTCCCATGTGCAAGGTCCTGGGTTCAATCCCTAGTACCTCTTCAAAAAAAATAAAACAAAAAAACCCTGCATCTTTATTTGCAAGTCTGTTGGAAAAATTCCTAAAAGGAGAATTGCTGTGTCAGAAGATTTTAAATTTTGGTAGTTTCAGATCTTTTCGATAAAAGTTGTACTAGTTACATGCTTTCCAAAGATGTGAGAACTTGTTTCCTCACATCTTTACCAACATTGGGTGCTACCAAACTCTTGTCAAACTGCAGGGTGGAAAATGGTCATGAGATTGTTTAGATATGCTTCAGAACTGTTTGAATGACAGGGGAAGTCTTGTCACAGTCTACTTGTTGTGGTTCTCTAGCAAATGCTATTTGCACTATGGCCAAGTATTTTGTATTAGTGTTATTTGATTCATATGTGCATGTATAGTTACCTGATCTACATGAGTACTAGGAATTGCCTTGTTTTGAATTTTTGATTATGTATGATTTTGTCAATTCTACCATGAAGAGTAATTGATATCTATTTCTGTCACATATTATTGTCATCATCTCCAGAAAATATTCATTATTTCAGGACAAGTGACTAAAACTTAAGTGAGAACTAATTGAGAACCTCCATATTTCAGAATAGGTAAAATATTTAGGTTTCATGGTGTGGAACTTCTATTTGTCTTTATTCCTCAGTATTTTCCTTTAAGAAGTAAAATGACCAGACTTACAGTCTAGCCAGAATGACTCAGATGAGTGTAGATGATGTCTTGACAGAAGGAAAGATTGGATGTCAGAAGGTTAACTAGGAAATGATTACAGCTGTCGGGGGACAGATGATGACCCAGTTAAGGTAGTAGAAGCATTATTTCCAGGTTCTGAGATTGCTTCTAATCTTTCAGAAGACTAGAACATTAAATTTTTAGCAGCATGAGTATAATGAAGGCTTAGAAGATGAATAAGAATTTCAGATATTGGTCCTACATGAAAGATTCCTGCCATTCTTATTAATGTCCAATTCTAATTATAATTTTCATTACACAGTTTAGACCATTTATTTTCATCAGGAAGAAGGGGTAAACAGGGTACTTCTTATATTCACTGTGAAACCAATGTTTAAAAAAATCCACATAGGACATTTGTTTGTTGATAGCCATGTAAATAGTGTTTACGAATTAACATAAAGCTGTTGTAGCAACTACTGTTTGAATTCACTTTGAGTTTTGTATATTGCTGAGTAGGATGTGATGGTGGCTGGTGGAATGGAGAGCATGTCCAATGTTCCATTTGTAATGAACAGAGGTGCAACTCCTTATGGTGGGATAAAGCTCGAAGATTTGATTGTAAAAGATGGGCTAACTGATGTCTACAATAAAATCCATATGGTAAGTGTTACTTTTTACTGGAGAAATGCCATCTAGTTATACAATACTGCCTGATTTTTCTTAATGAATATCTGTATTTTAGAAACTGAACCAAGTGTGGAACTTTATAAATGTTGATTTTAGCCATTTATTTTAGGGAAACATTTTTCTATGACCATTGCATCAGCTTGCTCATTCGTTAAAGAAATTGTCCCACACTTGAATAATAGATTCCATAAATATGTAATTATTCGCCTTTGAATTAGCAGCTTCTAGGCTAATTCTAGTGTTTGAAGGTGAGGCACAAGTGAAAAGTTACCTAGTACAGAAGGAAGTATATTGGGAAGCGGCTGTGGCTCAATCAGTAGGGCTCCCGTTTACCATATGGGAGGCCCCGGGTTCGGTTTCCGGGGCCTCCTGGTGAAGGCAGGCCCGCCCGCACGGCGTGGTTGGCTGACCCAGCGAGCACAAGCAGCAAGGGGGGGGATAAATGAATAAATAAATAAAATCTTTAAAAAAAAAAAAAAAAAAGAAGTAAGTATATTTTAAGAAACTGTTTAGTTAGTTAAATTTAACTGCTAACCTATTTTGTAAGTTATGCAAAGTTAATTAGTTTTTTAAACTTCCACCTTTTATTAGGGCAATTGTGCTGAGAATACTGCAAAGAAGCTGAATATTGCACGAGATGAACAGGATACGTACGCTATTAACTCCTACACCAGAAGTAAAGCAGCATGGGAAGCTGGGAAATTTGGAAATGAAGTTATTCCTGTCACAATTACAGTAAAAGGTAGAGGGATAATGTTTCAAAATAGGTTTTAATTTCTAGTATACTTTACATGTTGCCAATTTTAAAAATTAGTACACTTTTAATCTTTGTTCACTTCAGTTGAAGACATTTGTGCTTGTGGTTAGTAAAGGGAAAAGATGCCCTTTCAAGGAGCATATTTCAACCCAATTAAGATGAAATTTCAACTCACTTGCCAGATATACTAAACATATTATTTTTAATTTGAGAAATGGATTTGCTAGAACTCTTTCTCATATATGTGAAAGACAATACATTAGTTTAAGTTAAAAAATGGTTTTATTGGAAGGCTGCTGGGGTCCTTCCCAGAACTAAGGGTGAACAGTAGCGACCACACAGCTCTGGAAACTTCAGGGATGGTATTGGGGATTTAGTATTATTAGACATGTTCTCTTGGCTTCTCGTTGCTGCATGCTTTTGTGCTTTATTCTCTCAGGCTTCCTTGAGGTGTTGCGTCCATCTCTAGAGTCGTATCTGTTGGGCTTTTATTCAAAGGGCAAAGTGACCTCCTCACCAACTCCAGCAGAAAAAAATCCATGGTAGAGACTGACTGGCTTGGTTTAGGTTGCATTTCCATTCTTGGAACAAGTACTGAGTTCAGGATGGTGGAATACTAGAGCATAGCCAGCCTCGGTTGGATGCCTGCTCCTGTGGTCAGGAGGCTGGAACTGTCTTTGGTCATAGAGATGGGCTGATACGGAGAAGATTTCAGTTCTGTTAAACTACTTAATTCCTCTTTAAGACCCTAACATAACAGAGAATAGGTAGTAGATTCTGGACAAGAATTTGCTGGGCCTGGCTTAAGGTATGCTTGCATACAAAGGGCTGCACAGAGCCCCCTCCCGGGCATCTTGTGTAACTACTTCTTGCCACATAACTACTTGATGTCTTGAGTGGTGATTATGTAACTTCAAAGATTTTTGTTTTAGGTAAACCAGATGTCGTGGTCAAAGAAGATGAAGAATATAAACATGTTGATTTTAGCAAAGTTCCAAAACTGAAGACAGTTTTCCAAAAAGACAATGGTTAGTATTAACAAATTAAGTGGAAGAAAAAATTGAGTCAATATAACATATCTACTTTTGGAATTGCTCACGATTTTTAAAACATTTCTGGAAAACATCTAGTTGTTATTTAATATATTAACTATATCAGGCTCAAATGAAATAGCAAACTTAAAATATAGTCCCTTAAATGGTTTATACCTCTAATATATAAATCTTAGGGAAGAGATTGTATAACATGGCTGTAGACTTCAGTTTTCATTAATAGTTCATCTTGAAAGTTTATTATGATTTGAAAGCCAAGTTTACAAATTATGTTAAATATCTTTAAGTTCCTTGAGGACTGAGATGACAGCTGTGTTGTTCACTCTTTTTATTTTTCTAATTTCAAATTTTTAAAGAACAATCATGCATACCATATAGGATTCCTATACGCGGCCCCACCACCAACACCTTACATTGTTGTTACACATTTGTTACAAATGATGAAAGAATGTCATCATAATATTACTACTATCTATAGTCCACGGCTTATATTTGGTGTATTTTTCCCACAAACCATCCTGTTATTAATACCATGTATTAGTATTGTATATTTGTAATAGTTCATGAGGGAATGTTCTCATATTTCTACTGTTAACCATGGGGTTCGCTGTGAACTGCTGCTGTGAACGTCGGTGTGCAGATGTCTGTCCAGGTCCCTGCTCTCAGTTCTTCTAGGTATATACCTAGTAGTGGTATTACTGGGTCACATGGCAGATCTATATTCAACTTCCTTAGGAACCACCAGACAGACTTCCACAGCAGCTGTACCATTCTTCATTCCCACCAACAGTGAATAAGCAAAATCAAAGGACTCATACTTCCTGATCTTAAAGCATATTATAAAGCTGCAGTGGTCAAAACAGCATCGTATTGGCATAAAAACAGACACATCTATCAATGGAATTGAATTGAGAGTTCAGAAATAGACTCCCACCTCTAAGGGCAACTGATTTTTGATAAGCATACCAAGTGTACTTTACTGGGACAAAATAGCCTTTTCAAAAAATTGTGCTGGGAGAACTGCATATCCATAATCAAAAGAATGAAAGAGGATCCCTATCTCCTTATATAAGAATCAACTCACAATGGATCAAAGACCTAGACATAAAAACCAGAACCATAAAACTCCTAGAAGATAGTGTAGGGAATCTTCAAGATCTTGTGGCAGGAGAGGGTCTCATAAAACTCACACCCAAAGCAGGAGCAACAAAAGAAAAACTAAATGGGATCTCCTCAAAATTAAATACTTTTGCACTTCAAAGGACTTTTTGAATAAGGTAAAAAGGCAGCCTAGGGAAGTGGATGTGGCTCAGGTGACTGAGCTCCCGCCTACCACATGGAAGGTCCCTGGTTCAGTTCCCGGTGCCTCCTAAAGAAGACAGCGAGCTGGTGTGATGGGCAGGCACAGCAAGCTGACACAAAAGATGACGCAACAAGAGACACGAGAAGAAAAATATGAGAGACACAGCAAAGCAGGGAGCATAGGTTCCCAGTGCCTCCTAAAGAAAACGAGCAAGACAACGAGCTGATGCGACTAGGTGATGCAACAAGAAACACAAGAAGAAAAAAAACAATGAGAGACATAGAAAGCAGGGAACGGAGGTGGCTCAAGTAATTAGGTGCCTCCCTCCCACATCAGAGGTCCAGGTTTAGTTCCTGGTGCCTCCTAAAAGGCATAGCAAGTACAAACAACGAGGGGGTGGGGAGAAATAAATAAATAAATTCTTAGAAAAAAAAAAAGAAGCAGCCTACTGACTGGGAGAAAATTTTTGGAAATCACACATCTGGCGGGTTTATTGTCCATGATATATAAAGAGATGATACAACTCAACAATAGACAACCAATTAAAAAATGGGCAAAAGACTTGAATAGACATTTTTCTAAAGAATGTTCAACATTTAGGAAAATGCAAATCAAATCTAAAATGAGATATTTCACACCTACTAGAATGACTGCTATTTAAAAAAACAAGAAAACTGCAAGTGTTGGAGAGGATGTGGAGAGATAGGAACGCTTACTCACTATTGGTGGGAATCTTTATTATTTCTTTCCTTCTGCTTGCTTTTGGATTATTTTGCTGTTCTTTTTCTAGTTCCTCCAGGTGTGCAGTTAGGTGTTTGATGTTAGCAATTTCTTCTTTTTAATTTAAGCATTTAAAGTGTGTTTAGTCTCCATATATTTGTAAATTTTCCCTTTTTCCACCTGTTATGATTTTCAGCTTCATTCCATTATGATCAGAGAAAGTGCTTTGTATAATTTGAATTTATTTAAATTTATTGCCTGTCTTGCGACCCAGCATACAGCCTTTACTGAAGAAGGAGCCACGAGCACTTGAGCAGAATGTGTATCCTGCTGTTTGGGGCTGTACGGCTCTATGAATGTCTGTTAGGTCTAGTTCATTTATCATGTTATTCCAGCTCACTGTTTCCTTATCCTCTGTCAAGGTATTCTTTCCAATGCTAAGAGTAGTGTGTTGAAGTCTCCAGCTATTATTGTAGAATCATCCACTTCTCCCTTCAGTTTTGCCAGTGTGTGCCTCATGTATCTTGGGGTACCCAGGATAGGTGCATATAATTGCTACTACTTCTTGGTGAATTGCCCCTTTTATTAATATATAATGACCATTTTCATCTCTTGGGCACTTAAAATCTATCTCGCCCAATATTAGTATTGCTACTCCAGCTCTTTTTTGGTTGCTATTTGCATAGAATATCTTTTTCCAACCTTTCACTTTCAGCCTGATTGTGTCCTTGCATCTAAGGTGAATGTCTTGTAGAGAGCATATAGATGTCTCATTTTTTTTTTTTTTTATCCATTCTGTCAGTCTATATCTTTTGATTGGAGAATTCAATGCATTAACACGCAGTGCTATTACTGTAAAGGTATTACTTACTTCGTCTACTTTATTCTTTGGTTCTCTGTTTTCATATCTTACTATTGTCTGTCTTTTTATCCTTTTAAAAAGGTAAAAGGGTATTAGTCAGCCAAAGGGGTGCTAATATGAAATACCAAAAATGAGTTGGTCTTTATAAAGGGTATTTATTTGGGGTAGAAGTCCACAGATACCAGGCCATAAAGCATAAGTTTCTTCCCTCACCAAAGTCCATTGTCACGTGTTGGAGAAAGACAGCTGCCGACATTTGCCACGGTTCAGGCTTCTTGGGTTCCTCTCTCCCTGGGGCTGCATTTCTCTCCGGGCTTAGCTCCTCTGTTTTTCCACAAGGTCAGCTGTAGACTATCAGGCAGATGGTTCACTTCTCTTCTCCTGGGGCCTTCTCTCCAACATCAAAACTCCCAACATCAAAACTGCTTCTCAAAAACTGCTTCAACTCTGTTCTTGCCATGCCTTTTATTTTTGATTCCCCACACACAAGGGGTGGGGCTCAACGTCCTACTGACGTGGCCCAGTCAACGCCCTAATCATAACTTAATCATGTCCAGATTAACAGATCAGTTTACAAGCATGATCCTATTATATTTTTGGAATTCATAATTACATCAAATTGCCAAAGAGCTACAGTTACCCTTACTAATAATCTTCATTTCTGCACTCCTCTCCATGTCTCTTGCTCTTGTTTTCCCTTTCAGGATGCAGCACTCCCTTTAGTATCTATCTATAAATATATATATATAAATATGTATATAAATATATTTTGTACCTGGTCTGGGGATTGAACCCCCGACCTTATGTGTGGGAAGCCGGCGCTCAACCACTGAGCCACATTGGCTCCCCTGAGTTGGTTTTTCCATTTGCTTGCTTGTTGTTTGTGTTTTTATTTTTAGGAGGCACCAGGGACTGAACCTGGGACCTCCCATATGGGAAGTGGGCGCTCCATCACTTGAGCCACATCCACTCCTCTTTAGTGTCTCTTTTAATCTTGTCTTTGGGTAACACACTTTCTCAGTTTTTCTTTGTCTGTGAAGACTTTAAACTCACCCTCATTTTTGAGGACAGTTTTGCTGGATTCATGATTCTTGGCTGGCTTACAGTTAGAAGGCCCTGATGAGTCCAACTCACGGTTGGTTTCTCACCAAAGTCAATTGCCACATGTTGAAACAAGATGGTTGCCGACCTCTGCCTGGTCTCTCCTTCTTCCTCTTAAGGCTCTGTGGGCCCAGCTTCTGATCTCAACTGTAGGCTGGCATAGGGCTCGTCTCTCTTCCCAAGGCCACAGGATCAAAGTTCTCTCCTCTTGCATTTATGGAGCTCTTTCTCTTTTCTCATGTATTTTCTTCTGTGTGAGTGTCCATTTATATTACCCACCAAGAGGCTGGGGATTCAACCCTGAGTTACACCCTACTGACATGGTCGAATCAAAGCTCTAATCTTAGCATAATTTAATCAAAGACATCTCAGCTGAATCTAATACAATCAAAGGGGATCATGCCCAGAGGAACAGACCAGTTTATAAACATAATCCTTCTTTTTGGAATTCATAAATAATATCATACTGCTATATTTTCTCTTTCTGTTCTCCTGTCTTTTCAAGTTCAGATGTTCTATTTTCTAATTCACTAATTCTGTCCTCATCCAATTCAAATCTGCTGTTATATGCTGTTAATGTATTTTTAATCTCATCCATTGTCTTTCATTCCCATAAGCTCTGTTACTTTTCTTGGCAGGCCTTCAGATTGTTCTTTATGCTTACCTAGTGTTGTCTTAATATCCTTTATTTCTCTGGCCAAATTTTTCTTCAACTCCTTGATTTATGGGATTTGTGTGATTATCATTGATTAGTTGTCTGAAATCCTGTGATTTTTCAGGATATTTGGTTTGTTCCTTTGGCTGGGTCATCTCTTCCTGTGTGTTTTTGTTTTGTTTTGGTTTTTGGTGTTTTTTTTTTTTTTGAGGTAGCTGGGCTGGAGATTGAACCCAGGACCTCATATGTGGGAGGCAACCACTAGCCACATCAGCTTTCTTGAGTTGGGTTTTTTTGTCTAATTGTTGCTGTTGTTTTTCCCAGGAGGCACCAGGAACTGAACCTGAGACTTTCCCTGTGTGAGGCGGGCACTCAACCACTTGAGCTACATCCACTCCCCTCTTCCTGTTTCTTAGTACGACTTGCAATTTTTGCTGATGTCTAGGCATTTGATTATATTGGTGAATTTACTTTGATGGTTAATTTCTCTCTCGTCTAGTGGTTTCGTTTCATGGCTCTTTGATTTTTTTTCTTTTTAACAAATCAGTTTTATTGATACATATTAATACAGCATAAATCCATCCAAATCTTCTTTGATTTTTTAGTTCAACTTATCCTAAATCTTTAAAATTTCCCGGTTTAAGTTATCAAATCTTAGGGTCAGGGATCCACTAATGGGGCCCAGACCAGATCCAAGAGGGCCTGGGACACGACGGACTCCAAGCAGCTTTTTTTCTCATTGCAGTTTCCCGGCCTGCCAGCAGATGGCAGTCATTCAGCGAGTCATACCACAGAGGTGTCTCTTTCAACCTCCACTTGCCCAGCTGGTTAGAGCTGTGACTCAGAGCCAGCTGTGATGAGATGGCCAAACTCACTGAAGAGAAACCACTCTCGGCCCTCCTTCTCCCAGGAAGGAGGATCTTCTTTCCCCTCTCAGTTGGCAGCGGTGAGCCACAGGTTTTACTGAGGCTGTTCACCCTGAGGATGGGGGGTGGGTACCATTTGCACTTACAGGGGCGAGTAACTCACGGTTTTCGCTTCGACCTCTTCATCTCTCTGAGCCTCTCCCTCCTGGATGATGCACAGCACTCTCCTGGTCTGCAGGTCTCCAAAGCCGCTCCTTGGACAGTTTTTTTGCCCTTCCTCCATTGTTTTTGTGAGAAAATTGAGCCCTGCCTACCTACTCCAATGCCATCTTGCTAGATGTCTCTTTGTTGTTCAGTCTTGTATCTCTAGTGCCTGGCATCTAGTGGGTCTTTAATGAATAATTGTTGAATGTTAGTATAAATGAGTAATTGTTTTTAATTCCTTTGAGAAAGGTCAGTTTTCTTTTTTAAAATCGTTTGTATGCAGTTGTGATAATTATTGGAAATTAATGTTTTTTCCTTTCTCAATTGAATTTCTCAATACTAAGTATAGGAATGGATCCATGGTTTTGTAAAAGCATCATATAAAACTGTAAAAACTGCAGAAGCATTTAAAATAATTTCAGCAGCAGGCTATTGTGGGGTCTTCATTGGCATTGTTTTACAATCAGCTTTACTGACATATTTACATACTATAGAACTCTCCAATATAAAGTGTAATTCTCTAGCTTAAAGTGTACAGTTCAGTGGTTATTAGTATTCACTGACATTTTTTTTTTTTTAAAGATTTATTTATTTACTTTATCCATTTTAAGCCCCCCCTTCCCCATTTGCTGTTTTGTTTCCATTCACTGGGCAATTCTCTGTGTCTGTTTCCTGCCATCTCTTCTTATCCTCCTCCTCCAGTCTTAACCAGGATTCAATCCTGGAGACCTCCGATGTAGGAGAGAGGTGTTCTGAAACCTGCACCACCTCGGTTCCTGGTTTTTGGAGCTTTCGGAGCATCTTGTCTTGTCTCTCCCCTGCGTCTCTCTCCTGTTACGTCATCATCTCGCTGCATGGCTCCTGGGGCCTGGCGGCTCGCCAGCACACAGAGCCTGGCAGCCCATGCGCCTTAATATATATATATTTTTTTATTTTTTATTTTACCGGGAGGTCCCGGGGATCGAACCCAGGTCTCTCCATATGGCAGACGGACGCCCAACCATTTGAGCCACATCTGCCCCCTTCGTTGACATTTAACTTCAAGTTATTCTAGAGAAGAAGAAATAAATACCTGCTTTTAACACTGATTTGATTATATAGTGATTATTATGTTTTGTATAAGCAAAAAGCTAGACTCTGGAGAGAAAGATGAAGAAACTGGTCCCTGACTTTGAATTGTATGTAGACCAGCATTTACCCAGTGCCATAATGCATGTGTTCCTGAGCTAGCACTGAAAAACTCTTAACAAATACTAATATAAAAAAAGCATCCTTACTTTAATAGTTTAGTTATACATATTAAATGTTCCCTGGTGGCAGGAATTTTCTCCATCCATATTTCTAATTCCCCACACATCCAGGCAGTGCTCTGCAGGAAGTTGTTAAACTGAACCACATGAACCCAATGTGAAGGAATCTTCTGACTTTCTGTTCCTCATTGCTTTCAGGGACAGTTACAGCTGCCAACGCTAGCACACTGAATGATGGAGCAGCTGCTGTGGTTCTGATGACTGCAGAGGCAGCCAAGAGGCTCAGTGTGAAACCCCTGGCAAGAGTAGCAGGTAGAAAATAATTTGACCTTATTTCTTCCTCAACCTCTATAAGCTCTTCCTGAAAATTGGGTTTTCTTTTTGGCAACAAATGATACTGGAGTTGACTCTTTCTATCTATATGTTGTACTTTGTGACAGAATTTAATTAATATATATCTTAGTTGAGAATGAAACTCCTTTAACATTTTTTTAATAATATAATTTGCTTTATATAAGAGCAAGATTTTAGAAACTCCCTATCTTCTGTGATGAATGGGAGAAAACAGGGTACATATTTTATCTCAGAGAGGCAGTCAGGTAGAATAAAAATAATATGGGACTATAGTATAGAGATAAGAAATCTTGAGTTTCTGGCATTTATTAACTGTGACCTTGTGCCTCAATCTCTTTTTTTTTTTTTTTTTTTTTTTTTAAATTTTTTTTTTTTTTTTTTCTTTTATCCCCCCCTTGCTGCCTGCGCTTGCTGGGTCAGCCAACCACGCCGCGTGGACGGGCCTGCCCCCACCAGGAGGCCCCGGGAACCGAACCCGGGGTCTCCCATATGGCAAACGGGAGCCCTACTGATTGAGCCACTGCTGCTTCCCAATGCCTCAATCTCTTTATGCCTTGATTTTTTTTTTTTTATTTTTTTTTAAGATTTTATTTATTTATTCATTTATCCCCCCCTTGCTGCTTGTGCTCGCTGGGCCAGCCAACCACGCCGTGCGGGCGGGCCTGCCCTCACCAGGAGGCCCCAGGAACCGAACCCGGGGCCTCCCATATGGTAAACGGGAGCCCTACTGATTGAGCCACAGCCGCTTCCCTATGCCTTGATTTTAACTGTAGAATCTACCTTGCCTTCTTCATAAGGTGTCTGAGAGAATCGACTTTATATGAAAGTACTTTATAAAGACTTAAACAGATGCTCTTTTTTTTGTTTTATAAAAAGCCTGTAACTTCGTTTTTTTCTTAGCTTAGATCAGGGTTTCTCAACCTTAGTACTGTGGATATTTTGGAGCAGATAATTTTCTATTGTGAGGAGCTGTCTTGCCTATCGTAGTATGTTTAGCAGCATCCTTGGCTTCCACCCACTACATGCCACTGGGATCCCACTTATTGTGACAATCAAAAATGTTTCCACACAGGACCAAATGTCCCCAGTGGCAAATATCCTACAACTCTACTCACACCCCCATTTGAAAATCATTGGCTTAAATGATTGGTAAAATTTTGTAATGCATAGACTCTTATAAAAGAAACATATATTTACAGGGGTCAGGAAATTTGTATTTAATGGGGGTAATTTGGCTTTCACATATTATATGTAGCAGTTGTTAGATGTAGCTTGTGAAAACGTCCAATTTTCTTACAGCCTTTCTGATGCTGCTGTAGAGCCTATTGCTAGATGTAGCTTGTGAAAACGTCCAATTTTCTTACAGCCTTTGCTGATGCTGCTGTAGAGCCTATTGATTTTCCAGTTGCACCTGCATATGCTGTACTTAAGGTAAGAGCAAAGTGAGGGACCGTACTCCATTACGCCAGTTTCTGAATTGCATAAACCAAGGTTGCAGGTTTTAGATTTCAAATGTTATTCATCTGCCAAAGCTTGGAGATTGCTTGGTTTTTAATCTTCCCACTGTCTTCCTGAAAACAGTGAGAGCAACATGGATAACAAAACAAAATAAATACAGAGCAACCCATGAACTACAGTAAAACTCAGTAAAAAATAACTGATAAAAAATAACTGATGCTGAACTCACACATGTGGTATAATTGGAAGGGTATGTTGGCACATTGGAGGAAAAGGGGAATGCTTAGGATCCTGGTGCTCCTAGATAAAGAAAACAAAGCAAATGTTCACTTGCAGAAAGGTAGGGAGGTCTCCATCCTGAAAGGGAAGTGCTGGGAGCAGGTCTTAGAGTAAGCAGTGAATATAGAGACAGAAACCCTATATATTCCAAGTTGTCAGTATGTGTTACCAAAGCAGAGCCAAGTCTCTGAGAAGTTGCTGAAGGGCCACAGGAAAATAGAGGGAGTGCTGAAGAGGTTCAGGGATCTCAGAAGTCTTCAGCAAATATTCCCTTTCAGAAGCAGAGGGTCTCAACCTGAAGGGAACTTCTGAGGGCATCAAGTAGATTTTTAAAAAGCAGCGTCAAGAGAAAAGAGGCTAGAGAAGGATCAGAAACAAGGGTAGGTGAGTAATGTTCTGCCACAGGTGAAAGAAATACACAGCTTCTAGGGTTTAGGACAGCAGGTGAAGACTGCACACCATCCAGAGGAGAGAGGGACAGAAGAGGGAAATCGCGACAACAGAACCGTGAGTTGCAAGTAGCAGCTTCTGCTGCTGCTGGCACCCTCCCACACACTCTTCAGAATTCTCGGGCCTCTGGGCCTGCGACCACAGACAAAGGGAGCTTCAGGGATCTGCCACTCCCGGAAAGGGGAGAGAGAGGGACACAGCCTTAGGCTGACTCAGGTTCTGACCTGAAATTTGGGCTGCGGAGCCCCACGGACCCTTCCACACGGCGGTTTGCCCTGGGAGCCTAGAAAGGACTGGAGAAATCTGACCCTCCCAACCTCCCTCTCTTCTACCCTGGACTAATTGTTGAGGACTCCACAGGAGAGGGGAGAGAGAGCGTGGGGCTGACCCTGCTTTGGACTTCCAGGTTTGGTCTGCCCTGTCCCGAGAGCTTTTCCAGGCTGGGTGGGGCTGTGCCATTGTTTGCCTTGGAGCCTGCAAGGGGCTAAAGATATACAAACCTCCCAACCTCCTAATCTACTAACAGGGACTGATTATTGAGGATTCAGAAGGGAGTGGAAATATTTCCTAGCTGGGAAAAGGGGGGTGCTACGAGAGAAGCCTGGAGAACTGTCTCAGAAAGTTTGAATCACAGGGCTCTTAGCCCCCAGACAGGAAGCTCTATCACATTGATCTGGTCTGTGTCACAACAAATACACTCCGACCAGGCATTGAATTGAGAGCTGCCAGCAAGCAACATCTCCTGGTAGACCAAGGAAGTGCACATAAGAAAATTAATAAGTAAGAGAGGCTTTTCCTGGCCTCTATAGCCTCCCTGCCCAAGGCCCTAGGTAACGACTCTACAACCAATTACTGGGTCCAGTGCCCAGTTTTGAGCAACCAGCAGAAAAATCCTAACAATCAAGGTTGAGCCAAAAATCAAAGAGCGGTGGTAACTCACAGCCTCCTGCCACTAAAACCCCATAAAAGAGAAAGAGATAGAGCATCTAAGTAAAATACAGACTAACCAGATGCCTAAGCACCAGCAAAAGATTATGAGCCATACTAAGAAAATAGAAGACATGGCCCAAGAAAAGGAATACAGCAAAGTCCCAGAAGAGATGCAGAATTTGAGAGAACTAATCAGTGAGATGAGCACAAATTTCCAAAATCAAATTAATGAGATGAAAGAGAATATAGTTAAAGAGATCAATGACATCAAGACGTCATTGAGCAAACGCAAAGAATTTGAAACACTGAACAGAAAAGTAACAGAGTTCATGGGAATGAAAGACACAATAGGTGAAGTCAAAAATACATTTGAAGCATACAACAGCAGACTCGAAATGATAGAAGAAAGAATAAGTGATACTGAAGACAGAGCAGCTAAAATTGAAGAGAGAAAAGAGCAGAGAGAGAAAAGAATGGAAAAAATTGAGCAGGGGCTCAGAGAGTTGAATGACAACACAAAACGCAAGAACATACGTGTCATGGGAGTTCCAGAAGGAGAAGAGAAAGGAAAAGGGGCAGAAAGAGTATTTGAGGAAATAATAGCTGAAAATTTCCCAACTCTCACGAAAGAAATGAACTTACATGTCCAAGAAGCACACAGTACCCCAATAAGAATAAATCCAAATAGACCTACGCCAAGACACATATTATTCAGAATGTCAAATGTAAAAGATAAAGAGAAAATTCTCAGAGCAGCAAGAGAGAAGCAAACGATCACATACAGAGGACGTCCAGTAAGACTTAGTGCAGATTTCTCTTCAGAAACCATGGAGGCAAGAAGACAGTGGTATGATACAATTAGGAAACTGAAAGAGAAAAACTGCCAGCCGAGAATTCTTTACCCAGCAAAACTGTCCTTCAAATATGAAGGTGAATATAAAGTATTCACAAACAAACAGAAACTAAGAGAGTTTGCAAAAAAGAATCCACCTTTGCAGGAAATATTAAAGGAAGCCTTAGAACCTGAAAGAAAAAGACAGGAGAGAGAGGCTAGGAGGAGAGTATAGAAGAAAGAAAAGCAGAAAGGATAACCAAAAGAGTAAAAAGAGAGACAAAAATAAGATGACATATGAAAACCAAAGAATAAAATGGAGGAAATAAATAGTGCATTTTCAGTAATATCATTGAATGTAAATGGATTAAATTCCCCAATCAAAAGATACAGGCTGACAGAATGAATAAAAAACATGAGCCATCCATATGCTGTGTACAAGAAACTCACCTCAGACGCAAGGATAGAAGCCGGCTGAAAGTAAAAGGTTGGAAAAAGATACTCCATGCGAATAGTAAACAGAAAAGAGCAGGGGTAGCTATACTAATATAATACAAAACAGACTTGAAATGCAAAAAAGTGATAAGAGATGCGGAAGGCCATTATATATTAATAAAAGGGACGATGCTCCAGGAAGATATAGCAGTCATAAATATCTACGCACCTAACCAGGGTGCCCCAAAATATATGAGACAAACTCTGGCAAAACTGAAGGGAGAAATAGACATTTCTACAATAATCGTCAGAGACTTCAACACCCCTCTCACATCATTACATAGAACAACTAGACAGAAGATCAACAAGGAAACAGAGAACTTGAACAATATGATAAACAAGTTAGACCTAACAGACATATACAGAACACTGCATCCAAACTCAGCGGGTTATACATTCTTCTCAGGTGCCCATGGATCTTTCTCCAGGATAGACCACATGTTAGGTCACAATACAGCTCTCAATATATATAAAAAGATTGAAATTATACAAAGCACCTTCTCAGAGCATAATGGAATGAAACTAGAAATCAACAACAGGCAGGAAAAAAGTAAATTTGCAAATGTGTGGAGACTGAACAACACACTCCTAAATATTCAGTGAGTCAAAGAAGAAATTGCAAGTGAAATCAGTAAATATATTGAGACAAATGAAAATGAGAACACAACATATCAAAACTTATGGGATACAGCAAAGGCAGTCTTTAGAGGGAAATTTATAGCCCTAAATGCCTATATTAAGAAACAAGAAAGAGCTAAACTCAAATATTTAACTGAACAATTTGAGAAACTAGAAAAAGAACAGCAAACCAATCCCAAAGCAAAAAGAAGGAAAGAAATAATAAAGATTAGAGCAGAAATAAATGAAAATGAGAACAGAAAAGCAATAGAGAAAATAAAAAAAACCAAAAGCTGGTTCTTTGAGATCAATAAAATTGACAAACCCCTCACTAGACTAACAAAGAAAAAAAGAAAGAAGATGCAAATAAATACAATCAGAAATGAAAAGGGGGAAATTACAAATGACCTCACAGAAATAAAAAAGAATTCATAAGAGGATATTATGAGAAACTATAAGCCAACAAACTAGACAACTTGGATGAAATGGACAAATTTCTAGAAACTTATAACCAACCTACGCTGACACAACAAGAAATACAAGAACTTAACAAACTAATCACAATTAAGGAGATTGAATCCGTCATCAAAAATCTCCTAGCAAAGAAAAGTCCAGGACCAGATGGCTTCACAGGTGAATTCTACCAAGCATTTCTAAAAGAATTAACACCAATCCTGTTTAAAGTCTTTCAGAATATTGAAGAGGAGGGAAAATTAACCAACACATTTTATGAAGCCAACATCACCCTAATACCAAAGCCAGATAAAGATTGCACAAGAAAAGAAAATTACAGACCAATCTCTCTCATGAACATAGATGCAAAAATTCTCAACGAATTACTTGCAAATCGAATCCAACAGCATATCAAAAGACTTATACATCAC